>OX235264.1:3950130-4557111 GCA_944472135.2 Trichobilharzia regenti | reverse complement strand
GGGAAGACCAGGAGAGATCAGAAGAGAGAATAAGTCCAAGATACTTAATTTCTGATTTAATTCCTATATCATTGTCGCCAATCTTATTTTTCATTATACCTGTGTGCATTACGTTTGTCAGACAAGAATGAAAACAAGTCTTGGTTATTGTTTACGTTGTCAAAATATTCCAGAAAAAATTGTGATGAATAATCTAATTGTTAGCAGGACTGTGTGAAGATTAGTGAGTCTTGACTTAGGTTACGTAATATGTGAAACGTCCAGGAAAACTTGGATGTTTATAAAAGAATACAATATTCAGCGAAGAGACTCTTTTCAACAACGAATTTATTATCAAGCTGTACAATCGTTAATATATATGGTTTTTTTTAAAGAAATTATATCCGGTGAGGGAATTAGGTCTCTCTAAAGCAGTTAGTAAGACGTTCTTCACACCAAAATTACATATGACTTTCACGAGCCACAAGTTGTTCTCTACCTCTGTAAAAGATAAGCTACCCCGTTTGGCCACCTCTACGTGCATCTATCAGTTCACCTGATCTTGGAGAGCAAGGTACACTGGCCGTAGTCAGAGGACGCTTTCCACACAGATACGAGAACATATTCCAGCTTGGTTTTACAAGGGAGAAAGGAAGTGTGTGCGAAGCTCTATTCTGGAACACCTGATCGACTCCTGTCACTCGGTCGACCCTGACCATGATTTCAAGATCGTAAATAGAATTCATGGTAACTTCTCGCGTTTTCTTCGTTACAGACTTCTAAAGACAGCTGACGCCTTGGTAATTCGAGTATGGCAAGTATATACAATCCCTACTTCTGCCTTGGCCGTACAGGGATAGACATTTACTTATTTTGTTCATTTAGTTATTCTATGTACTTTTACCTTATTACTACGATTATTATTTTTCTCACTCTGAATCTTTTCCACTTGACCCACTTGTCATTTTTAAACCCAAAATTATTAATTTTTATACTTTTTTATTTTTACAATATTGAATTCTATGTTATCAAATTTCACACCATGTTATGTAACATTTTATATTCGTCTACTAATCTTATAATTATGTACCTCTTTCCAAAATCTATACACCTTATGTATCATTCTATATATGACATTAATTATTTTGCCACTTGACATTAAACCATGATTATAATCACAAACACTTTAATTGCATTTCATAATACTACTATTATTATTTAATGTATTCACAACTTTGACCGAATTCCCTTACAGGATATACTTTCTTAAAAACCATATATATATACGATTGTAATAATAATAATAATTTTTCCTTCACGTTCCCAGTGGAACATAGGGCTCCAAGCTAATGGCTTGAAGTTTCTGTAGCAGTGTTTAACTTTTACAGGATGGGGTCGCTAGCCTCATGCCCAACCTATCCCCTTTTCCAGCATTATTTCTGGCTCAGTGAGGTAAAGGAGTGCGCTGGCCGGGGATCGTACCCCGGACCATATGCATGGTCGGCGAGCGTACTAACCGCTATACCACCGACGCACCAATTATGTGATTGTACAGCTTGATAATAAATTCGTTGTTGGAAAGAGTCTCTTCGCTGAATATTGTATTCTTAATTAAAGGCCTTAGAGACAAGTATCGAAATAAATTGTGTCATAGATGAAGAGAGTAAATAGAAGTTTAGTTAAAAAAATAATAATCCGAGGATTATGAAACTCATCTGACAAAAGCCTTGGTGAAAGAAAAGCCTAACTGAAGAATTCCGTAAAGCATCTGAACGCTACGTTTGCTATCTGTCAAGGTTACAATTATCAGCGAAGAGACTCTTTTCAACGAATTTATTATCAAGCTGTACAATCGTATATATATGGTTTTATAAAGAAATTATATCCGGTGAGGGAATTAGGTCAAAGGTGTAAATTCATGAAATAATAATAGTATGAAATAAATTTAAAATATTTGTGATTAGGTTCATAGTTCGCCAAACCCGACGGTGAAAAGAACAAGACACATTTAATTGAAAATCAACTGACTGATGTCTTAAAGAATATGAGGAATAAGTCAGCAATATCGTCAGAAATATACGAACGCATCAGACCAGTAGGCTCCATTATACCACGTTTGTATGGACTACCAAAAATACATAAGACAGGATTACCCCTCCGTCCAATCCTCGATATGGCGGGCTCTCCTTATCATGGAATCGCTCAATGGCTAGCCGAAATATTGGAACCAGTCAGAAGGCAAGTATCTAAGTTTTCCATTGATGATACGTTTAAATTTATTGATAGTATTAAAGAATTTAATGTCTCAGAAAAAGTCCTGTTCTCATTAGATGTCACGTCGCTATTTACCAATGTTCCTCTCATGGAAACTGTTAGCTATTTATGTGAGTATATTGATACACATGGTTTGGAAATAGGTTTACCGACAATCCACCTCAAAGAACTTTTATTGAGATGCACGTTGAATGTTCAGTTCACCTTCAATAATGAGATCTATAGACAGAGAGATGGCATTGCCATGGGATCACCACTGGGTCCTTTGTTAGCTGATTGTTTTATGGCAAAGCTGGAAAATTCTCAACTTAGTCAAACCATCGGGCATTTTGACATTTATAAAAGATACGTAGACGACACTTTCGTCATCTGCGATAAGAACGTAGTTCTTGATGATGTCTTGTTCGCCTTCAACAACTGCCATCCTTCTTTACAATTCACCATTGAAAAGGAATCGGAACTAAGTATTCCGTTTCTTGATGTGTGCCTTAGCAGACGGAATGACGGATCTCTCAAGAGATCGATCCACCGGAAACGTACATGGAACGGACAACTAACTAATTTTTACAGTTGGGTGCCTATTTCCAGGAAAAGGAATTTAATACATTCACTCTGCTTTAGGATAAGGAAAATTTGTAGTTCTGATTGCGTCGACTCAGAACTGGACTTCCTGAAAGCCACACTCGCAGAAAACGGTTACCCTAACCGATTTATTGACAGCAACATGAAAGATAAGCAGTCTAAGCTGGTCACTGACTCAGTTCCAAAGAAAACCCTATTCGTGAACTTGGAATTCAAAGGAGATCAAGCTTCTGATATGCTCAAAAATCGTCTTTCTAAATCAGTTAGTAAAACGTTCCCTGCAGCTAGATTACATATGACGTTCACGAGCCGCAAACTGTTCTCTACCTCTGTAAAAGATAAGCTCCCCCGTCTGACCGCCTCCATGTGCATCTACCAGTTCACCTGCTCTTGTGGAGCAAGGTACATTGGCCGTAGTCAGAGAATGCTCTCCACACGGATACGAGAACATATTCCAGCTTGGTTTTACAAGGGAGAAAGGAAATGTGTGCGAAGCTCTATCTTAGAACACCTCATCGACTCCTGTCACGCGGTCAACCCTGACCATGATTTCAAGGTCTTATATAGAATTCATGCCAACTTCCCGCGTTTTCTTCGTTACAGACTTCTAAAGACAGCTGAGGCCTTGGCAATTCATGACTTTAAGCCAGACCTTTGTGTACAAAAGAAGTATGTACAATCCCTACTGCTGCCTTGGCCGTAGAGGGATAGACATTTATTTATTTTATTATTCTATGTACTTTTCCCTTATTACTTCGATTATTATTATTATTATTATATTATCATTATTATTATTATTACGACTCTCATTCTGAATCTTTTCCACTTGATCTACTTGACATTTTAAACCAAAAATTATTCATGTGTATACTTTTTATCTTTATTTTTACAATATTAAATTCTATGTTATCAAATTTCACACCATGTTACGTAACATTTTACATTCGTCTATTAATCTTACAATTATATGCCTCTCCCCAAAATCTATACACCTGATGTATTATCTTATATATGACATTAATTATTGTTCCACTTGACTTAAACTATGAACCTAATCACAAATATTTTAAATTTATTTCATACTATTATTATTTCATGTATTTACACCTTTGACCTAATTCCCTCACCGGATATAATTTCTTTATAAAACCATATATATACGATTGTACAGCTTGATAATAAATTCGTTGAAAAGAGTCTCTTCGCTGAAAATTGTGTTCTTAATGCTACAATGGGAATTATTAAATTATTAAGGTTACAATTAAACAAAATTGAATTACACAAGCCTTATCTCAAGGATTCAAGTTTCACGTCCTCGAGAAACATATCAGTCGTTTAGACACAGAAGCACAATTTGAACACTTATACCATCAACTCTACAATTTGAAACCCCCTAGACGAGGATAAAAGAGGGTGGCTAAAGTCTAAACTCGTTGATATAGCTAACCAATACCACATATCACCGATAGAGAAGCAGAAGAAACCGATCAAAGAGCACAGAATAGCTCTGAAGAAGCTATATGAGAACGGTGACCCGATAAAGGCTCTGGGGTTTTTATAATGAATAAAGCTGATTATATACATAAAATGGTGACAATTCTAAAGGAAACAGAAAAAAATTCCAAGTAGACAACAAAAGGGATGTCACAAAGTCATTTGAAAATAAAGTAAATATATGTAACTTGAAAATCCCCATTCAGTCATATAAAAGAAAAGAAGGCGCTCACCGAAGAGACCCTTTTCGGCGAATTCATTCACTGAGCTGTACAATCGCATATATATACAAATTTGTTTGTGTGTGTGTACATTAGATTTATAAAGTTTAGATAATTATGTAATGTAAGTATTATTTGGCTTGGAGACAAACGTTAAGATAGAAAATAAAATGGAATTGATTAAGTGAATTGGATGACGTAATACAGTTGAGTAGAACTCAGAGTAGGTCAGGTTGGCAACAGTGTTAATGAGTGGTGGTTAAAATTAAATGAGGGTGGGGTTAGAGAATAATACAGTTGAAAATAAGTAAATAAGTAATCGGGTGACGTAACATAGTTGACTAGAAATTGGACCTGGGTCAAGTTAGCAACATTGTTAATGAGGGTAGAGATTACAAAAGGGTGGGGTAGAGAATAATACAAATGAAGATGTGAAATAATAAAATGATAAAATAAAATGAAAAAGACAAAATAATGCAATTAGTAAGACTGAAATTAAGAAAAATTACGTCCATTGTAGATTTAATGAATGGACGAATTTTTTTGTATGCAGAGTTCGGGATTTAGCAGATGAATTACCATTGCTTCTGCGATGTGGAGAAGTTTGATCCGTACACTATTAGCAAGATTGCCTTGTATTCTGTAGATAACTTTATAAATCTAATGTACACACACACAAACAAATTTGTATATATATGCGATTGTACAGCTCAGTGAATGAATTCGCCGAAAAGAGTCTCTTCGGTGAACGCCTTCTTTTCTTTTATGTAAATAAATGTCTCAAAGAACTTCTAATAAATAAACTAATCAACAGTGAAACATGCAATGAACTGAAGTCAAAAGGTGGACGCTTGCCGTTTATGCACGGCCTACCGAAAATCCATAAAGCCAATTCGCCCTTAAGACTAATCATGTCAATGATTGACTCACCATGCCACATGCTACCTTGATGGTTAGCTGATTCTATAGAGCTGATTCGAATTAAATTTGCAACCCATAACCTGAAGGATAGCCATCAATTTTCCAAGAAAGTAGGCAATATTGATGTATCAGACAAACTCATGGTATCATACGACGTGACCTCCTTCCTTGCAAATGTACCACTGATGGAAACAACTGACATCATTTGTAAACAAACGGGTCTACTACCATTACCTGAAACAGAGATGTAGCAACCACTGCTTCTCTGCACAAAAGATATACAATTCAAATTCAACAATCAACTTTACCGACAAATTGATGGGATCACGATGAGTTCGCCTCTGGGACCTATTCTGGCTGATATCTTCATGAGCTACCTTGAACAGACACAAGTGAGTTCTGCTATCAGTGGAACAACCTACTATCGCCGATATGTTGGTGACACATTTGTTGTTTGCAAGGATATGGATCACGGATCGGCACTTTATGATCCCTTATATGTAACCCATCTAAACATCAAATTCACCATGGAATATGAATATTATAATGAGTTTAATTTCCTGTATCCAAGTGTAGAAAGAACAAACAAAGGTATGATCGAAAAGTCCATCTTTAGAAAAGAAACCTGGACTGGGCAATATCTTCACTATAACAGCTTTTCTCCCATAAGCTATAAACGTGGATTAGTGAGGACTTTGTACAACAGACCCAAACGAGGTCGAAGAAGAAATAGGTTACATTGAGAAATGTCTAAGAGAAAATGGATACCCTAAAAGTTTTAAACAAAAGTATAGCAGAGAAAAAGAAAAGAAAGAAAAACACCCAACAGTTGAAAAGGAGAAAGTGTTTATTTGTCTCCCATTCAATGGAGATAAAGTGTCACAAAAGATTGACAAAAAACTGAAAGGTCGTGAACTGGCAGAAGTTAGAATTCAAGGACCATTGGAGCGAGTCCCAGTGGCTCAATGGTCTACGAGCTCGCCTTGTAACCGGAAGGTCCTGGGTTCGAATCCCTGTGAGTGCATACTGCCGAAGAGTCCCAAACTAGAACGAAACAGCTGCCCAGTACTCCCAGGTTTTCCAGCGGTTCTCTAACTGATGTCAGCTCATGATTAAATCCTCCATGCAATCAAATATAAAGAAGCTTCCCCTGCAGCTAAACTCATAACATTATGCTGCACTACTTCCTCGATAAGCCAATCAAAACTGGATAAATACCCTGTTGATGTCACCTCCAACTGCGTTTATGAATTTACTTCCACTTGTGTGAGCAAGTAAATTCAAAGGACGGAAAGAAGGGCTTCTATCCGGCTTTCTGAACATATTTCAAGAAACCTGTGCCTAAAAGGAAGCAGATATTCTCAGAGTGCAATTACCAGACATACTGTTGATACCGGATATCTTGTTTTGAGATTTCTAAGTCCTTCAAAATATTAAACAGACAAAAGACAGAAAATTTTACTACGATTTGCCAAAGCGATCACAATCAAACGATTCAAACCAGACTTATGTACACAGAATGAGAGTGTGATTAACCTCTCACTCCCTCGGGTAACTGAATTTCGATTTCGATTACATTAATTAGTCATCTAATCCAGTGATCTCAACTCACTGAACAAATTTCAATCTTATAAACTGTAACCGCTTTTGTTCTTTAAGTTGCTGTGTGAGCCTAAAAGCTAACACTGTTTGGTTAATTTTTTATATTTTCTGTCTTATTTCTCCCGCCTATTTTCTACTTTGAAAGTGTATAAATTCATGATGAAAACTTAAACTAAAAACTGCAATGCTTTCATCATTTTGGATGAGTCAATTTTATAGGATTTCTTCTCTACTACCACTTAAACATTAAAGTATGTTATTATCATCTAGATAACCATTGTAATTTCAGGTAGTCTGCAGCTGATGAGAACCTGTGAAATAGAGTGATCATATCATTTTATACTGTAAATCTGGTCTTTCTTTCTCTATCGAAAGATGGTAATACTAAAATGTCAAATGAAAAATGTACAAAATAGTATTAACAACAAAATAGTTGAATTCAGAATTATACACAAGTGAGAGGGATTCGACAGAGAGGTTTCTTTTGTGCACATAAGTCTGGGTTTGCCATCTCAATCGCCAAGACCTCCTCGGCAATGAAAAGTATGTGAAAGCTCACCGTTTTTTGTGAGGCTTCTTTTGACGTTGTAGATGACTTTGAGTGAATTCCCCGTGCATATATGAGTGACCAGTGTTAAATATAATGTGTTCAATTATAGCACTCTTTATTGATCCACTGTTACCTTTTCGTAACCAAGCGCGATAATGTTCCTTGACTTTTTTAGATAAAACACACATCGAATTGTATCTGCTAGCCAAGTTGGTAGACAGAAATTTACGTCAATGTTTGCGTCCTAAATCAGGGTCATGAGAAAAACCACGAACAAAGCTTAACCTCGAGGAACTCAACAACCAATCACAGTAAACTTAACTTGGGAGGATAAGATTCGCAGATATATCATCGGACTGTCTAAGAAACAGCAACAACAAAGAGATGACAGAATAACCTTCAGTAGGAAAACAAGCAATCAGAAGACGTTACTTCTCTGTTTACAATAACGCTAATGATAATGCACATAAAAATCTATAAATACCTCTTTATTTTCTCAATCAACGATCTGTTGCCTGGCCCCTTGTCTTCTGTCGTTAAGGAATGACCTATATATCTTGCTCAATATGAGCAAGAGAATCGGTAGATACACACATAGAAGTGGTCAAAGGCGATAGCTTATCTTCAGAGTTGTTGAAAGAAAATGGGACGTATGAGAATACCAATCGTAAGGTAGCAGCAAAGAATGTACCTTTCAGGGTATCAGGCAGCAGGTCAGCTTTAAACTTCATTTTCATGCATAACATCTTCTTCGGCATAGAGATGGGGTGTTCTTTGTTGGTTTTGGTTTGGACTTTATGTGTTTACCTATAAATTATGGGGCATAGACATTCTCAAGTGGTGTCCTTTTCAAAAGAGTGATCCCTTCATCTCCTGATTGACGGCAGTAGATTCCCCGGATTCCAGTCGTAAGAGATTTTATCAGGTTCCGCTTGTGACCAATGGGTATCCAAATGGAAAAGTTTGTCAGTGAACGTTCCACTCAGGTTTTCGATATATTGATCTCTTCAAAGTCCCATCAGTCTTCTTTGTTAGTCGAACATCCAGAAAGGGGATTGTGTGTCTGGCGTGTGGTGGTAGTACTGTTCCCGTTGGCAGTCGAATCAAATATCCTTCAACAAGGTGGGGGGGGGGGGCTGCGGGGATCGAAGACTCTGTCATTATTGAATCACACACACCAACATTTCCCCATAGACAGTCCAATATCAGAATCACCATGACACTAAGTCAAACAAAACTGCAGTCATAAGACAACACAATACGCGATATCATCAGACACAATCACACAGGGAGAGAAACATTAAAATAACAGATTAAACATGCACAAAGACAAACTAAAAGAGGATCAAGTCAACAGATGATATGCAAACGTCAGCACAATGATATGCAGTCTCTGGGAGATAAAAACGGTTAATAATTATAAAGTTAGTTGAAACATCTAGATGAATAAAAATATCGCATTGAGATCGTTGCAGAGGGATTTACCCAACCAATTACTCCGTGTAGAAATCCTCGACAGGATGAATAACCATCTGTTTCGTCCCAATATGGGACTCTTCAACATTAGTCGAACTGATGACACTACCCACTACCAGAAATCAAATCGGGGGACCATTTTCATGAATGAAAAATCCCTATATTGGAATCAAAACAAGATTTTGAGCGAACAATTGTGGTTTCGGTAACTTCTTCAGGCTCCACAGTTAGTTATAAATCCATGAATTATAGAGTACATATAGCGCCAATAAAGGCAAATGAAAATAATATCAGAAACCGCATTGAGGTGCATGTGTAAGTTGAGATGATAGTCCATTAGTTAGTTCACATAGTCAATCAAATGTGTATAGGGTGTTTAGTCAGAAAAATGTGATGAAGTGTGAATGAACAATTGGGTAATATAGTGTTGTTTTATAGTCAACAGAATACAAGTGTCCCTGGGGTGAAAAAAATGGGATAACCACAAAAATACATACAAATACACATTAACGAAGGGGAGGCACTGAATGTCAGGGCTGACCGACAATGTCTGATGATAAAATAAAGAGGCTAAACTGTAAATTATAATAAAATGCTACAGAATTGGTAGGCTTAGTATAAAATCATAGAGGTTGACAAAAATTAAGGGTAACGATGGGGTGAAATAAACTGGGTGGAGAAATGCATAGTAAAGACATGATATCACAAAATGATAATAATAGTACGAAAAATTATGATCCTGATGACCTTATAGTGGGCCAGGTTAGACAAAGAGAGTGAATAAGTTTTTTCTGTACACATAGGTCCGGTCTCTCTCTATTAATCACTATAGCCTTGGCTATGGCTAGGAGGCGTAATCGTGTGCCTTTGGGGAGATTGTTCTGTACTCGGTACACAACTGTAAATGACTCATCTACTTTGATGCTGTGTTCGCTCTCCACTAGACGAGAGAGAATTGCATCATAAATGTAACAAATGAGAGAAGAAGTAAGAGGGTGAAGCTTTGGTTAGTTCATTAGATTTAGAATAAATTAAGAACAACAGGGGTTTGTACACAATATAATGGCATCATCATTTGATTGGAAAATTTCATCATGATGAGCTGACATCGGTTAGTGAACTATTGGAAAACAAGCTGGCAGCACTCGACAGCTGTTTCGTCCTAGTTTGGGACTATTCAGCAGTACGCACCCACCGCTAGCCTTTTAACCCAGAAACTACTGGTTACAATGCGAGCTGGTAGATCATTGAGTCACTGGGACCCGATTCAATGGCTAGTCCATGAATACTGACTGCTGAAAATTCACGACATAGAGCAACCACTTCACAATGTCTTCTTTGATGAGTTACTGCCTACCTCCCCTTCAACATGCTGTACCCTACTGATCATGGCTTCCCACTAGAACCCAAGTAACTACCTACCTGAATAGGGCCAGTTGCTAGTGAGCGTCAGATTAACTTTCAAGTATTGGCTCGCCTCCAGCCGAAGAAATTAGGAGCCATAATCCAATCCAATAGTTAAACCACATATGTTGAGTTGATTTGTCTCGAATATGGTACTTTATTATGTATAAAATTGACATACAAAAAACAACTTGGATTCCCGGCCGACGCACTCATGTGCATCGGTATCACAGTGGTTATGACTCTAGCTAACCATACATATGGTCCGGGGCTCGACCACCCGACGACGCACACTTGATATCTATGGTCGGCCTGTAAAATTTGGACTACCGATATCACATGTTGAAAAATCCATACCTGTACCGAAAATACGGCGTGGAATCAAGCTGTAGTCAAAAAAAAAATCTGGATGTCGCACGTGTTGACATTTGTCTGATTCCCCACAAACTGGGAGATATGCAAGTGAAAAGCAACAAGTTGACAGAAGAAGCATCCAGGGAAGATAAGAAGGACTTCAGGTGAGCATAGAGAAGACAGAGGTGATGAAGATTCCTGGCCAACACCAACAGCCACACCAACAACAACAGACAACAATCGGCATAGATGGGAGGAATCTGTAAGAAGCAGCCTCTTTCACCTGCCTACCTGGGAAGCATCGTTTCAACTACAGGCGGATGGAACTGATGAGAATATCATGGAAAGCAAGACAAGCTTTCATTACTCTCAAGTCTGTGTGGAGGTCAACAGCATTCAGAATCAAAAATAACATCCGGACTTTCAACTCCAATGTGAAGTCAGTGCTACTATACGGATCAGAGACTTGGCCAGCGCGTCATAAAGAGCATCTCAAACAAACTACAGACCTTCATTAACAGCTGTCTTCGCTTAATACTCAAGATCAGATGGCTGCACAGAAAAGATCGGCAACAGGGAGAGATCTCTGCCAATGAGCGAACCAACACAGCAGGAACCGATTGTCCAACAAATCTGCAGGAAGAAATGGCTGGCCATACTCTGAGAAAACAAACCATCAAGTGAGTGACATCACGTGCCAGGCTCTCTCTCTCTCGAGTGAAACCCGAATATGAAGCGGCAAGTTAGTTAGTCGTCAGTGAGAGTGTGACATGCAGGAGGAGGAGGCTGATGTGAAGAGGAGATGAAAGGATTGGAGCAGACCTCGAGTGAAAACGTTGGCAGAGAGCTCTGGATGCAATGGAGACGTTCGGCTGAAGCCCTATGTTCCTCTAGGAAACAATAATAATGAAATATTGTATATAAATCTTAAATTATGAGGTATCTGAGTCTAAATGCCATCAAATGCACCGTCAATGTCTGTTGACAGAAAAAATAACAAAGTTGTATAAAAGACGACCCACTTGTAAATTTAACCAGCGCGCAAATGTCAGACACAGAAATAAAGAGACTCGAATAGACAATTTCCAACACTAACAGGTACATAAATAAAGCATATACAGCATATGATGTTTAACTATAAGAAGACAGTTCGTATACACATTGGATAGACTATTATTACATTAATTGTGCTAAATAAACTTCAATAACAAAGGGTACAGTTATGAATTATGAAAAACAACTTATACTACTTACTAATGATAAGTAGTGTAAAACTGAACACAAAAGAATAATAAGGGATAGATAAAGAAGGGATCCACAACAAGAGACACCAAGCTTCATGAAAAGTTCTCAGAAATTACAATTATATTGTTCATAACCAAAAAGTACAAGTATAAATGAAAAAATAAAGGCTTGGATACAATGACAGAAAAGATGTGTAATAATCAAGTTGAACAGAGAGTAAGTACATCGAGTTATGTTGAAAAAGGAAGACTGATAACTGCTTCTTTAGGAGCAAATAAATTGTGTTTTAAACGTTTTTTGATAGTGATAGCTCCAGCAAACTTGAAGACAATTGAGCTATTTTCTCTACCGACAACTTTAAAGGACTTCACGAAGTCCACCTCTTGACCTACATTAACCAAATACCTGGAAATGCCACTAATGAAAGCGTTCTTCTCTTTGAGAAGTAAAATCGGAAGCGTAGCCTTCTGTCTGTTCTTTCAATGTAACTACTCCCGCAGATATATGTAAGCAGCCCAAGTTACCAACAGTTCCAAAAAAAAGCCTTATTCTTACAAATCCAGTTCCTTAAGGACAACACCAGCGAGATACTAACACAGCGCCTTAGAAATACGGTAAAAAGAGCATTTCCTACTGCCGAATTACACTGTATCTTCAAAATCACTCCTTTTTTGCGTTCAGGAGTACAAGGCAAACTGCATAAATTCGCCTCTCCCATGTGTATCTACCAGTTTAACTGCTCCTGTAGAGTCAATTACATAAGCCGTACAATTAGGCGTGTTTCTCGTCGAATTTCCGAACATCACCCTGCATCGTGGTTAAGCAAATGACAAACCAAATCTATTCGCAGCTCTATTCTATCTCATCTTTTGGATACAGAACACAAGATTGATGTTAACCATGCTTTCAAGGTCATTTACCGCATACCTAAGAATCTCAATTTTGCCTTAAGAGTCCGACTACTAAATATTGCTGGGGCTGGCTGTTGGGATCCATATTAACAAGCCTAATTTATGCTTCAAAAAGAAGTTAGTTCAGACATTATCATTACCTTGGCCATCTAGGTTTGAATGATCATCAATTTTCGTGGGATTTTCCTAATTTCAGTTGATATTCTATTTGCTATTATATCTTTATTATTATTATAACTTAAGCATATTTAATGAACTTTAATTCCATTGTGATCTTACCTAACAAATCGATATTATTTAAAAGACACTAATATTGCTATTGACTACTAATCTAGAATATTCTATGCATATAAACATGCATATGTATAATTGTAGAGCCAGAAGGGGATTTTATCAAATAGGATATTTTTTGCTTAATTATTCTTTGTTTTTATAAATGTGAATTTGTATACACAATTAGAGTTTCGTGCTCGAGAACATCTCCCACTATGGCTAAGTAAAAGTGTAGTTAAAACCATTAACAGTTCGATATTGGACCACCTGGTGCAAACCAGCCACAAAGCCAGTCAGCCAGCGTGGAAGAATCCTTCTCTATCATCATCTACCGGATGCCTAATAAATTGCCAAAATCATCGAAGCACTGCATACTTCAAACAGTAGAGGCTATTGCAATTCGCCTCAAACAACCAGTACTCTGTGTTCAAAAGAAGCAAGTCCAGCCAGCCTCTACTACTGCCCTGGCCAGCCTTCAGTGGAAACTATAAATTCATAAATTTGTAATAATATCTTTCCTAATTTTTCTGACATTCAGATTATTTTATGTCGATGCTATTTAGCTGTAATCTATCAATATTATTGATTCGATTTTATTTAAACAGCATCATTAATGTTGTTTATAACACTAATTCATTTATTCATTCACTATAATGGATGAATATATAATTGAAGAGCCTGATGATGTTGAAGGGGTTATCGAAAAGAGTAATCTTTGTTCAGCACCCATTCTTTTGAGAAGGATATCTCTTGTGAATTTGAGTGCACCAAAAAGCACTCTGTTGACTATTCCTGCATTGAAAAGAAAAGGTGTTCAGCAAAGAGTTACTCTTTTCGGCGATATAATTCTCAAGCTGTACAAATCGCAAATTTATAGTCATTTGTCTTGGCAACAAAAGGAATATTTCCAAAGATGTGTTAATGCAATTGTTAGTTTTGACAAACAAATTACGTAATTTAGAAGGCGTTAATCGGTTAGAAACTAAAATAAAGTTACAAAAGTAGGTTGGGTGACGTAATCTAAATTGATACGGTTCAATGAAAAAATGAATGAGAGTCAAGTTGATAATCTGAGTAGAATTCACTTAAAAATAAACGAAAATCGAGTTAGCAACAGTTGTCATGAGTGTAGAGATTTAATAGAGGGTGGGGGTAGAAAATAATGCAATTAAGAAATAGACAAACAAAGAAGAAAGAGGTAAGACAAAATTACGTATTTGGTGTTGAAATAGATCAGGACCATTGTAGATTTAGTGACTGAACAAACTGCTTTTGTATGCAGAGTTCAGGATTCAATATGTGAATTGCCATTGCTTCTGCACTATGAAGAAGTTTAGTTCGTACACTTTTGGCAAGATTCCCACGTATTGTGTAGATAACTGAGAAGTTGTTTTGTGGGTTTGCTTGGTGTCCGGATTCGATCAAGTGTTCTAGGATAGAGCTGTGGCGGGGGGATCTTCTTTCTCCTTTATAAAACCATGAAGGTAAGTGTTCGCTGATTCGTTTGGATAGCAAACGCTGGGTACGCCCGACATACCTAGCTCCACATGAGCAGGTGAATTGGTAGATGCACATTGATGAGGCCCCCAGTGGAAGCTTATCCTTCACGTTCGTGCGAATCATTGGTTTCGTAGAGAAAGTTAGTCTGATTTCCGCTGCGAAGAAGGTTTTCTTCAGTGAACGGCACAGGCGGTTTCTCAGTATTTCTGCTGAAGAATCTCCGTTGAATTGTAGATTCAAATAGAGAAGTTTCTTGGGAGCTAACTTGCTAACTCGATTTTCGTTTATTTTTAAGTGAATTCTACTCAGATTATCAACTTGACTCTCATTCATTTTTTCATTGAACCGTATCAATTTAGATTACGTCACCCAACCTACTTTTGTAACTTTATTTTAGTTTCTAACCGATTAACGCCTTCTAAATTACGTAATTTGTTTGTCAAAACTAACAATTGCATTAACACATCTTTGGAAATATTCCTTTTGTTGCCAAGACAAATGACTATAAATTTGCGATTTGTACAGCTTGAGAATTATATCGCCGAAAAGAGTAACTCTTTGCTGAACACCTTTTCTTTTCTATGATTGAATGGGAATTTTCAAATATTCCTGCATTGTTGTCACCTTTGAAACTGAGATGAATGAAAAAAAGGCTTCTTTTCCCACTATGATTTGTCTGGTATTTGAGCTTTCGCATCTTCTGTGATCGTTCATGAGTTTGTGAGAGTAGTCGTTGTTTTCCAACATCTTTCCGAGAATTTCATACAGTGATTCCCTTTTTTTAAAATTGAACAAAGAAAGAAGAAACATTGGCGGAGAATAATCTGGATCCATTTTATTCCGTCAGTTCTCATCATCTGTATACAAGCTTGACGTAGAGTTGGAGAGAAAACACGATGGAACAGTCGAAGGATCTGTATTTCATAAAGACACATGGAGTGGTCTACACTTGAATTTCAACAGCTTCTGCCCAGTGAGATACAAATGAACGTTGGTGATGAAAACGCTTTCCTCTAGAGCGAAGAGAATACGTTCACCAAACAAACTAGACAGTGAACTAAAGCTTTTTGAAAAATACTTGAAAGAAAATGGTTACCCACAAAGTTTCATTAACAAATTCGGCACGAATGAACTCAAGAAGCTTGATACAACTACAGCCAGTAAGAAGCCTATTTTCATCAAACTCGACTACAAGGCCGACGACATTATGAGGATGATAAATAAAGGATTAAGCGCAACCCTGTCTAGGACGTATCCTGCAGTATTGTTAATCTCTCTACCCCTAACAACCTCCTCATTGGTGCAGTCAAAGATTTACAAGTACCCCTCACATGTTACCTCCAACTGTGTATACCGATTCACATGTATCTGAGGGAGCAGTTACATTAAAAGCACAAAGTGGAAGGCCTACATCAGATTCTGTGAACATGTACCAAGGAATCTCCGGTTAAAGGGACTGAATGTTTTAAGCTCTTCAATCACCGCCAAACACCTGATTAACACAAGACACTGAGTAGATGTGCTGGAATCATTCAAAATAATTAACAGACAAAGTAGTACCTCAAGTCTCCTCAGGTTTGCTGAAGCTAAAGCAATAAAACGATTGAAACCTGATTTAATGTGTCCAAAAAGAATCCGTTGTTGGACTTCAATTACCCTGGTGACTCACTTCTTAGTAACGCTCTTTGTTTTCTAATTTTGTTCATCTTTTCACTCCATCCCTCCCCCACCTTTATTTTTCGCTTAACATTCTTAAGAGATAATTTTTCTTGATCTTCAGAGTTCTGCTCACTGTATTACATCATCAACTTCTCATCTGACCTCATATGCGCAGAAATTTTAAAATTTTGATCTTCTCTTATCTAATTACATAACTATCGCTAAATCTCTTTTGTTACCACCCCAACAACACAACTGTTAATCAATTTTTTTCAAGAAACTTCCCTCTACCAAGATATATATATATATATATGCATGTCGTAACACTTTAAACACCTTGTAAATCGCACGCCTTATTTCACTATGACGCTCTGACAATAACCTTGTTAATGGACAAAAGTTTGTTAAAATTGTACACTTTCTTATTTTATTAAAGAATTCAGGTTGTACACAGCAGCTGATCAAAACCGACGAAATAAAAGTGGATCCACATTATTCTGGATTTGTTCAAATCAAAAGTCCCTCCTCCGTCTTCTTATTCTTCTTCCGCTTTTACGCCATGCTTATCTATGCCAAGGGTGAGACAAAAATGGAATACACTTCTTGTAAGCGCACTATCGCTTGAAATTAAGTCACGCGTAGATAAAGGCTATCCCGGTGGTCCAGAACAAACAAGAAGCCGATCACTGTTTCTACGGTAATATTAATAAACAAATCAATAATTATATATATACAACAAACCTTAACGGTTTCAAGAGTACAAAGCACAACGCTTAACAGAAAGCAAGGTACCGCTATCACAGCGGAATAACGTTAAAGCCAAAATTGCGAACTAGCCGGAACCAGACACGACCTTTCAGGTAAGCAGTCAGTAGAAGAATTCACCACAGTAAGGCATGGCATGAAACAGAGAGCGTTTAAGAGAGATAGACCGAGCATAGGCACAAAGATAGAATTTAATTGACTACTTAAACAGGTCGGAAAATACAGATGAAGATCAATAAATAAGATAAACTCGACAGAATAGTACAAAGTAAGACATGGGTCAGCAAAAATAACAGTTCACAAAAATACTCTGATTAGGTCATGAGTGTCAACTGTCTGACTAAACGGATCGAGGTAAAAACACATACACACAGTTCATTAAACAAGCAGGGATAGACACGTTAAGCATGGATAATTGGGTTGCAACAACGCTAGGCTGATCCGGGACAGGTTGACTTGATTCAAGGATGGGAATTGAATTGATCTTACACTTCTTTTGTATACAAACCAAGACTAGGACTGTTTTCCGGGAACTCACATAGCTGCATCTATTTGTACAGATGACGAGTCATATTCCATTTACAGAAAAGTTCTATGGAATGAGATAAATCGATGGATAACCTAGAAAGTGCTCCTTCTTTTTCTGTCCACTTGACCTCTATCAATCAAATGAGACAAAATAGAGAGAGAGAGAGAGATCCATAAAGATTTTGTTTCCAAGTCTTTTCTAAATCATAAATGGTGGATACTCAGTAATGTTTGTTTTTGCTAAGCTCTCAAGTTTTTCTTCCTGTCATATAACATGAGGAAAATTCTAATCGAAAATAATATTTTCATGTTTTGGTTTTGTTATGTACTGGTCGAGAATTTAATAGTCCTGACGCAAGAAAGACGGAAATCAGAAGACCACTAGGTTTGCGATGATACTTCTATTTTCCAAAACACCAGGAGAATCAATGTGTCACACAAGAGTGTGAGAGCAAAAATATATATGAATGTCCGAACAAGTGTATGAACACAAGTGTGTGTGAGCGAATATTCAAAATGAACAAATCAATAGACAGTCTTAACATGATTGGCTAATTATAATGGAATATCGATCCATAGATACATAGCAAAATATATCAGACTGTCAAACAAAACACACATGTTATATGGATACATGTCACCAAGAACAGACTGTCAAACAAACACACATATCATATGGATATATATCAGGTTTGAATAGTTTCAAGACTCATCACGAATTGACATCAGTTAGAGGGTCACTGAAAGCCAGGAAGTACTGGGAGGCCGTAACGGAATAATTATCTGGAAAACCCGCCGCCTCCCACCCCCGTCAACGATCTGTACTACTATATTCAGATTTATTTAGATGTTTCTACCAACTGTGTAATTATTATCCAGTTTTCTTCCAGATACTGTATATCATTGCTCTGACGTTTGCCTATCATATATTATTATTCCCTTGTGTTCCGGGGTGAACATCATAGGGCTTCAACAACACACATCTCCACCTTGTTCTGTTTTCTGCCATCCTCTTTAGCGCTGGGTGGCCTCACGATTGACCAAACTCTCTGATCTCTTCCTCATACAATCTCCTCTACGTCACCCTCGCACTGACGACCCACTCGTTGCTTCTTAACATAACATAACATAACATAACATAAGCTTTATTCCAAATCAGTACTTGTGATACAGAATGGAATTCTCAGCATTTTACTACAATATTGCATCCAGTTTTTACATTAACAATAAATAAAGTTCTACATAGATTAAAGTTATCTCAACAACATATTAGTATGTCGGTAGCAAAGCCAAAATTAAAGTGTTTGAAGGTGTTAGAAAAGTAGATACTACTAGCATATTTACTGGCGTAAGCGATAGCAAAATGGTCGAGATATACAGAGTGTGAAAGAACGAACAAGAATGTTTTAAGTAGAGTTTGCAAGGAAGAGAGAAACAAAACAGCACATAACAAAAATAAATACAGAATGAAGAAAGAGAGAAAACGTTGTACCTATAAATGATGTGAGTTGGAAAGACGAGATCCATTGGTTCTACTGACTATTTAATAAGTTAAAGGTTTCATGCCTGATGCATTCTTTATCGCACAGAACACGGGCTAGGTAGGGTATGGATGAGTTTTTGTACTTACTAGTGCGGGCATATAGTTTCCTATATAGGCTTCTTGTTTTCCCTGAAGAGATACATGGGGAGAGTTGTGAATGTAGAGGGTGTTGTGAGTCAGATAAAATGGATTTCGCCCATTTTTCACATGAGTCCATGTGCCTGTCCACCAGAATATTAACAAGCTGGCTAAGTGGCAAACTGCTTACCCTGCTGACAACCTTTAACATCCTACGTAATAAGGTATAGTCTTTCTTCAATAGCCCAGGAAAGACTAAGGGGGAGCAATAGAGAATAATAGGCAGAATACGGGAGTTAACAAATTGTAGGAGTAAGGGTTGGGTTACACCAGAATGTCTTAACTTCTTGATGTAGAAGGTAAGACGGTATATTTTCTTGGAAATCGTCAAGATATGAGACGACCAGGAAAGATCAGAAGATAGAGTGACGCCTAGGTATTTAATTTCCGACTTGGTTTCTATTTCAGTGCCATCTATGTTGCACACCTCGTGAGTGCTAACCAGTTTGTTTAGGTCAGATTTATGCCTAAAGGTGAAATTAACTGTTTGGCATTTGGAGGGGTTTAAGGTTAGACCGTTTTCCTTGGACCATTGGCTAATTTCCGATAAGAAGCCATTTAGTTTAGAGCAGTCACTTTGACATTTGACAGGTAAAGATACAGTTAGGTCATCAGCATATTTGACAAAGTTAATGTCATTTGAAGACGGTAGGTCATGTAGAAAGAAAGAAAAGAGAAGTGGGGAGAGTACAGCACCTTGGGGGACACCAGCTTCAGTGAGCACAGCAGAGGAGGATTGGCCTTTGTATACGGTGTACTGCATTCTGTTTGAAAAGTAGGAATGCAACCAGTTAGTGACCCAGGACTCGGTTTGTGTCATGGAGAGCTTATTTAGCAAGAGACTTCTAGGTACAGAGTCGAAAGCAGAAGTAAAGTCAAGAAACGTGCAGCGGACATATTTGGCACCTTTGTCTAATGATGGGGCAATACTGTTGTGTAAGACGGCTGCAGCGTCTAAAGTACTCCTACCCTGTCTGTAGGCAAATTGTTTGGGGTCTTCGAAGCTTTTAAGGGAGGGTTCGAGTTTAAGAAGTACTAGTTTTTCCATGAGCTTTAGAAACGGGGAAGTGATGGCGATGGGTCTGAACTTTACGTTCTTGCTATTTCCAGGTTTAGGGACAGGGACTATTTTAATGTCTTTCCATGGAACAGGTACAACGTTTTCGGAGAAAGAAGCATTTAGGATATTAGTTAGAGGAGAACATAAAGCATCTGCACATTGTTTTAGAACATATGCAGGTATGCTATCAGGGCCAAGACTATGTGAGGGCTTAAGAGTTTTAAGACATTTCAAAACATCGAGAGTATTGAAGTCCTGGAAGTTATCAGCTACAAGATTAGTAACGTTAGAAGTGGTTATAGTAGAAGGAGAGCGTATAAAAGACAGATTAAGAGCATTAACATCACAAGAGGGAAAAACATTACATCGCTTACTTTTGCCAGTAATTTCATTGAAAAGTTTCCACATGCTGTTAGGAGATTTGCATGATAAAAGTGTTTGGTTATAGATAGCATTAAGATTTTTGATTTATTTGGATTCCACTCGACCAGGGGTCTGCATTGCGTACGATGTCATTCGGCGGCCTCCTCAATGCACGCTCTACTGATTCATCACCATTTTCTCCTACATATTTTTGCTGAGTGATCTACTCTCGCCTATTGGTTTGTTCCACTACAGAATTTCTTGTTGCTTATTCTTTCTGGCTATTTGATTCTCAGTATGGAGCCGGCGAAGGCAGTCGTTGATAAAAGACTGCTGGAATTTTCCTTTCGTGACACGCAATGGAAGTCTCTGACTCGTATAGAAAAACCGATTTGACAACTGTGTTGAAAATGCAAATCTTTTGCCTTATACTGAGTGACTATAGAAGATTTCCAAACTGGTTTCAGGTTGATAAAGGTGTACCTTGCCTTTCCGATTCACTCCAGCTTTGACATATTCATCCGTTCCAACTGCCTGTAGTTGAAACGAGATGCTCCCTGGTTGGATAAGTGAAGGAGACAATCTGCGTTGAATCTCTCCTGCTGATGGTGACTGGTGCTGGTTGTTGTTGTTGTTGTTGCACCAGTCACTAATCATATTGTGGTGAAAGCAGGCTGCTAGCCAATTGGTTGACACTAAGCTACGTTAATATGGGCCGTGAGAAAATATGAACAAGGCTGAGTCAACAACCAATCACAGCAAAGTTTAACGTGGCAAAATATGATTCGCAGATAGAGAACTCTATTTGTCAAGGAATCCCGAAACAACCAATCAGAAGCCTGCGTTTGTCTGCCTAACTTCTGATAAACAACCAATCAGATGACTGCGCTTGTCTATAATAATGTATGTGAAATATGTATAAATACGTGTTGATTTTCATAATAAAACGATCTGTTGCCTGGCCCTTGTCTTCTGTTGTTACAATACGTTAACTTGGTTCTTATTATTTGTCTTTGTCCCCCCCCTATTTCATCTTTGATTTTAATGCTTCTCTTTGTGGGTGCGTAATGAGGATATTGATAATGTGTTGTCTTACGACTGAGGATTTGTTTAAGTGGATCAAGCTTATTCTGACACTGGAATGTGTGCCAGAATTTTTCGGTGAGTGATTCCTTCTGACAGAGTTATAATACCCCCACCTACCCACCCACCCACCTTATTAGGAATATTCTGCTTAGTTCTCAGGGACTCCTTGCACTTGAATTTCGGTTAAACAGTTTTATTCTACAGTCCTTGTTTTGTACGTAGAAAGTCACTTTGTCTGTATGACTGTCTAACGGTGCTGTTGAGGTGATTCTGAGTTTCTAATGTGTTATTGTTGACGAATAGAATCACATTGTTTCCATCCGTGAACAATCGTCTTTTTGCTGTCTTTAGAGTGTTTTGTGATTGTGAGTGTCTCAGGGACGTTTTTGATCAGCTACACAAGAAAACGAAGAGACCAGTATCCTGAGTTCAGATCACAACACGTCGGTTTCTGTTATTTCAAAGACTCTTTAGCAGAATGTACCCATGACCTTCAGGTTACAATGTAAGCTCGTCACTGAGATAGAATCCAATAGCCAACGTACGAATTCTAACACTTCTACAAATTCGTAACATACACATATCACCCAGTCGCCAACAGCTAACGTCATCGGAAAGTATTTGTCCTAGATTCTATCCCTGGTGGTGAGATCACGAGTGTGTACTGTACAAGTATTCAAACAAGGGACAAAACAGCTTCCCAGTACTCTCCACTAGTTTTCAATGCTTCTCTAGCTGAAATTAGTTCATGACCAATCTAAAATATCATATTGTTTGTTTAAATGTTTTCAGGAGTTGATTTCTAAGGATTTTGTCCTAGTATGAGACTCATCAGGAGTGTGCACCCACATGGTTTCGAAAGCAGGACCCTCCGGCTACAAAACAGTCTCGTACTCCAACCAGCTCCCTCTATCAGTTCATGATAGCTCAACCGCCAACATCCAATATCATTGGTGAGTGTTTGTCTTCACTCCCGACCTGACAGACCTCACCAGTCACAACAAGTCGCTACATGACGAAGTTGACTGGACTTCTAGCGAGAAGTCGTGACCATTAGGGTCTCTCTGGTAGGTTGGATGTAAGGATAAATCAAATCAAATCCCAACAAACCAACACATGGATATCAAGGAGACGCTCACTAGCGACTTGCCCTACTCAAGTAGGTAGTTACCTGGGTTCCAGTGGGAAGTCGTGGCCAGTAGGGTGCAGCAGGTCGGGTGTGAGGACAAATACTCGCCACCGATGACATTAGCTAGCGGTCGCGCTATGTCGTGAATTGGCAGAAGTTAGAATTCAAGGACCATTGGATAGGGTCCCAGTGGCTTAATACTACACGAGCTCACCTTGTAACTAGAAGGTCCTGGGTTCGAACTTCCAATGGTTGGTGAGTGCCGATGAAGAGTTCCAAATTAGTGGGACGAAACAGCTTTCCAGTACTCCTAGGTTTTCCAATGGTTCTTTAACCAGTGTCACCTCATGATGAAATCCTGTAACAGATAAAATTGCCTAATTGTCAGGCTACAATCATGAATTGGTGAGATTTAGAATCTATGGTCTGGTCAGTGAGTCGGGTATCAGTGTCTGTGAATGATCTACAAGCTTTCCCTCCTTCCTTGTAACCAGAAAGTCCTGAATTCGAACCCGTCTGTAGATGTATGCTGTCGACGAGTCCAAAACTAGGACGAAACGACCCCCACCCCAGATTGCCTATATGTTTTGTTTTAATTTTACCAATGAGAGCATTTTATTTAATTGATGAATGGTGACTAGCATTGGAATCCAGGATAACGTGCATTACGTCCAATTTTGGACATCGTCGAAGCATCTGCACAAGAAGCCGACATGTCAACCTGAGACCGACCACTTCGGTCCAGTCAGTCGACGGGAAAATCTAAAATTCAATTCGATAATTAATATGACCCGTTGCACAAGAGGTGGCTGGCTCTCGTCGCCCAAGTGGTCTAGTAGATAACGCTTTGGCGTTTCAAACTATGGGCACTGGGTTCCAGCCTCGGCGGTGGGAACATCATCACTCAATGACTGGGGAATGCAGGTATATCCAGTTAGCTGACGAGTCCCGAATAGGACGAAATGCGCTTTATCCTGGATTCCACTGCTAGTCACCACCAAAAATGGACGAAACCTGTTAAGAAAAATAATCGTAATAATAATAATAATAATTTTCTATAGTTTTGGTTTGTAAGGATTAGTTATGTTTTACGAGTTGATCACGGATTGATATCAGTTAGAGAACCATTGAAAACCAGGGAGTACTCGTAAAACATAACTAATCCTTACAAACCAAAACTTTAGAAAGTTAATCTGATGCTCGCTAGTGACTTGCTACAGGTTGGAGTTTCCTGAGTTCTAGTGAGAAGTCGTGACCAGTGAGGTCCAATTAGATGTCACGTGTGTGGATGGATGTCCCACCAACGACTGGTTGGGGTCGCGCTAAATCACGAATTGGTAGAAGTTAGAATTCACGAGCCATTGAATCGGGTCCCAGTGGCTGAATGGTATACGAGCTTGCCTTGTAACCGGAAGGTCCTGGGTTCGAAACCCAGTGGGTGCGTACTGGCGATGATTCCCAAACTAGAATAATAATAATGTTAATGATAACGAAACAAAGAATTTTGTTTTAAAAGTATCTTTACCTTCGATTCCATTTTGCTGTTAGCTTAGATATGATAGAGAAGATTTGTAGCTCAGGTGGATAATTTTGATGTGGTTTTGTTCTCTGAGCTGGATAGTTAGTTTGCGAAGCTTTCATCACCTTACTGGGTGACATCTTCAGCGCATACTTCAAATTGAAGTGAGCTTTTAGGTTTCAAGTCACAGAAACAATCAGTTCCAACACAAGTAACCTAGAAGGTGTGAAAACATACATAAACAACCAATCACGTCCAAGGTCACCAGGAGGAATGATTAATAAACTCGTGGAGAAACCTAAAAGCTCACTTCAATTTGAAGTATGCGCTGAAGATGTCACCCAGTAAGGTGATGAAAGCTTCGCAAACTAACTATCCAGCTCAGAGAACAAAACCACATCAAAATGCTGTTAGCTTTTGTTTTAACATTTATGCCTCTTCCTTTCTAAGATTTCCTCATTGCTCATTGTCTCAGCCAGCCATTGTTTTACGTGTGTGTGTGCGTTGGTGTGTGCATGGGTCTGTGTTTGTAGGTGTATATGTCTATCAGAGATCGTCTCCCAACTATATAAATTAATAGCCTGAATAACAATGGCAAAGACTAGAAATAAATAACAATAGAAGCAACACAAATTTTTAATTTTATTTATACGCCTACACCCACCCACCCACGCACGCATGCACGTACGCACACACCAATAGACCTACAAACACACGCGGTAGGGCAGACACACGAGCGCCGGGCAGACAGACATACGAAAATCACGCATTAACACAAAGACACGATATAAATGACTGGATATTTATTTATTTGTTTATTTATATTTATTAATATAAAACAATTTCTATGTTTCAATAAATGAACACATTGAACAGGATAAAAAATACAAATACTAACTAACTTGCCGTTTGTTTTTGTGTATGTGTGTGAGTGTGGGTGTGTGTACATGACCTTTTGATAATAAAAACAGTGGATTCCTTCGAAAGTGTGAGTGACAGTAGGTATGGGAGAGACAGGGAGAGGGAGAGGGAGAACGAAGGGAGTTTTCCAAAGAAAATGAACAATGAAAGATATTCGTGTTTTCTTCCACAATATAATAGAAAAATTTAAACGCTCTGATGATCAAAAGTCATGTAATAAGAATAATTATTACAAATATATTTATATACCCTCATTCTGAGCTTTAGCAAAATTTCAGAAAATTTGAAGTTGTTCAGATGAATACAGGCGGAACTTACGAGGATAGCAAAGCAGTGAAGATCATCGGGAAAGCAAGTCAAGCAGGCTTTCATTACTCTCACCAAGTCTGTGTGGAGGAGATCAACAGCACTCAGCATCAAAATGAAAATAAGATCCGGATTTTCAACCTTAATGTGAAGTCACTCAGTGCTACTTTCTATACGAATCAGAGAATTGACGCTGCGCCGAGCCGCGTCACGAAAGCCACTTCGAACAAACTACAGACAGTTCATCAAAAGCTGTCTTCGCTCAATAGTTCACTCAAGATCAAATGACCGGCTAGAAAAGATCTGCAACAGGGATCTCTAGCAATGAACGAACCAACCAACCGAGCAAGAACCAGTCGTGCAACAAATATGCACACCAGAAGAAATGGAGGTGACCATCAAGTGAGTGATATCACATGCCAGGCTCTCTTCCTCGACTGGAACCCGAATGTAAAGTGGCGAGTTAGTTGGTAGTCAGTGCGAGGGTAATATAGAGGAAGAGGCTGATGCGAAGAGGAGATGAAAGCATGTAGGCAGACCTGGAGCCAGGTACAAATGTGGGCGGAGAACCCTGGTAGCAATGGAGACGTCCGGCTGAAGCCCTATGTTCCTCTAGGAATTAGAAGGAACAATAAGAGTAATAGATTACTTACTGATGCTCGCAGGTGACTTGCTACATGACAGAGTTTCCTGGAGTTCTAGTAAGAAGTCATGACCAGTGAGATCCATCCAGTCAAGTGTGAGGATGGAGTTCCCACAGATGAGATTGTTTGGTGTTAGAATTCATACAATGGTCACTGATTCGAGTCTCAGTGGCTTAATGGTATACGAGCTAGCTTGACTTGTAAGTGGCATGTCCCTGGTTGGAACCCTGATGGTGGCTGCTTACTGCCGATGTTACCCAAACTAGTTTGGTGAAACAGCTGGCTGTCCAGTACTCCTGCACTGGTTTTCAATGGTTCTCTAACTGATATCAATCCGTGGTCCAATTCAAGAGTTCTCAGAGTAACTACGCTGTAGGGACTAACAATGTGGACTCTAGAGGATGCACGTTTCGTCCTACCTTTAATGGAACACATCAGCTCGTGGAAGTTTAGCTCCGTTCCCAGTGAGTTTTAAGTGAGTGCTCCAACTGAGATTCGAAGACCAGCACTCATTATTTCGAATATCAAAAAATAGTCATAGTTAATACCAGTTGCACAGGAAGTGACTGTCGTGACCTTCATAATGCTATGGGGGTTTGAATCATTAGGCTCAAGTTTTGAGTATCAGTAAATGCAGGTACACCCCACTGGCAGACAAGTCTCACCAGAAGTAGGATGAAATGTACATTCTGGATTCCACTACTACTTACTATCAACGAACTAAGTAGGTGATTATGTAACATTTTAACAAACACTTTAATGTAAAATGATCGATAGTCGAGTTTAACAAAGCCATTTTATTCAAGTCTTAGACAATCAGAGTAAGAGTAAGTTGGATATTGAAATGAAGTTGGAGTTTATAGAAAATTGAATTCTGTAGCAGGGACGTTACCCTAACATACACTCCTTGTATGGCTTGAAGATCCTTACTTCGCCTACATCTGTCAATTAGAATTTTCTTTGTTCCCTTGGGTTCCAAGTGGAACATTATTGGGCTTCAACAATACATCTCCACTTTCTCCTGTGTCCTGTGCAGTTCTCTTCCGTTGACTGGCTTCATGACTGCCCATAAGATTTCATCGCCTCAATTTCACCCCCAGTTTTCTTTTCGAGTCCCACTCAAGCGATGGCCTGGCTAACCCCCTATGTCATCCAACGGTTTACTCAGTGGCGGATATCCGATCCATCTCCATTTTCTGCTGCATATTTGTTGTGTAGTAGGTTCCTGATTGATTTGCACACTTCCAGTGCGTCGGTGGCACAGTAATTAGGACTCTCGCCGACCCTCCACATGGTCCGAGGTTCTATCCCCTGCCAACGCACACCTGATATCTATGGTCGGCCTGAAAAATTTAGGCTACCGATATCCATGTTGAAAATTCCATACTTGTACCAAAAATACGGTGTGGAATCAAGCTGTAGATCAAAATTAAGAAAAATAAATAAATTCCAGAGTTTCTCGTTCTTAATTCTTTCTCACCAGTTGGAACCAATGAAACTGTCATTTGTTGATCATAGTCTGCAGTGGCCTGTTGGAATGCATATATAAAAAACCACTGAGTAACTTGACATCGCCGCTGAAAAACCGGAATCTTGTTGTTTATGCTGAATGAAGGAGATTTTCACACACTTCTCAGAGGGTTGAAGGTCTAGCCTTCCTTCCTGGCATTGGCTGGTTTTCACATCCTCAGTTTTGGTACTACCTGTAGTTGAAACGATGGTGCCTAATGCGATAAGTGAAGGAAATGACCTCATCGTTCAAATTTCTTTCGTCCTGTCTTTGCTACCAGTCTCCTCCGCCAGTATTATTAGATTTCTCCTGTAGATCTTCGACTTTGTGTGACATTAGACATAAATCGTCCGCAAATTTCGGAGCACCTAGAGTTTCCTTATAAGTTCAACATATTCCTGTCTTCTCGCTAACGACTCACAGTAGTGTACAGCATAATCCAGTCGATCAGAATCAGGAATATTGTCAATATTTTTACGAGTTGATCACGGATTGATATCAATTAGAGAACCATTGAAAACCAGTACTGGACAGCTGTCTACTCCATCCTAGTTTAGGAATCATCGCCAGTACGCACCCACCACCAGCGTTCGAACCCAGGATCTTCCGGTTACAAGGCAAGCTAGCTCGTATACCATTCAGTCACTGGGATCTGATTCAATGGCTCATGAATTCTTACTTCTACCAATCCGTGATCAACTCGTAAAAGCATAACTAACGCTTACAAACCAAACTATAGAAAATATTGTCAATAATTTAAATATTCCCATAATAATGATAATTATAGAACACAATTTAAGCAATCAAATACCCATTTTTTAGTAAATTCTCATCAGGCTTAACATTTACATAATGATGAAATATTAGTAGTCATGGATATCTGAATGAATATGTGGTTAATAAAACATGTAGGGTCAGAGTTCAGGGATGTGAATTAGTTGTGGATAACAATTGAGGTGATCACAAAAGTAATAATAATAACAGCGAGGATAAATTCATTCAAATGTTTATATAACTTAGGCAATGGTGAGTGTATAGGTAGAATGTGGAAACAAGTAGAGGTAGAGAGGAAAATATCTACTGTCACATAACGATTACACAATATAATAACAATGATAATAAACTGTGAAACTGAGAGTAAAATGTACAACGACAGCACAGCAGGATATTGATAATACAGTTAGCATTACAAATAAAATAAAATAAAAACATAAGACAATATTTACAATTATCCGGTGTCACCAGGAGTGATAACTATTTTAGGTTGGAAGCGAAGATCAAGGGAGGGAGGGAGGGAGAGAGACTGAACCAATGTCTTCTGAACACATAGATTGTGTTGAAAAACCGTGATGACAACTGCTTCAGCAAGGCTTAGTAACCGGAAACGTACCAACCTGGGAGTTGAGGTGGCACCCTGAGTATAGAATTTTAAAAACTGAATTTTTGTCAATCTTTTTCTGCGTATCCATCACTAGGTGTTCCACCATGGAAATTCTGGCTGACTTTGGGACTTCTCTACCTTACTACCCACGTTGGACAGTTGTCGAGGAAATCGACGGTGGAATTGCCGAGAGTCGTTCCACCGAAAATACGTATTTGTTTGCTTTAATCGTGTTCTATTATTATTGTTATTATCATGAATGACAGTAAGCAAGTTCGACTACATAGATTAGACTAATCCACTTTATTCAGATATCCTTTAGTGATCGATCAACAGAGTGGGACAAATGTCTGATTATGTTTAAACCAACTCTTTCCCAGTTTATATTTCACCAGCATATTGATTTATACTCCATACTTCATCTGAGTAAAGTGTGTCAGTTAGGAGTTATTCTCAACTGTGTAACACTAAAGGCACAACACAGTATCTTCTAGTGAAGAAAGTGATTCCAAGGAATTTATCATCACGCCATCAGAGATAAGATTTCATTTTGATAAATCACACACTGTTGTACAGTAATATTTCCTGATGACCACGTTTCGAGCACAATCTATACACTTATTGAATTGAATTTTTTTTGATTTTCCCGTCGATTGATTGGACCGAAGTGCTCGGTCTCAGGTTGACATGTCGGTGGCTTCTTGTGCAGATGCTTCGACGATGTCTGGGTATTTAATTAGTATACAATTGATGGATGGTGGCTAGCAGTGGAATCCAGGATGCGCATTTCGTCCTATTTGGGACTCGTCACTGGCTGGATGTACCTGCATTTCTCAGTGAGTGATGATGTTCCTACCGAGGCTCGAACCCAGTGCCCATAGTTTCGAACGCCAAAGCGTTATCCACTAGACCACATGGGCCACGAGAGTCACCTCTTGTGCAACGGGTCATATTAATTATTGAATTGAATTTTCGATTTTCCCGTCGATTGATTGGACCGAAGTGCTCGGTCTTAGGTTGACATAACGCTTTGGCGTTCGAAACTATGGGTACTGGGTTCGAGCCTCGGTGGGAACATCATCACTCAATGACTGGGAAATGCAGGTATATCCAGTTAGCTGACGAGTCCCAAATAGGACGAAATGCGCATCCTGGATTCCACTGCTAGCCACCATCCACCAATTGTATACAATCTATACGCTGTTCATAATCATATCAAGACACTACTCACACAGCTATTCTGCTTTACTTATATACATGAGTAAAAATTGATTATTAGACATATGAATAAAAATCAATATAAGATAAAGTACATTGGGAAATTATAATATTAGTGTTTCTAATAAAATACAGTCAGACGGGAAATAAAACGTTTTGTTACAATAAAAATAAGTAACATGTTATAACGTTATAATGTGAATTGAAATAGAATTTTAACATTATTTATTATTATCCTCTGATTTGACTGACTGGTGGTAATAATATCTTCCATACACATCTCTGGTATTTGCATTGAGTTATTCCTGTTGCATGTGCTGGGTGTGTAGACTCGATGAACCACACAGGATTGAGTAATCAATCTCTCCCTCTCTCCACCTACCTAGATTACATTTTAGAATTATAAACTTCTCCCATTGTATTGTGTGACAGCGTGTTAATGCAATGCAGTGCAATGTAGTGCTGAGCTCCTTTCTAAATTACTTATCTTCGTGGGATCAATCATTCTAACCTTAGCTGAATTCTTCTGTTCTGTGAATCTCACTACTCCTGATCTACTACTTTAACCTATGTGGTTGACCTCACTCACAGTCATTGCAAGGTATTTTGTAAATTATATTATTTTGTCTAATTGTGTACTAACATACAATAGAGCGGGAGAGCGCTAAAATTCTAAAGAATAATATAGATAGTTGGCGTGAGGGAAAAGTTGATTACTGTATCCTGCCTGGTTCATCGAGTCCACACCCAATACAACACAGGCAATAGAAATTACTCAACGCAAATACCACACACAGATGTGAAAGATGTTATTACCACTAGTCAAATCAGAGGAGGATAATAAATAATCTTAAAAGTCTATTTCAATTCACGTACATTATAACATTCTAACAAGTTACTTATTATGACTATAAAAAAAACACTCGTCTTATTTCCCATCTGATTGTAGTCGATTGATAACACTAATATTATAATTTCCCGATGTACTTCATCTTATATTGATTTTTATTCATATGTCTAATTGTGGTGAGAGCAGCCTGCCAGCCAATTGGTTGACATTAATCTACGTCAATGTCTAGGTCACTAATATGGGCCGTGAGAAAATATGAACAAGGCTGTTTCAACAACCAATCACAGCACAATTAAACTCGGGCAAATATGATTCGCAGGTAGATGGCTCCATTTTCTGAGGAACTCGAAAACAACTAATCAGAAGACAGCGTTTGTCTACTTGACTAGGCTATAATAATGAATGTGAAATTTATATAAATACGTGTTGATTTTCGTAATAAAACGATCTGTTGGGTGGCCCTTGTCTTCTGTTGTTACATAATCATCAATTTGTACTCATGTGTATAAATGAAGTAAGAAAGTTGTGTGAGTAGTGTCTTGATATGATTATGAGCAGTGCATAAATTGTGCTCAAAACTTGGTCATCAGTAAATAATACTGCAAAATACCACTGTGTGTGATTTTATCAAAATAAAATTTTACCCATAATGGAATTATTAGTCTACCACAGTGTCCAATTTTTATACTTAAATCAATACTTCCAATGTTGTAACACGACGGATACATACAGTATTTAGTGAAGATGTTAGAATTCATAGGCCATTAAATCGAGTCCTGGGTTTGAACCCTGTCGGTGGGTGCGTACTGATGACAAGTCCCAAACGAATGGGATGAAACAGCTTTCCAGTATTCCCCCTCTTTGCTTTCCAATAATTCTTTATCCGATGTCATCCCATGATGAATTCCTCAAACGAAGAAAGTTTCAAGTGTTGGTTTGTAGGGATTTGATTGGTTTCAGGATTTCATCATGAGCTGACATTAGTTAGAGAACCACTGGAAAACCTGGGAGTACTGGACAGCTGTTTCGTCCTAGTTTGGGACTCTTCAGCAGTACGCACCCACAGGGATTTGAACCCAGGACCTTCCGGTTACAAGGCGAGCTCGTATACAATTAAGCCACTGGGACCCGATCCAATGGTCCTTGAATTCTACGTCGCCGAAGACATTGGCTAGCGGTCGCGCCATGTCGTGAATTGGCAGGAGTTAGAATTCAAGGACCATTGGATCGGGTCCCAGTGGCTCAGTGGTATACGAGCTCGCCTTGTAACCGGAAGGCCCTGGGTTCAAATCCCTGTGGGTGCGTACTCTGAAGAGTCCCAAACTAGGACGAAACAGCTGTCCAGTACTTTCAGGTGTTCCGATGGTTCTCTAACTAATATCAGCTCATGATGAAATCCTGAAGAAAATTTCTTCAAGGAACTTATCACCAACTTGGACAAATTTATATGTATATAGTCCTAGTTAAGCTATGTATCAGTAGTCAAATTTATTTTCTTCCTTTTTCGTATTTGAGACAGTTTGCTTAATTTGCTCCCTCTGGGTGGAGGGAGAGATTGATAACGAAGGGTTCATGTTTATCGAATCAACTGTAATAGAAATGATTCAACGCCTGTCCACCCAAATATCTGGAAAATTCTACTACTCCTAGAACAACGAATGGGGAAAGAATAAAGAAAACTATGAGACGAAAGTTTCGAAGTTGCGTAGTTAGTTATAATTGATTATATAATTTTAAATAATAGTAAACCGTGTTCGAAACATTGTCATCCAGTTAACAATAATACTGTTTCCTTACTGTGTGTGTGATATATCTAGTAAACAAACTAATATGAATAATTATTGAATTGAATTCTTGATTTTCCCGTCGATTGATTGGACTGAAGTGCTCGGTCTCAGGTTGACATGTCGGCTTCTTGTGCAGATGCTTCGACGATGTCTGGGGATTTAATTAGTATACAATTGGTGGATGGTGGCTAGCAGTGGAATCCAGGATAACGCGCATTTCGTCCTATTTGGGACTCGTCACTGGCTGGATGTACCTTCATTTCTCAGTGAGTGATGATGTTCCCACCGAGGCTCGAACCTAGTACCCATAGTTTCAAACGTCAAAGCGTTATCCACTGGACCACTTGGGCCACGAGAGCCACTTCTCGTGCAACGGGTCATATTAATTATTGAATTGAATTCTTGATTTTCCCATCGATTGATTGGACCGCTTTGGCGTTTGAAACTATGGGCACTGGGCTCGAGCCTCGGTGGGAACATCATCACTCACTGAGAAATGCAGGTACATCCAGCCAGTGACGAGTCCCAAATAGGACGAAATGCGCATCCTGGATTCCACTGCTAGCCACCATCCACCAATTGTAATATGAATAATATTGAGATAAGTCATCGGACGAGTGCTCGGTACGGAGCGGGAAAACAATCGATGAGGTTAAATGGTTACATAGATTGAGTGAGGTGGTTAGAACGTGTGTTACGCATGACTAGCCATCTCCTTCCTAGACGAGCCATCTTATCTGACATAGGATTAGGTTGTTAAAGATTTGGCTAGTGGTTGTCAAAGTAAAGCATGGAATCAGGCTATGAAATTGTTGACAGTTATTTTGAGCCAACCACATAGGGAGGTGTAGGCTACTCTCTGGTTGGGGTCCATGGGAAATTAAGCACCGGGGGCTAAGACATTTGGGGATATGGCTTAAAGTCATTCTCGCTGGTGCAGATACATTCATTTTCTGTGGTCTCACATATACAATAAACCCCTACGTTAATATTCTGTGTCCCGCATATTTTTACTTATTGTCGTTCGTTTGAATCTCTTCAGTCCTCCTTTGTGTGCTACATGGAGGGAGTATGGCAACTAGAACTGTTGCACTTCTATGTTGAAACTATTCAGAAAGACACCAAGTGGAGGAGTCCACTCATTGACTGTCAGTCAACTGTCAGGACAGATATTCTCCTGAATATAAACCTTCTTATTTATTGATTTTTTTTCGGAAAAGATATAACAGATGAGGGTTTATGAGTTTGTCTGCTCCTTTCAATTCTGATCACAGATCAATATCAGTTAGAGAACCATTTGACAAACCAGTTGTTACGTCCCACTAGTTTAAGACTCCTCACCAACACTAACCCACCATGGTTGAAACCAGGACCTTTTGGTTACACGACAAGCTACAAAATGAATTTTATTGAAGTTCTAGTGAGAAATTGTGACCAGTATAATCTACGAAGTCGATCTGAAGTGAAGACAAATACTTCCCAGTGACAATGTCTGGTGTCAGTCGAGCTAAACATGTTGAACCTTTAGAAGTCAGAATTCCTAGCATAGCCATTAGATGGGGTCCTAGTGTCTGAATGTTGGTCTATCAGATTTCCTTGTAACAGGAATATCCTTAATATTTCTGATGAGTTCCAAATTAGGACGAAACAGCTTTCCAGTACTCCCTACTGGTTTTCAATGGTTCTTTGACTAATATTAATCCGTGGTCAAACTTGAAACAAACCAAATCCCTAGGACAAACTGACTCTAGAATATTAATCGGATGCTCTCTAGTGACTGGCCGTATACAGCACGGAAACAAAACTTTTTGACGTGAATAACTTTCAACTACTGATATTAATTATTCAGTAATATATAAAAATATTATCATAAAATTATGTTTTGTAGGGTTTATGTGAGTTGTCCCATGGGAGCTGAACTATTAAAAAATGATCTATGTACTTTTCTTATGCATAATTCTTTTATGACTAATCCTTATTTATTTGTAAATCTTAGTATCTTAATTCCGGCCTTATAAGTATGTATTTTTACATATTTTACATTCGTCTTCTTGTGATGATGCAAATTTGAGTCTGTCTTTTCAAACTAAGCATTAGATCAAATATTTTTTTTAAATTTTTTTTATATTTGATTACAGCTTGATTCCACACCGTATTTTCGGTACAAGTATGGAATTTTCAGCATGGATACCGGTAGCCCAAATATTGCAGGCCGACCATAGATATCAGGTGTGCGTCGGCAGGGGATCGAACCTCGGACCATATGCATGGTCGGCGAGAGTCCTAACCACTGTGCCACCGACGCACGAATGTCCTTTTATTAGAGACTGTCGACTTCATCTGTGAATTTCTTAATGAGAATGATATGGACGTAGGTATACCGTCTCAAACACCACAGGAACTGCTATTACTCGATCTTACGATAAATGTTGGTGGGCGTCGCAATCGGCACCTCTCCCTAAGTCCTCTGTTAACCGATATGTTAATGGGAAAATTAGAGAATCGTCCACTGTGCAACGTAATCAACGAACTCTCGTCCTCTTGGAGATCTTTGGACAATACTTTCATCTTGCATAATATAAGAAAATCGATACCGAGGTCATTCTCCATAAGTTCACTATGGCTCAACAACAAAATTGAGTTCACATATGTGAAAAGGAGAAAGACAACGCCTTATTAATTTTTGATAACAAGAATGCAGGATGGCAAAGTTAAGAGGGAGTATTTACCGGAAGTCAATACTCCCCCATTTTAGGTTGTTTGTTCCTCATGCATACGAATGAAATCTTATCGATACCTTGATGAGTCGTATTAGAAAAATCTGCATAGCCGACACTCTAGACGACGAAATAAAGAAGATGGAAGACTTTCATATGAGAACGGATAGCACGAAAAATTTAATTGAATTTTTGATTTTCCCGTCGATTGATTGGACCAAAGTGCTTGGTCTCAGGTTGACATGTCGGCGGCTTCTTGTGCAGATGCTTCGACGATGTCTGGGCATTTAGTTAGTATTTAATTGGTGGATGGTGACTAGTAGTGGAATCCAGGATGCGCATTTCGTTCTATTTAGGACTCGTCACCGGATGTCTGGATGTACCTGCATTTCCCAGCGATTGATGATATTCCCACCGACGCTCGAACCCAGTGCTCATAGTTTCAAACAACAACGCGTTATCCACTAGACCACTTGGGCCACGACAGACACCTCAAAAATTCAATTAAATTAATATGACCTGTTGCCCAAAAGGCAGTGGCTATCGTGGTCCAAGCGGTCTAGTGGATAACGCGTTGGTGTTTGAAACTATGGGTACTGGGTTCGAGCCTCGGTGGGAATATCATCACTCGCTGGGAAATGCAGGTATATCCAGCCAGTGACGAGTCCCATGTGACGAAATGCGCATCCTGGTGGGTTCCACTGCTAGTCACCATCCACCAATTAAACCCGAAAAATTTGTTAAAGTATTGATGAGGAGGACAGAGAGAAAGAAATGTTTGCAAACTGTGCAGAAGAAACTCACCTACACGACTCTGCCGCTTAAAGGAGACACAGCAACTGAATTTCTGGCATCGAAAATTCGTAAAATAATAGCTAAAAGATTCTTTGCCACAATATTGTGTTTAAAATTCAACACTAGTTGTTTATTTCCAACGCAGGTGAAGGATAGGCTACCGAGTCTGGCCACTTCAATGTGCATTCGGTGGCACAGTGGTTAGGACTCTCGCCGACCATGCATACGGTCTGGGGTTCGATCTCCTACCGACCAACACTTTAAATCTATGGTCGGCCTGCAAAATTTGGGCTACCGATATCACATGCTGAAAATTCCATACCTGTACCAAAAAAGTACGATGTGGAATCAAGCTGAAATAAAGAATATAAAAAATTCGCAAATTTAACTGTTCATCTGGAAATAGTTATATAGGTATAACGAATCGGCAGGGCCATTGTCGTCTTCTGGAGCGTTGTCCAACGTGGTTAGTTAAGTAAAGGAGTCGTAAAGTCAATCAGAAGTTCCATACTGACCCACCTGGTAGTGGATACGAAGAATATGACTGACAATTCTATATACAAGGTTCCATCTCAACTCCCTAGGTTGGTACCTCTTCGGTTGCTAAGTCTAACTGAGGCAGTTTCCATCACGACTTTTCAACACAATCTCTGTGTTCTTCAAAAGTTGGTTCGATCTCTCTCCCTTCCTTGGCCTTCGTCCCCAACCTAAAATATTTACCACTCCCGGTGACACCGGATAATTGTAAATACTGTCTTTTATTTTTATTTTATTTGTAATGCTAACTGTATTGTTAATATCCTGCTGTGCTGTCGTTGTACATTTTATTCTCGGTTTCACAACTTATGATTATCATTATTATTATTATTATATTATCTAATCACTGTGTGACCATAGTTATTTTCCCCTCTACCCCTACTACTTTCCACATTCTACCTATACACTCACCATTGCCTAAGTTATATAAACACTTCAATGAATTTATCCTCGCTGTTATTATTATTATTACTTTTGTGATCACCTCAATTGTTATCCACAACTAATTCACATCCCTGAACTCTGACCCTACATGTTTTATTAACCACATATTCATTCAGATATCCAATGACTACTAATATTTCATCATTATGTAAATGTTAAGCCTGATGAGAATTTACTAAAAAAAATGGGTATTTGCTTGCTTAAATTGTGTTCTATAATTATCATTATTATGGGAATATTTAAATTATTGACAATATTCCTGATTCTGGTCGACTGGATTATGCTGTACACCACTGTGAGTCGTTAGCAAGAAGACAAAAATATTCAAGTGTTGGTTTGTAGGGATTAATTTGGTTACAGGATTTTCATCATGAGCTGAAATCATTTAGAGAACCATTGGAAAACCTGGGAGTATAGCTGTTTCCTCCATCCTAGTTTGGGACTCTTCACCAGTACGCACCCACCACCAGCTGGGTTCGAACCCAGGACCTTTTGTTTACAAGGAAGCCAGCTCCTATAACATTAAGCCACTGGGCCCACAAATTCTAGCTCCTGCCAATTCACGATACAGCGCGATCCCTAGCCAATTTCTTCGGCGAGTATATGTCCTTACACCCGACCTGCGGCACTCTACTGGTCACGACTTCTCACTAGAACCCCAGGTAACTACCTACCTGAATACGGCCAGTCCTCAGTGAGCATCTCATTGATATTCAAGTATTGGTTTGTAGGGATTTGATTGGTTACAGATCAACACTTGAATATCAATGAGATGCTCACTGAGGACTGGCCGTATTCAGGTAGGTAGCTATGTCGTAAATTGGTAGAAGTTTGAATTCATGCACTGGCCACTGGATCGGGTCCCAGTGGTTTAATGTTATACGAGCTGACTTACTTGTAACCAGAAGGTCCTGGATTCGAATCCCGGTGGGAGCGTACTGGTGAGGAGTCCCAAACTAGTGGGATGAAACAGCTTGCTGTTTAGTACTCCAGTACTGGTTTTCAATGGTTCTCTAACTAATATCAATCCATGATCAACACGTAAAAAAACATAACTAACCCTTACAAAGTAAACTATAGAAAATACATGACAACAGTTATTTTCCCTTGCACTCGTAATAGTATGCACATTCGACCTATACACTCACGATTGCCTGAATTATATATTATATATATATTATTATAATCATCTCAGTTGGTAGCCATCAATTCAAATCCCTGAACTCTGATCCTATATTCTATGAACCACATCAATTCAAATGTCCATGACTGGTAATATTTCATTATGTAAATGTAAGGCTTAATGAGAATTAATTGGAAATACCTATTTGCTTGCTTAAATCGTATTCTATATTTCTTGTTAAGCAGTACAGATTACTTTGTGGGGACGATTACTATTATTATGATGTATAGCTGCCTGGAAAGTCACATAATCAACGAATAACTAACTATACCAGAAAATGAGTTCATCCAACCAGGAGATTTTTACTCAGCGAAATATGTAGAAGGTCCTGAAGACTTTGGTTTCGATCTGTCACTGCAGTCTTGTGGATGGACACTGCTTAAAAGTCTCTAAATAGGACGAAAGAATTAGATGTTCAGTATTACCTGACAATTTTTAAATGACCTCTCTCTCTTTTCGCCGGTGAATTCATTTTCTTAGCTGTACAATCGCAACTATATGTACATGTGCGTCGGTGGCACAGTGGTTAGGACTCTCGCCGACCATGCACATGGTCCGGGGTTCGATCCCCCGCTGCAGACGCACACCTGATATCTATGGTCGGCCTGCAAAATTTGGGCTACCGATATCCACGCTGAAAATTCCATACTTGTACCAAAATACAGTGTGGAATCAAGCTGTAATCAGAAATTAAAAAAAAATGTGTTATTTTGTATGTATGTGTACATTAAGTAAGTTTGTCAAACAAAATTACAATTCAAGTGTTGGTTTGTAGGGATTTGATTGGTTTCAGGATTTCATCATGAGCTGACATTAGTTAGAGAACCATTGGAAAGTCTGGGAGGACTGGACAGCTGTTTCGTCCTAGTTTGGGACTCTTCAGAAGTACGCACCCACCGGGATTCGAACCCAGGACCTTCTGGTTACAAGGCGACCTCGTAGACCCTTGAGCCACTTACTGGGACCCGATCCAATGGTTCTTGAATTCTAACTTCTGCCAATTCACGACATAGCGCGACCGCTAGCCAATGTCTTCGGCGAGTATTTGTCCTCACACCCGACCAGCTGCACCCTACTGGTTGGTTATGGTTATTTTAACTAGACAGGTGAAGATTGCTAATTGGAGTTACGTCATACAAAATCAGTCAAGAAAATTAGGTGTTAGTGAAATTAGGGTAGTAACAAAGGTAGGTGATGAGTTGTCATAAACAGTTGTTAAAAAAGAAGCTATGTAATAATAATACGGATAGTTTGATGATTGAGTTTTACTCCGGATACACATAGGAACAAAGTAGAGAATACGAAATTACGTAAGAGTTCTAAATGAATACTACTGAGATGCACTCTGAGCGTCCAGTTCACTTTCAACGACAAAACATCTACAGACAGAAAGATGGTATTGCAATGGGATCTTCGCTGAGTCCACTTCTATCAGATTGCTTTGTGGACAGCGTAGAGACCAAGTTTACTATTAACAGTTTGAAGAAATTTGACCATTAAGTATATGATATTCACTATAGATAAAGGTTTTTTGTATTACCCATTGAATGAATGAAAAAATAAAACGATATTGTTATTTTTACTCACCTTTCACTATTCAATGCTGCTGCTAATAGCTTTATCAAAGTGTTTTTAAACCAGAATTTACAAAATCCACTGCGCTGGTTCCATATTAGTTTGTTTATTAGATGTATCACACAGTGATGAAACAGTATTATTATTTACTGGATGACTGTGTTTCGAACACAATTCATTGTGGTTCATAATCATATCATCAATTAGCATCACACAACTTCGAAACTTCAGTTTTATGGTTTTCTTTGTCTTCTCCTATTTTGTCGTCGTTAGGGTAGTAGAATTTTCCATTTTTCTGGGATATTAGATTTAAAAACTGTCATCTTATCCCATCCAGCCTATTTTATGATTGTGTGTAACTGCATGTAGTGAGTGGTATGGCTGAACTATTCTCTAGATTTCTTATCTTATTTGGGTCAACCAATCTAGATTTTGCTGCTAGGTTTTTATGTTCAGCTAGTCTGACTGCCCCTGTTCTACTAGTTTGACCTATGTATTTGACCTGACAATCATTTCAGGTAGGGTACTAGATAAACTAAATTGTTTTGTTTTAAAGGCTCCACAGGATTGATTCTTTAACCGACGGTGCTTGTTTCTAATTGAGTTTGTGGATGGTTTGAATGCCAGTCACTTTTAATCCTGCCTTGTTAAGAATTCTCCGATGTGAGGTTTCCGAGGTTCCTTCCTTGTATGGAATTACTACTGATGATTTAGGTTCCCTATTGTTGGTGTTGAGTTGCACTCATTTGACATGTATGTCGTCATTAATATTAATATTATTATTATTATTGTCACTACCACTACTATCCTTATTTATTTTATTTTTACATTTCCTTACACATTTCCTGACTAATGTATGGAAGTAGGAGAGTACAAAGACAACTATAAAGCTCAAGTTTCGAAGTCGTGTGGTTATAATTCATTGGTATGATTATGAACAGTAATAAATTTTGTTCGAAATTGTATCATCCAGTAAATAGCAATACTCTTTCACTCACTGTGTGATACATTTAATAAACAAACAAATATGGAATTACTTAATAATTGAGTTTGTGGGTTTGAATGCTACTTTTATTCCCGCCTTGTTAAGAATTCTGCGTATTATATGGAATTTTCAAGTATTGGTTTTGTAGGGAGGATTTAATCATGAGCTGACATCAGTTAGAGAACCACTGGAAAACCAACTGGGAGTACTGGACAGCTGTTTCCCTCGTCCTAGTTTGGGACTCCTCAGCAGTACGCACCCACCGGGATTCAAATCCAGGACCTTCTGGTTATAAGGCGAGCTCGTAGACCATTGAGCCACTTACTGGGACCCGATCCAATGGTCCTTGAATTCTAACTTCTGCCGATTCACGACATAGAGCGACCATATCGCAATGTCTTCTTCGATGAGTTACTGCCTCATCTTCAACCTGCTGTACCCTACTGGTCACGGCTTCCCACTAGAACCCCAGGTTAACTGCCTGAATAGGGCCAGTTGCTAGTGAGCACAGATTAATTTTCAAGTATTGGTTTTGTAGGGAATTATATGGAATTACTTACTACCACAGTGCCCAAGTTTTACACATATATTACCACTGCGCTGATACATAACAAAGAGTCGTGAATTGGCAGAAGTTAGAATTCAAGGATCATTGGTTCGGATCCAAGTGACTTGATGGTTTACGAGCTCGCCTTGTAGCCAGAAGGTCCTGGGTTCGAGTCCCCGTGGGTGCGCACTGATGAAGAGCCTTAAACTATGACGAAACAGCTGTCCAATACTCCCAGGTTTTCCAGTGATTTTCAAACTGATATCAGCTCATGGTGAAATCCTCCATGCAATCAAAATGACTTAAGAGGTGAGAAAATAGACAAGTTAGGTCAAGTTAAAAGGAGGACATATTGAAAGTCAAAATAGCAATGAAGATCACTGAACCATATAACTAAGGTATTAATAGTACATCATGGACAAATGACCTTCAAATAATCTGACTATTTTTTTGACTATATATTTTAATGATTAATGAAAATCCGAATAAATCTGTTGAAGAAGCTGTGGCTTATACAGCGAAACGTTCAGAAATACAGATCTTTTTTGATTTTCTTAACAAGCTGGGATTAATTTAAATAATTTATAATGAATCAATCTGACTCGGCGCTCAAATTATTTCAGGAAGTTTGTAACACCTATGGTCTGGAAACTTATAATAGTACATATGTTACAGTATCAAAACAAAATTTACTAACTTGATCATCGTTCGTCAGTATGAGGTCAATTTTTGCTGTCAAATTGGCCAATTGGTAAAGATAATAAAACCAACCCAGTGTAGATGCCTGTTGGATTTGATCAGTGTGTAAAATTATAAAAGCAGAGTGTGTTTCTGTTATGAAATTGCTTATCACATCGTGTTGATTTTGTTACTTCATGGGGGGATTGGTGTGGTGTTGTGATCAGATCAATTCCTGTTCTAGTCCATCATTCTTATTCAGACAATTTGGATTCTACTTGGTATGAAGTGCTGCGGATGATATGAGACGTTCTTAGTAATTTCTGGAAGCTTTTTCTGGATTATTTCAGTATTGTCAAAATCAATTTTGTGGCCTGATTCTATAGCGTGTAGACTACCACCTATGGCTGAAAAGTTTTCAACCTTTTCTAGTTCATCTGGATTTCTCTGTGGTTGAACAGAGGAGGCTCATCGGTGTTCATTTCTTCTGGTTTTGATTTTTCTCTGGCGATGTTTGTCCGATGTGTATCGCATCACATTTCAAGCAAGCATTTTATTTTATAGACACAATCAGATAGAGAATCTTTAGGGATTTGGTCTTTTATATGGACGAGGTTGTTTCGCAGTGTATCTGATGTTTTGAAGAAAACTCTAATGTCGAGCTGAGTGAGTACTCCTCTTCTGATATCGTCTGACATCTCTGCTCTATACGGAATGACAACTGTTGAGGTCCATGTTTTTGGAATGCGTTTTCGACCATACTTAATGTCAGTGTTGATTTTGTTGAGGAAGTTTCTTGGGTTTTGCTGTTTTGCTTGAGGAGAGTTTCAGTAATGTTTGATATTTCTTCCTCTTCTTTTTCTTTCTCATCCGTTTTCAGATCGCGTGCTGGTCTAAGAAGACTTGAAACAACTGATGCCTTTGCGCTGATACGGTGTGATGAACCAAAGTCTAAACGTTTATCAGAGTGGGTTTTCTTCCTGAATATAGATATACCAAAATCTCAGTTTTCCCTCCTGTTAACTAGCCAGGCGGTCTAGAAATGGTAGTTCACCAACGTCTGATTCTGCTTCCGTAAATGAACCAATTGGCTAATTTGACAAAGCAAAAATGACCCCAGACTGAAGAACGATGATCAAGTTAGGAAACTTTGTTTTGATATCATAACAGATGTACTATTTATTACCCTTGTTATTTGGTTTAGTAATTGATCTTCATTGTGATTTTGGCTTTCAGTATATCCTTTTAACTTGACCTAACTTGTCTATTTTCTCACCTCTTAACTCTGTTGTATATAAGCTGAGTGGATTTAGTAAATTCCGGTTTAATAATACTTTGATAAATCTATTAGCAGCAGAATTAAATAGCGAAACTTCAGTAAATACACAACAATATCGTTTTGTTAGTATACAATTGATGGATGGTGGCTAGCAGTGGAATCCAGGATGCGCATTTCGTCCTATTTGGGACTCGTCACTGGCTGGATTTACCTGCATTTTTCAGTGAGTGATGATGTTCCCATCGAGACTCGAACTTAGTACCCATAGTTCCAAACGCCAAAGCGCTATCCACTAGACCACTTGGGCCACGAGAGTCACCTCTTGTGCAACGGGTCATATTAATTATTGAATTGAATTGACATGTCAACCTGAGACCGAGCACTTCGGTCCAATCAATCGACGGGAAAATCAAGAATTCAATTCAATAATATCGTTTTGTTTTTCATTCATTCATTCATTGGGAAATACAAAGAAAAACCTTTATTATAAAGGCTATTCAATTTGTAGTCGTCAGATTGAGACGTAACTGGCAGTGAGACAGTCTAATCATCAGCGTATTTCTATTGTCCATGAAGAATAAAGCCAACAATTAAAAGAATAGTAAATATATGGCAGTTCTTCTCTTGCTTTACTTTTCCCTCATCTAATTGATGTGAAGAAAGAAAGATTTCTTCTTTTTTTTCGTTGGAACTTATATTCTTCTTCTTCTTCTAAAAATATGCCTTTTTCCGCCACCATTTTATTTTATATATTATTATCATCATCATTATTGTCAGAGAATTTTTAAAAAAATTGCGCCTATTCTCTATTTCTATTGAACATTTACAGTTTTATTATCATCATCATATATATTTGTTTTAATCAATGAGGGAGTGCGAACGCACATTTTGAATTGTTCGCCTATTATTATTATGATTATTCAAATTGGAGCAGTTAAACAAAACAAAGGAAAATGAAACAAAATAAAGCAGGAAGGGAGGAAGGAAGGAAAGAGGGTAAGGATGAAAGAAAGAAAGAAAGAAAGGCAAAAAAAGCCACGATAAATCGAATTTATTTTCAGATTTGACTAAGAAAGAATAATAATAATCATAATTATTGTTATAAGAGGACAAGAAATATTGAAACAATGAACAATGAATGACTTAAACAAATAAATATATATATATTCATCAACGAAAACAGGAAATGCAATGAAAAGAGATAAAATAATCTTACTTTATCATTATTATTATTATTATTATTCATCTTTATTGTTACTATTTAGGCGTATATAGTGTGCATCATTGTCTCTTTGTGAGTAGTGTGTGTGTGTTAGAGGAAAGGAAAGGAAAATAAAAGACGATGAAATAATCAAAACGCATGAACGAATCATTGTGAATAAACTCAAGGGTAAATAAACAACAAAAGGCATACTGAGCAATGATTATTAAAACATAACAAAAAACTAGGTGAATGAAGACATTGAACACATTGAACGTAGGAAGAGTGAGAGAGGCAGAGAGACAGGAGGAGGCGGAGGAGGAAAGATGGAATGAATTGTGTCAATGTTCAATAGAATAAGACGAAATTTAGACACACAGAGAGAGAGAGAGAGGGAAGAGAAATTAGAAAGAACACAGCAAAGCTACAAGAGCGGAAACTCGTGAATTAATGAATGATACTCATAAAAGTAATAATAATAATAATAGTTATTGAATTGAATTTTTGATTTTCCCAACGATTGATTTGACTGAAGTGCTCGGTCTCAGGTTGACATGTCGGCTTCTTGTGAAGATGCTTTGACGATGTCTGGGCATTTAGTTAGTATTTAATTGGTGGATGGTGACTAGCAGTGGAATCCAGGATGACCCGTTGCACAAGAGGTGGCTGGCTCTCGTCGCCCAAGTGGTCTAGTGAATAACGCTTTGGCGTTTGAAACTATGGGTACTGGGTTCGAGCCTCAGTGGGAACATCATCACTCAATAACTGAGAAATGCAGGTACATCCAGCCAGTGACGAGTCCTAAATAGGACGAAATGCGCATCCTGGATTCCACTGCTAGCCACCATCCACCAATTAAGTAATAATAGTTCTTAATGCAAAAGAATTCAACATCTACATGTCACATGATCTACAATGGAAATCTCAGTTAAGTAAGTCCTTAGCAATAATCCAATTACACACACACACACAAAAGAAACTGTGTGCACAGATATTGTTTAAAAGAGTTCAAATACACTGTGTAGCACTGATATAAGGATAAATCTTGGGCACTGTGGTGGTAGAGTATAACTACTCCATTATGGATAAGATTTTATTTTGATAAATCACACGGTGCTGCACAGTAGTAATATTTACTGATGACAACGTTTCGAGCACACACACTATTGCCACTCATAATCATATCAAGGCATTACTCACACAGCTTTTTTCCTTCATTTATATACATGTGTGGAATCGATTAGATATTGCAATCAAAATCAATACGACATAATCTACATTCAGAAATAATAATACGAGTGTAATTGATCAATTACAACTAGATTAGAAATAAGACGAGTGTTTTTATAGTCATATAATAAGTAACATGTTAGAATGTTGTGATGTACTTGAATTGAAATAGAACTTTGAGATTATTTATTATTCTCTTCTGACTCGACTGACTGGTAGTTAGTTGTAATATCTTCCATATTTCTGGTATTTGCATTGAGTCATTTCTGTTGCATGTGTTGGATGTAGATTCCTCAATGAACCAGAATTGGTTGACCCCGGGAAAATGAGTAACTTAGAAAAAAAAAGCTCAGCAACTTCACTACATGCAGTTTCACACAACCATACAGTAGGGTGGGAGAGGATTAAGATTCTAAGAAGTAATCTATGTAGGTGTAGACAGAGAGAGATTGATTACTGAATCCCGGTTCATTGAGCAAATACCAGAGATATGTATGGAAGATATTATTACCACTAATCAGTCGAATCCGAGGAGGATAATAAATAATCTTAAAATTCTATTTCAATTCAAGCACATCACAACATTCTAACAAGTAACTTATTATGACTATGAAAACATTCGTCTTTTTTCCCATCTGATTGTAATTGATCAGTAACGCTCGTATTACTATTTCTGAATGTATATTATCCCATATTGATTTTTATTCCAATATCTAATCGATTCCACATAAGTATATAAATGAAGGAAAAAAGTTGTGTGAGTGAGTGCCTTGATATGATTATGAGTGGCAATAGTTTGTGCTCGAAACGTGGTCGCATCAGTTAATATTATTGCATAACACTGTATGACTTATCAAAATAAATTATTGTCTATAATGAAGTTACACTGTAGCACTACTCCAGTGTTGAAGAGAATGCCAAAAAATACCTACTGACAACTGTCTTCAAAAAGACTGGATCTCCTGACAATTTCATCAAAAAGTGTTTAAACTCGAAACATAACACCAGCCAACATCAAAGACTGCAAGGAAAGGTATCCTACCAAATACAAAAAGTATCTCTGAAATAACAGCTAAAATATTGAAACTGATTGAAATAGATAACAGCACACAAGCCAGCCAGCCAGCCAGTCAGCCATCACAATCACTTCATTCGATATTGTGTAAACCAAAAGACACATCCAACAGAAAAAGGAGATAAAATTAATTAGCTGATTAAAAATTCCCATTTAAATTTTCAAAAGAATGAGTGCTGAACAAAGAGTACTCTTTTCGATAACCCCTTCAACATCATCAGGCTCTTCAGTTATATATCCATCCATTTTGCGGACTTTGACGCTGATATATTTCGTATATTATATCCGACTTATATCAGACCTCATTTGGAATATGGGATCCAGGCAGCGAGCCCGTGTTTCAAATACGAAATAGACTTATTAGAAAGGGTGCAAAGAGTAGGAACTAAGCTAATAAAGGGTTTCTCAACCCTGTCATATGAGGAGAGGTTAAGTCGACTGGGTTTATTTCCACTGTCATACAGACGACTTAGGGGTGACCTAATACTAGCATACCGTATCCTAAGAAATGATTTTGGAGCTAATTTATCTAAATTATTTCTTCCTTCTAGCACCAACCAATTGCGAGGACATCACCTCAAGGTTCAAAAACCACGGTCGAATCGTCTGCGTCTGGAGATCCGTTTTTCGCATCGAATTGTGAACCATTGGAACTCCCTACCGGAACACGTCGTATCAGCGCCATCCGTTGATTCATTCAAGGCGAGATTGAACCTCCTGTGCGCAATAAATCGAAACGATTAACACAGGCATATAGCCTACTATCCTAAATAAATTGTAAACTGTAAACATTATAATGAATGAATGAATGAATTAGTGTTATGAACAACATGAATGTTGCTGTTTAAATAATATGGAATCAGTAATATTGATAGATTACCGATCATTAGCATCAACATTAAATAAGCTAAATATCAGAAATATTATGAAAGATAATATTACAAATTCATGAATTTATAGTCTCCACTGAAGGCCTGCTAGGACAGTAGTAGGGGCTAGCTGGACTTGCTTCTTTTGAACACAGAGCACTGGTTGTTTCACACGAATTGCAATAACCCCTGCTGTTTGGAGCATGCGGTTCTTCGATGATTTTGGCAAGTTATTAGGCACCCGGTGGATGAAGATAGAGAAGGATTCTTGAATGCTGTCTCAATCTGTGGCCGGTTTGCACCAGATGGTCTCACATCTAACTGTTAATGGCTTTAAGTACACCTTTACTTAACCACAGTTGAAGATGTTCCCGAGTGAGCACGAAAAATCAAGTTCCCAATGGGCAACGGCCAATATAACTTGCCCCACGACGAGCGCAGTTGAATTGATAGATACAATCTGAAGTGGCTAGTCTAGGTACTTCATCTTTCAGTCGAGGAATCACCATCGGTCGTGTAGAGAATAAGACGTGTAGTTCGCCAGCATTAAAAGTTCTTTGAACTGATTTTCTTAATTTCCTCGTAATTATCTCACTTGGTATATCGCCCTTGAATTATAGTCGTATATAAAGTAGCTTCTTGTTTACAGATAGTGAGCAGTCCTTTTCCGCTTTCTTTGTCATGTGTTTTTGGATAAATTTGTCGGGATAGCCATTTTCAATCAAGGTATCATATGCAATGCTTAATTCATCTTCAATTACTTCTTCTGAGCATATAGCTCTAACTAACCTTGTGTGACTTAGGGTCTTCACTAAATTTCTCTTGTATAAAATAAATTGTATGAACTGTAAAAGACATTACATCAGCCAAAGTGGGCATCCCCTACGAATCAGTATCCAAGAACACATATATTAGCTGTGAAAAGACATGATATATATATATATATTCCTGTTTCATATCAATACATATAGATAATTATGGACTAGGATAATGTCAAAATTTTAAACAGAGGAAGCGCCGAATAAGGCCAGAGAATTCCTAGAAGCCTGGTATTCAAGTGAATCAACCAGCGATTAACAAACATTGATTGGACACTAATAACTAGTGTGATATGTCTAGTCCTTTTTTGGTGCAGACTGAATTCTATCAGTGGGGTTTAATTACTAATGTCCAATCAAAATATCCACTACAGTTCTACAGGAGGACAATTGGGAGCCCGAAAAGCTCAGTGGTAACGTCTCTGACTGACTGCAGCACTGGATGACACAGGTTCAAATCTCAGAAGGGGATTGCAGATACCCCTTGCTGACTGGTGAGTGCCAACTAGAACGGAACCTCGGTCAGGCAGGGCTTCCTATGGCGTCGATTGCTTCCAACCATCTAATATCATGATATTAACAAACATGTTAATCTAGTCCAAATTTACCAACTAATAAAAAGTAAATCACGTGACGAGGAAGTTTCAAATTCCAAATCAATAAAAAATAATCAATTAGAGATGTAAATTGACTACCAGTCAGGCAGATGGTTACCAGGAGACACAATTATATAATCATTCATGGAGAATTTAAATCACTTCATTTTATACCAACAACTTGCTCTGAGTGGAGATATGGTCCAGAAGGTGGATGACAAAAGCTTCGTATTTAAACCAACCAGCTTAGAGAACACAACTGCATCAAAATCATACACCTGAGCTATGTATCCACATGACGTGTATGTTTTGTTGTTGACAGTCTATTATATTTTGCTGTGTATGTGGATCGATATTCCATTATAACTAATAATATGCTTTTGTCTGTCCACTAACTAAACAAATATGTATGACCTTGTTGTCACATGACATTCTGTCTGTCTGGATTCAACATAGAACTTGGCACCGAAGTGCAGCAGTTCGAGTTGCCGCGTTCCAAATACCACACAGAGGTAGACAAGAAGATGAGTGAAGCGAATCAATGGAGTTTGACAAGTATAAGAGTGAAACAGAATGGGTAATGGTAGAAAGGAATATGCAAGATTACAGAGACTGAATACATCTGCGATAGGCATTGACAACGATTTTGAGCCATGTCACCTATTGTCTCCAGCCATTGATTCCTGGAGTCCCGAGGCTCCCAACCCGGGAGTCTACATCTCCCTCCCTACCTGACTCAATTTAACTGTCAAGGATTTCATGGATTGATGAGGCCATGTTTTTGTTTGGCCACCACTTAGTCTTTTCCAACCTGCACCTATATCAGCTAGTAACACCCGTCAGGGAAGGCGATGGTTAGGCATGCGCAGCACGTGACCTAGCCATCTCAATCTATGTAACTTTATAACGTCGTCAATTGATTTTCCCTCTTTGCCTGCCCAACACTCTACGCCTAACGTCAACATTACTTACCTTATCAAACCACCTAATGTGAAAAAAGAATCGCAGACATCTATGACCGAAAGCAGTCAACCTTTTCATGTCTTCAACGCATATTGGCCATGTTTCAGAGCCATAGAGAAGGACGGAGCGAACTGCTGAGCAGTACACACGTCCCTTGGTTGATAACCGGATGTCACATGACATTACAACCAATCATGTTAAGACTGTCTATTGATTCGTTGATTTTTGAACATTCGCTCAGACACTTGTGTGACATTGATTTTCCTTGTTTGAAAAAAAAAAATACAAGTATCACCGTGAACCTGGTGGTTTTCTGATTTCCGCCTCTTCTTGCTTCAGGACTATTAATTACTCGACCAGTACATAACAGCTACAAATCTTCTCTTTTAAGTAAGCCATTGTAGTGAAGACCAATGTGAAACAAGAAGGCTGAGCACTAATATCACCGAGGATAATATTCCTAGTTGTCGTGGTCTGGATTATGCGGCACACTATGTGTGGAGAGTGGGAAAACAAGAATATATTGAACCGATATGAAGAAGACACTTGAAGACTTAAATTTCACAGTTGATTTATATCTGATGTCATATGAATTTGAAGACTTAAAGGCGAAAATCAACAAGTTGTCAGAGGGGGGCAAGCAGCAAAGATAGAACTTCAAGTGAACGTTACAGAAGACAGAAGTGGCGAAAATAACATACCAACCAAACGACCAACAACAACAACCAGCACAAATCGTTATCACCGGGAGACAATTGAGAGGGGAGGTTACGTCCTTCACTTATCTGGGCACTATTATTTCAACTATAGGCGACATCAGTATACAATTAGTGGATGGTGGCTAGCAGTGGAATCCAGGATGCGCATTTCATCCTATTCGGGACTCGTCAGCTAACTGGATGTACCTGCATTTCTCAGTGAGTGATGATGTTCCCACCGAGGCTCGAACCCAGTATTAATAGTTCCAAACGCCAAAGCGTTATCCACTAGACCACTTGGGCCACGAGAAATGCAGGTACATCCAGCCGGTGACGAGTCCCAAATAGGACGAAATGCGCATCCTGGATTCCACTGCTAGCCACCATCCACCAATTGTATACTAATTAAATGCCCAGACATCGTCGAAGCATCTGCACAAGAAGCCGACATGTCAACCTGAAACCGAGCACTTCGGTCCAATCAATCGACGGGAAAATCAAAAATTCAATTCAATAATATAGGCGACATCCATTATGGATACGATTTTTATTTTGATAAATCATACAGTGTTGTACAGTAATAATAACTGATGACGTTAGGAGCATAAGTTATTGCTCATAATCATATCAATTTACTCTCACAACTTTTTACTTCATTTTTATACATCTGTGGAATCGATTAGATATTGGAATAAAATCAGTATGAGATAATGTACATTCAGAAATAATCGTATGAGTGTGATTGATCAATTACAATCAGATGGGAGATAAGACGATTGTTTTCATAGTCAAAATAAATTAGTAACTTGTTAGAATGTAATAATGTACGTAAATTGAAGTAGAAATTTAAGATTATTTATTATCCTCTTCTGATTTTACTGACTGACTGGTGGTAATTATATCTTCCATATCTCTGGTATTTGCATTCAGTCATTTCTGTTGTATGTGTTGGGTGTAGATTGACTCGATGAATAAGGCAGGATTCAGTAATCAGTCTCTCTCTCTCTCCACCTATTTAGATTACTTCTCGGAATCTTAACCCTCTCCCACCATGCTATTGTGTGGTTGTGCGTTACTGCATGCAGTGAAATTGTTGAGCTTTTTTCTAAATTACAGATCTTCTCGGGGTCAACCATTCTGCCCTTAGTCAAATTCTTATGTTCCGCCAATCTGATTACCCTCGATCTACTAGTTTGACCTATATAGTTGACCTCACAGTCATTACAGGGTATTTTGTAAATTATATTATTTTGTCCAATTGAATACATCGGGCCTACAGAGCTTGTCCTACCTGAGTGAGGTTGTAGGTTTAAATGCCATCACCCAAATTCTTGCTTTATTAAGAATCCTATGTAGGGTCTCAGATGTCCCCTTCTTATATGGTATAACTGTAGATGACTTATATTCTCTCTTATTTATGTTATCACTACTAGTTTCACAATTATTTTTACTTTTCGTTTGGCCTTTTTCGATCTTCCTAATGAATTTTATAGGATAGTTAGTTATTTAACACCAAAGCTTCTCCTTCTATCTGTTTTATTTCATCGTTTTCGTCTTTCGTTGTACTACTTAGTGCTACTGCTCGGTTTGTTAAACACACTTAACTAAGCCTGCCATCACAGACAGATAACGAACGGATGAGATGAATTGAAGAGGTCTAAATATCGATTAGCAAAATGCTTTGACTTTTTATAAACGTTAGTGTGCAGTCTACCTTCCTCTATTCGTTTTATTTTAACAATCTAACATGATAGCTAATTCCCCTTGTTCCTTCATTTTCCGATTCAAATGTTTGAATTTTATTCCCTCCACTAGTGAGTTCATATGTGTCAAGAAGCTAGAGAGAGAGAGAGATATGTTCTGTTTTAACACTCTGTGTGCAAGTGTCATCCACATATCTCCACCATATTTTTGGAGTAGGATTAAATGTTGTATTTAGGGCAATATTTTCCAAGCTGTCCATAAATATATCCCCTACTATAGAGGATATTGGTGATTCATTGGTGGTGGTGACATCATAGACGACGATACCAAAATCAATGGGGATCTCAAAGACAAAGAAGACTCTCATCACACTGCTGAAATCATAATAAACAACAGCTATTCGAACTTTCAACACAAATGTTAAGTCAGTCATTTCTTTTATATAGATGAGAAACTTTGCACTATGTATCACGAAAGGCATTTCTAACAGCCAACTGACTTCACTTGCTTCATACTGAAGATCGAATGGCTGCCTGATTGACCTGAAAGAATCAGGAACAAGAAACTCTAGCAGGCGAAGAACTAACAAATCAAGAAGCTCTTTCCCATGCAAAAAATATTCACAAGAAGGAAATGGTGCAGATGACTTTAACAAACACACACACACACACACCATTGACTAGGCCATCGTACCAATGAAATCTGAATGGGAATAGCGAATGAGTTATTCCATATTAGTTTGTTCATTAGATATATCACACAGTCAGTGAAACAGTATTATTATTTACTGGATGACAGTGTTTTGAACAAAATTTATCGCGGTTCATAATCATATCATCAATTGTAATCACACGACTTCGAAACTTCAGTTTTATAGTTTTCTTTGTCTTCTCCTATTTGTCGTCGTAGGGGTAGTAGAATTTTCCAGATATCTGGGTGAACAGGTGTTGAATCATTCCTATTACACGTATTCTCCTCAGTTGATTCGATAAACAAAGCTTCCGTTGTAATCAATCTCTCCCTATGCCTTGTGACATTAGATTTTAAAACTGTCATCCTATCCCATCTCGTCATATTGTATGGTTGTGTGTAATTGCATGTAGTGAGTGGTATGGCTGAACTATTCTCTAGATTTCTTATTTTATTTGGGTCAACCAATCTAGATTTTGCTGCTAGGTTTTTATGTTCAGCTAGTCTGACTGCCCCTGTTCTACTGGTTTTACGTATATATTTGACCTGACAATCATTGCAGGTAGGGTACTAGATAAACTAAATTGTTTTGTCTTAAAGGCTCCACAGGATTGATTCTGTAACCGAGAAAGCTTGTTTCTAATTGAGTTTGTGGATGGTTTGAATGCCAGTCACTTTTAATCCTGCCTTGTTAAGAATTCTCTGGTGTGAGGTTTCCGAGGTTCCTTTCTTGTATTGAAATAACAGAAGCTCTGTTTATCGAATCAACTGAGAGTGAATACGTGTATAATAGAAATGATTCAACACCTGTTCACTCAGATATCTGGAAAATTCTACTACCACGCCTATGACAACAGATAGGAGAGGACAAAGAAAAATATAAAATTCAAGTTTCAAAGTCGTGTGATTATAATTGAAGATATAATTATGAACCACAATAAATAAATGCTGTTCGAAACCTTGTCATCCAGTAAATGATACTGTTTCATTGACTGTGTGATACATCTAATAAACAAACTAATAGGGAATGAATTAGGTGTTAATTCAAGGGTGATATGTCGGAGATTGTGTGAAGAAGAGACAACAGCCTACGTACGGTTAAACATGAAGCCAGCCAGATAAAGAAGACCAGAGTTCCTGCGTGTTCCACTAAAAACCCGAAAGAAGAACAATAAGACTAATGACCGAAAGTATACATTGAGTCATAAAAAAAATAATAAAAGACAGAATCAGGCCACAAAATTGATTTTGACAATATTGAAATATTTCAGAAAAACTTCAGAAATCACAAAGAACGTCTAATATCTTGTGGATAGAGAACACAAGATTGACGTTAACCATGCTTTCAGGGTTACTTATCGAATACCGACGAATCTCAATTTTGCCTTAAGAGTTCGACTACTAAATATCGCTGAGGCTGGCTGTTGGAATCCATATTAACAAGCTTAATTTGTGCATCCAAAAGAAGTTGGTTGGTTCAGACATTATCCTTACCTTGGCTATCCAGGTTTGAATGATCATGAATTTTGTGAAATTTTCTTAATTTTAGTTGATATTCTATTTCTGTCTGTCTGGATTCAACATAGAACTTGGCACCGAAGTGCACCAGTTCGAGTTGCCACGTTCCAAATACCACACACACAAAGGTAGACAAGAAGATGAGTGAAGAGAATCAATAGAGTTTGACAAGTATACGAGTGAAACAGAATGGGTAATGGTAGAAAGGAATATGCAAGATTACAGAGACTGAATGCATCTGCGCTGGCCATTGACAACGACTTTGAGCCATGTCACCTATTGTCTCCAGCCATTGATTCCTAGAGTCAGTCCCGAGGCTCCCAACCCGGGAGTCTGCATCTCCCTACCTGACTCAGTTTAACTGTCAAGGATTTCATGGATTGATGAGGCCATGTTTTTGTTTGGCCACCACTGGCTCTTTTCCAACCTGCACCTATATCAGCTAGCAACGCCCGTCGGGGGAGGCGGTGTTTAGGCATGCGCAGCACGTGACCTAGCCATCTCAGTCTATGTAACTTTATAGCCTCGTCGATTGATTTTCCCTGTTTGCCCAACACTCTACGCCTAACGTCAACATTACTTACCTTGTGAAACCACCTAATGTGAAAAAAGAATCGCAGGCATCTATGATCGAAAGCAGTCAACCTTTTCATGTCTTCAACGCGTATTGGCCATGTTTCAGAGCCATAGACAAGGACGGAGCGAACTGATGAGCAGTACACACTATATATATTTACGTTATTATAATTTAAGCATCTTTAATGAACTATAATTGGATTGATCTGAATTTACAAATCAATATTATTTTTAAAAAAACACTAATATTATACAATTGGTGGATGGTGGCTAGCAGTGGAATCCAAGATAACGCGCATTTCGTCCTATTTGGGACTCGTCAGCCAACTGGATGTACCTGCATTTCTCAGTGAGTGATGATGTTCCCGCCGAGGCTCGAACCCAGTACCCATAGTTTCAAACGCCAAAGTGTTATTCACTAGACCACTTGGGCCACGAGAGCACTTCGATTCAATCAATCGACGGGAAAGTCAAAAATTCAATTCAATAAACACTAATACTGTTATTGACTACTAAACTAGAATATTCTATGTATATATATATATATATATATTTGTAGAGCCAGAAGAGGAATTTATCGAAAAGGATATTCTTTGCTCAATTATTTTGTGTTTAATATTAGAAGCACTTCAGTATCAAGTGGAATCCAAATTGTCTGAATAAGAATGATGGTCTAAAGCAAAATTTGACCTGGTTACAACACCCACCACTCCTTTATCAAGTGACAAAATCAACACGAATGTGATAAGCAATTTCATTATATATATAAACACAGGCTGCTTTTATAATTTTACACACTGATCAAATCCAACAGGCATCTACACTTGATTTTGTTATCTTTACCAATTCACCAACTTGACAACCGAAAATGACCCCAGACTAACGAACGATGATCAGGTTAGTAAACTTTGTTTCGATACCAGCCAGGGTAGATGTACTATTGCTTTTGTTATTTGGTTTAGTGATTGATCTTCATTGTTATTTTGACTTTCAATATGTCCTCCTTTTAACTTGACCTAACTTGTCTATTTTCTCACCCCTTAATTCTTTGTTATATATAAGCTGAGTGGATTTTGTAAATTCCGGTTTAATAATACTTTGAAAAAGCTATTAGCATTAAATAGCGAAACGTCAGTAAAAACGGCAATATCGTTTTGTTTTTCATTCATTCATTCATTCATTGGGAAATATAAAAGAAACCTTTATTATAATGAATATCATATACCATCTAATGTCCAAATTTTTTCAAACTGTTAAAAGTGAACTTGGTTTGGACATATATGAAATAAAAGACAATCCAGTGAAGAAAATGCTTCTTTATCGATGAAGTCACCGTCAACTAAGTAGCTGTACATTCGTATATTCATATATTAAATGTGTGAGAAAGTTCCGGAATTATTTCCAGTCAGAGGTCAGATTAATAAAATTACTAAATGCAATAAACAGAAAATAGGTAGTGGTACTATTCTAGAAATATTTCAGGTAAAAGGTCAAATTAAAAATTACATTTTTTCATAATCTTGAAGGTCGGGTAAGAAACACATTAATTTTCAAGTAATGATTTCATGGAGGATTCCATTATGAACTGACATCAGTTAGAGAACCACTAGATAACCTAGGAGTACTGAACAGCTAGCTGTTTCGTTCAGGCCTGGGGCTCTTCATCAGCGCGAGCGCACCCACCACAGAAGGTTTCAACCCAGGACCTTCTGGTTATAAGGTGAGCTCGTTGATCATTGAGCCACTAGGACCCAATCCAATGGTTCTTGAATTCTAATTTCTGCCAATTCACGATATAGCGTGACCATTTCGCCATGTCTTCTTCGATGAGTTACTTCCCCATCTTCAACCTGCTGTATCCTACTGGTCACGGCCTCCCACTGGAACCCCAGGTTAACTGCCTGAATACGTCCAGTTGCTAGTGAGCATCAGACTAATTTTCAAGTATTGATTTTTAGGGATTCTGTTTGACTGATTAGAGGATTTCATCATGAGCTGACATATTAAGTTAAAATTACTCAAAATTGGCTTTAGAAGTGAGAATAAAAGCTTTAAACTACGTGGTACTCAACGGCACGAAGGAAGAAAGGGTTGGAAATTTGATAAGATTAAAGGTTGTTGAGTGTCAATTTCACAAGTGTGAAGAGGGTGTAAAAACGTATACAAGATCCATGTGAGAGTGATAATAGTACATTAATCATTAAAGTAAAGGCAAATTAAAAGTAAAATTGAAAATTGAAAATTGAAAAATTAAAATGTTTTTACAAGGAACGACTAGTGAAGACGTTAAGACTATGGTAGAATAAGAGACTGGACAAACGTTTTCTATATACAGAGTTCCGGGTTGAATTGACGAATTGTCAGCACCTTCGCCATACACAAAGCCGAAACCTAACGCCCTTTGTACCAATGAGCCTCACCTTGTACATGATCTTGAAAGACGACTCTGGTGGAACTATGTGGCTTGAGTTCACCAAGCGCTCGAGGATTGAGCTAGTAATTGCCTTGCATTATCCTTTTGCTAACGATGTTGGATAATGTTCAAAGATGCGTTTGGAAAGTATGCGATTTGTACGACAAATATAACTAGCTCCAAACGAGCAGGTGAATTTATAAACACACGTCGTGAAGTGGCCGAAAGTGGAAGTTTATTCTTCACACATCCATTGATCATTTGTAGGCTGTAAAAATCAACCTGTAGCTCAGCAACATAAGCGATTCTTCAGGATCTCAGCTGTGATATCACCTTTAAATTCAACGCTTATAAATAGCAGTTTCTTCAGCACCGTCTAGATTCTTTCAGGCATTTGCTTTAACTTCATGTTTATCTCGATAAATCTTTGAGGATGTCCATTCTCTATGAGAGCTTGTCTGAGTCTCTCCAGTCCCTTTGTCGATTGTATCTTTGGAATGTTCCCTTCTTATTCTCAAGGATAATGAGTGGATCAGGTTTCTCTTTCTTTTCAAAGAGACCCAACTATGAAAATCCGTGTAATGAACCTTCCAAGTTGGTTTCCTGTAAATCGATTTTTGAAGAGAACCATCAGAACCATCTCCTTTTTAGATAATTATCCTATTGTAAGATCAATTCAATTCCCATCCTTGAATCAAGTCAACCTGTCCCGGATCAGCCTAGCGTTGTTGCAACCCAATTATCCATGCCTAACGTGTCTATCCCTGCTTGTTTAATGAACTGTGTGTATGTGTTTTTACCTCGATCCGTTTAGTCAGACAGTTGACACTCATGACCTAATCAGAGTATTTTTGTGAACTGTTATTTTTGCTGACCCATGTCTTACTTTGTACTATTCTGTCGAGTTTATCTTATTTATTGATCTTCATCTGTATTTTCCGACCTGGTAAAGTAGTCAATTAAATTCTATCTTTGTGCCTATGCTCGGTCTATCTGTCTTAATCGCTCTCTGTTTCATGCCATGCCTTGCTGCGGTGAATTCTTCTACTGACTGCTTACCTGAACGGTCGTGTCTGGTTCCGGCTAGTTCGCAATTTTGGCTTTAACGTTATTCCGCTCTGATAGCGGTACCTTGCTTTCTGTTAAGCGTTGTGCTTTGTACTCTTGAAACCGTTAAGGTTTGTTGTATATATATAATTATTGATTTGTTTATTAATAGTACCGTAGAAACAGTGACCGGCTTCTTGTTTGTTCTGGACCACCGGGATAGCCTTTATCTACGCGTGACTTAATTTCAAGCGGTATTGCATTTACACCTATAGTTTGATTTCTTAGGGTTAGTTATGTTTCTATGAGTTGATCAAGGATTGATATCAATTAGAGAACCATTGAAAACCAGTACTGGAGGGAGTACTGGACAACCAGCTGTTTCATCCCACTAGTTTGGGAATCATCGGCTCTAACTGATATCAATCCATGATCAACTCGTAAAAAATATAACTAACCCTTACAAACCAAACTATGGAAAAGTAATATGATGCTCGCTACTGACTTGTTACAGAATGGAGTTTCCTGAAGTCCGTTCTAGTGAGAAGTCGTGACCAGTGAGGTTCATCCAGATGTCACGTGTGTGGATGGATATCCCACCAACGACAATGGTTGAGGTCGCGCTAAATGCTTCACGAATTGGTAGAAGTTCGAATTCATGATTTGGCCATTGAGGAGTCGGGTCCCAGTGGCTGAATAACATACGAGCTAGCTTGACTGGTAACCTGAAGGTCCTGGTGGGTTCGACGAACCTTGGTGGTGGGTGCGTACTGCCGATGATTCCCAAACTAGTGAGATGAAACACCTGACTGTCCAGTACTCCCTGGTGGTTGGTTTTCAATGGTTCTCTAACAGATATCAATCTGTGATCAACTCGTAGAAAGAAAATTATCCAAAAATAAAATCGAATTCCGAGTTGATCTTTGATTGATGATGACTTAATAGTTGATAGTTGATGACTTTGTCGCTGAATTGTCTTTTATTTTCTTAATAATAATAATAATGACTTTTAGACACACATACACACTGTTGATCTGTCTGTCTATCTATTTATCAACTTATCCAACTGATGACTTCTCATGAATCATAGATGCATCGATAGTCAGACATGCATAGATAGACAGACAGACATACAGGTGGCCGAAATGCAACAACAATAGAAAATTCATTCGTTGATATTAGATATGATGAGGATAGATGTATATAGCGAGAAGGCAATCACTAGCATTATTCTGATCATCTCTCCACTCCTACACACCCACACTCACCCACACACACCTCACCCCACCATAACTATCACGATCATAACAATAATAATAATAATAATAATAGTAATAACAATTATAATGATAAACATACAAAAAACGATAGACGATGAAAAATGATGATAGTTGAGATACTTTGAAGACGTTATAACCTCAGTCACCCACACACCTACACACACGCACGCACACACACATACATACACGCAAAGCAGATAAACTCAAAATAGAAACATTACAAAAGAAGGCGAATAGAAGAAGGGAACTATTGTGAGAACAAAGGAAAAAAAAGAACATCTAAGGCAACGAAAATTTTGCCCTTTAGAAGAAGGAAAGAAAGAAAGAAAGAAAGGCCAATAAAAGAGTGAGGGAGAGGGTAATGGGCGGAGGGCGGGGGGAAGAAGAATGGAGAGAGACTACTGCTCATCACGCACACCCACACATAAACACACACACACAGACAGAAAGAAATGATGAACACAGCTCAGAATTAAAAACTCATTCATCATTGTTATTATTATTATTCTCACCATCGTCATCATTATTCAAGCTGTAATGAGAATAGAGAAGAAGGTGGATCAAGTCATTAGGGGGGGGTAGGTAGGCCGGTGGGTGGGTGGGTTAAGTATACTCAAAAGAAAGAAAGAACAATGGCATAGAAAAGAAAGAACAAAGGGTGGAGTGAAGTAACACTGCCAATGAATACATAGATAGATGGATAGATAGATAGATAAATGGATACTGTATGCTAGTGGGGTTTGTTTGTGTGTGTGTGTGTGAGTGAGTGAGTAGACTGATTAGAAGAGTGAAGAGGCGAACAAAGAGATACAGCTGAGCACCAGGAGCAGCACCAATAACTGACTGAGCAACAAACACTATGAAATCAGCAACAATAACAAATAATAGAAGATCGAATAGGGCAAACAATTATTATCATTATTTTTATAGGAATAGTCGTATTAGTACAGAACGCCTATAATAGGAGAAAGAGAGAAATACGGAGGAAACGACAGGGCGTGAGTGAGGGAGGACGGAAGGAAGTCTTCACCTTACTTACTCTATTTACTCACATACACACACACACACATAGATATATACATAATGTATTCACAAATACAAACAAAGAGAGTTTACGTATGTCTATCCATGTATATATATGCCTGTGTGTGTGTGTGTTTCTGTGTGTATAGGTTAGACTCTGAGACAAAAATATCAATTTGCCTGAGATTATTTCCACTCTGCATCTTTGACAATAACAATAGTAAAAATAATATTATTACTACGACTATCATTATTATTATTATTGTTATTATAGATTTGTCGTTTGAAAAATATAAAAGAAAGACACGGAGGGTGGCGGGGTGGGTGAAGTGGAAAGGACAATGAAGAAGTCAGTAAACAATAGAAGAGTCTTGTCTTCGTTTATTCCCACCCTCTATGTCTCCCTCCCTCCCTCCCTCTTTGTCTCTATCGCTCTCTCTCTCTCTCGCTCTCTCTACCTCTCTCTGTCCAATAGGCTATATATATCTGTACGTATATTCTAAATCTGTTTGATTTGTAGTTATTACTACGAGTGATGAACACTGGCGTGTGGATCGGGTTTATCTATCTATTGATCTATCTATCTATCTTTGCCTAACTGATCATCAAAGGATCCTTTTATTTTGCTCTCCTTATATTATGATCACCGATAATACATATACATCAATAAATGTTAGTCAGGCCCAAATAGACATTATTACCTTTGCATATGATGAGGATTTATCCGACTATTAATAAACGCTTTTATCAAAATGAATGGAAATATTTAGAAAATAACACAAAATACAACACTATACGACTGTACTGTTACTGATACTATTATCGTGGATATATACTACTGACTAGTCCTGCTACTAATATTAGTAGTATATTAACGCATAATATCTCTGCTCGTGAAATATAATTTATTATTTAACACAAGAAGGATTTTAAAAAAATCTTATCTGACGAGTATACATATATTCTTTATCGATTTTTGATAATATGGATCACTGAATAACGAAGACAGCGGATCTAGTACAACATTCATCTCTCAAAAAAAGGTAAGTGAGAAATTAAAAATCAATAATATTTTATGCGTTCCTAATAATTAAAACATTTGTCAAAAATCGATTATTATTATCATTATACACGTTTGATCATAGGGGATAAAAAGAGAGTTGCAGCGAAGACAGTTTTCTTTTCGACGAAGTCACTGTCAATTAGGAGGCTGTACATTCGTGTATTTCATATAATATATAGGTGGGAAAGTTCCAGAATAATTTCTGGTCAAGGTTCAGATTAATAGAATCACAATTAGGAATTAAAATGTCATAATACACAGGCGGAGGGGACGGATAAAGCTCAAAGAAAGTAGCATCATAATTACTGAGAAGATTGACACATTGTGCGATTGGGGGTTAGAAATGTAGAAATGACAAAATTGATCAGGATGTTTGGATAACAAAATCTAGTGGGATCATGACTAATGTGACGAATAATTGTTTATGCAATCAGGGATTAAATATGTAGAAATAATAAAGTAACAAAGTAGACAGGATGTTTGGATAAGAAAATCAATGGGATAGTCCCTATTAGAAGAATTGCCCGTTTATGATGGCCATAGCAGAGCCAAGGGTTGGATGTATTTCTTTTGGATACAAAGCGTGGGTTTGAGCTTTTCGATAGCTACTGTCTCGGCTATTCGCAGATGTCTCAATTTTGCTCCCTTTGATAAGTTTTGATCGAATCTTGTATATTATTTTGAAGGATTTTTCGAATGGCGTTGAATGTCCATAATTGACGTAATGTTCTATCACTAAAATTTTTCTGTCACTGAAAAACGCGGTCGTGAAAACTATCCAGCCTGGCTAGTAAAAGGAGACCGAAAACTTGTATATAGTTCAGTGATAGAACATCTGGTAAATTCAGGACATTCAGTGCCATTCTGAAAAACTCTTAAAAATCATATACAAGATTCGATCAAACCTATCAAAGGGAGTAAAATTAAGTCATCTGGACATAGCCTAGGTGCTAGCTATTCAAAAGCTCAAACCCGCGCTATGTATCCAAAAGAAATACCTCCAATCCTTGTCGTGCCATGACCATCATAAACAGGTAATTCTTTCAATGGTGACTATCCCATTCATTGCCTTTCTTATCCAAACTTTCCGTTTGTTCATACTATTTTTAAGTTTTTCTTAATCCCTATTTACACTACCATATTCTCAAGTCCTAACTCCCCGTATATTCTGTCATTTTATTATTTCTACATATTTAATCCCTGATTGCATAAACAATTATTCGTCACATTAGTCATGATCCCACTAGATTTTGTTATCCAAACATCCTGATCAATTTTGTCATTTCTACATTTCTAACCCCCAATCGCACAATGTGTCAATCTTCTCAGTAATTATGATGCTACTTTCTTTGAGCTTTATCCGTCCCCTCCGCCTGTGTATTATGACATTTTAATTCCTAATTGTAATTTTATTAATTTGACCCTTGATCAGAAATTATTCTGGAGTTTTCCCACCCATTTATTACAAATACACGAATGTATAGCCTCCTAGTTGACAGTGACTTCGTCGAGAAGAAAATTTTCTTCGCCGCAACCCTCTCTCTCTCTTATTATTATTATTATATTCCCATTGGGTTGATCGTAAGCTTTTATCCCCTCCTCATACCATCTCTTGGACAAACACCCAACCTATCGTTTCCCAGTCACGTGCCATTCGAGAGATGTCCTTCAACAGTCTCCTCATTGCCATGTCTTTGATCTATCTCCATTTTGCTTCTGAATAGTTGTTGCGTGAGTAATAGGTTCTTCCACAGGTTCGTTCATTTCCAGAGTTTCTTGTGGATAATTCTTTTTCACCAGCCACCCAGCCACCCAGCTGGCCTGCTAACAGATCTTTAGTGTAAAGCTAGCCAGCGTTGGTGGCAGCTGTTGATGAGAGTGTACAGTGGCCTATTTGAAGTGATTTTCGCAACACGCAGTGGAAATTTCTGACTCATATAGAAGAAGTGTAGAAATAGTTTAGAGAGTTGTCTAAAGCCGCCGATTGAAACTTATTTCGGAAGTGGGTGGGTCATAGTGTATGTGACTGTCAATATGATATCGGCCCACACACAGTCTTTGTGCGTCGGTGGCACAGTGGTTAGGACTCTCGCCGATCATGTACATGGTCCGAGGTTCGATCGCCTGCTGATGCACACTTATGGTCGGCATGAAAAATTTGGGCTACCAATATCACATGCTGAAAAATCCATACCTTTACCGAGAAAATACGGTGTGGAATCAAGCTGAAATAAAAAAATATAATGACTGACTTAACATCACTGGTGTTGAAAATCCGAATTTTGTTTTTTTATGCCGAGTTTTGAGCACAACTTCGACACTGTTCATTATCACAATATCAAAGCACTACTCATACAATATAACTTTCTAACTTCATTTATATGATTCCATCATCACTTCTCATCTCTTGATTTGATGATTGGTAGTAATATATTTTCCATATCTCTAGGTATCAGTGTGATGAGTCATTGCATCCTATTGCATGTGTTGGGTGTAGTTTCTATATACGAAGATTCAGTAATCAACCACTCCCTTTCTCCATCTGCTTAGATTACTTTTAAGAATTTCGACTCTGTCCCACCCACTCGATTGTTTGGTTGTGTATTAATGCATGCAGTGCAATGTACTGCTGAGTGCCTTCCTAAATTACTCGCCTTCATGAGATCAAGGTATTTTGTAAATTATATTATTTTGTTTAATTTGATCCACCTACAGGGTCCTTCAACCTACAGAGCTTGTACTACCTGAGTGAATTTGTAGGTTTGAATGCCGCTACCCTAATTCCTGATTAATTAAGAATCCTAAGTAGGGTCTCAGATGTCCCCTCCTTATATGGTATAACTGTAAATGACTTATATTCTCTCTTATTTATGTTATCACTACTAGTTTCACAATTATTTTTATCTTGCTTTTGATCTCTTCGGATCCTCCTAATGGATTTTATAGGATAGTTAGTTATTTAACACTAAAGCTTCTCCTTCTATCTGTTTTATTTCATCATTTTGGTTTTTTGTTGTACTACATAGGGCTTTACAGACAGATAACGAACGGATAAGATGGATTGAAGAGGTCTAAATATCTATTAGCAAAATGCTTTGGCATTTTATAAACGTTAGTGTGCAGTCTACCTTCTTCTATTCGTTTGATTTTACAATCTAACATGATAGCTAATTCCCCTTGTTCATTCATTTTCTGATTCAACTGTGTAAATTTGTAATCCCTTTACTAGTGACTTTAAAAGTCTGCGTATGTTTATATAATTCTATTGTGTTTGTTAATTGTAAATTAAGTGTCGCATAAACCAAAAGATCCAACAGAAAAAAGAAGATAAAATTATTATACGATTTACAAAATAAATTGCATGTATGCACTGCACTAAACATTATATCGGTTAAAGTGGGGGGGTACTCTTCGAATCCGAATCCAAGAGAATAAATTAACTCTGAAAAGACACAACATATGTAGACATGTGTTGTGTGACATGTAGACAATCATGGACACCAATTTGATGATTGGGAGAGTGTAGAAATTTTAAACAGAGGAAATACGGAATATAATGTCAGGGAATTTTTACAAGCCTTGTAGGTACTCAGATGAATCGCTAATTAGCAAACACAGTAATTACTTAGTTACAGGATTCATCATGAGCTGACATCAGTAAGAGCTCGTAGACCATTGAGCCACTGGGACCAGATTCAATGGTCCTTCAACTCTAACTTCTGCCGATTCACCGTATAGGGCTTCCATTTCGCAATGTCTTCTTCGATGAGTTACTGCCTCATCTTCAACCTGCTGTACCCTACTGGTCGCGGCTTCCCTCTAGAACCTCAGGTTGACTGCCTGAATAGGGCCAGTCACTAGTGAGCATCTGATTCATTTTCAAGTACTGGTTTTGTAGGGATTTTGTTTGATTGTATGGAGGATTTCATCATGAGCTGACATCAGTGGGGCTCTAGTGGGAAGCCGTGACCAGTGGGGTACAGCAGGTTGAAGATGAGGCAGTAACTCATCGAAGAAGACATTGTGAAGTGGCCGTGCTATGTCATGAATTGGCAGAAGTTAGAATTGAAGGACCATTGGATCGGGTCCCAGTAAGTGGCTCAAGGGTCTACGAGCTTGCCTCGTAGCCAGGAGGTTCTGGGTTCGAACCCTGGTGGTGGGTGCGTACTTCTGGAGAGTTCCAAACTAGGACGGGGGAGACAGCTGTCCAGTACTCCCAGCCTTTCCAGTGGTTCTCTAACTGATGTCAGCTCATGATGGAATAGATAATTAACAAATATGTTAATTACTTGGTTACAGAAGGTTTCAACCCAGGACCTTCTAGTTACAAGGCGAGCTCGTAGACCACTAAGCCACTGGGATCCTATCCAATGGCCACTTTATGAATTCCAAATCCCCCAATTTACGACACAGTGCGACCACTAGCCAATGTTATTTGTGGCGAGTATTTGTCCTCACCTACGACCAGCTGCTCCCTACTGGTCAGGATTTCCCACTAGAACCCCAGGTAACCAACTACGTACCTGAATAGGGCCAGTCACTAGTGAGGATCTCATTGATATTCAGGTATTAGTTTGTAAGGATTCGATCCCTGCAGCGATGTTGTCTAGAAGGATGGACAACGAATTCTCTGCAGTCAAAACCAACTAGCTCAGAGAATACAACCAAAAGCTACAAATCTTCTAAATTATTTCAGAATAACAAGAATGCTGAGTAAAGAATGACAGGGTTTTCATTAGCTTAGCTCACTATTAATTTTACGTGGTAAGATCACTTGTCCAATGTTTAACATTCTCTCTTCTTCTTCTTCGGGCCTGGTACGGGCCGGTAAACTGGACAAAGTTAGAGTTGTTCACATATTGCTTAAATCAGCTGATAAGATGGGGAAAATGAATCATCGGAGTTACGTAAGCTATAGATTACGGTTCATAATTACCAAATATTTTTATTTTTTTTATTTTTGGTAACAGCTTGATTCCACACTGTATTTTTGGTACAAGTATGGAATTTTCAGCGTGGATATCGGTAGCCCGAATTTCGCAGGCCGACCATAGATATCTGATGTGCGCCGGTGTGGGCTCGAACCCCGGACCATGTGCATGGTCGTCGAGAGCCCTAACCATTGTGCCACCGACGCACAAGTGTCTATGAAATAAAAACCGAACACTATTTCCTCTATTATTATTATTAATCCTTTGGATTCCGAGTGGGACATCATAGGGATTCAATAACACATCTCCAATTTCTCCTATTTTCTGCCATCCTCTTCATCCAGGGTCCACGATTGGTCATAATCTCTCCTCTCCTCCAACTCTCACAATCTCCTCCTCCGTGTCATACTAGCATCAATGACCCACCCGATACTTTCCATTGAGGTTCCACTCTAGGGCTTGGTGCATGATGTCATTCGACGGCTTCCTCAACGTATGCGCGACATACCCATCTCCATTTATTCCTACATATTTGTTGAGGAATCGGCTCCTGGTTGGTTTGTTCCCAGTAAGAATTTTCTTGTTGCTAATTCGTTCTAGCCGACCGGCTGGCCATTTGATCTTCACTATGGAATCCGTGAAAGCAGCTGTTGTTAAGAGTCTGACGCGGCTTGTTGGAAATCCTTTTTGGTGACAAACAGTGAAAGTTTATGACCCATATAGAAAAACTGACTAACTGGCTTCCATGATGACGATGCATTGAGTTGCATTTTGACCACCACACTACTTCTCTTTCCTGAAACCAGCTTGTTCCAAAGGGTGGGGGTGGGGGTCGGACTTCTGTATCCAGTGCATCTTTTACTCTCTCTCCATGATGATGTGACTCGATGTTTTACTATTTTCTGTGTATAGTCATAATATTCAGATCAGATTAGATAAAATGTTTGATTCAACAGATAACGGAATAAAGAAATCAAGAGACGTGCTGAAACAACGAAGAACAGTTGGAATTCGCTTGATTTGAAATGATTCGGTCTTATTAAAGGAGCTAATACCAGTACAGCTCTGATGAACTCGATCTCTTAATTGAGCAAACCAACAATCCTGTATCTTAGATCCCCACAGTAATCTTACTAGCAGGCAGTACTGGCTGATGATATGACCGGTACGCAACTACTCGTTTCAGTCAATCAGTAGTTTGTACCATCATATATTTATGCTAATTTCTTTGTATTATCACCATTTCTGGTATCGACCGCGGTATCACACCATACATCCTGAATAATTTGAGTCTGCAATAAGAAATTGTGATGAATTTTCCTCTTGAGTTCTCTAACTTACAAAATATGAATTAGATTCTGTTTCGCGTTTACCTTCGAATACTATTTACCTCACTGTTCTAAGTCTCTTTAAATTAATGAATTAAATAATTAATTAATCAATTAGTTAGTTAGTCAGTTAGTTAGTCAGTTAGTTAGTTAGTTAGTTAGTTAGTTAGTCAGTTAGTCAGTTAGTTAGTTAGTTAGTTAGTTAGTTAGTTAGTTAGTTAGTTAGTTAGTTAGTTAGTTAGATAGTTAGTTAGTTAGTTAGTTAGTTAGTTAGTTAGTTAGTTAGTTAGTTAGATAGTTAGTTAGTTAGTTAGTTAGTTAGTTAGTTAGTTAGTTAGTTAGTTAGTTAGTTAGTTAGTTAGTTAGTTAGTTAGTTAGTTAGTTAGTTAGTTAGTTAGTTAGTTAGTTAGTTAGTTAGTTAGTTAGTTAGTTAGTTAGTTAGTTAGTTAGTTAGTTAGTTAGTTAGTTAGTTAGTTAGTTAGTTAGTTAGTTAGTTAGTTAGTTAGTTAGTTAGTTAGTTAGTTAGTTAGTTAGTTAGTTAGTTAGTTAGTTAGTTAGTTAGTTAGTTAGTTAGTTAGTTAGTTAGTTAGTTAGTTAGTTAGTTAGTTAGTTAGTTAGTTAGTTAGTTAGTTAGTTAGTTAGTTAGTTAGTTAGTTAGTTAGTTAGTTAGTTAGTTAGTTAGTTAGTTAGTTAGTTAGTTAGTTAGTTAGTTAGTTAGTTAGTTAGTTAGTTAGTTAGTTAGTTAGTTAGTTAGTTAGTTAGTTGGTTAGTTAGTTAGTTAGTTAGTTAGTTAGTTAGTTAGTTAGTTAGTTAGTTAGTTAGTTAGTTAGTTAGTTAGATAGTTAGTTAGTTAGTTAGTTAGTTAGTTAGTTAGTTAGTTAGTTAGTTAGTTAGTTAGTTAGTTAGTTAGTTAGTTAGTTAGTTAGTTAGTTAGTTAGTTAGTTAGTTAGTTAGTTAGTTAGTTAGTTAGTTAGTTAGTTAGTTAGTTAGTTAGTTAGTTAGTTAGTTAGTTAGTTAGTTAGTTAGTTAGTTAGTTAGTTAGTTAGTTAGTTAGTTAGTTAGTTAGTTAGTTAGTTAGTTAGTTAGTTAGTTAGTTAGTTAGTTAGTTAGTTAGTTAGTTAGTTAGTTAGTGTCTATGGACTCGAACCCAAATTAATTTTGCTTGTAAGTCGAATGATGATCAGGCCAGTAAGTCATGTATTCCCTAACAGAATAGCATATATCTATTTTGTGCTGTCATTTCTCTTGTACTGCATACAAACTACACTGATGTTTATTGCGTTTTCTATGGTATAAAAGTTCCTTTGGGGGTCCCAACTGTTGACTAGCTCTCATAAAGCTTACTTGATGAAATAATCAAGTGTAATGCGTCAGCGAGTGAGTGACTGACTCTTAGAAATCAGAAATGAAAAATCGAAGAAGTTCCGTATGTAACTCTTCATTTGGAGAGGAGCTGGATCACTCAAAGTAGAGCCTTCTGACAGCTTGTCACTGTCAAATTGATTGTAGTAGAAAGAACTGTTTGGTTTTACACAGTTGGAGGCAATCAACCCCACAAAAAGCCTTGTCTGACGTTGGTTTCTTGCTAGTTGGCACGCATCCACAAGGCGTACCTAAAATTTCGAAAGAACTCATGTCGCTTTTGAGATTCGAACCCACGTCACCCAATGCTGCAGTCAGAGACGATGCTACTGAGCTTTTAAGGCTCGCAGATACATCTTGATGATGAGTGTCAACTAGCCAGAAACCTAGGTGCAAGACTTCCTGAGGCCGATTACCTCCAACTATCAAGTCAATATGCACCGTGATGGCGAGCCAACTAGTAGCACGGTGGCCATATTACAAACTTGACTGATAGAATTCAGTCTGCACCAAAGAAACGACTAGACATGTCACACTAGTTATAAGTGTCCAATCAAACTCCAACTAGTATCAGTTCGTGATCTCACCTGAAACCGAATTGTGTCTAGACTATTTTCTAATACTATTACTCTTGGGTTAGAAGAGAAGCTCACCAATGTCCATGGGTTCTGCAGTGTGAACCAGCTGAAGTCGCTGGGCAATGCGATCTGAAACACTCCCGATGAACTCGGAAGTCAATAACTGCGACCCTGACTCTTCGTCGAATGTGGGGATTGCGCGACGTAGTAGATTCATCAGCGTCACTACTTACACTAATGGGTATCCATCAGGTCCCAGCATCGCTGCACAGAACTGCCGCATTGCCAGCTGCCTATTCGTCAGGCTGTCAAACTCCGCCACCAATAGTTCAACCAGGTCTCTTTACACTACCATACGCTGTCTTTGCCCAACCTCTCGGCAGCATCTTCAGAACAACCGACTTAAACGTCGGAACCTTGTTGGCCGCCAACTCAGCGACGGCACTGAAGTCCCACAAGAAGCTCCTAATATCTTCTTCTTCTTTGGAAGCAGTCAGCCATGGAATCTTCATTGTCTAGAGACCACAACATCAAATATGACCGTGGAAGGCAAAGGACTTGGCAAGGAATGCTCATTTCGTATCTGGTACTTATTTGAAAATCAAAATCTTTCACACACATCTTCCATGTTGTTGTGAAACCTCTGCCCCTCATGTATTCTCTGTCTTCGTCTTCTTTTCGTGTGTGTGTGTCACATGTTTTATAGCAATACGCTGGTTCATTTGCTCTCTCTGTCTCTCTGACGTTGAATCGGTCTCTCCACACTATCTGATATTTTTATGTCCTGATGGAGGCCTCTTTATATACTACTACTGGTGAGTCTTGTGCGTCGATGGCACAGCGGTAAAATGCTCGCCAACTACGCATGTGGCCCGCGATTCGATCCCCAGTCGACGAGGCGCTCCTTTACCTCGTTATTTTTATTATTTCCTTTAATTCCTAGAAGAACATAGGGCTTCAGCTGCACATCTCCATTGCCTTCGGTTTTCTGCCAACTTTTTCACCCCGCTCCAGGTCTGCCTGCCCATACGCTTTCATCTCCTCCTCACATGACCTCCTCCAAGTCACCCTTCCACTGACAACCAACTCACCGCACGCTTCCCTTTCGGCCGGGTTCCACTCGAGCAATGGCTTGTCTAGTGATGTCACTTGATGGTTTGTTTCCTCAGAGTATGGCCAATCCAATCCACCTCCATTTCTTCCTGCCTATTTGTTGTACAATCGGTTCCTGCTGAGTTGGTTCGCTCAATGCCAGAGATCCCTGTTGGTGATCTTTTCTGGCCGGCCATCTGATCTTGAGTGAAGTATTGAGCGAAGACAACTGTTAATGAAGGTCTGAAGTTTGTTTGAGATGCTCTTTATGACGCGCTGGCCAAGTCTCTGATCCGTATAGTGAGTAGCACTGACTGACTTCACATTGGATTTGAAAATCCGGATCTTATTTTCATTTGCATGCTGAGTGCTGTTGATCTCCATACAGAATTGAGAGTAACGAAAGCTTGTCTTGCTTTCCCTATCCTCACTGCTTTGATATCTTCATCAGTTCCGCCTGTAGTTGAAACGATGCTTTCCAGGTAGGTAGGTGAAGGAGGTTCTTTCTTTCAGGTTCCTCTCATTTATGCAGGCTGATTGTTGTCTGTTGTTGTTGGTGTGGCTGTTGGTGTTGGCCAGGAATCTTCATCACCTCTGTTTTATCTATATTCAACTGGGGTCCCATCTTTGATACTTCTTCTGCAAACTTGTTGCTTTTCACCCGCACATCTTCCAGTTTGTGGGAAATCAGACGTATATCATCATTGGTGAAGTCCTGGTGAAGACTGGTAAAGAGGGAAGGTTAAGGGCATGAGGCAGGTTGGCAACCCCATCCCATGCAAAAAAATAAACATCACTGCTACCGAGACTTCAAGCCTAGCCTCTAGCTTGAAGACACCCTATGATCTTCCACTGGGAACGTAAAAGAATACAAAAAAATTAACAACAACAACTGGTAAATCTTGTCAGTAGCACACGCCACACTAATACTACTCACAAGTAGTACGATATTTCGGAAGAATTAATTGAAAAATACGATTGAAATTAGTGGCTAGGCTAAAAACAACTATGTATATATATATGTACATATTTCTAAATTATTTGCAGTTTTCTCATAATTACTTCTTTGTCGTTTTTTCCTTCGGGTAATTTCTGCCCTTATCCTCTTCTTCTTCTATTCCTTTCCCTTAGATAATTTGTCTAGCAAACATAAGCAAAAAAATCGATAATCGATAATCACAGTCATTGCTATATGGGACAAACTGTCTTTCACCTTTCTTTCTCGCCGATGTACATTTGTGTTAAGCTAAAGACCCTAGAAATTAATGAGCTGTAATCATGCAGTCAAAGATAATGTCCCCCCCCCACACCGGAAGTCCCCACCCTGTTCACTCTGAATTAAACTCGTTTCGAAAAATGGAATAATGATTAATCTTTGAGCAAATATCAACAATATAATTCCTGGCAATTTCTACTGGTTGGTTTAAGTAAGTGGTATCCAGCTGATCTCATCTCAACTAATTAGTAATGTATGCCATTGATGGATGGCTTAGACTCCTAACGAGTCAAACGTCCATCTGGTGTTTAGACCGCTTCGATATGGCCGGCTAATAAGTACCCCTTGGTTAATGTGAGTGAGTAATATACAAACAACTACTCGCATCTCAATTATTCAGTAGTGCAAAGTCGAAGATCTGGACTTCGCCGATGACGATATTTTTTTCTGATTACTCACAAATTGGAAGATATGCAAGTATAAAGCAACAAGTTGCCAGAGGAAGCATCAAACATAGGAAGGACTTCAGGTGAATGTGGAGAAAAAAGAGGTGGTGATGAAGATTCTTGGTTAACAGCATCAGCCAGAGCAACAGTAACAGACAACAATCAGCCAGCATGAATAGGAGAAATCTTATAGAAGTAACCTCCTTCACCTATCTACCTACCTACCTACCTACCTACCTGAGAAGCATCGTTTCAACCACAGGTGGAAGGAACTGATGAGGTTATCAAAGCATCGAGGATCAGGAAAGCAAGGCAAGCTTTCATTACTCTTACCAAGTCTTTGTGGAGAAAAGTCAACAACACTCAGCATAAAAATGAAAATATGATACGGATTTTCAACACAAATATGTAGTCACTACTACTGTATGTTGATCACACATACTTGGCGCCGCGTCATGAAGGGCATTTCGAACAAACTACAGACTTTCATCAACAGCTGTCTTCGCTCAATGCTTCGCTCAGGATCAGATGGCCAGCCAGAAAAGATCAACAACAGGGTTCTCTGGGAAGAAGTGAACCAACTAACCAGGAACCAATTGTGTATCAAATGCTATAAGAATAAGTGGAGGTGGATTGGCCATACTCTGAGGAAACCATCAAGTGACATCACGAGACAAGCCCTCGAGTGGAACTCAAATGGGAAACTGTGAGTTGGTAGTCAGTGAGAGGGTGACATGGAGTAGGTCATGTGAAGAGGAGATGAAAGCAGAGATGTGGGCAGGTAGACATGGAGCCAGGTGAAAACGTTGACGAAGAACCGCGAACGCAATGAAGACGTTAGACTGAGGCCCTATGTTCCTCTAGGAATTCAAGGAAACAATAGTAATAATAATAATATAGTGTTAGACATAACGACAGATAAGTGCGTCGGTGGCACAGTGGTTAGGACTCTCGCCGACCATGCACATGGTCCGGGGTTCGAGCCCGCACCGACGCACACCTGATATCTATGGTCGGCCTGCAAAATTTGGGCTACCGATATCCACGCTGAAAATTCCATACTTGTACCGAAAATACAGTGTGGAATCAAGCTGTAAATCAAAAATTTAAAAAAAAATCAAAACAAGTGATTCAACGAAGAGACTCTTTTCAACAACAAATTTATTATGTAGCTGTACAATTGTATATTTATGTGGTTTTTAAGAAGTTATACCCGGTGAGGGAATTAGACCACATGTGTGAATACATGAAATAATAACAGTAGTAGGACATGTAATTAAAGCATTTGTGATTACAATCACACTTAAGTATGAGGAGTCAAGTGGCAAAACAAATTAATGTCATATATAGAATAATTCATAGGATGTATATAACTTGGAAGGGGTGTACAATTATAGGATTAGTAGACAAATCAAATAAAAATCAAAGCGTTGCAAAACATTGTGTGAAATTTTTAAACATAGAATTTAACGTCCTGTCTCTATAATATGTTTCGCAATAGAGGAGCTAGGTCTCCTCTTCTCACCGCTGATGGGTTCTGCGGATTCTACTTTCTTTTGAAGCCATCTCCATTTTGTCCGGTTCTCTTTAGTCGTTTTCAGCTAGTCTCACGACTGCCCATAGGTTATCGTCGCCTCCTTCTGCCAACAGAAGAATCTCCTCTATGTCATCTCCCGACACATACCAAAGGCAATGATCATTTTTTTGGGTTCCATTCAAGCGATGTCATCTGACAGTCTTCTGTCCAACCATCTGATCTTCAGCATGGAGTTAGTGAAAGTGGCAGCTGTTGATGATAATTCTTCACTGGCCTGTTTGAAATGCTTTTCATGATGCCATAGACGAGGTTGGTAGTTTTCTAATGGCATTTATCGAGGTATCACAATTCATCATTTATCTTTCTAACCACTCTTGGTATATGTTCTTCTATGATCAAGTGAGAAACCGGATTACTCCTACTTATGTATATGTGACCACACACCCACCCACACACACACATACAGACATGTAGATTGGAACGTGGCCTCGATATGACTTTTCTAAAGGTCATATGACAAGTCGTAATTCGTGGGATTCACTAAGTTGGGTATGGGAACAATTATGTCAGTGGTACCAATATCACCAATATTCGATTCCAACACAGTGTCTGGATGATAAAATGATTACTTCAAAATCCAAAATGCAAGGATTTTGGTCACTGACGATGTTGTGAAGTGCTCCTGACTAGAACAAATCAGCTCTCTGGAACACTTCGATCTTTCAATAGTTTTCTGGAACAGCTGATACCTTAAGAGAAAAAACATATACATGTTTGTGGTAATAATCATAGTTCAATGTGAAGCGGTAAAACAATATATAGAACATTATTTCATAGGATGTATAGATGTTGGAAAAAGGGGTGTGCAATTATAGGATTAGTAGGCAAATCGAATAAGAATAAAAACGTTACTTAACATTGTGTGAAATTTAATAACATAGAATTTATCGTTGTAAAATAAGAATTGATTTAGAATGACAAGTAAATCACGAGTTAAATCATACAAGGGACAATTTGAAGTGAGAATAGTGACAATTGAAGTAATAAAGAAGAGTATAGAAATCGAATAAACAAAAAAAGAAAAATATAACAAGTAGAGCCAGAATATGATTAGGGATTACTATTACTTTAGCATAAAGGGATTAAGACCATAAAAGTTGGAGGAGAGTGTGGTTGAACGAACTTTTTGTGTGTATACATAGATTTGGCTTTTCTGTGTCGATGACTAAAGCTTCAACAATACAGATGAGACAGAGACTTAGTGATGTGGGCAAATTACTTTTCGCCTTGTAGATGACCTATTTAATTAACAGGAGACTGGAGTAGATTGTTTTTCTTAATTAGTGATGATTCACTGGGGGATCCGTCCTTTTTTGTCTACTTCCGTCAGGTTGTAATGAAAAAAAATATCATTCCTTTTGCCTAACTACTGACAGTTTTCTATCACGCACCAAACCCCCACCCGCTTTCATTTTAATCATGAGTTGCCTTTATATAATATATAATAAGGACAATTTAACAATAATGTTGATTATTGAATTGAATTTTCGATATTCCCGTCGATTGATTGGACCGAAGTGCTCGGTCTCAGGTTGACATGTCGGCTTCTTGTGCAGATGCTTCGACGATGTCTGGGTATTTAATTAGTATACAATTGGTGGATGGTGGCTAGCAGTGGAATTTTATAATAATTAAATACCCAGACATCGTCGAAGCATCTGCACAAGAAGCCGACATGTCAACCTGAGACCGAGCACTTCGGTCCAATCAATCGACGGGAAAATCAAAAATTCAATTCAATAATTAATATGACCCGTTGCACAAGAGATGGCTCTCGTGGCTCAAGTGGTCTAGTGGATAACGCTTTGGCGTTTGAAACTATGGGTACTGGGTTCGAGCCTCGGTGGGAACATCATCACTCACTGAGAAATGCAGGTACATCCATCCAGTGACGAGTCCCAAATAGGACGAAATGCGCATCCTGGATTTCACTGCTAGCCACCAATTGTATAATAATGTTGATTAATAATAATTACTACGTATTAATTATTTTTTAGTTTTTTTCAGTAGTAGGAAGGAAATCGTCTAAAAATTATTTCAATTTTTTCCCTTTACTATGAAATAATCACCCTCATGTTAAATAATGCATTGAACCATGATGGTTAGATTGACATTGACACGTCCGCACTCTTTGAGCAGAAATATTTGTGAACGGAGTGAGAATAACAGAGGGTTGTGCAGAATAAGATGGCACTATCATTTGTTTCATTGGCTTCTTCTGAATACCCTCAACAAAAACCTTTGAATATTTGGCACGCAATTCGCTGTCATCCTACATCGACTTCCTTTACGTTCCCAGTGGAACATCATGTAGCTTCAAGCTAGAGGCCAGGCTTGAAGTTTCGTTAGCAGTGGTGGTTGTTATTACGGGATGGGGTTGCTAGCCAGCCTCATGCTCAAACTTCCCTCTTTACCAGTCTAATCACTGGATTAGCGAGGTAAATGAGTGCCTTGTCTGCTGAGAGTCGAGCCTTGGACTACATGCGTAATTGGCGAGCATTCTACCTCTGTGCCACTGACTACATCGATTCACTCCTAGCTTGTTGACCAGTTCACTTATCTGGGGAGTTATATCAGCCATTGCCAGTAGGTTAATAGCTGACGAAATCTCAGCACAGATACAGAAGACTCGTTTGGCATTTCCTAACTTATGCCATCTCTGGCTTAGTAGACGTGATATCCGTCTGGAGGTCCGCTTCATCCTCCTCTATGGCTGTGAGACTTGGCCATTGAAAATGGAAAATATGAAAATGCCGACTAGTTGTCCTTGATCAAAAATGTCTGCATTTTATTTCCTGTGATAAGTGGTATAATAGGGTGAGCAGTATTGAGATTAGACGTCGAGTGCTAGGTAAGGAGGTAAAATCAATCGGCGAAGTTGTGAAGTCACACCGATTGAGATGGCTAGGACATATGTTGCACATGCATGTCTAGCCATCGCTTCCCTCAACAGGAAATATCAGCCAATGAAATAGGGTCAGGTGGGCGAAGAGCTAGTGATGGTCAAACCAAAACATGACCTTATCAGTCAATGAAATCCACGACAGTTAGTTTAAGCCAGCCAATCACGTAGGAAGGTGGAGACTCCCTGACTGGTTGGGGTCCTCGGGACGGCAGAAATCAGTGAAGGCTGGAGACAATTGGTGATATGATTGGCTTAAAATCGTTTTCAATGACAGCACAGATGCATCCACTCCTTATGACTTGTAATATGCAGTAAAACTATATTCTTCTTTGATATTACTGTTCTTCTTGCCTCATATCTCTGTTTACTGTCTCTATTTTGCGTTTCTTTTTTTACTTTCTTCTCTTACTTTGTGCGGTACATGGAGTGTAGCGACTTGAACTGCTACACATCTTTGGAAAGTCCTTTAGTGAAACTAGTTAGTCAGTCAATCATTTCATTGGTTTCTCATCAGCTGCGTACAGCCCAAAGAAATTATTAAGTATACATACAGAACATTCTTGGTGTATTTTCAAATGTGACCATGGAATGAGTTCAACTCATATCATAAAGACAAGAGACAAGCCGAGTTGCGCTGTGTAAAATAGGAGGAGGGGTTAAATTAAGGCCGAAGATTACGTAATCAAACGAAAAAGAGACGGCAAAGATATCCAGGCACCAGATTGGCAAGAAAAGACTGACAACTGCTTCTTTTTGAACTCACACACACACACAGAAATCGGTTTTCAGGCATTTGATACGGATTGCTGCTTGGACAAACTTTAGGCGAATTCAGCTTTTTCTTTGTCCATTGGTAAATTTTAAGGACTTCACAGTTTCTATATGAAGATCCAGTTTGATGAGATGTTTGGTAATGGCACCATTGTAAGTGTTATGTACTAGTTTCCCCGTCGCCAAATTGTTATGTACTCGTCGCTAAATTATTGTTATGGGCTGGTCGAGAAACTAATAGTCCCGACGCGAGAAGGCGGAAATCAGAAGACCACTAGGTTTGCGATGATACTTCTATTGTCCAAAGACAAGGAGACGAAAATAAATGGTCTCACACCAAAGTGATAAGTAAGTAAAGTAGTTCACACAAATTGTGTATGCGAAATATATATGAATGTTCCAGACAAAGCGTGGGAACAAATCATTAGACAGTCTTAACATGAATGGCTAATTATAATGAAGTATCGATCCAAATATACATAGCGAATATAGCAGACATGTCAACAACCAACATATATGGATATATGTCACTAAGCAACGGACTGTCAACAAACACTCATATTATATATAATATAATATAAGGAGAATACACATTAATAAAGGAGACAAGTTCACACAAGTGAAATGGTCACAGACTAAGCGAGCAAACAGAAAGAGAGACCAACATACACACACACACATACATATATATATGTGGATACATATCAGTAAGCATTTGTTCCCATGAGATGTAGGCTTTTCAGTAAACGTTTAGAAAATCGGAGGTCATCTCTTCTTTCTGTCCTTTCAATGTAACTGCTCCAGCAGATACATGTAAACTCTTGTATCCACAGTTAGATTTAACACGAGAAAGGTGGCTGTGGACTCTTGATAGCACCAAAGAGCATGGTGTTCGATAAACGGGAACCAACTTAGCTGCATGATAGGCTCTGGCTAGTGATGTACTCAGTCTCCTCTGTTGACCATTTCTGCAATGTCTTCACCTTCAAAATCAAGTTGAATGAAGATGGGCATTTTTCCCATTGTGATTTGGTTGACATCTGAGCCTTTTGATCTTATTTTATTTTTTTATTTTATTTTGATTATAGCTTGAAACCGCACAGTATTTTTGGTACAAATGTGGAATTTTCAGCATGTGATGATATCGGTACCCCAAATTTTGCAGGCCGACCATAGATATCAGGTGTGCGTCGGCAGGGAATCGAACTCCGGACCATGTGCATGGTCGGTGAGAGTCCTAATCGCTGTGCTTCTGTAATTGTTAATGAACCTTTGAGGGTAATAAAATTCTTCCTATGATTTCTCTGTGGTACATATTCTCTCGACTCTATAAAACGGAGCTTTTACTAGTTCTCGTTTATACCTATCTCGACAAAAATGAATAAAGTGTAAGTATTGTCCATTCCACTATGGCTTTAGGTAAACTGATGTCTTGAGACTAACATCTCTCAGGCATTACATGGGAATGTGGAGGAAATGAAACTTTTCATCATTTTTATATCCCATGGTAGATTCAAAACTTGTTTGCGCATTGCAAAATGATTCGAGTAAATGTTTTCTTTTAATTTCAAAATAGATTTATTCACAAATTCATGTCATTTAGAGAGACATTTGTTTCGGCCTAATTGTGACCTCTTCATCAGTAGGCATACATACTCATAATTCCACTAGAGATCTAACCTAGCAGGCTACAGGATGATTATCGTGAATTTCTGTTGTGAATAGCCGTGGTTGGTTGGGGTTCATCATGTATCATGAGTTCCTAGTGGAAAATTGTAGGGTTTCAAAAACACATCACCATTTCTTCCTATCCTCTGCAATTCTCTTTAGCTAGCTGACTCCATGATTCTTCATAAGCTTTCACCTGTCCCTCACACAGTCTCCTTTGTGTTCGAGTTCTACTCCAGAGGTGACCTGGTTAACTCACGATCTCACCCAGCGGTCTCCTCAGGAGCATGTGTCCGATCCAACTCCATTTCCTACGGTATATTTGTAGTAATCCATACTCCTTACCCCACCTTCAGGGATCGAACTCACGACCGCCCAGGTTACAAGTCCAGCTGGTAAACCATTCAGCCGCCTGGGACAAGATCCAGTAGCCTATCAATTCTAGCTTCTTCCAATTCATGATATGCATAGGGTGACGGTCAGTCACACACACACATGCAACTCGGTGGATCCCACTGGTCATATCTTCAGTTATAACTTCATCCTTTCTTTACTAAGTTCTTGATGAGCACTGAACGAATTCGACTGATTTCACAAGTGTTGCTGAAGAGTCCCAGGGAAGGACGAAAAACATCTGGCAGCCCTATGTCAATATTGTAGTAAAATGCTGAGAATAATAATAATATAATAATATAATATAATATGTGTAAAACTTAGGCACTGTGGTAGTAAGTAATTCCATATTAGTTTGTTTATTAGATGTATCACACAGTCACTGAAACAGTATTATTATTTACTGGATGACAATGTTTCGAACAGCATTTATTTATTGTGGTTCATAATCATATCATCAATTTTAATCACACAACTTCGAAACTTTAGTTTTATAGTTTTCTTTGTCTTCTCCTATTTGTCGTCGTTGGGGTAGTAGAATTTTCCAGATATCTGGGAAGGGTGTTGAATCACTTCTATTACATGTATTTGCAGTCGATTCGATAAACAAAGCTTCCGTTGTAATCAATCACTCCCTCCACCCTGCGGTTACATTAGATTTTGAAACTGTCATCTTATCCCATCCATCCCATTGTAGGGTTGTGTGTAATTGCATGTATTGCTATAGTTGAACTATTCTCTAGATTTCTTATCATATTCGGGTCAACTAATCTAGATTTTGCTAGGTTTTATGCTAAGTTACTGTGACTGACTGCCCCTGTTCTACTACTTTAACCCATGTATTTGACCTGACAATCATCGCAGGTAGGGTATTAGATCAACTAAACTGTTTTGTTTTAAAGGCTCCACAGGACTGATCCTTTAACTGACAAAGCTTGTTTCTAATTGAGTTTGTGGTTGGTTTGAATTCTAGCCATTTTTATTCCTGACTTGTTGAGAATTCTGCGTAAGGTTTCCGAGGTTACTTCCTTGTATGGAATAAGTACTGATAATTTAAATTCCCTATTGTTGGTGTTGTCATTATTATCGCTATCTCTACTATCATTATGCATTTTATTTTTACATTTCCCTTCATATTTCCTGACTAATTTATCCGGGTAATTATTAAGTTTCAAGGCTTCTTTTATGTGTGTCACTTCCTGTCTTAGATTTTCCTTGGTACTACTTAATTTTTGTGCCTTATCACTTAAACATTTCACCAATCCCATTTTTACTGACATAGGATGGGATGATTGGAAGTTCAAATATCTGTTTGAATGTGTGAGTTTTCTGTAAACACTAGTGTTTAACTTCCCATTTTCTTTCCTTTTTATAATCTAACATCGGAAGCTCCCCTTCCTGACTTTCCAATTCATGAGTGAATTGAATCGCCTCTACCTTCGAGTTGATGTGCTCGAAACATCTATCTATATCTTGTGTTCTAAGTACAGTGAATGTGTCGTCTACATACCTCCACCATACTTTTGAGTTAGGGGTGAACGTTTCAATTGCAAATACCAGAAATATGCATGGAAGATATTATTATCACCAGTCAATCAGTCAAATCAGAAGAGGATAATAAATAGTCTTAAAATTCTATTTTAATTCAAGTAACATCACAAAATTCTACCAAGTTACTTATTATGACTATAGTACACTCGTCTTTTTTTTCTCATGTGATTGTAATTGATCAATAACACTCGTACTATCCTACTCTCAAACTAACCAGCGCAGGAACACAAGGGAAATCTGTGAAACTCAAAGTTTCGACTCACCTATCCTCAAAGACCAATCAGCGAATGACCTTGAATGCACCAGTCACACGAAGCAGGCATTTGTGAGTATGGAGCACATACTCAACTATTCTAGCAATAATCCAATTAGTCACAAAAGAAACTGTGTACAGACATAGTTTAGAAGAGTTCAAACACATTGTAGCACACCAGAGTTGAAAAGAATGGAAGAAAAATACTTACAAACGGTCTTCAAGAAGAATGGTAATCCAAAAAATTTCATCAAAAAGTGTTTAAAGTCGAATCAAAGCACCAACAAAGAACCGTCACCAAAGACCAAAAAGAAATTCATCCTACCATACATCAGAAATATCTCTAAAATAACAGCTAGAATAATGAAACCGTTTGATATAGATGTAGCACACAAACCAGCCGAATTGCTGAATTCGATCTTATGCAAACCAAAAGATCCGATAGAAAAAAAGGAGATAAAATTAACACCATTTACAAAATAAATTTTATGAACTGTAACAAACATTACATTGGCCAAAGTGGGCGTCCCCTTCGAATAAGAATCCAAGAACACAAATCAGCCATGAAAAGACCTAATATAAATTCTTTAGTATCAATGCATACAGACGATTATGGACATCAGTTTGATTGGGATAATATCAAAATCTTAAACAGAGGAAAACCAAATGTGCCAAAGAATTCCTAGAAGCCTGGTACTCAAACGAAAATGCCATTAATAAACACGTTAATATAGATGAAATATACCAACTAATAAAAAGTAAATCAGGTGGTGACCAGAAAGTTTAAAATCGCAATCAATAGAAAACGGTCAATACATATCTAAAGATGGTTGGTCACCAGGAGACGCAATTGTATCATCATTCATGGAGATTTTTAAATCATTTAACTTTATTATTGAATTGAATTTTTGATTTTCCCGTCGATTGATTGGACCGAAGTGCTCGGTCTCAGGTTGACATGTCGGCTTCTTGTGCAGATGCTTCGACGATGTCTGGGTATTTAATTAGTATACAATTGGTGGATGGTGGCTAGCAGTGAAATCCAGGATGCTCATTTCGTCCTATTTGGGACTCGCCACTGGCTGGATGTACCTGCATTTCTCAGTTATTGAGTGATGATGTTCCCACCGAGGCTCGAACCCAGTGCCCATAGTTTCGAACGCCAAAGCGTTATCCACTAGACCACTTGGGCGACGAGAGCCAGCCACCTCTTGTGCAACGGGTCATATTAATTATTGAATTGAATTTTTGATTTTCCCGTCGATTGATTGGACCGAAGTGCTCGGTCTCAGCCACCATCCACCAATCGCATTTAACTTTATGCTAAATACTGCGCTGAAGATGCCGTTCAGAAAGACGACGAAAGTTCCGCAGCAACTAAACCAACCAGCTCAGAGAACACTATTAATTGCACATCATCCACCTGAGTTACAGATCTTTCCTATTATGGAGTACATATATTTATGGAAAAAAAATTCATAAAAACTGTATAAAAGTTTTACATAGGATACGCTTTTCTCACATGTGATGAAAACATCTCCCAGTTAAGTATAGAAGTATCAATTGAAAAGTTACACCTAATACATACATAGTTATATAAATGACTATAAATTACATCCTTTTGAGATCTATTAGTGGCTCTAATCCTGGTTTTTAACCTTCTCTAAAAGCCTTTGATAGAACTGATGTGTATCCCTGAAATGGGATCTACAAAGTCATTAGAATGGTTGATTCTGTGGTGAATATATTCTAAGGATGACAGAGAGTTATAAACTTTCCATTCATCAAGTGGGTATTATTGATACCTGCTTCACAAGCCGAGTAATAAAATACGTATGAAAGTACTTGAACTTCTTTCTACTATCGTCTCAACAAATGTTTTCTGTAGAGAGGTGGAACATATAAGACGATCATTCAAACACTGTTTGCTCTTTCAGGACTATGGTTGTGTTTTTTTTCATCATTAAGACAGTTTCATCCACGTGTAAGATGACACTGTCTCCTCCTATTAATGAATTAATTCTCTCCATTTTCCATGAAGCCATATCTCTGCAGTACTGATACCATTGAACTCATTGGATCATTCAAGATCATTGCCAATTGGTAGTTAGTATTGCTTAAAGTTTAACGACGTGAAGAACCTAGAAGACCTGGATTTCGCGAGTGGATGATTTATGTTAGATGTCACACACACAAAATCGTAGACTTACAAGCGATAACCTACAAACTGGTAGAAGAAGCAGGCAGTGAAGGCAGGACTCCAGGTGAACATAGACAAGATGGAGGTTATGAAAATAATCAACCAACAACAACAACAACAGCAAAATTCAGCGCAATCACCATCAACGGGAGGGATTTGAAAGTGGTTACTTTATTCACTCACTTATCTAGGGAGTATTGTCTCAACCACAGGCAGTCGGAACGGACGAAGATGTCGAATCGAGCGAGAATCGGGAAGGCGAGAAACACATTCATCAACCTGAAACCAAACTGGAAATCTTCGTCATTCAACTCAGCACCAACAACAAAATTCAGTCGGATTTTCAATACAAACACGTCAAGTCAGTCACTTCTTCTATACGGATCAGAAACTTGGCGGGTGGGTCACAAAGAATATTTCCAACAGCCTGTCGCAGACCTTTATCAACAATTAACTCTCTTAGATGGCTCTATACTGACGATCAGGTGGCCGTACCGAAAAGAATCACCAACAAGAAACTAACTATGGAAACAAACAAACAAACAAAACAGGAACCAATCGCCGCCCAACAAATATCCAGGAGAAAGTGGAGATGGATTGGACACTCGCTCGCTTAGGAGGCCGCCGTTGGGTAACATAGCCCGCGCGTCAAGCCATTGCTCGAGTGGAACCAGACACAATGGGAAGTGGCGAGTGGGACGTCAGTGCAAGGGTGACATAGAGGAGATCGTGTGAAGAGTTGAGGAGTTGAACCAGTATGGACTAACATGGATACAGGTGAAAAGTACAGCAGAAGGAAGACAGAAGTGGCAAGTGGAGACGTGCAGTTGAAGCCCTATGTTGCACACTAGGAACCCAAGGGAACAATAATAATAATAATAAAGTTTAACTTGGCCCTCTAAAGTTAATAATATCATAGAATGATGGGAAAATAGAGATTTTGGGAAAGTTAAAAGACAGGACATCTAAATAAACATTGTAATTAACTAACTAACTAACTAACTCTTTACGGATTGTAATGTATACAACAGTGTGCGTGTGTGTGTGTGCGCGGGTGGATACACACATATTCCTCTCTATAGTTTATCCCTTTTAAATCTGATAACATAAACACTTATACGCGGATAGAGGTACACACACAGACACACACAAACACAAAGACGTGTGGATACTACTACTTACAACGACATAAATAGTAGTAGTAGTAGTAGTAGTGACACTAGTAACAATATTAATAATAATAATAATAATAATAATGAGAATCAGGACATTATTAGCAGTAGTAATATAACCCTAATTAAAGGTGCACAAACTTAATCCTCATCCCATCTCCGCACTCCGTTTACTTTTGTTACTGGATACATTATTCCTTGTTTCCACCTTCATCAATTTTTCGTGTGGTTTTAAACAAACTTATTACTTCTGCTGTTGTTATTATTATTATCATTATTATGATACTTAAATGTCATTAAATCGTCAAAAAGGTTCAGCCGTTATCCTACCGACAACCTCCACCTCCCTCGCCCCGCAAATAAATAGCAGTCTACTGTGATGAATGGATTGTTAATGAATGCGACAGTGAATAGAAATGGAAGGAAATCTTCTTCTTCCTCTAGATTAACAACAGATAGTAAGCGGTGTTTGTTTGCTTGTTTGTTTGTTCGGTGGGGGGGGGGGGTTGGTTGGTTGGTTTGTTGTCTTTATTTCCCCATACAAAATGAAGTCGAAAAGTCGGGGAGTAAAGAGGAGGTAGTGGGATGGGACCAGTAGTCATGAATCAGAGTGCGAACAAAACGCACACACACACACACAGTTACACTAATATACCGTACATGGGTGCATACAATACACATTTCTGTCAATAATACGTATAATAATAATAATAATATACACAATATCCACACTACCACCTCGCACCGTCACACCCATCCCCCAATACTAGCACCTATAAACGTTACAGTTTCATTTTTCTTTTGTGATTGACATTAACATATTTTGTGGGAAATAATTTTTATTATTTTCCCTTTTTCTTTTTCTTTCAACATAAAAGAGAGTAGAGGTATGCACAGGGTTAGTAGTGTACTGTACTTCAGTCTGTTGCACTACGATTGTGCGTGTGTGTGTGTGTGTGTGTGAAAGGGACGAGAAGAGGGTGTGGGAGAGATAAGAGTAAATAAAACGGTTAAGTAGAATGAACTACTTATCGTTTGTTTGTTTGTTTTGTTTCTTTAATGGGTTTTCACTTGTTTTCATTTCTATAGTTCTATTCATCTTCTAATTTATTCCTTTACCTATATATATTAGATGGTTGGAGGCAGTCGGACACCGGAAGCCTTGGACCTAGGTTCCGTGCTAGTTGACACGAAATACGCCTTGCTGACTAGCACGAAACCTGGGTCAGTTAAGGCTTCCTTCGGCCGATTGCCTCTAACCATCTATTTTTATTTCTTTTTATTTTTTATTTTTCTATTTTTTGATTACAGCTTGATTCCACACCGCATTTTTGGTACAAGTATGGAATTTTCAGCATGTGATATCGGTAGCCCAAATTTTGCAGGCCGACCATAGATATCAGGTGTGCGTCGGCGTGGGCTCGAACCCCGGACCATGTGCATGGTCGGCGAGAGTCCTAACCACTGTGCCACCGACGCACATCATCATCATCATCAAATCAGTGTGCACCGTGATGGCGAGCTACCTAGTGGCATGGTGGCCACATTGTAAACCTGACGACTGATAGAATTGAGTCTGCACCAAATAGAAGACTAGGCATATCCCACTAGTTAGTTACTAGTACCCAATGAAAGTATCCAATACCGTCCAAAACGAGGTGAGTCTCGAGCCCGAATAGCTCAGTGGTAACGTCTCTGACTGCAGGTGGCACTGGGTGATGCCAGTTCGAATCTTAGAAGGAACATGAGTTCCTTCAAGGTGGGTGCAGATAAGCGTGCCTTGCTGACCGGTGAGTGTCAACTAGCATGTTACCTAGTTGTAAGGCTTCCTGTGGTCGATTTCCTCCAACCATCGTCGGTGGCACAATGGTTAGGACTTTCGACGACCATGCACATGGTCCGGGGTTCGAGCCCACACTGGCGCACACCAGATATCTATGGTCGGCCTGCGAAATTTGGGCTACCGATATCCATGCTGAAAGTTCCATACTTGTACCAAAAATACAGTGTCGAATCAAGCTGTTACCAAAAATAAAAAAAATTTAAAAAAATAAAAATTATATATTTATTTATTCCTTAACCTTCCCATCGGAACATAGGGCTGCAAGTTAGAGGCTTGAAGTTTCACTAGCAGTGCCATTTATTTCTACAAGATCGGGTTATTAGCCTCATGTCCAACATTCCGTCTTTACCAGTCTTATTACTAGTTTAGCGGTAAAGGAGTGCCTCGTCGGCTGGGGATCAAAACCCTGAACTATGTGTGAGGTGGATGGTGAGCATTCTGCGCCTGCGCCACCGACGCACATGAATACATACACAGGCATTTATCTTTGTATTTTAAAATTGTTTTAAACAGTGAACACCTGAAGTCATTTAGTAGATGGTGATTAGATATGTGGAATCCTGGACAGGTGTATTTCTTCCTATTTGATGGGATTCATCAACTATTGGATACACCTGTATTCCCCTACTAGTAAGTGAGTGAGTGAGTGAGTGAGTGAGTGAGTGAGTGAGTGCGTGAGTGAGTGAGTGAGTGAGTGAGTGAGTGAGTGAGTGAGTGAGTGAGTGAGTGAGTGAGTGACGGTGTTCCTCCAAACTGGGGATCGAATCCAGTGTCGATTAGTTGCAAACGAGACTACTTGAGCCATGAGAGGAAATGACCTCTTGTGCAACGGGTATCGGTTATTATAATTATTATTTGTTTTTAATTGGAACTGAACCTTTCCGCTGATAACGCTTTGGTGTGGTGTGAAAGGTTGGGTACTGGATTCAAGCATCAGTTCGGAGTAACACCATCACTCACTGGAGAATGGAGGTATATCCAGACGACGAGTCACAGAATCGGACGAAATGCACCTGCCCTAGGTTTCACACATCTAGTCATCATCCTCCAGTGTACTTCAAGTTAAATAATCAGGCACCATCGCAGGAAGCATCCGCATAAGGGAGCCAACATGTCAACCTCAGGTCATGCACTTCGGTCCAATCAATTAATCGGCAGTAAACAATTGGTCAATGGTGACTAGCAGTAGAATCTAGGATACGCATTTCATCCTATTTCGGACTCATCAACCAGTGGCTGTAGCTGCATTCCGCAGTTAATGAGTGATGGTGTTCCCACCGCCGAGCTCTGAACCCAGTGACTATAGTATCAAACACCAAAGCGTTATCCACTAGACCTCTGGGTCACGACCTCTTCTGCTTCAGGTTTAATTCAACGGGAAACCTGAAACTCAGTTAAATGAGTGAACACTTAAAGTTTCTGAAAAATCAAGTTTATTTATTCTAAATTGGTCCTATTTCCTGCAATAGGTTTGTCTTTGTGTATATCAGTGTATGCGTGTGTGAGTGTGTGCATGCGTTTCTCTAGTAGTGTTACCTTTATTGTCAATTTTATTATTTATTATCATTTAAAATGGATAGTTAAAAGTAATGAGATAAATAGTCATTTTTAAAGGTGCAATTTTTAACATTTTTCTTTTCCTAAAATATATACAATATCGCTTGCTCCCCCTCCCTGCCGTCTTACTACTGGCTAAGCCATCTAACCACCCACCCACGCACGCACACACGCACTCACGCACACAAAAACATCTTTCTTCAACATTTTTGTCATCATGATAAATAGAGATTTCAATCTAAAAGACGAAGACAAGACAACTAACTGCCGAAGCTGACAGAGTTACTTTTCAGTGTATCCAAGGCAGTGCCCGGTGCAGGGGGGGCGCTTGGAATGATATAAATGATATAAACAGTAACTAAGCTAATTAATTGTTTCATCAATGTGTAATGCGAAACTAATAAACTAACACAAATTATCTATTTGTTTATGATGTTTATCGATATATATATATATATACATATATTTAAAAAAAGAAGTATGGAAGTGGGAGAGGTAGAGGGTACACCGTAGAAGAGGCTGATGGAGGGGGTGGGCGGTTAGCCGAAACGAAGGAAGCATGGAAAAAAAACACAGAAAGAAATGTGGTTATTTCTTATGAAGATAATTAAAATTGTCGTTCAATTCGTATTTCTTTTTTTTTAATTGTTTGTGATGTGAATGGGGAAAAAACAAGGGAAAAATGAGGTAAAACAGAGGTTTCGGGGTGGGGGAGGTGGCATGGAAAAGTGCGGGGGATGGGTGGGTTAAATACAGTAAAAGAAGAAGGCTCTCCTTTGAAGTGAAACATTCATTACCTATCGTTATCATGTCGGAAAATCTGAAATTGTTGTAGTGGACCCAAAGACCCACCCACGCACACCCACCCGCACACACACACACACACACACACAGGGAATAACTGACAGATTCCACTTGATGTATGTTCGCTTTGCTATCCTGTATTATCTTTATTAGTGTCGTTGTTCTGTACAGATTATATAGGATCCGAAAGTGTCAAGATCATCAAAAGTTAATTATTATCATTAAAAGAATTTTTACAATAACAAGTGAATGACAATACTAATTATTGCCAAATGTATCTCTCTCAGTAGGAGATGGCTTGTCTTTTATGTTTGTGTATGAGGGTGGGTGGGTGGGTGTAGCTTCTTATCTTCGATGAGATTCTTCACAGGATAAGAGCAACAACAACGAAAAAAACAGTTGAAAACCGAACAAATCTCACGTGCTGTTATTTAGATAGATAAAGCAATAAAAAGACTTGATTTGTCTGAATCGTGTAATCCTGAGTTTGAGCAACATGCATTTCGAACAATCTGATCACACACACACACGCGGACTTGTCATAGGATTGTATACATGAAAATAATAAAGAGTTAAGAGGTGAGAAAATAGACAAATTAGGTCAAGTTAAAAGGACATACTGAAAATCAAAATAACAATGAAGATCACTAAACCAAATAAGAGCGGTAATAGTACATCTACCCTTACTGGTATCAAAACAAAGTTTACCAAAGAAGGTTTAATGTGATGACGGATTGTTGCTTTGAACGCATAAAGGTGGTTAAACAATTCCCATTTGCCAACTAGGGCTTCCAGAAATTTAAGGATACCATCCCCCAAACACGTTCTATAGATAGGTTTAAAAGACGTATGTTAACGTCAATTTTATGTCCTGTCTCTACTTTACTGCTCCCTATTAGTCTTTCCTGGATTACTGAAAAAGGACTACACCATCCTGAGAAGGTTGTTGAAGTTGGTTAGTAGGACTAGTGGTGTAAAATTCAGTCAGCTCGTCACTACATTAGTAGAAAGGTATCTGAATACATGCGAAAAATGGTCTAAAACCATACTCTCTGACCCACAACACCCTCTCTATTCCCAACTCTCTCCTTGCATCTCATCAGGTAGAACCAGAAATCCGTACAAAATAACATATGCTCGTACAACCAAGTATAGGAACTCAACGATACTATATTTGGCCAGCCCGTGTTCTAAGTGACAGAAACAATGTTAAGCGCGAAACCTATGACTTGCTTTCTTGTTAATAACATAATTTTGGCCCTTTTATTTCTCCCCTGTTCTCTCTGATTTTTATTCTATACTGAACACTTTCTTAGACATACTTAGCTACCTAAAACTATTATCATTGGCCTACTTTTTTATTCTTTATTCTATTCCTTCTTTTGTGTATCTACTGGGTCCGACTATGTTATCACTATGAGTATTACAAAATTGTCCTGTCATTAACTATCATGTAAAGTTAGTTTTGTGGTTGTTTTTTGTTCGGCACTATTTAAATGACAATCTTGGTTGTGAACACCGTTATCACCATCCTAAAAAAATTTTGTATTATGCATGATTACTCACACTACCACTACGAACACCGCCTTAGTGCTGACAATAAAAACCCTGAAATGTTCATTTTATGATTGTTTATTGTAGTTCAATCAAATTAACTGATCATCTTGGCTATTAACATTCTTAATTAACATTTCATAACTTCTTGTATGATTAAAGCTGTTACTGTTCACCATGCATACACATATCATAGCTTCCACTACCAAATACTGAAATATTTTTCATTATTGGTGTTTATCTTCCTTTCTACTTGGTATTTTTTGGCATTTTTTGGTTATTTTTTTGTTTTTTGTTGTTGTTTTTTTATATTTTCTATACTACTCCTTTTAAATGTGCGATGAAATTAGATGCAATATTATAGATACGTGCTGAAAATTCCACACTATATCACTAGTAATGTTTCTGGAATAAAGCAAATTATTGTTATTATTATGTTTCGCAATAGAAGAGGTCTACTGTTCTCACCATTAATTGGTTCTGAAGATTCCATTTGCTTCTGGCGCTATTCGGGAATATGCTCTGATGCCAGCCAGCTCTTACTTGCAGAGACCGATGAGTCTTCCCTATGTATATGCGTCCACACGTACATTCAAATTGGTAGGGTGATATCATTTTTCGCATGTTCAAAGGGCTCACATTCTCAATTATTCTGATCTTAGCTACGTTAAAAGTTTTTTCATCCTCAGCGTTCAGTCTTTGTCTAGTTATCAAGCTGCTATGATGCCCCATTTAGGGTAGCTTGATGTACACGTCTTTCTTAGAGGCGAGTTGGAGAGTGGATTTTAGTGTTCCACTGACTACTTTATATCTCCTGATGAACTTGTCTGGATAATTGTTATCAACCAGAGTTTGTGTCAACTTTCTTTATTCTTCATCAAGTGTGTCTTCAGTGCATATTCGTTGGATTCTACTGAAGAGGCACCTCACTCCCTAAGACTCTTTTATACCTAACAGGGCAGAAACTGTGGTAAATAAGATACTGTCATGTTCAGGTAGGTTTTCTATAAAAAGATCGCTTTACTGATCCACCAAGCCATCAGTCGACTAAGCAATACATCATCTAGGAAAGATAAACAATTACCTTCCTCTTCTACAGACAGATGTAAGTGATATGGTGTTTCTGAAATTCATTCATTCGATTTAAAATTCAGTCGACATGACCAGACTTATCACCGATGATTACAACATCATCTGCATATCTTCTATAAATTGGCACATTTTCGATCAATTCCTCTGATAAATTCTCAATGTACGACATATAAATATCTGCTAAAAGGGCCCCTAAGCGACTTCCCATAGCAACACCATCAACTTGGCGGAAACAATCGCCTTCAAATGGAAACCTAACATTGTTAGTACATTATTATTATTATATCCTTTAATTCCTAGAGGAACATAGGGCTTCAGCTGCCCATCTCCATTGCCTTCGGTTTTCTGCCAACTTTTTCACACCGCTCCAAGTCTGCCTGCCCACATCTCTGCTTTCATCTCCTCCTCACATGACCTCCTCCAAGTCACCATCCCACTGACGACCAACTCGCCGCCCGTTTCCCTTTCGGCCGGGTTCCAGTCGAGCAATGGCTCGTCTAGTGATGTCACTTGGTGGTTTGTTTCCTCAGAGTATGGCTAGCCAATCCATCTCCATTTCTTCCTGCAGATTTGTTGCACAATCGGTTCCTGGTGGGTTGGTTCGCTGATTGCCAGAGATCCCTCCCTGTTGGTGATCTTTTCTGGCCGGCCATCTGATCTTGAGTGGTATTGAACGAAGACAACTGTTAATGACGGTCTGAAGTTTGTTTGAGATGCTCTTTATGACACGCTGGCCAAGTCTCTGATCCGTATCGTGAGTAGCACTGACTGACTTCACATTGGAGTTGAAAATCCTGATCTTATTTTTTTATGTTGAGTGCTGTTGACCTCCACACAGACTTGAGAGTAATTAAAGCTTGTCTTGCTTTCCCGATCTTTGCTTTGATATCCTCGTCAGTTCCGCCTGTATTTGAAACGATGCTTCCCAGGTAGGTGAAGGAGATTGCTTCTTTGAGATTTCTCACATTCATGTTGGCTGATTGTTGTCTGTTGTTGTTGTTGCTGTTGGTGTTGGCCAGGAATCTTCATCACCTCTGTTTTCTATATGTTCACTTGAAGTCCTCTCTTCTCTGGATGCTTCTTCTGCCAGCTTGTTGCTTTTCACTTGCACATCTTCCAGTTTGTGGGAAATCAGACATATATCATCGTTGGCGAAGTCCACATCCTGGAAGTTTTTGTGTGAGTCCATTTTATGCCTGTTTCCTCATTGCCCGTTGTCTGTCGCATTATCCAATCTACTGCAATCAGGAAGATCATTGGCGATAGTAGACAGCCTTGCCTCACTCCCGTCCTCACTTCGAAGGCTTCCGTAAGTTTCCCGTTGTGGATTACTTGGCATGCAGCATTGTCGTATAAATGTTGGATGAGACGTATAATTGTCGATGGTACCCCGTAGTAGCGAAGTGGTTCCCAAATGACTTCTCGATCAACGCTCTCTGTCGAAGGCGTTTTCAAAGTCGATGAAGTTGAGATAGAGAGGTGACTGCCATTATAAGCTTTGTTCAATGATGATCCGTAGTGTGGCAATTTGATCAATATACGACTTCTTTCTCCTGAATCCAGCTTGTTCCGGTCGAAGTTTCTCATCTAGTGAATTTTTGATTCCCTCCAGGATGATGCGGCTCAGTATTTTGCTTGGGATGGACAGGAGCATAATTCCACGCCAGTTTTTGCATTGACTTAGGTCTCCTTTCTTTGATAGTTTGAATAAGTATCCTTTATTCCAATTCTCAGGTACTTTGCCCTCTTTCAACACCTTCTCCAGTAGTGGCGTCATCAAGTCCTCTGTTGCCTCTGGGTGCATTTTCAATGCTTCTGCTGGGATTCCATCTGGTCCTGCTGCTTTTCCAGCTTTTGACATCTTGATTGCATCCAGGACTTTTGTTAGTACATAGAAGTAATAAATTCCTTAAATAGGAAGATATAAGGAACGGGATGAAAATAATTGTTTGTGCTGTTATATGTTTTTAACATAATTTTGATTATCCCGTCGACTGATTGGACCAGAATATCCCGCCTCAGTTACTGATACGCCTGCTCCTATTATGGATGCTCCAAAGATGTGTGAAGATTTAGCCCGAAGTAATTTAATTTTTAATTTTTCCTTCATGTTCCCAGTAGGACATAGGGCTTCAAGCTAGTGGCTTGAAGTTTCTGTAGCAGTGGTGTTTATTTTTACAGAATGGGGTTGCCAGCCTCATGCACAACCTTTCCTCTTTACCAGCATTATTTCTGGCTTAGCGAGGTAAAGGAGTACGTTGACTGGGGATCAAACCCCGTACCATGGGCATGGTTGGCGAGCGTCCTAACCGCTGTGTCAGTGACGCACACTTGAAGCAATTTGATAAATGATAATTAGCAGTGGAATCCACTAGGATGCGTATTTCGTCCTATTTGGTGGGAGCAACATCACTGACTCACTGGGGAATACATATGCATCCACCAGATGACGAGTCCCCCCCAAGAGTCCCATGAGGTGAACACTGACTAGATTCCACACAACTAGTCAGCATCCGAAACATTATTATTGTTCTCTTGGGCTCCGAGTACAACGTAGATGGCTTCAAAGACACATTTCCGTATTCGCTTATTCTCCGCAGTCTTCTTAAGCTGGCCTCACGATTCCACCATAGTCTCATATGACCTCTTCCGTGTCACCCTGGGAGAAGTATCTGTCTTGTCATTTCCCACTAGGATTCTACTCGACAGAGGGCTGGGCTAATGCCAGATATCATTCGAAGGTCTATTCAGTGTCATGTGTCGGACCCATCTCTATTCTCTTCGGAACACTCGTTCAGCAACAGGTTCTCAGTTGGTTCGATTGTTTCCACAGTTTCTTGTCAGCGATTCTTTCCGCTCAACTGGACACTGATTTTTAGTATGAAGCCAGAGAACATGGTAGTTGTTGGTGAGAATCTGAAGTGGCCTGTTTGAAATGCTTCTCCTGATGAGAGTGTCAAGTTTCTGATCCATATAGATGAATTATTTCGAGACTAGTTTTGAAAATACCAATTTTGTTGTTTATGCTGACTGTGTACAGAAGATTTTCAAACTTATTTCACTGTGATGAATGCTTATATTACCTTTGAGATCCTTGCTGCTTTTTATATCCTTATTTATGCCGATTGGCTGCAATTGAGACAATGATGCCTAGATAAGAGAATCAAGCGACCTCCTCTTTCACATTCCTACCGTTCCATTATGAGTTTATTATACTATTTACATTATAACATATAATTTGACACTATAAACCTGAGTATTTGTCATTAAAAGACACTTTTTCTATGCCCATGGAAGGGTGGTAGTGAACATGGCTGTAGGAATAGAACTTAGTGAATTGCGATAACATAGAATTTCAAATAACATAATAATATCGACTTATTATTATATTTGTTAATCGATTCACTAAAAGTTGGATTTTAAAAATTCATCAAACTTTAAACAGCCGCCATCTTTTTTGACCAAGGTCATTTACTGCTTCAAAACTCATTCAAACAAAAAAATGTTGGTGTATACATTAAGAAATAATTATAAAATAAAACGAAAGAAGGCAAGGAGGAAAGTGTTTGACAAAACGAAAAACAATTGAATCATTGAATTCACCATGGAACCACACACATACACGCAAAACTATAATAATGATAACAATAATAATAAAGATGACTGCTAAGTATAATTATGTTAACACTCGAAAACTAAAATGAATCAATAAATTTATAAATAAATAAAAATAAACAAAATAAAACTAAGTGAAAATAATAAAACCACACAGAGAAAAACATCAACTAGTAATGATGAGTAAGACGATATATCCATATTATAAGAGGGAGATTAGGAAAAATTTGAAGAGGATGACGAAAGAAGTGATGAACTGACTCAATCATTAGGGGTAAGGGTATAATTTTCTTTCACAAATTCAATGAATAAAAGAAGCAGGAGATAGATAGATAGATAGATAGATAGATAGATAGATAGATAGATAGATAGATAGATAGATAGATAGATAGATAGATAGATAGATAGATAGATAGATAGATAGATAGATAGATAGATAGATAGATAGATAGATAGATAGATAGATAGATAGATAGATAGATAGATAGATAGATAGATAGATAGATAGATAGATAGATAGATAGATAGATAGATAGATAGATAGATAGATAGATAGATAGATAGATAGATAGATAGATAGATAGATAGATAGATAGATAGATAGATAGATAGATAGATAGATAGATAGATAGATAGATAGATAGATAGATAGATAGATAGATAGATAGATAGATAGATAGATAGATAGATAGATAGATAGATAGATAGATAGATAGATAGATAGATAGATAGATAGATAGATAGATAGATAGATAGATAGATAGATAGATAGATAGATAGATAGATAGATAGATAGATAGATAGATAGATAGATAGATAGATAGATAGATAGATAGATAGATAGATAGATAGATAGATAGATAGATAGATAGATAGATAGATAGATAGATAGATAGATAGATAGATAGATAGATAGATAGATAGATAGATAGATAGATAGATAGATAGATAGATAGATAGATAGATAGATAGATAGATAGATAGATAGATAGATAGATAGATAGATAGATAGATAGATAGATAGATAGATAGATAGATAGATGCTGGTGTAGATGTAGCTTCATTATAGATAAGATATCATTTTTATAAGTCACATAATGTTACACAGGAATATTAACTGATGACAACGTTTCGAGCACAAATTATTGCCACTTATACTCATATCGAGACACTACTTACACAACTTTTTTCCTTCATTTAAATACATAGGTGGAATTGACGAGATATTGGAATAAAAATCAATATATGATAATATACATTCAGAAATAATAATATGAGTATTATTGATCAATTACAGTTAGATGGGAAATAAGACGAGTGTTTTTATAGTCATAATAAGTTACTTGTTAGGGTTTTCAATATAATTTCAATATAATAAATATTCCCATAGTAAAATTTAGAACAACACATTTATTAGCAAGCCGGATAAAGGTGATTGTATTCAGGATGAAAATAAAATGCAGATATTCAACTCCAATGGGAAGTCAGTGCTACTTGCTATACGGATCAGAGACTTGGCACGTCAGGAAAGCACTTCCAACAAACAACAGACTTTCATCAACAGCTGTCTCGCTCAATACTTCGCTCAAGATCAGATGGCCGGTCAGAAGAAATTAGCAACAGGGATCTCTGGCAATGAGCGAACCAGACAATCCACCCAGCAGGAACCAACTGTGCGACAAATATGCACACAGGAAGAAATGGAGTTAGGCGGATTGGCTGGCCATACTCTGAGAAAACAAACCGTCAAGTGAATGAAATCACACACACCAGGCTATCGCTTGAGTGGAACCCGAGTGGAAAGTGACGAGTTGGTCGTCAGTGTGAGGATGGGGTGGCATGGAAGCGGAGGCTGATGTGAAGAGGAGATGAAAGCATGTGAACAGATATGAAGCCAGGTGAAAACGTTGTCAGTGAACCCAGGAAGCAATGCCGAAACTCTATGTTCCTCTAGGAACTAAAGGAAACAATAATAAATAACAATATATAGATGTAGAATTTCTCATCATCCAAGTCAATTCGCGATGAATCTTGAGATGAAGTAATAATAATAATAACAACAACAATAATAATGCTCAAAATCATAATAATAATCACTATTATTGCTCTTTTATTTTCGTTTACAATAATTTTATGATTGAGTATGATTTATTGTAGATTCGCCTTACTCACTTTCTCACACAAGCAAACACGCACACACAGAGAGAGAGGAACTCACGTAGACTTGAATACATATGGAGCTCGCTATTGCATTAGTTTCCTCTGTGTGTGTGTGTGTGTGTGTGCGGGTGGGGAGGAACAGAAAGAGGCACCTGGCTTTATAGTTGCATTCTTCATTTCCTTTTCTTATACATTCATTGGTACTACAATAGTAATAATAATGATACTTGTAGAACTAGTAACGGTATTAGAACAAGACGAAAACGGATAAGAGAGTGTCATACACTCTACACTAGAAGAGGAAGAACACGCATGCTCCCCCTCCCTCTCTCCCTCTCCCTAGCTCATACATATACTCACCACCACCAACAATGACAACAATATTGACACGACTGCCTTTCTTCTGCTCTTAAGTACACAGAATTTCGTCTATAGTATAAATGCTACTTTGTTACTATTATTATTATTATTATTTCTTGGAGTATCCTTATTCGTGTTCAAAAAAAGAAGAAAGAAAGAAGAGGTGAATAATAAAACGAAAAACAACAACAAAAGTTTCTATTGTCGACAAGAGATGCCTTTCGCGTTCTTTCAACGTGCACACACCCGTCCGCCCGCCCGACCGACCGCCCTCCCCTTCCTTCACCTTTTCTTTCTTCATCATTTTATAGTCCTTTTGTTTTTGTTATTTTTATTGTGTTGCTGTTTGTCTTTTTGTTGTCTTTGTCAAAATTTACGTGTTTTTGTTCCTTTGTGAACTCGATTTCTGTCCGTGTGCGTGTCTGTGGGGGGTTGGGGTGGACTGGAAGGTTGGAGTAGGAATGACTACGTGTACACACTACACGCCTATCTATCTACCTATCTGTCTTATTTATTATATGTTTTAATCATGCAAAATGAATATTTTTCTTTCTTTTGTATTGAATATTGAACACTGAACGTAAAAGAGGGATTTTCGAATACACCGGTACAATTCCTAATCATAACAACAATTATTACTATTATTATTATTAATATTATTATTGTTATTATGTGAATTGGTTGTAAGCATAAGTTACAAGAGGATGCGAGAGACACAGAGAGAGGGTGAGTGAGTGAGTGAGTTAGTGAGTTAGTGGAGAAAGCGACTCATGCATCCAGCCAGCCACGCACCCACCCATCAACCAACTCTTGTCATTTATCATAATCACTGTGTTGTTTGATTATAAAAGATTAACCAAGTACTTACTACTACCTACCTTCACAATCAGCAGATGTAGAAGGAGAATGTGAGTCTTTTGAGGATAAATAAAGCGAGAGAAAGAGAGAGAGAGTTTGAGGGGGTGAGGTGGGGTAAAAGGAAGAATTTATGAAACACTCACTCGCTCGCTAGCTCGCTCATTCAGACAGTCAGTCAGTCATTCCATTCAGCTAGTCAGTTAGTTAGTTAGTGAGTCAATTGGCAAAATGTGAAACAAAACAAGAGTTTAGAAAGAGAACACGCACACACCGATACATACATACAGCAGGCACAGAGGAGAAACGATAGACAAATAGACCAGCAACACAGCAAACAAATCCCTTTTGACAATAGGTAAAAGAAAAGACAAGGATGAGAAATAATCCTTTTAACTATTATTATCATTATTATTATTATTTATAGTGCTTGTACTCATTCCCCATGACATTCAGGTGTGTATTCATCTTTGTTCGTCTGTTTGTCTGTGTGTATGCGTTTGTGTGTGTGTGTGTGTGCGTGGGTGAGTGAGTTTAACTACTGTCTGTTGTGAGGAATCAAGTCAAATGCCAATTTCTAAAGCATACATTATCCCTTTCAATCCACCTTTAGCAGTAGCACCACCACCACCAAACCCTCCCGTATCCCCGACTCACCCTCTTTACTCTACTACTACGAAGGTTGACAATTGTAGCAAATAAAATGCAATAAATAATACATATATATAGTGAGTAGATGCCTTGTATTCATCTCCTAGACGTAGGATACATATGCTCAAGCACACACGCACACACACACACACACAAACATACAAATAGAGACATACGCATTTATAAATATGTTTTATGATAGAAGAGGTTTTTGTCTACGATTATCACAATAGAACACAATGAATGCAAAGAAAGATCTTTGCAGTATTAGGAACCAAAATATATTTTGCCTTCTGCTAAAGTATGAAAAATGTTAGTTTTACGTGTCTCATCGTCTTAAATCTCACTTTTACTATCTTATTATTATTATTACTATTAATATTTCTTTGTCAGTTGAAAAAGCCAACAACAATGACTCTGTCATATATGAGCAGTTTAGTTTCTTTCGTGAAACTCTTGTACTAACTACTCACTCTCAGTCAATACTTGATCAAATGAAAGAAAAGTTATGCTTAGCTGTGAGTGTGTAGAAAGAACTTCAGGTGAATACGGGAGAAAACAGAGGTAGGTGATGATGAAGATTCCTGGTCAACATCAACAGCAGCAGCAGCAATAACAACAACAGACAACAATCAGCCAGAATGAATGGGAGAAATCCTTTACCTATCGATCTACCTGGGAAGCATCGTTTCAACTACAGGCGGATGGAAATGATGAAGATCTCATCAAAGCAGTGAGGATCATCGGGGAAGCAAGTCAAGCAAGCTTTCATTACTTTCATCAAGTTTGTGTGGAGAAGATCAACAACACTCAGCGTGGAAATGAAAATAAGATTTTAGATTTTCAACTCCAATGTGAAGTCAGTCAGTGTTACTTACTATACGGATCAGAGACTTGGCACCGCGTCACGAAGGCCACTTCGAATAAACTACACACCTTCATCAACAGTCGTCTTTGTTCTAAACTTCGCTCAAGATCAAATGGCCGGCCAGAAAAGAACGGACCAACATAGCAGGAACCGATTGTATAACAAATATGCATGCGGGAACAAATGGAGTTCTTTGGATTGGCTGGCTATACTCTGAGAAAACAAATAGTCATCAAGTGAGTGACATCACACGCCAGACCGTAGCTCAAGTAAGTTGTTCGTCATTGTGAAGGTGACATGTAGGAGGAGGTTGATATGAAGAGGAGATGAAAGCATGTGGGTAGGTGTGGAGCCAGGTGAAAACGTTGTCAGAGAGCCCAAGAAGCAATAGAGACGTGAGACTGAAGCCTTATATTCCTCTACAAAATAAAAGGAAACAATAATAACAATGTGTAAAGAAAGCTATATCTATAGAATGAACAACTAGACAGCCTAACAAATGTATATTACTGAACATCTTCCTTCATTGTTCGCTAAAAGCCAAAATAAAAATCTATAAGAAGTTCTATTGTGTATTATTTGTCTGATAGTGGTTACCAAGTTGTCAGAAGAAATGTCTTCAAGGGTTGTCTGTTGCATTCTATCGAACCTTTGGAACGGAATTCGAACCCCTCTAGTTTTATATATATATAGACAAGGCTATGGGGACATTCGAGAGAACAATCCTAGTTCGTTTGCATACAACAAAAGAAGCTTTTTTCTGCATTTGGCTCCCCTTGCTTTCATAGTTAAATTCTAATTAAACAAACCTCCTATCCTTTCTTATTTTCCATTCCATTAGTACTTTTATGGTTCTATATTAGATTGTTTATTAGATATATCACACAAAGAGTGAAATAGTGTTATTCACTGGATGACAAAGTTTCGAACACAATTTATTATTATTTTCAAGTAATGGTTTTGTAGGGATTTTGGCTTGTTCATTTGCTTAGAGGAATTCATCATGAGCCGACATCAGTTAGACAACCATTGGAATTCTTCAGATATCTGTGTGGAATGTGTTGAAGCCACCTGTTTTATCCTTGTCTCCCTCAACCCTGTCATATTAAATTTTAAAACTGTCATCTTATCCCATCCCATCCTATTGTATGGTTGGGTGTAATTGCATGTAGTGAGTGGTATAGCTGAACTATTCTCTAGATTTCTTATCTTATTCCGGTCAACCAATCTTGATTTTGCTAGGTTTTTATGCTCGGCTAGTCTGACTGCCCCTGTTCTACTAGTTTGATCTATGTATTTGATCTGGCAATCATTGCACCACGATATTAGATAAACTAGTTTGTTTTGTTTTATTATAATTGATATGATTATGAACAATAAATAAATTCTGTTCGAAACTGTGTCATCCACTAGTGACTGGCCCTATTCAGGCAGTTAACCTGGGGTTCTAATGGGAAGCAGTGACCAGTAGGGTACAGCAGGTTGAAGATGAGGCAGTAACTCATCGAAGAAGACATTTAGAAATGGTCGCACTATGTCGTGAACTGGCAGAAATTAGAATTGAAGGACCATTGGATCGGGTCCCAGTGGCTCAATGGTCTACGAGGTCGTCTTGTAACCAGAAGGTCCTGGGTTGAAACCTTCTGTGGCGGGTGCGCGCTGATGAAGAGCCCCAGGCCTGAACGAAACAGCTAGCTGTTCAGTACTCCTAGGTTATCTAGTGGTTCTCTGACTGATGTCAGTTCATAATGGAATCCTCCGTGGAATCAATACTTGAAAATTAATGTGTTTCTTACCTGACCTTGAAGATTATGAAACAATGTAATTTTTAATTTGACCTTTTACCTGAAATATTTCTAGAATAGTACCACTACCTATTTCCTGTTTATTACATTTAGTAATTTTATTAATCTGACCTCTGACTGGAAATAATTCCGGAACTTTCTCACATATTTAATATATGAATACACGAATGTACAGCTACCTAGTCGACGGTGACTTCGTCGATAAAGAAGCATTTTCTTCACTGGATTGTCTTTTATTTCATATATGTCCAAACCAAGTTCACTTTTAACAGTTTGAAATAATTTGGACATTAGGTGGTATATGATATTCATTATAATAAAGGTTTCTTTTGTATTTCCCAATGAATGAATGAATGAAAAACAAAACGATACTGCCGTTGTTTTTACTGACGTTTTGCTATTTCATGCTGCTAATAGCTTTATCAAAGTATTATTAAACCGGAATTTACAAAATCCACTCTGCTTATATATAACAAAGAGTTAAGAGGTGAGAAAATAGACAAGTTAGGTCAAGTTAAAAGGACGACATATTGAAAGTCAAAATAACAATGAAGATCAATTGGTGGATGGTGGCTAGCAGTGGAATCCAGGATGCGCATTTCGTCCTATTTGGGACTCGTCAGCTAACTGGATGTACCTGCATTTCTCAGTGAGTGATGATGTTCCCACCGAGGCTCGAACCCAGTACCCATAGTTTCAAACACCAGCTAAAGCGTTATCCACTAGAACACTTGGGCCACGAGAGCCACCTCTTGTGCAACGGGTCATATTAATTATTGAATTGAATTTTTGATTTTCCCATCGATTGATTGGACTGAAGTGCTCGGTCTCAGGTTGACATGTCGGCTTCTTGTGCAGATGCTTCGACGATGTCTGGGCATTTAATTAGTATACAATTGGTGGCCCAAGTGGTCTAGTGGATAACGCTTTGGCGTTTGAAACTATGGGAACCGGGTTCGAGCCTAGGTGGGAACATCATCACTCATTCACTGAGAAATGCAGGTACATCTAGCCAGTGTATAAAGTACAAAATTGTAGGAATAATAGTAATACTAATATAAAATAGCAGAGTAACGATTTAAACGATAGAAAGTGTAACACCATAAAATACAGAAAGATGAGCGATAAAAGGGTCGATTCACTGTGCTAATTACATAGTAACTTGTAAGTTTCACGTCTAACAGAGTCTTCGTCACATAAAGTACGCGCTAAATATGGTATTGTAGAATTTCTATACTTAGTAGTATGAGCATATATCTTTTTATATTGACTTCTCGTCCTACCTGATGAGATACAAGGGGACAGGTGTGAATAAAGGGGGTGCAGAGGGTCTGACATTATAGCCTTTGCCCATTTCGTACAGGAATTTATATGCCTCTCGACTATATTATTGGCGAGCTCATGCAGTGGCAGACCACAAGCTCTACTCACAGCATTTAATACTCTTCGTAATATGATATAATCTTTTTTGAGCAGCCCAGGAAAGATTAATGGAGAGCAGTAGAGTACAATAGGTAAAATACAGGAGTTTAAAAATTGCAAAACTAAAGGTTGGTTGATACCTGATTGTCTTAACTTTTTAATGTAATAATATAATATTAATATAATTGATATGATTATGAACAATAAATAAATTGTTTGAAAAAATTTGGGCATTGGGTATATGATATTCATTATAATAGAGGTTTTCGTTTGTATTTCCCAATGAATGAAAAAAACAAAAGAGATAGCGAAACGTCAGTAAAAACAATCTCGTTTTGTTTTTTCATTCATTGGGAAATACAAAAAACCTCTATTATAATGAATAAATAAATTGTGTTCGAAACTGTGTCACCCACTAAATAATACTATTTCTTCACTATGTGATATATCTAATATTAGAACAAGACATATAAGCGAACAATATTGTTGTTTTCAGTTAGATCTTTATCAGGCTTTACTGTAATTTACATAGATTTATGATATAAACATTTTTAACCAATGACAGTGATTTTGTGTATCAAATAATAATAATGTTTTGAGCGTAGTTAATAACGGTGATTGTAATGATACCAAAATATTGATAATAATGTTTATAACAACACATTTAAGCGAACAATATTGTGGTTTCAATTAGATTTCATCAGGCTTAACTCTATTATATATATAAGTTTACAAATAAAAATTCAAATATAAACCAACCATCATGGTGTTTTGTCTATAGGATAATAAGATGGTGAATATAAATTGTGCAATTAGTCATAATAGTAGTAGTAATAATAATAATAATGGTCTTATCAATAATAAGGATGAAAAAATGAGGCAATCTGTGATAACACGAATAATTGTTCAGGTGGAAGTAGTCGATAAAGGCTAGTAAAAACAAATGAACCGATTACGTAATGTTAGATTGTAGGGGAAGGAAATGTTTATGCAGGTGGTGATAAGAATAGCAAAGGTAGTAATACATGTAGACAATTCAATAAATAAATAATTAGGTCAAATCTTAAAAGTTACGTGACGCTATAGGTAGGTGAAGTGGACAGATAATCAGAGTTTAAATAAATATCATAAAAGTACGAAGGAGATGGAAGATAAGAAAGGGTGGGAGGGTTTTGAATAGAATTCACCTAGGCCAGGCAAGGGAGAGACAAAGATAGAACAAACTTCTTTTGTATACAAAGACTAAGATTGTTCTCTCGAATTGATTCCCATAGCTTCGGCTAAGTGTAAAATACGGGTTCTGATTCCGTTAGAAAGACTCGATGGAATGCGATAGGTAACTTTGAAGGCACTATTTTTGTCCATTTGGTGACCGCTATCAATAAAATGAGCCAAAATAGAATTTCTTATAGATTTTATTTGACCTTTTCCGAACCATGAAGAAAGATGCTCATTAATGCGTTTGTTCAGCTGTCTAGTTGTTCGCCCTATATAGCCAGCTCCCTCCACAGGAGCAGCTAAATTTGCAGATACACATAGAAGTGGCACAGCTAGGTAGGTAGCTTGTCTTTCACTTCAGCAATCATAATCGGTCGGTAGCTGGAAAATGACAAACAAAGGTTGACGGCAGTATAAATCCGTTTTATCTCTCTCGATAATCTCAGATGTAAGACTTCACTAGCCACGTCCCCATTAAATTGCAGTTTCATAAACAGTTGTTTCTTTTCAAATGCTGTTAGTTTCTCTTTATTGTACTTGGTGTTCATGTGCTTCCTTACAAATCTAATAAACAAACTAATATGGAATTTTCAAGTATTGGAATTGCATGGAGGATTTAATCATGAGCTGACATCAGCTAAAGAACCTCTGGAAAACCTGGGAGTACTGGACAGCTATTTCGTCCTAGTTTGGAACTCTTCATCAGTACGCACTCACATGGGTTCGAACCCAGGACCTTCTGGTTACAAGGCGACCTCATAGACCACTGAGCCACTGAGACTCGATCCAATGGTCCTTCAATTCTAACTTCTGCCAGTTCACGACATAGCACGACCACTTCTCAATGTCTTCTTCGATGAGTTACTGCCTCATCTTCAAACTGCTGTACCCTACTGGTCATGGCTTCCCACTGGAACCCCAGGTTAACTGCCTGAATAGGGCCAGTCACTAGTGAGCATCAGATTCATTTTCAAGTATTGGTTTTTGTAGGGATTTTGTTTGATTGCATGGAGGATTTAATCATGAGCTGACATCAGTTAGAGAACCACTGGAAAACCTGGGAGTACTGGACAGCTGTTTCGTCCTAGTTTGGGACTCCTCAGCAGTACGCACCCACCGGTTACAAGGCGAGCTGGTAGACCATTGAGTCACTGGGGATTATATATGGAATTATATACTACCACAGTTCCCATATTTTAACACATATATTAGGACCTTTATGAAATTTTTTTTAAACTCTGATTATCTGTCCACTTCACCTACCTCTAGTATTACGTAACCTTTAAGATTTGACCTAACTTGTTTGTTTATTGAATTGTCTGCATATACACACGTATACATACACTATCTTCGTTATTCTTATCGCCACTTGCATAAACCTGATTATCATTATTCAAGTGTTAGTTTATAGGGATTAGATTGGTCACAGGATTTCATCATGAGCTGACATCATTGAGAAAGAACCATTGGAAAACCAACAGGGTGTTATAGGCAGCTAGCTGTTTCGTCCCACTAGTTTCGGACTCTTCAGCAGTACTCACCCGTCGTCAGGGTTCGAACCCAGAAACTTCTGATTATAATTCATTCAGCCACTAGGACCCTATCTAATGGCCCACTAGAGAGTATTTGTCCTCATACCCGACCTGTTGTACCCTGCTAGTCGCTAGTGACTGGTGTCCAATACTCCCTACAGATTATCTAATAGCCCTCTAAGCGACGTTACCTCATGATGATGAAATCCTGTACCTTATTGTTATTATTATTTGATCCACATACACACCGTCATCGGTTCAATTCTATTATCTATAAATCTATGTAAATTAGAGTAAAACCTGAAGAAGATCTAATTGAAAACAACAGTATTGTTCGCCTACATGTCTTATTTAAAAATTAATAATGGTAATATTTAAAGATTATTAATAAAAGACAAAAATATTTAGAAGAAGGAGAATAGAGGATTTAATTGGTGGATAGATCGTAACTACCAGTGGAATCCACCAGGATGCGCATTTCGTCTTGTTTGGGACTAGTAAGCTAACTGGATGTACCTGCATTCCGCAGTCATTGAGTGATGATGTTCCCACTGAGGTTCAATCGACGGGAAAATCTAAAATTTATTTAAAGAATTAGTAGAAGTTAGAATTCACGAGCCATTGAATCGGGTCCCATTGGCTGAATGGTATACGAGCTAGCTTGCCTTGTAACCGGAATGTCCCGGGTTCGAATCCCAGTGGGTGCGTACTGCCGATGATTCTCAAACTAGGATGAAACAACAGCTGTCCAGTACTCCCTGGTTTTCAATGGTTCTCTAACTGATATCAATCCGTGATCAACCCGTAAAGAAAAGAGGATTATTTGAGATGTAAAGTCTTATCAAGTGTGTTGGTTTACAGTGATCTGATTGGGTACAGGCGATTTGATCACCAGTTGACAATATCCATTAGAGAACCACTAAAAACCAGTGACAGGGAGTAACTCAGAGCACTTTTGCTCTGGTTTGTGACTCTTCAGTTGCACGAACCCACCGGGGTTCAAACCCACGACCTCAATGTTCCAAGGGAAGCTCGTAACCACTGGAATCCGGTTCAGAAGCCAACCCATGAATTCTAACCACGACCAATTTGTGATTTTAATACGATCACCAGCAAATGTCATCAGCGAGTATCTGTCCTCACTCTCGACTGGATCGATCCCAATGGTCATGAATTTGCACTAGAACTTTAGTCAGCAATTAAAGAGTATAAGATAAATTTCTAAGAGTTCATACTGCGTTGAGATGCCAGTAGAAACCTACTAATGATGATTCCCAAACTAGGATGAAACAGCAGCTGTCCAGTACTCCCTGGTTTTCAATGGTTATCTAACTGATATCAATCCATGATCAGAACTGAAAGAAATCAAATCCCTACCAAATAAACTCTCGGAAACTGAATTTTCTTCATGATAACATCACTGAATTAGTAACAGTGCCTGAAGAATACACACTTAAAGGAGCACTAAGTACACAAGAGATAGTCCTGATTAGATTTCTTTATAATCCACTTGTGAATATTCCTTCATCCAATCCTTGTGTTCCCAATGAGGCAACATAATAGGGATTCACCATTATAATCTTCATTTTAATCTATATTCTCCACCGTCGGTTTCAAGTTGGTTAACTCTATGAGTACTTCTTTGCATATTCACCTCCCTTGTCATTCTCGAACTCATGCAACTAACTTTTCGCTTTGGTGTATGATACCACTTCCTTCTGTTGAACGATAAGAGACTGTTGTCTCTTGAGCTGCTTCTCATAGTTCCTTGTTGAGTATCTCTTCCAATCGGCGATCTAATCTTTAGTATTTTTTTAGGCACAGAAGGCATCTGTTTTCAGAAATGCTTGTAGAGATATGCTGCCTGGATCGTATAGAACCTCTGATTGACTTGACACCAGTATCAAATGTTCGGATTACTGTTCCTTCTTTTGACTGCTGTTGGTCTCTATATTGATTTCAGAGGAATGGACGCTTTTCCCTCATCTATATGAGGGAATCCTAATTATCAAACCTTCTCTATACTCTCAAGATTTTCGTTTGATGTCTTTAAATGTATAAACAAAATGGGGTATTGAAATGAAATAAGACTCAACCACATATGAAGTTGACAATAAGGCACACCTTTTGTGTGTAAGAGCTAGTCATATACTACTTGGCTGCCTGGACCTCAGCAGCTATAGGCCACAACTGCTAGAAAACGGCAGTGTTACTTTTTTAACGCTAAGAATTGACATAAATCCAGCCACCATCCCAACCCTGAGAAATGACTAGTAAAGAGGTGACACTATTGTAATTAGATGGTAGGAGGTAATCTACAGGAAACATTGGACCTAGATTTCCCTGCTTGTTTGCACTCACCAGTCATTTTGAAGGAACTCATGCTCCCAATGAGATTCGAACTCGTATCACCCAGTGAGTACTTTGGTCAAAGACGTTACCACTAAGCTGGATATTCAGCCTCGCGACTGAACTCCTGTAGGACTGTTTTAGATTCTTTGATCAGACGCTAGGCATTAGATGACTAGTCTCACACGTCTATTCCTTTGTTTGTAGTCACTGCGAATTGCTCACTGGGGAACGTCTGTAACTGCAGTACTGGGTGACGCAGGTCCGAATTTCAAAAGGGAGATGAGTTATTTCAAGGTGACTGCTGACCGGTGAGCGCCAACTAGCACGAATCCTGGATCCAAGGCTTCCTGTGACTGATAGCCCCCAAACATCTATTATCAACAATTTAGGGTTCACCGCGATGGTGAGCCACCTAGAATGATGGTCGCATTACAAACTTGACTGATAGAATTCCGTCTGCACCAAATAAAGGATCAGACGCATTATACTGATTGCTCTTTACTGACTGACTGATTGGCTTCGACGCAGAACTTTGAACAGATGTACACCACTCCCAGTTGCCACACCATTTAGCACACAAAGCAGGAGAAGAGAGTAAAAAGAGATTCAAGACAGAGATATGAGGCAAAAAGAATAGTAATATGGAAGAACAATCTAGTTTCATTGGATATTATAAGTCACAAGAAGTGGATGCATCTCTGCTGTCATTGAGAACGAAGATTTTGAACCGGCCGTATCACTAATTGTCTCCAGTTGTCATTGGTTTTTACCATCACGAGGACCCCAACCAGACAGTTAGGCAGTCTACACCTCCCTCCATAACTGGTTTGCTTAAACTAACTGTAGCGGATTTCACTGACTGATGATGCCATGTTTTGGTTTGACCCCGACTACCTCATTACCCACCTAATCATATGTTAGCGACTAACACTGAATGTTGCCGAGGCGATGGCTAGGCATATATGACACGTGTCCTAACCATCTCAAGCAGTGTGATTTCACAACCTCGTCAACTGATTATCTCTTCTTACCTGACCTCAATGTTACTCACCTCATTATTAATAGGTGGATGGTGACTGGCAGTGGAATCCACCAGGAAGCGCATTTCATCCCATTTGGGACTCGTCTCATGCGTGTACCTCCATTGTGCAGTGAGTGGTAACGCTCCTACCGGAGCTTGAACGCAGTGCGCATAGTTTCAAATGCCAAATCGTTATCCACTAGACCACAAGAAGCCGACTTGCCAACCTGAGACTGAGCACTTTGGTCCAATCAATCGACAGGAAAATCTAAAATTGAATTAAATCACTTTATTATTGTTCTTTATTAACTAATCAATACAAATCAGTGCATTGTGGTATGTTGACAATAAGAATAAGTTCGATTATCACGTGTGTATATTTCTCCAGATAGCAAACCATGAAGGTTCACTAGAACAATATTAGTTTAAGGAACTACTAATGATGATGATGATGAGTTGCAGAATGGGACGAAACATCTGGCTGCCTAGTGATCCCTTTTGGTTTTGTTTTGAATGATCTCACTCCCTCTAAGGTAAGGATGTTGCTTTGTGACCAAAAGAAATAGAAGGATTGTGTGTCTGTGTGTCAGAGTGTCTGTCTGTCTTTCCATATTAGTTTGTTTATTACATTTATCACACAGTGAGTGAAACAGTGTTATTATTCACTGGATGACAAAGTTTCGAACACAATTCATCGCTGTTCATATTCGTTTCATCAATTACAATCACACAATTGGTGGATGGTGGCTAGCAGTGGAATCAAGGATGCACATTTCGTCCTATTTGGGACTCGTCAGCTGGATGTACCTGCATTTCTCAGTGAGTGATGCTGTTCTCACCGAGGCTCGAACCCAGTACCCATAGTTTCGAACGCCAAAGCGTTATCCACTAGACCACTTGGGCCACGAGAGCCACCTCTTGTGCAACGGGTCATATAAATTATTGAATTGAATTTTTGATTTTCCCGTCGATTGATTGAACCGAAGTGCTCGGTCTCAGGTTGGCATGTCTGTCGGCTTCTTGTGTAGATGCTTCGACGATGTCTGAGTATTTAATTAGTATACAATTGGTGGATGGTGGCTAGCAGTGGAATCCAGGATGCATGATGTTCCCACCGAGGCTAGAACATCCTGGATTCCACTGCTAGCCACCATCCACCAATTGTATACTAATTAAATACCCAGACATCGTCGAAGCATCTGCACAAGAAGCCGACATGTCAACCTGAGACCGAGCACTTCGGTCCAATCAATCGACGGGAAAATCAAAAATTCAATACAATCACACAACTTTGAAACTTGAGTATTACAGTTTTCTTTGTTCTCTCCTATTTGTCGTCGTTGGGGTAGTCGAATTTTCAAGATATCTGACTGGGCAAGTGTTGAATCACTCCTATTACAGGTATTTGCAGTTGATTCGATAAACTCAAGTTTTATGTAATAGAGTACAAAAACTAAGTAGTACCAGGGAAAATCTAAGACAAGAAGTGAGACATTTAAGAGAAGTCTCGAAATTTAATAATTACCCTGATAAATTACTCAGAAAGTATGTAGGGAAATGTAAAAATAAAATAAATAATAATAGTAGTGATAGTGATAATAATAATAATAATAATGACGACACCAACAATAAGGAATCTAAATCATCAGTAGTAATTCCATACAAGGAAGGGACCTCAGAAACCTTACGCCGGAGAATCCTTAACAATGCAGGCAGGAATAAAATTGGCTGGAATTCAAACCACCCACAAACTGAATTAGGAAAAAGCTTTGCCGGTTAAGGGATCATTCCTGTGGAGCCTTTGAAACAGAACAATTTAGTTTATCTAATACCCTGCCTCCAATGATTGTCAGGTCAAATACATAGCTCAAAGTAGTAGAACAGGGGCATAAAATGGACTCACACAAAAACTTCCAGGATGTGGACTTCGCCAACGATGATATATGACTGATCTCCCACAAACCGGAAGATATGCAAGTGAAAAGCAACAAGCTGGCAGAAGAAGCATCCAGAGAAGAGAGGACTTCAAGTGAACATATAGAAAACAGAGGTGATGAAGATTCCTGGCCAACACCAACAGCAACAACAACAACAGACAACAATCAGCCAACATGAATGTGAGAAATCTCAAAGAAGCAATCTCCTTCACCTACCTTCCTGGGAAGCATCGTCTCAACTACAGGCGGACGGAACTGACGAGGATATCAAAGCAGCGAGGATTGGAAAAGCAAGACAAGCCTTCATTACTCTGAAGTCTGTGTGGAGGTCAAAACACTCAACATAAAAAATAAGATCCGGGTTTTCAAATCCAATGTGAAGTCAGTCGGTGCTACTCCCTATACGGATCAGAGACTTGGCCAGCGCGTCATAAAGAGCATCTCAAACAAACTTCAGACCTTCATTAACAGTTGTCTTCGCTCAATACTACTCAAGATCAGATGACCGGCCAGGAAAGATCACCAACAAAGAGGGATCTTTGGCAATCAGTGAACCAACCCACCAGGAACCGACTGTGCAACAAATCTGCAGGAAGAAATGGAGATGGATTGGCTAGCCATACTCTGAGGAAAGAAACCATCAAGTGACATCACTGGACAAGCCATTGCTCGGCTGGAACCCGGCCGAAAGGGAAGCGGGCGGCGAGTTGGTCTTCAGTGGGAGGTTGGCTTGGAGGAGGTCATGTGAAGAGGAGATGAAAGCAGAGATGTGGGCAGGCAGACTTGGAGTGGAGTGAAAAAGTTGGCAGAAAACCGAAGGCAATGGAGATGGGCAGCTGAAGCCCTATGTTCCTCTAGGAATTAAAGGATATAATAATAATAATACAATAGGATCATAGGATAAGATGACAATTTAAAAATCTAATGTAACAGCAAGGTGGGGAGAGATTGATAACAGAAGCTTTGTCTATCGAATCAACTGCAAATACTTGTACTAGGAATGATTCAACACCTATCCAGTCGGATATCTGGAAAATTCTACTACCACGCGTATGACGACAAATAGGTGAGAACAAAGAAAACTATAAAACTCAAGTTTCGAAATCGTGTGATTATAATTGATGAAGTGATTATGAACAATAATAAATTGTATCTGAAACCTTGTCATCCAGTGAATAGTAACACTGTTTCACTCACTGTGTGATGCATCTAATAAACAAGCTATTATGCAAGTACTTACTACCACAGCAGTGTCCAAGCTTTACATATATTGTCTATCTGTCTATCTATCTATCATTCTTAGGCATTTTTTAACAATAACAATGTGATTCTTTTTGCAGAACACAAAATAAATACAAAAGACCACCTATAAAATCGAATTGGTTAAAAGACACAACTACATGTACACATATCACAATAGATTGTGTATACATTCCCTCAATTGTTTAAAAGATGAATGAATACCCCAAAAAGACTGATGGTTTTGGGGGAGGGGTAAATATGTAAAAGGTGGAGATGAGGAAAAACGTTGATTATTATCGTGATAATGATGATGATAATGAGGGGATACTTTCCTGTTGACATGTTTTCCTGAGATTTCTAGTGTGTCTCTGTGTGTACGCGTGTGCGTGTGTGTGTGTGTGTCAGCCGATGGGCTGGGCTGGGCTGTGATGGGGGTAGGGGGCCGGTTAGTTTACACTCAATCTTTTGTTTTTACTTCACTACAACAAGCACAAAGAAACCACACATTACACTCTCTCTCTCTCTCATCTACCTACCCACCTCGCCCACAAACTTCTTTGAAATAGTTTTTTTTGCTGTCTAAATGGTTTATCCTTCAATTGTCTAATGATATGTGTACAGTTCATATGTATACATGTATCTATTATGAATACATATCAGTTTTATTATTATTATTATTATTATTATTGTTATTATTATTACTAGGATGGTATATACCAAACCTTCACGTACAAACAGTCACTCATTTGGTTAGTTAGTTAGTTAGTTAGTTAGTAAGACCATAAATCAATCACCTATAAAACGATTAGTATGAAGAGAAACCATCCTTCTAGATTCTACACAAGAGCGTATGTGCATCTTCATGTGTGTGTGTGTGTTCGCGTGTGCGCATGTCTTCACTAGACAATAAAACGAAACAAAAAAAACAAAGGAAGGAGAAAAGAAAGTCTTTCCATCTGTGCATCTATTCGTGTGTGTGTGTGTGTGTATGTGCATTTGTGTGTCTTTTGTGGGGTTTACTTGGTTGGTTGGTATTCATCTTCGTTTTTATTTATTTTTTTGTTGATTGTTTTGAATTAATTGGTTGGAGGAGCTGACATTAGTTAGAAAGAACCATTGGTAAACCAGACAGGGAGTAGTGGAGGGCTAGCTGTTTCGTCCCACTACTTTGAGACCTATCAGTAGTATGTACCCACAGACAGGGTTCGAACCCAGGATTTTCTGGTTACGAGGCTAGTGAGCTGGTAGACCATTCGTTCAGCCAATGGGATCCGATCTAATGACCAGTCAGTCCATGAATTCTAACTCCTTTCAAATCATGCCATAGTGTGACCACTTTGCAATGTCTTCTTCGATGATGGGCTATTGCCTCACATTCAATCTGCTGTGTAACAACAGAAGACAAGGGCCAGCCAAGCAGATCGTTTATTTACGAAATCAACACATAATTATAGATTTTCATGTACATATGATAGATTATTGTTCGCAGACATACATAGCCTTCTGGTTGGTTGTTTCTCACAGAAAGTTAACCTTGCATCTCTTTGTGACTGTTTCTGGAATGTCAGATCATCTATATGTTAACTGTATCCGCCTGCGCAAAGCCTTTGTTCTCATTTTTCTTACGACCAATATTGGGAATATATACATTAACGTAAATTACTGTCCATCAATTTTGACTAACAGCCAGCTTTCACCACAGTTATATCCTGCTGGTCATGGTTTCATATCTGAACCTCAGGTTAACTGCCTGAATAGGACCAGTGTTGATTTCGCCCTTTCATTGATTCAATCTCTGCGTTGAAGTCTCGGTTTCTAGTAAGTTTAGACGCTTTGACAATGTCTGCGATATTGTCAGGTGTGAGATGATGCACAATGGAAAACTGAACTCAGCGATGCGTTTAAAGTGAAGGCACAAGTAAGACAAGACTACCCACTGCTGCCACCGATAATATGCTGAAATGTGATGAACTGGATTGTGCGACACACCATGTGTGTATGTGAAGCTAGAAGACGGAAGCATATTGGATCGATTCATGTCTAATACCACACAAACTTGAAGAAATGCAGGTGAAAACCAACACAATGGCAGAAGAGACAAGAATTTCAAGTGAATGTTACCATCCAATAACGATTATAGGCACTAATCATCATTTAATTGGTGGATGGTGACTAGCAGTGGAAACCAGGATAACGCGTATTTCGTCCTATTCGGGACGCATCCGCTGGATGTACCTGCATTTCTCAGTGAATGATGATGTTCCCACCGAGGCTCGAACCCAGTGCCCATAGTTTCAATATTATCACTCACTGAGAAATGCAGATACATCCAGTTAGTTGACGAGTCCCGAATAGGACGAAACGCGTCTTATCCAAGATTCCACTGCTAGTCACTATCCACAAATTAAATACTAATTAAATGCCCAGACATCGTTGAAGCATCTGCTCAAGAAGCCGCCGACATGTCAACCTGAGACCGAGTACTTCTGTTCAATCAATCGACGGAAAAGCCTAAAATTCAATTAAATTATTCATCATTAAGGGTAGAAATTTGAAAGAAGGGGTCACTTCCTTTACTTATCTAAGCACCATGGCCTCAACTACAAGCGACAGCACAAATAAGGATGTCAAAGTCAGGATCTGTAATCGATTTGGAAATCTACTGCATAAACAAACTTCTATTACCAATATCAAGTCAGTCAGTTCTTCTATGTGAGTCAGAAACTTGACCTGCACATCATGAAAAGCAGATACGAACAGGCAACTTCAGATTTTCACCAACAGCTACCACCTTCTCTGACTCCATACTGAAGATCAGAGTCCAGCTGACCAGACAGAATCGCTAACGAGAAACTCTGGGAACAATCGAACCAACTGAGAACCTGTTGCTCAACAAATATATTCCGTAGTAAATGGAGTTGGATCAGACACATGGCACTGAGAAGACCGTTGAATGACATCTGGCTATTAGCCAGGCCATTGGTTGAGTTGAATACGGGTGAGAAATGATGAGACGGGTGTCACTGTGAGGGTGATATGCTGAAGACTGTGTAAGGAGGAGATGTGAGACTATGGCGGAATCGTGGAGCGAGCTTAAGAAGACTGCATAGAATAGGACACGGTGGAAATGTGCCTTCGAAGCCCTCTCGGAACTCGAGGGGACAATAATGATAATAATTTGTTGGATGGTGTCTGTTTGTAATTAATAGTGTTCTTTGAGCTGGTTGGTTTAGTTGCGGAGCTTTCGTCGCCCCCCTTCTGGACAACATCTTCAGCTCAGTATTTAGGATAAATTGAAATGATTTAAATTTCTTCATGAGTGATATAATTGCGTCTCCCGGTAACCATCTTTACATATGTATTGACCATTTTATATTGACTTGGATTTTAAACTTTCTGGTCACCACCTGATTTACTTTTTATTAGTTGGTATATTTGGTCTATATTAACATTTTTGTTAATAGCATATTCATTTGAGTACTAACCAGGCTTCTAGGAATTCCTTGACTGCACATTCAGTGTTTCCTCTATTTAGAATTTCAACATTATCCCAATCAAACTGATGTCCATAATTATTTACATGCATTGATATGAAACAAGAATATATAATATATATCATGTCTTTTCGCAGCTGATTTGTGTTCCTGGGTTCTGATTCTAAGGGGACACCCACTTTGGCCGATGTAATGTTTGTTACAGTTCATACAAGAACTTAAATCAGCCATGAAAAGACCTAATATAAATTCTTTAGTATCAATGCATACAGACGATTATGGACATCAATTTGATTGGGATAATGTCGAAATTTTAGACAGAGGAAACACCAAAAGTGCAGTCAGGGAATTCCTAGAAGCCTGGTTAGTACTCAAACGTATATGCAATTAACAAACACGTTAATATAGACCAAATATACCAACTAATAAAAAGTAAATCAGGTGGTGACCAGAAAGTTTAAAATCCAAGTCAATATAAAATGGTCAATACATATGTAAAGATGGTTACTGGGAGACGCGATTCTATCACTCATGGAAAAATTTAAATCATTTCACTTTATACTCAAAATTGTGTTGAATATGTTGTCCAGAAAGACGACGAAACTTCCCCAACTAAACCAACCAGCTCAAAGAACACTATTAATTGCAAATCATCTATCTGAGCTACAAATCTTTTCTATTATTCCAAATTTGTGAAGTCTGTTGTCACTCAGTAGTGGTGTGTCTGGGTAACTAACTCCTTTGAGCTGGAACTCATCTACCTCTGTAGTCATCCAGTGGTACGAGTACACTGTGGTGGCGAACTCCGTCTAGCATGTATGTAGAATATTCAGTTTTAGTAGAATAATCCATCCGAATATAATTATTATTATGATTATTATTGATTATAATTATTAATGTTAAAACAATTAGTCCCGTTTTGATAAATTTGAATAAGGCATTAAGAAGACAAATTTCGCCACGAGATGATATCGTCATTTCGTAGTTTTTCTTTACAACCGCTTTACAACAAATAACATGGTTAGCAATAATAAAATAAGGATCATGACAATTACTCAGTTAAATAAAAAACAAAAGTATTTACTAATACATATTCATCCTAGTATCCGAGTGACTTCCGATCTACAATCGAATAACGAACTCTGTTTTCCTGGATAATACTATGACTAGGAGAGATGATGGTACGATTCACTGATCTATTTTTCGTAAAAAGACATGGAGTGGACAATATCTTCATCTTACCAGTTTTGTTCCTATCCAGTATAAACGTTCCCAAGTGAAATCTTTGTTCTCAAGGACCCGAAAAATATGCACGAGTGATACATTGATGGATGAGTTTTGACACATACATTCGGTTTTATTAGTTTTATTAGTGGTTATCCAGAAAACTTACTTTATCACTTGTAACTGTAAAGATAGACCACATCTCAAAAAGACAGCTTCCCTACCAAAGAAAGCTATCTATCTTTATTAACCTACCTACCATTCAAGGGTGACCAGTTTATGCAGTTGACAGCTAGCTCAAAGACTTCATTCAGTCATCAAACGCACTTTCTACGCCACATGTCTTTCCCTCACTCACCGAACATTTTCGATCCCTGTACCCATCCACGATTAAAGGACGAAATTCTGTCGACTCTACTTCATCAAACTGTATCTACAAGTTCACCTGCAGCTGCGGTGACACCTATATAGGTAGAACTAACAGAATTTTCCAATGTCGTCGAAAAGAACATGTTTCAAAATGGCTATTAAATCATATCGAAAATCCCAACGCGATTAATCTGAATAGAAATCCAGCATCATCATAAATTGCAAAACACTTATTAATGTCTGGTCACAAAATCAATATTAATGACTGTTTCACAATTATTTCATTACATAACTCGAATTCACGGCTGGTTAGTGAAGGTGATGGAAGCACTTTGGAGGATTAATCACATACAGCCTAAACTGTGTGAACAAAAACGACACAATAGACTTCAATCTTCGCCTACCCTGGACAACATGACCTATCTAATTATGATTGGTCATTAGTATATACTTTTGTTTTTTATTTAACTGAGTAATTGTCATGATCCTTATTTTATTATTGCTAACCATGTTATTTGTTGTAAAGCGGTTGTAAAGAAAAACTACGAAATGACGATATCATCTCGAGGCGAAATTTGTCTTCTTAATGCCTTATTCAAATTTATCAAAACGGGACTAATTGTTTTAACATTAATAATTATAATCAATAATAATCATAATAATAATTATATTCGGATGGATTATTCTACTAAAACTGAATATTCTACATACATGCTAGACGGAGTTCGCCACCACAGTGTACTCGTACCACTGGATGACTACAGAGTTTCAAATCTCAGAAAAGATAGATGAGTTGCAGTTCAAAGGAGTTAGTTACACAGACACACCATTACTGAGTGACAACAGACACGAAATCTGCTTAAAACTTGGGCTACCAAAAAAAGAAAAAGAAAAACCCCACCATTGTGTATTGAATATCGATTCCTCTTATTCAATTTGTTTAAATCTAGTAAAATATAACCTCTAAAAGTGTAATTTACTCTGGCGTGTATTTAAAATGCTTACAACTTGCTGGAATCTCAAGTTTCTAGTTAAAACACGAGATAAAATGCGTTATCCTGGATGAATGCCAGCCTTTTTTTATGATTGGCAGTTTAATATTCGATTCGAATTCGGAAGTCACACTCGAATATTTTTTTTAATAATATAATAATAATAATGATTTACTTCATTCCAAAAACAGTACTTGTGATACAGAATGGAATTTTCAGCATTAATCACAACACCTTGCATCTAATTTCCTCAAATTATAAATAAAAATTAATCACACAGAAGATTTTCCACATTTACAATAGAGGTAGTGTCAAAAACATGCAGCATATAAAATGGAAATAGCAATAATAATGATAACAGCCAATGTAATAATAATAATAATACAAGTGAAAATTGCAGTTGGCTTGTGTCACACAGTATTGGCAATGTGGTATAGAAATCCTAACATGTTTAAAAATACTGAACATAACTTTCTCTTTACATGATGGTGATGGTGAAGGGAAGAACAAAGATTACAGCCGTTGTGGAGATAAGTTGGTGTTTGCAATTCTGAGAGTGAAAAACATAGAAGCAACAGGACCATAAATATAATAGAAATAATAAAAGTAAAACTTGAAGATATATAAGGATGGATGGAGGAAATTGTTTATTTACTAGATGAGGGAGAAAGGTTAGTTAATTCTTTCCTGACACTATTTTCATCACATAAAATACTTGCTGTCAAGTATGGTATCATAGAATTCTGATACTTAGACGTCGTGCGAGCATACAGTTTTCTGAAGTTACTCCTTGTTCTACCTGAGGAGGGGATGCAAGGTTGGAGCTGAGGGTAAAGTGGATGCTCCATATGGTTTAAATAGGGTAATAAAGTTTTCAATAGACTTACTACTACTATTATTACCAATAATGAGAGTATCATCTACATAACCTTTATACAGCATAAATTCTCCTGAGTAATTGTCATGATCCTTATTTTATTATTGTTAACCATGTAATTAGTTGTAAAACGGTTGTAAAGAAAAACTACGAAATGACGATATCATCTCGAGGCGAAATTTGTCTTTTTAATAATGCCTTATTCAAATATAGTTTGAATGTATTTCGCCTTGTGAAGACAAATAAAAAGCATTTCAACTTATTGTTTTGAATATACCGGAAGTGAAAAATAACTTTGCCATTATTATCATTATACTCTCTCTCTCTCTCTCTCGTTGCCTCGTCGCAACACACTTATTATGATTATTACCGCTGCTTAATTCCATATGCAAAATATTAATCAATAAGTAATTTATATAGAAATAGAATAACAACCAAATGCATTATACGACTCTGACTTGCATTATTCCTATTGTTATTATTATTATTATTACTATTATTAACAAAGAGGGAAATTTAAACTTTGTGTATTGATTTTTTTGTTCGATTGTGGGTATAGACAATTACTACTATTATTATTATTGTTATAATTATTGATATTAATTTGAACTATATATATAGGCATATATAGGCATGTGTATGCATCATTAGACATTCATTTTGTATGTATGTATGCTTTGTTCCTATTATTTTATTATTATCTATTTGCAATCAATCTATTCTCGTTAGTTATATATGTATATTTATGTGTATATCAATCTATTGTTCTTGATATATATTGTATATTGTATGCTTGTATGTGTCTGTACATGTGTGTGTGTGTGTATAAATGCGTCCATTGTATGCACGTTAGTAGACGTGTACGTGTGCACATGTAGACGTGAATATTTCTGTAATCAAACTGACTGAGATTATAATCATTATTATTATTATTATTGTTGCTATTATTACTTCTATTATTATTATTATTGTTATTATTCATCCATTTCCTAACGAAAGATTAGAATTTTGCAATTTAGAATACATTAGAGAGGAGGGCGAGAAAGAAGTAATGAAAGAAAGTACAGTTCAGTAGGGAGAGAGAGAGAAAAAAACAGGTGTTATTTAGGGTCACGTGTCAATATTATGTCTAGTAATCAGAACAAAAGTCTATTGTAATCCTTCCTCATAATAGATAGCTAGCTAGCTAGATAGATAGATAGATGGGCAGATAGAGGTGAATAAGGGGATGGTGAGGGGCGGGGGTAGACAGAGAGGCATGACATAATCAGTCTTAATACACCTCTGCTACTAGCACCACAACACCTTACTAACTGGCTGCACACTCATCACATCTGCCGACACAACACAGATTAGAGTGTTAGAAGTTTTTATACCGAGGTTACCTTTCACCTTAATAATAATAATATATCGCATGTTTCTTTTATCAGTTTATGTGTGAATAAGTATCGATACTTCCTGCTTTGATGGCTTAACACCAAAATCTTTCATATGAATATTTTTCAACCTCAAATCTTTGTTAAATATTCATGTTTATATACGTAGATATACACATACATATACAGGTGGTGTGCGCGACAACATATACGCACACTACACACACACGATGCACACACATCCTCTTTGTTACCTTAAATATACATAAAAAAAGGAGTAGGTTGGGTGTTGTGTGTTTTAAAGTGAATCTAGCTTGTTTATTGGTGCAATGTAAAGATGTAAATGGGAGTGATTACAATGTATGTGTGTGTGTGCGTGCTACAGAGTGTGTCCTCCACCATCCAGTCTCTCTCTCTCTCTCTGTTTCTCTACTACCTCCCAAACACACACAAACACACCATTCAGTTTGTGGTTTAAGGAGAATAGTGTTCACACTTGCCTAAAGTAGTATCAACAAAGTTTACGTTTTTATTATTATTATTTTTTAATATGCACACATGACCTTGTGGTGTACAAAATATAGAGGAGGGTTAGGCCGTAGTGAAGTAATGTGTAATAAGTTTGTGTGCTTCTGTGTATATCTGTGTGGATGTGTGTGTGGGTGGGTGGATGGTTGGATGAATGAGACGAAGATATCAGTCAGTGTCCGCCGCTCTCTCTCACTCGCTCGCTCGCTCGCTAACACTCCTCTCATTGTACACATTTGGGAAATATATATATATATATATATATATATGTATGATAACCAATCTGAATTTCTATTCATAAACACATTATTCTAAAGTTTTTAATATTCTTGGTGTTTTAATCGTTTGAATAGAACAATAAAAGGGAAAGTAAAAACCCCGCTGAATAATTGACTAACTAACCGACTGACTGCCTGACTGACTGATTTACTGTACCGCTATTTCCCTCTCTCCTACACAGTATCCTGGAATAAAAATATCAACTTCGTTGTGTTGTCATCTTTACACCCGATTTATTGGTCTCTACAGAATTTATATATATATAAACCAAATATAAACCAGAGAAATATAATTATCCCTAACGATGTTCAATGATCAATTGTGAATGAACACATTCTAATTTGTTTTACTGGATTAATTTCTTGGATACACTACTCACTCAAGTTAATTTGAATTATCTAAATTTGTACAAAAAAATACAGTAAGTTACTTGTTTGTATATTTTCATGTTATTATTATTATTATTATTGTGTCACATATTATTCAATGTTTCATCGAAGGATATATGTAGAGAAACCAGTAAAAGGAATGAATTGAGGTTAAAGTTGAACAATACCGTCGACCCAAGGGATGCGAACGCACGAGTGACCTTCAGTTAACCAATCATAAAGATGAGGAATGTCTGCTCAAAAAATGATGATGTATATTGACAAGAAACAACGCTTGAAAACGCATTAAACAGGGCATCTTTCTCTGACATGGCTTAAAAATACGTCCTAGTTGTAATGAGGAGTATCAGTTGCTAATTTAAACTAATTTCTGTACATATGTATTCACCGAGATGACTACAGATAAACTGTTTTTGTGAATCGTGTATCTTTCTCATCCTGTTTGCAGTCTTCCAAAAAGGCCATCGATTGAATTGTTTTAGTCTCCAGACAGAGGATAGACGACATCAACTATAAATCTATCCCTAATCATAACTATAAGCTTAATCCTTACCCTAGCCCCAATACTTACCTTAGCCGTAATCCCTATCCAAACCAGCTAATAAAACACATTGTTCAAACAGCACTTAAAAACATGATCTGGGTAAAATTTGCTCCTAAGTAGGTGAATAGTGTTTGATATTTCAGCTATGATAATGACAGATGCCGTTAGTCAACGATTAGCATGTGTCCAAGGTCATTTGAGTGTTCACACCCACCTGGGACGCTATTGTTGAACTTCACCGAACTGAGCACTACTCAGGAATAAATAAAGAGATACTGTTTGATTTCAATCGATAGTTTTCTTTATTCCTATTCACATTCGTCATAAAGGTGGTTGTAGGATGTTCTAGATGTCTGGGTGAATAGATCTGTCCCCCTACACCCTGTTACATTAGGTCTTGAGGTCATCATCTTATCCCATCATCCTATTGTGTGGTTGTGTGTGTGTAATTGCATGTAGTAAGTGCTATAGCTGAGCTGTTTTCCAGATTTCTTATCTTATTCTAGTCAATTAATCTAGATTTTGTGCTCCGCTAGTCTGACTCACCCCGTTCTACTACTATGACCTATGCATTTGACCTGATATTCGTTACAGCAGGGTATTCGATAAACTAAATTGTTTTATTGGATCCATAGAATCCTTTAACCGACAAAAATTATTTCTAATTGGGTTTATGGGTAGTTTGAATGCCAGCCACATTTACTCCTGCATTGTTATGAATTCTCCGTAGAATTTCTGAGATTTCTTCTTTGTATGGGAGGGAGTACTACTGATGTTTTAAATTCCCTATTGCTGGTATTGTCATTATATTCTGTTGTCCAATCAAAATACCTACTACAGCCTTACAGGAGGTTAATCACCAGCTCGAATAGCTCAGTAGTAACGTCTCTGACTGCAGCAATCACTGGGTGATGCGGCTTCGAATCTCAGAGGGGACATATGAGTTCCTTCAAGGTGATTGCAGGCACGCCTTGCTGATGAATGCCAACTAGGACGAAACCTAGGTCCAGGTCTTCCTTCTGATTGCCTCCTCCAACCATCTAACATCATCAAATCAATGTGCACCGTGATGGCGAGCCGCCTAGAATAGTGGCCACATTGGGTCGGATTCAAAAGAGGGCGTAAATTTAAAGCCCGACGGTCTCTGAACAGTTATAGCCTAGCTCTTTTGTTGTACATAACACTTTGGCTTTTTGTTCTATTAAGATGGTTGGCAATTCTAATCTGTTTCGACCCGATTGTTCTGCGTCTCACGTTTTATACGCCAGCGTGCTTGATATATTATTGTCTGTGCTGTTCTGTTACAGTAATCTATCAGATACGACAGACTCATGCTACTGTTATTTCTGCTGCATGTATCTGCTCGTTATATTGATTTTTTACTTTGTGCTATGTAGTGTGGCAGCTTGAACTACATTATATGTAATGTAAACAGACTTAATCTAATATGGAGTATAATAATAGTAAACACTATTTTAGTGTATGCGTATATATAATGCAGGAATTTTGAGTGTATTTGGATACTGAATTTACATGTTAAGCAGTAATCTGAGGTACATTATATGCTACAATTATAACTTTAATGTTACTGCATATGAGAAGAAAACCAATTCTCTACACCTTCTTCCATGAATTCCTCGGAAAATTGTATAGCGTATGGTGGAAAACTAATTAAATATGCGCTCAAGTTGTATTTGGCCGGTGGCACAATGGTTAGGACTCTCGCCGACCATGTGTACATGGTCCGAGGTTCAATCCCCTGCCGACGCATAGCTGATATCTATGGTCGGCCTGAGAAATTTGGGCTACCGATATCCATGCTGGAAATTCCACACTTGTACCAAAAATACAGTATGGAATCAAGCTGTAATAATAAAAAAAATATCTGACTGATAGAATTCAGTCTGCACCAACGCGAGGACTGGACACGTCAAACTGTGTGTCCAATCAAGATATTCTGTGCATGTTTATCAAAGTAGTAGAACTGGGGGTCAACCATACTAACGTGGAGCACAGTAAAATCTAAATTGGCTGAGCCGAATAAGATAATAAGAAACCCGGAGAATAGTTCAACCGCAGAGAGCACTACACGCAATTACACACACACACACACAACCATGCAATATGATGGGATAAGGCGATAGTCTTAAGACTTAATATAATAGGATGTAGAGAGAAAGAAAGAGATTTAGATTGATAATGGGAGCTTTGATTTTCTAATTCATTGAGGAAAATACATGCAATGGGAATGGTTCAACTCATGTCTAGCCAGACATCTAGAAAATTCTGCTACTACTACTCCTGTCTGTCTGTCTGTCTATTTTCGGCATAGAACTTTGCACCGATGTGCACCAGTTCCAGTCGCCACACTCCCTCCATGTAGCACACAAAGCAAGAGAAGAAAGTAGAAGAAATGCATAATACAGACAGTTAACAGAGGTGTGAGACAAAGGGAATAGTTAGTAATAACGAAGAATAATATAGATTCTTTGGAAATCATAAGTCACGAGGAGTGGATACATCTCCGCCAGCCGTTGAGAACGAGGATTTTGAGCCAACCATTTCACCAATTGTCTCCAATCTTCATTGGTTTTTTACTGTCCCGAGGACCCCAACTAATCAGGAAGTCTACCCCTTCCTAAGTGGCTGGCTTAAACTAACTGTTGTGGATTTCAATGACTGATGAAGTCATGTTTTGGTTTGACCGCCACTAGCTACTTTCCAGCCTGACCCTATGTCAGTTAACACTGCCCATCGAGAAAGGCGATGGCTACGGATGCATCCGTAACACACGTCTCAACCATCTTAGTCAATGTCACTTCACAGCCTCGTCTATCGATTTAATCTCCTTACCTAGCACTCGACCGATGTCTAACCTCAATATTGCTCACCTTATTATACCACTTCACACGCTAGGGAGATAGAGCGCAGGCACCTATGATCAAAGACAACTAGCCGGCATTTTCGTGTCTTCCACGTCTATTTCCTACGACGAATGGGAAAGAATATTTAAAAAATGCAAAACTGAAGTTTTTTAAGTTGTGTAGATATAATTGATGATATGATTATGAACAATAATAAATTTCAACATATTAAATATTCCCATAGTAAAATTTAGATCAACACATTTAAGCGAACAATATTGTGGTTTCAATTAGATCTCATCAGGCTGAATTAACTCTAATACACCCACATAAGTTTACCAATAAAAATTCAAATATAAGCCAATTATGGTGTTTTGTCTATAGGATAATACGATGGTGAATATAAATTGTGCAATTAGTCATAATAGTGGTAATGATAATATTAATAATAGTAATAGTAATAATAATAATAATAATAATAATAATAATAATGGTCTTATCAATAATAAGAATGAAAAAATGAGGCAATCTGTGATAACACGAATAATTGTTCAGGTGGAAGTAGTCGATAAAGGCTAGTAAAAACAAATGAACCGATTAAGTATTATTAGATTGTAAGGGAAGGAAATGAAACACGTTTACAATGAAGATAAGATTAAGGGATGATAAGAAGGGGGTTGAAAATATAAACAAGGGGTGGTGTAGAACTCATTAATTGGTTATATCTCAGTAGGCCGGGGAGGGAGTGATAATGGTTGTATACGAACTTCTTTTGAATGAGCATAGTTTAGGTTTAATAGTTCGAATGCCTATCGCCTGTCTCAGCTGTGTACAGTAGACGAATACGAAGTCTATTAGAAAGATTCGGAGGGATACGATGAATTACTTTGAAGGCTTTCGTTTTATCGACTACATGACCACTATCAATTAGATGTGACAGAATTGAGCTACTGGTTGTTTTTGTCTGTCCTTTGCCAAACCACCACGATGGAAGATGTTCAATAATGACACGTTGGTTAAGCTGTCTAGTAGTACGCCCAATATAACTGTCACCTAAGGTGCAGTTGAATTGATAAATGCACATAGATGTGGTAAAACTGTCGAGCTTATCCTTCGTTTGCGTCCCAATCATTCGTCGGCTAGAGAATGACAAACATAGGTGTGCTGCGTAAGACGTTCTTCATATACCCCTGGAAAGTCTCTGGAATAAAATCTCACTTGACAGAGAAGTCACCATTAAATTGTAACTTAATAAATAGAGGTTTTTATTTGCAGTCATGGTCTCAGATTTTCTCTCCAATGTTTTGATATGTTTCTTTATGAAACTACTTGGCTAGCCAATCTCTGTCAAGGAATCGTGAATATATCCAAATTCTTTTTGTAAACGGTCGTCCGTAAATATCTTTCTTGCTCTGCTCTTAAGACCTTTGACAACATTCCTTTTATATTTAATGGGCACGTGACTAAGGAAGTGTGTCTATTGCCCTGTGAATGTGCTTTTTCTGTACACACTTCTTCCAAGTGACCCATCTTACCTCCTACTTAGCGAGACATCCAAGAAATGTAGTTTATTCTCCTGCTCCTCTTCACAAGTAAAGGTAAGCGAAGGGTGAATGTTGTTGAATTTCAGCAACAACTCTTCTGTGTTAACATTCTCATCAGCTAAGATAAATGTATCATCGACATATCGGTAATACACATCCAACTCCTTGATGGTATCCTTCAATTTCCCGTTTTCAAGTTTTGCGAGAAAGAAGTCAGCTAATATTGGGCCTAATGGTGAACCCATAGCTATTCCATCCACTTGTTGATAGTATGAATTATTGAAGACAAAGTGAACATTCATTGTGCATTTAAGAAGTAATTCTTTGAGGCTACACAAGGGGATTCCTAAGTCTAATTGCCTATCGGTGATTTCTTGATAAATATAATCCACTGTTTCCAAAAGCGGTACGTTAGTGAATAGTGATGATACATCCATGGATAACATGCGTTTATACCTCACATTAGTCTTGGATATTTTAGAAATAAAGTCGAAGATATCACTAATTAATTCTATGTTGCACGATTTCCCTGTGCAAAGGACCCAGGATCTTAACTAATCACTTCGCTGTTCAGTGAAATGGAGAGTTATACATATCTAAAACAGGGCGAAGAGGAAGACCTGGTTTGTGCACTTTGGGTAGACCGTAAAGACGTGGAGTATTGGTACCCGTTGGTTTCATGAACTCATACGTGGTTGGTTCAGTTTTTTGAGGGAGTCGGTCATTAGTTTCTCCGCTCCTACACTGTCTTCGAAAGATTGTTATCGAGTAAATAGTAATGTTTCTCCTTCGTCTGATTATGAAATTATGTACCACCACAGCAGTGCCCACGCCTTACACAGATATTATTGTAATTCCAATCTGGAAATCTTCGTCACTCAGCATCAACAACAAAATTCGGTCAGATTTTCAATACAAACGTCAAGTAAGTCAGCTCTTCTATACGGATTGGATCAGAAACTTGGCGGGTGGGTCACAAAGAATACTTCCAACAGGCTATTGTAAACCTCTGTCTTCTCTCTGTAATAAAGATCAGATGGCCAGGCCGGAAAGAATCACCAACAAGAAACTAAGGGAACAAACAAACAAAACAAGGACCAATCGCCCAACAACAGCAAATATGCAGGAGAAAGTGGAGGTGGATTGCACACTCGCTGAGGAGGCCACCGCTGGGTGACATCGCGCGCGCATCAGGCCATTGCTCGAGTGGAACCCGACACAATGGGAAGCGGCGAGTGGGACGTCAGTGCAAGAGTGACATGGAGTAGATCGTATGAAGTGAAGAAGAGTTCAAAGATTATGGACTAACATGGGTGCAGGTGAAAGGTACAGCAGCAGGAAAACAGAAGTGGCAAGTGGAGACGTGCAGTTGAAGCCCTATGTTCCACTAGGAACCCAAGGGAACAATAATAATTATTATTATTATAATTCTTCTCCTTTTGAGTAGTATTACGTAACTTTCCCTTCCCTTTCCCCTCAAATTATGAAGAGCAATCACTAGAATATTAGACAGACGGAGACAGAAGGGGTGGGGGTGGCAAAGCGACTTTATTATCGACAGTGTGAGATAGTCATATAAGTGTTCATTGAGGTTGATAAAGATTTAGAAAACGGGGGGGGGCTACTGCACTCCAGAGTGTTGAGATAGTTCCCAAATTACTTTATCGTCAACGCTTTTGAAAGCCTTCTTGAAGTTGATGAATTTGAAGTAGAGGTTATAAGCACATAAATTATTATTATCATTACTATCGTTATGTAATAAGGGATTGGAGAAGTTTGTTTTGAAGTGGAGAAAATGTACTTTCCATATATATCCCATCCATCCAATAGAAAGTTATCGAGAATGCATATAGATAGAGTGGAATAACCTCGTAAACTATTCAAACGAATAATGATAATACTAGTTATAATGATCATTATTGTTATTATTATGACAGAAGGTTTTTGACATGAATGATTTATGTTCATATATTACACATATGGTGAAAAATATGAAAACCTGTTGATCATATATACATACATACATATATACCTTGGTTTGTGTCTACGTACAGTATTAAGCCCTTTATGAATTCATGCATAGCTAAGTATGTATTGCTTCACAAAAACCTTAAAAAATGTCATACTGTAATATTTTATTGTGTTGACTGACTCGGTCCTGGGTTCGATTCCTAACAACGTTCGGTGTTGGATGCCCATTGCTGAAGAGTCACAAACTACTAGTAGGACGAAACAGTTGACTGTCTAATAACTGCTCACGGCTGGTTTTTAAATGATCTCTATTTAACTGACATTAGTTAGTGAATATCAGTCACCAACTGCGCATTCAATGAGCACAGATTTGCAGCTGTTCTAGTCGCCACACTCCCTCCATGTAGCACACAAAGCCAGAGAAGAAAGTAAAAAGAAATACCAAATAGAGATAAAGTCAAAAAGAATAGTAATATTGAAGAACAATATAGTTTCATTGGGTATTATAAGTCACGAGGAGTGGATGCATCTGCGCCAGCCATCACTGAGAACAACGATTTTGAGCCATATCACACATTGTCTTCAGCCTTCATTGGTGTTTCCCGTCCCGTGGACCATAACCAGCCAGGAAGACTACATCTTCCTACGTGGCTTAAACTACCTGTTGTAGATTTTATTGACGGATGAAGCCATGTTTTCGTTTGACCACTATATACTAACTCTTTTCCAACCTGATACTATGTCACTTAACATTTCCCGCCGAGGAAGGCGATGACTAGACAGGCATGCGTAACACATGTCCTAACCATCTCGATCGATATAACTTCACCGCCACGTCGATTGATTTCCCCCCCCCCTCCTCCTTTCCTAGCATTGGACCGATGTCTAATCTCAATATTCCTCACCCTATTATATCACTTAGCAAGGGAGATAAAACGCAGGCACTTATGATCAAATACAACCAGTCAGCCTTTTCATGTCTTCCACTCTCAATGGTCAGGTCTCACGGCCGTAAAGGAGGACAGAGAGAAGTACTGAGCAGTATACACGTTGTTTGGTCGACAGCCAGCGGGATATCACGTCTACTAAGCCGGCATATGCGTTACTTCCTGGCTGTCCTCACCATGGAAGTTACTCACGAATATATATATATATATATATATATATATGTAATTTTGGAGAAAATATCCCCTCACTATTTGTATTTCTTATCCCAACATTTATATATTTATAAGTGTAAAGCTTGAAAACGATTATTATTATTATATGGTTTAATTACTTGTGTTCTGAATATATGCATAATAATATTATTAGTAATAGTAATAATAATGACTTTATTCCCAACAATACGCCTGATGCAGTGTGGAATTTTCAGCATGTAGTACAATGTGTTACACCGAATGTTCTCTTTATATATTTACATAATACGGTGAAGGGTGGTGTGGGAATAATTAAGAGGATATTTACAATAAATACGAAATTAAAATTACATATAAAAAGTGACAACAAGATAATAATAATAATAATAGTAGGAAGGATAAAAGGTGCCGACGTATTTACTGTTTCACAATGAGTTAATAGTTTAATGTGCTATTGTAAATGTATGTGTAGGCGGTTGTTACTTCCCGGCTGCCCACATCACCGTGGGAGTTGACTGATTCTTTGGGTAACTGAAACAGAAAGAGGGTTAGTGATGAGTAACCGCAGAGCTCATGGGACACCTACTTGAGGCCAACCGTTCACACACGGTCTGTATGAACTGGTTTCTTGGATTGGTTCCGTATTAGTAAACTTACCGTCGGTTACGGAGCACCATAAGTTAAGTTGGGATGTACAGTTGTTGGAGTCGACCTTTTCTAACCTTCTCTCTCTCTCTCTCTCTACAGAGTGGAGAGACACCATAGCTGGCTGGTTGGCATTCTGGTCATCTGAGGGAAACATATTACTATGGCTGTTATATCCTTATTCTCCAGCAGTACGACTTCGCCCACAGATCCCCAGGATAGTGTAAAGTAGAATTCTTACACTATGCGGGTAACTGCTTTTAGTCTGAACGCTATCCCAACAACCTGCATGAACAATAGTTCTAGCCAGTGTAGCTTGTTGGGTCATTGGGATATGCAAGCCCGACCAACACGTCATGGTAACAGCTATCGATTCGGCCCACCTTTTTCCTTACTTTAAAGGGTTTATTTGTCTCTCCTGCTTCCATGTTAACTCCTTATTGCGAATACTTCAACGATGTCCAAGGATTTAAGATTGATGTTACTTTATTCGATGGTGAGTGACAGTGAAATCCAGGCCATGTGAATTTCGTCCTAATTAGGACTTCATCAACTAGTGAATGCATCTGAAATTCCAGTGAATAATCATGATGTCCCTACCACTGGAAATTGAACTCTGCAACAATCATTTCAAACGATAAACTCTCAACGGGGACACCATCCCTTACTGGGGAATATAAGTACATCCACCAGATGACAAGTCCACAAAGGGACGAAACGCACGCCGAAACTGGATTCCACAGCTATCAGCTACCATCAGTGAGAATGATGCCATAGTAAAAAAAAACTAGTTTATTTATCGAGTTTGCCCAAGGATTGATATCACTTAGGGGACCATTGAATACCAGTACCGGAGTACTGGAAAGCTGTTTCGTCCTAGTTTGGGTTCGAATCCAGGACCTTCTGGGTAGTATACTATTTGATTTAATGTCCCATGAATTCTAGCTTCTACCAATTCGTGATTTTCGCACGATTGGCAACAATCGATGTCATCGGTGGGAAATTCATCCTCACACTTAACTGGATGGATCTCACTGGTCACAACTTCTCATTAGAACTGCAGGAAACTCCGTCCTTTAGCAAGTCGACAGGTAGTATGAGGTTAATTTTCCAGGGTTGATTTGTAAAGATTAGGTTTACTTTGTCGCAGCTGTTATTATTATTATTATCGTATTGTCTCTTTTTGATCCGTTTCCGGTGTGGTGAAAAGTAGAAAAGCCATTCTATTTTTAACCAAGTTATTTAACCCTGTTACGTAATGTTTTGTTTATCGAGTAATCTTATGAATTTCATATCACCTTTCTGTGAGAGATATATATATATTGCATGAATGATTTTATAGATTACGTAACCTGCTTTGTTTTTGCTCAATATATTTAACTATGATTTATAATCACAAATATTTTGTCGCGATTTACACCATTATTACAGTCATTATTATTATTATTGCTATTATTATTATTATTATTATTATTATTATTGACACCTATTCTCTAAATGTCCACACCGGATACACTTACTAACAATTCTAAACACGATATTCAGGGAAGAGATTAATTTTCAACGAATTTATTATCGAGAATTTGATCTTAGAGATTTGATATCAGTTAGAGAACAAATTTTAAGAAAATGTCATGGAGTACTGTATAGACAGCTATTTCGCCTTACTTCGAGACTCGTCTGTAGTACGCATCCACCACCAGGGTTTGAACTCAGGACTTTCTCGTTACTAATCAAGTTTGTAGACCATTCAGTGACTGGGAGTGTACCCCAAATACTCATCAACCTTATTCAACATTTGGCTGTACGACAACGGCACATGTCAAGCGATCCACAACGGAAAACTCAGCGGGGCGTTTGCAGTAAACACAGGAGTCAGACATGGGTGTTTATTATCACCCACGATGATATTCCTAATTGTGGTAGACTGACTGGACTATGCGTCAGACAGTGAGTGGGAAACGAGAAGACAGGGATATCCTGGACTGACCGACGTGAAGAACCTGGAAGACCTGGATTTCGCGCGTGGATGATTTATGCTTGATGTCACACAAAATCGGAGACTTACAAGCGAAAACTGACAAATTGGTTGAAGAAGCATCCGGCGAAGACAGGACTCCAGGTGAACATAGACAAGACGGAGGTTATGAAAATAACCAACCAACCAACCAACAACAGCAGCAGCAGAGACATCCAGCTCCAGTCACCATCACCATCAACGGGAGGGATTTGAAAGAGGTTACTTCATTCATTTACCTACAGGCAGTTGGAACAGACGAGGATGTCAAATCGAGAATCGGGAAGGCGAGAAACACATTCATCAACCTGAAATAACCAATCTGGAAATCTTCGTTACTCAACTCTTCGTCAACAACAAAATTCGGATTTTCAATACAAACAGCGTCAAGTCAGTCATTTCCTCTTTACGGATCAGAAACTTGGCGAGTGGGTCACAAAGAATGTTTCCAACAGCTTGTTGCAGACCTTCATTAATCAACAGCTGTCTTCGCTGGCTCTATACTGAAGATCAGATGGCCGGGCCGGGCTGGGCCGGAAAGAATCATCAACAAGAAAGTATGGGAACAAACACACCAATCGCCAACAAATTGCCCAACAAATATGCAGGAGAAAGTGGATGGTTATGGATCGGACACTCGCTGAGTAGGCCGCTGGGTGACATCGCGCGTCAGGCGATTACTCGAGTGGAACCAGGCCGAAAGGGAAGCGGTGAGTGGGACATCCAATGGTGGGTGACATGGAGGAGATTGTATGAACAGAGAGGAGTTGAAACAGTATGGACTAACATGGATGGATGCAGGTGAAAAGTACACCAGAAGGAAGACAGAAGTGGCAAGTGGAGACGTGCAGTTGAAGCTCTATGTTCCACTAGGAACCCAAGGGAACAATAATAATAATACAGTGTCTGGGACCTGACTCACTGATCACTCCATGGATTCTGACTTTTATGAATTTATGATTTTAGTCTGACTATCAGCCAGTGTCATTGTCAAGAATTTGTTCTTACTCCTGACTGACAGTGTATCTCAATGATGGTCACGACTTCTCACTAGAACACCATGAAACTTAGTCCTGAAGTCACTTACTATACAATAATCATGTTTATACTATATATATTTTTTAAAAGAAACTATACCAAATGAGCAAATTTAAGCATTGGGCATGAATTCATATGAACTGTGACCAAGATTTGACCAAATACTTTCAAAATAATTGGGTGCTGAGTGAGATGTAGACATGTTTAAGAATTATATTTGTAAAATCCCAGGAAAAGACATTTCCTTAACAAGTGTATATATATATGCCTTTCTCATTTTAATTTGCATTAAATTCCTCGAAAAATGTTCGAACCACTTTGCTGAACAAAACGTTGGAATTACCCAGTTTCAAATTCGGCTAGATTTTACAAATACAATTCTTTACAATAGGTGTGAATTGCGTGTAGTGAATTGGATTGTTTTCCTTCACGTTCCCAGTGGAACATAGGGCCTCAAGCTAGTCGCTTGAAGTTTCTCTAGCAGTGTTTATTTTACAGGATGGGGTTGCTAGCCTCATGCCCAACCTTTCCTCTTTATCATCATTACTTCTGGCTTAGCGAGGTAAAGGAGTGCGTCGGCCGGAGATCGAACCCCGGACCATGTGCATGGTCGGCGAGCGTCCTAATCGCTATACCACCGACGCACTAACAATAGGTGTGAATTGAGACAAAATACTTTTATGATCATAATCATTAGTTAAACAGCCAGTGATATCAAAATAGATTATGTAATGTATAATAATTAAAAGTTTATAGGGTTTCATCATGAGATAATATCAGTTAGAGAACCATTGGAAAACCACTACCGGAGTACTAGACAGCTGTTCCGTTCCGTTAGTTTGGGACTCTTCGTCGGTACACGCCCACCGCCAGTGTCTGAGCCCAGGATCTTCCGTTTACAAGGCTAGTGAGCTCATAGACCATAAAGCCACTGGAACTCCATCAAATGGCCCGTGAATTCCAGTTTCTGTCGTCTCACGACATAGCGAGACCAACAGTCAATGTTATCGGTGTCGTGTATTTGTCCTTACGGTCGATCTGCTGCACCGTATGGGTCACGACTTCCCACTAGAAATCCAGGTAACTACATACATGAATAGGGCCAGTCACTAGTGAGCATCCCATAGATATTCAAGTATTGGTTGGTAGGGGTATGATCAATAGAAGTTAGAATTCACGGGTCATTCGATCGGGTCCCAGTGACTTAATGGTCTACGAGCTCGCTGGCCTTGTGGCTAGAAGGCCGCTACGCTGCGGCGCAGCATCTCTTTTTCTCACTTGCCGAACATTTTCGATCCCCGTACCCACCCACGATTAAAAGACGAAATTCTGTCGACTCTACTTCATCAAACTGTATCTACAAGTTCACCTGCAGCTGCGGTGACACACACTATGTTCGTAGAACCAATAGAATTTTCCAATGTCGTGATGGAAAAGAACATGTTTCAAAATGGCTATTAAATCATATTGAAAATCCCAACGGGATTAATCTGAATAGAAATCCAGCATCATCCATTGCAAAACACTTATTAATGTCTGGTCACAAAATCAATATTAATGACTGTTTCACAATTATTTCATCACATAACTCGAATTCAAGGCTGGTTAGTGAAGGTGATGGAAGCACTTTGGAGGATTAATCACATACAGCCTAAACTGTGTGAACAAAAACGACACAATAGACTTCAATCTTCGCCTACCCTGGACTGCATGACCTATCTAAATATGATTGGTCATTAGTATGTACTTTTGTTTTTTATTTAACTGAGTAATTGTCATGAACTTTATTTTATTATTGCTAACCATGTTATTAGTTGTAAAGCGGTTGTAAAGAAACTACGAGATGACGATATCATCTCGTGGCGAAATTTGTCTTCTTAATGCCTTATTCAAATCCCTATAAGCCAATATTTGTATAACTAAATGTCTTAATCAATAGAAAAGGGGAGGGTGTAAGGTTAATAACGTTATTAGACAAATAAAAGGATTACATAACAAGGCCAGAAGTTACATAGATTTAGAGTTTAATACAGTAAAAAAAATATGATTGAATTACACTAATAAAAAGAAGGTGGGCGGGGGGAGAGAAATGCAATAACTCCAGAAACTATTTTGTGATTAAAACAATTTTGATTTTCCTGCCAACTGACTGAATCAATGTGTTTGACCTCTGTTGATGACATGTCAACCGCATAGTATGCAGTCTTCTAAGATTGGATGAAGTTTTGGAATTTGAAAAGATGACTACTGAGCTCAAATCTCAGTGTAGAGGAACATTATCACTGATTCACTGAGGGGGGGGGCTTTAGGTAAACCAATAAGCTGACGAGTTCATAAATTGGACGAAATGCACATCTGAGTGGATTCCACTGCTTGTTATCGTTAAAAAAATCACTTCAAGTTAATCACTTCTCCAAACATCGTCGAAGGCTCCATAGTAGCGAACATGTCAACAGTACAGGCTGAAAATTTTGGTCCAATCGAACAAATAATAGCATATGAGATATGTTCTATTTTCAACTGTGATTTTGCTCTTATCCTGTGAAAAATATCATCGAAGATAAAAACCTACACACACACACACACACACACACACAAAAGACAACTCATCGCCTGCTGAGGATTTGTGTGGACTGTGGATGAATTACAATTGCTAGATTTTCGTCGTGAATCAACATCGATAGGGGTAAGATCATGGATTAAATTTGAAACCTTCAGGCTACCCGATCAAGTTTGCTGACCAATCAGCCACTTGAGATGTAAAATTCAATCACTTATGGGTGACCTAGCACAACCCTCAGCTAATCAATGCCTATGTTGAGTTTCGGCTTCATCCTGACACATGTGGTGGGCCGCCCTACTGGTCACAACTTCTCACTATACAGAACATCTATCCAGTAGGCATCCATGAACAACTGGAGATTGTTGATATTTAGATTATGAATCCCAGACTTCTTTGACAAAACAACTGGCTGTCCAGTATTCGATGTTGACTTCCAATGACCTCTCCAACTGATGTTTCTTTCGTGATACAATCGACATTGGAAGAAGATTAACCAAATTCTCATAAAATGTATTATCTAAAATATCATTTATCAAGTGTTAGTTTGCAGGGATATGATTGGTTACAGGAAGGATCATGAGCTGACATCAGTTAGAGATTCACTGTGAGACCTGGGAGTACTGAACACTTGTTTCATCCCACTATTTTGGGACTCTTCAGCGATACGCACCAATCGCCATGGTTTGAATCCAGAACCTGCTAGTTACACAGCGATTGAGCTCGTAGTCAATTCAACCAGTAGGTTCCGAACCGACGGCTAGTCGCCAAGTTAGACAAGAGGACAGTTATTCGCCTGTAGCATTCATTGGCTGATGGTTTCGCTAAATATGTATGTCACATATAGGCAGAAGTTGGAATTCGTGGGCTGTCGGGTCGGATCCCAGTGATTTAATGGTCTAGGAGCCGGTGTCGTAGCTAAGAGGTCCTGCGTTTCAGCCCTGTGAGCGGGTGAGTCCCGCCGATGAGTCATTGGTTTTCGAATGGTTCTCCAAGTGGTGTCAATTTGTGATCGATCCTTTAAATCATTATGATTATTCCCTTTGTTTCGAAGTGGGGCATCATAGGCTTCAACAGAACGCCTCCATTCTGTCGTGTTCTCTACAGTCCTCTTCAGCTGGCTGGCTTCAAAATCGCCCATAGACTGTCATCCCCTCACTACACAACCTAAATTATGTCCCCTTCGCACCACAGCCCAACCTTTCGTTTCTCATTATGGTTGCATTAGAGGGCTAGGCGAGCAATGTCATCACATGGTATCTTCAGTGGCGTGTGTCTAATCCATCTCCATATGGAGAAACAGATTCTTGATTGATTAATTTCCAGAGTTATTATATGCTCACCTTGTCTGGCTGGTCATCTTATCTTCAGTCTGAAGCCAATGAAAGTGGCAGCTATTGATAAAAGTATACACTGGCCAATTCGAAATGCCCAACGTGATGTACACACCAAATTTCTGACCCATTTAGTAGAAGAAGTGACTAGCTGAATGACTGACTGACTGACTTAACGACATCGGTGTTGAAAATCCTAATTTTGTTTACAATAATTGGTTAGTAAGGATTAGATTTGGTTTAACAAAAACATGACATCAATCCATGAAATCCTTGACAGTTAAACAACTGAGTCAGGTAGGGAGATGTAGACTTCCGGGTTGAGGCCCTCGGGACTCTAAGAATCAATGGCTGGAGACAATAGGTGACACATGGCTCAAAATCGTTGTCAATGGCCAGCACAGATGTATTCAGTCTCTGCCATCTTTCATATTCCTTTCTACCATTACCCATTCTGTTTCACTCGTATACTTGTCAAACTCTATTGGTTCTCTTCATTCATCTTCTTGTCTACCTTTGTGTGCTATACAGAACGTGGCAACTCGAACTGCTGCACTTCGGTGCCAAGTTCTATGTTGAATCCAGACAGGTAGACAGGTAGACAGACAGATTTGCTTTGACGAGTTTGACTACGGATTACTATCAATTAGGGGCCATTGAAAACCAGGGCTGGAGTACTGGACACCCAGCTGTTTCATTCCACTAGTTTGGGAATCATCGGTAGTAAGTACCCGTCCTCCAGGGTTTGAACCCATAACCTTCCGGTTACAAGTCAAGCTAGCTCGTATACTATTCAGCCACTAGGAGCCGACTCCTCAATGGCTATTGCATGGATTCTAACTTCTACAAATCCGCGGTGCATTAAGTGTGGCTGGAACTAACCATTATCGACAAAGTTCAATAATAGCGTCGACCCATTGGATGCGAACGCACGAGTGACCTTCAGCTAACCAATCATAAAGATGAGGAATGTCTGCTCAAAAAATGATGTATATTGACAAGAAACAACGCTTGAAAACGCATTAAACAGGGCATCTTTCTCTGACATGGCTTAAAAATACGTCCTAGTTGTAACGAGGAGTATCAGCTGCTAATTTAAACTAATTTCTGTACATATGTATTCACCGAGATGACTACAGATAAACTGTTTTTGTGAATCGTGTATCTTTCTCATCCTGCTTGCAGTCTTCCAAAAAGGCCATCGGTTGAATTGTTATGGTTTCCAGCAAGAGGATAGACGACTACTTACCAGGGAAACGTGGATAATAAAACAAATTAAAATGAATGACATCAACTATAAATCTATCCTTAATCGTAACCATTAGCTTAATCCTGACCCTAACACTAAACCTAACCTTAATCCTAACCCTAATCACAATTCTTATTCAAACCGTAATTCTAACCCTAATGCTAATTACAACCCTGATCCTAACCCTAACGAACTATTAACACATTCTCTGGGGGAAATTTGCTCCTAAGTTGATGAATAGCGTTGATATTTCAGCTCTGATAGTGACAGATGCTGTTGGCCGACGACTAGCATGCGTTCAAGGTCATTCGAGCGTTCACACCCACCTGGGACGCTATTGTTGAACTTCGCGCCAATAATCATCGGCGGGTAATCCATCCTCACACTTGACTGGATGGATCTCACTGGTCACGACTTCTCATTAGAACTCCAGGAAACTCCGTCCTTATTATTATTATTAGTATTATTATATTACTCATATTTATTTCATGGAGGATTTCATCATGAGCTGACATTGATTAGAGAACCATTCGAAAAACCTGGGAGTACTGGACAGCTGTTTCGTCCTAGTTTGGAACTCTTCATCAGTACGCACTCACAGGGGTTCGAACCCAGGACCTTCTGGTTACAAGGCGAGCTCGTAGACCATTGAGCCACTGGGATCCGATCTATAATGGTCCTGAATTCATATTTATTTCCCAACTGTTTAAATGAGTTCAACTAAAGTACGTAATGGATATTTAGATATACAGACACAAATAGGGACACACTGTCTTGTATGTAATTATGTGTGTGTGTCTCTGTATCTCTCATTCTCTGTCGGTGTGTGTCTGTCTGCCTATCTACGTTGGTAGATTCACGCACACACACACACACACACACTATGGCTTAGGCAATAAGTTTGTTTTTGAGCTCTAATCACACAAATAATAAAAAAGTATATTAAGTAAATAAAATTAGCAGACGAATTCAAGTAAATAAGAAGAAAGAGGAAATTCGATTTAGAAGCCAAAATAAACAAAAGAAGGGAGGGAGCAACAAGCCCTCGCTCACTTACACACACACGGAGAAAGAGAAATTGATAAAGAAAATGGGGGAAATTCTTCTCATATCTATCTACCTCTGATCTCTCTCTCTTAGTGCCTGTCTTAAGGAGAGTAATCCTAGAAAATTGAATAAATATCGAACACATATGAACCGGAAAATAAATTTTCCCCAAGCAAAATATTTGTCTTTTTGTCTAATTATTTATTTATCTATGTGTTTATCATTTCCGCTGGTGTTTCTGATATTTATCTACCTCAGTCACCCGTTGTTGCAGTCACAGAGAGCAAGAGAGAGAGAGGGAGACATCACCAGTGAATTCCACTAAAAAGTAGATGAATGACTCATTAGTCACCTTTTTACGAGTTGATCACGAATTGGCATCAGAGTTAGAGAACCATTGAAAACCACTACCAGAGTACTGGAATCATCGGCAGTACGCGCCCAACACCAGGGTTCGAATCAAGAACATTCTGGTTACAAGACAAACTCGTAAACCATTCATGATTTAGTGCGATTGGCACCAATCAATGTCATCTGTGGGACATCCATTCTCACACTTGACTGGATGTGGACCTCACTGATCACGAATTCTTAAGAGTAACCACTTATTGGTGTATCAAAATATCCATTAAATTCGTATCACAGCCTTAATAGCACATCGGTAACCTTTCTGACTGTTTCACTGGGTGACTCACGGGGGTGCAAATATCAGAAAGGATATAAATTCCTTCAAGGTTGCAAACACACCTTGATGACGTATGAGAGTGCCGATAAGCACGAAATATAGGTCTAAGTCTTCCTGCCAGTTGCCTTCAACCATCTAATAGCAACTATTCAGTGTACACCGCGATGATGAGTCATCACATTGCAAAGATGACTGAAAGAATCTAATTGCACTAAACCGGCGACTAGGCCCGGTGGGTGCATTATGCTAAAAAGTCCCAAACCAATAGGACGAAAGTTCTTTCCAATAATCCCAGATTCTCCAATGGTTCTCTAACTGGCATCAACTCATGATGGAATCCTTCAACCAATCAAACAAAATTCTCTACAAAAACCAATATACTTCAAAATTTATCGGATGCTCACTAGCGACTGGCCCTCTTCAGGTAGATAGTTAGTTACCTGGGGTTATAGTGGGAAGCCGTGACCAGTAGAGTACAGCATCTTGAAGATGAGGCAGCAACTCATCACTGAAGAAGACAGTGAGCGAAGTGGTCGCATTATGTCATAAATTGGCAGAAGTTGGCCAATGGATCGGTTCCTGGTTGCTTAATGGTCTGCAAGCTAGCTCACTGGCCTTGTAACCAGAAGTTCCTGGGTTCGAACCCATCTCGGTGTGTGCGTACTACTGAAGAGTACCAAACCAGTGGGACGAAACAGCTAGAGCTGTCCAGTACTTCCAGCTAGTTTTCCAATGGTTCTGTAACTGATATCAACTCAATATGAAATTCTCCAACCAATTAAACGAAAAAAATCCCTACAAAACCCAATACTTAAAATGTTTAGACGCATAACTGAGTAGTAACCACCTACTGTCCAATCAAGTTAGCAGAATTATTTATCCAAAAGCCACATATCATTTTGCTTTCGCACCTATTTGCCCTCATCAATAATAGAAACTCATAGATACCTTTGAAGTGGAAAAAAGAGCAAAATAATAATCTAACCAGTAAGGTGCAGCAGGTCGAGTGTGAGTACGAGTACTCACCGAAGACATTGGCTAGCGGTTGTGCTATATCATGAATTGGCAGATGTTAGAATTCATCGGTTACTGGATCGGGTCCCAGTGGCTTAACGGTCTACGAGCTAGCTAGCCTTGTGACCAGAAAGTCCTAGGTTCGAACCCTGGAGGGTGCGTACTTCTGAAGAGTCTTAAACCAGGACGAAACAGATATCTGTCTTGTACTCCCTGTTGGTTTTTGCAATGGTTCTCTAACCAATGTCAGCTCATGATGAAATCCTGTAACCAATCTGACCCCTATTATCACCGATGATATGAGAAAGAATTCATGGGAGCAATAAAACGAAACAATTCTCTCATTGTCTTTCTCTCTCTTTTAAGAGGAGTAATTCTAAAAGAAATGAATAAATATCAAACTGATGAACCGGAAAATAATAAATTTTCTTAAGTAAAATATTTGTCTATTTGTCTAATTATTTATTTAATTTATTTATCTATGCGTTCATCCTTCTCTCCTACAATTACCCTTCTCCTTTTTGTTATTATTGAGATGGTTGTGTGTATGTGTGCGTGCGTGTTTGTGTTTGTGGAGGCGGCCGAGGGGCGGCGGGTGGCGTTTAGTAAAGAGAGCTGTAAAATGGAAATTCTATAGGAAAAATTACCACAAAGGAAAATTGAGTTATTTACTTTGTGTCTCTCGCCTTGTTTGTGGGATGAGTTCGAGTTGCAACACACTCCCCTATCCATGTACCACACAAAGCAAGAAAAGAAAGTAAAAAGAGATTGAAAACAAAGATATCAGGCAAAAAGAATAGTAATATCAAAGAACAATATAGTTTCATTGGATATTATAAATCACAAAGAGTGGATGTATCTGCGCCAGCCGGCCATCCATTGAGAACGAAGATTTTGAACCAACCATATAACTAATTGTCTTCAGACTTCATTGGTGTTTACTGTCCCGAGAACTCAAACCCTCCAGTTACGTACGGATCGTCGTAAGGTAAGTCGGGATGTACAATTGTTGGAGTCAACCTTTTCTAACCTTCTCTCTCTCTCTCTCTACAGAGTGGAGAGACACCATAGCTGGCTGGTTGGCATTCTGGTCATCTGAGGGAAACATATTACTGTGGCTGTTATATCCTTATTCTCCAGCAGTACAACTTCGCCCACAGATCCCCAGGATAGTGTAAAATAGAATTCTTACACTATGCGGGTAACTGCTTTTAGTCTGAACGTTATCCTAACAACCTTCCTCACTCTGATATCAGCTTGAAATGCTTCTGTTCACAGTCAGCATAGAGATACCAAAAGTCAAGATTTTCAAGTCAGTCAGCAAAAAATTGCACTTGGTTGCACGGAAAACATTTGGAACGGACTACTGCACACTTCTATGAACAATGTACCACCTTCGCTAGCTCCATAATGAAGATAAAATGGCCGGCAATTTGGCCAGAAAGAATAAGAAACGAGAAACCCTGGAAGGTAACAAATCGATGAAGAATCTATTGCAATAATAGAGAAGATTTTTTAGCTCAATTAGTTGTGTTCACTGAGCTGGTCGATGATTTAACTGCGAAGCTGTCATTCTACGTCCTTCTAGATAACATCTTCAGTTTATGTTTCTAGTATAAAATAAACACATTTAAATTCTCCACGAATGAACTACTTGTGTCTTCTGGCAAATTTACCAACTAATAAAAAGTAAATCACATGTGACAAGAAAGTTTAAATTCCAAGCCAATAAAAAAATATGACCAGTCACAAAGATAGGTTGCCAGGTGACAGAATTCTATCAGCATTCATGGATAATTCATATGAGTTCATTTTACACCAAAAACTGCTCTGAAGATGTTGTCAAGATGGTAGATGACTAAAGCTTTGCAGTTAAATCAACCAGCTCCTCAGAGAACACAGCTAATTTAGAAGAATCTATTGCGAGAAACAAGGAGACAGGCATAAAATCGACCCACACAAAATGCTTGGAGGATTTGGATTACTCTCGTGATGATATATGTCTGATTTCTCACAAACTGCTGGAGGATATGCAAGTGAAAAGCAACAGGTTGGTGGAGGAAGCATCCAGAGAAGATAGGACCTCAAGTGAACATACCGAAAACAGAGGTGATGATGAAGATTCCTAACCGACAACAACAGCAGCAACGACAACAGACAACAATCAGCCAGTATGAATGGGAGAAATCTGAAAGAAGCAACCTCCTTTGCCTACCTATCCATCTGCATACCTGGGAAGTATTGTTTCAATTACAGGCGGACAAAAATGACGAACATATCAAAGCAGCGAGGATCAACGGGAAAGCAAGTCAAGCTTTCATTACTCTCAGCACTCAGCATAAAAATGAAAATAACATCCGGATTTTCAACTTCAATGTGAAGTCAGTCAGTTCTACTTACTAGACGGATCAGATGCTTGGCGCCGGGTCATGAAGGGCACTTCAAACAAACCACAGACTTTCATCAACAACTAGCTTCACTCAGTACTACTCAAAATCAGATGGCCGGTCAGAAAAAATCAGCAACACGGATCTCTCGCAACGAACGAACGAACGAACGCATCAGGAACCAAATGTACAACAAATCTGAAGGAAGAAATGGAGTTAGATGGATTGGTTGGCCATACTCTGAGAAAACAAACCATCAAGTAAGTGACATCATACGCCAGACCATTACTGAACAGAAGTTCAAATGAGGAGTGGAGAGTTAGTTGGTCGTCAGTGAGGGGGTAACATGGAGGAGGTAATGTGAAGAGGAGACGAAAGCATATGGGTAGACGTGGAGACAGGTGAAAACGTTGGCAGAGAATCACGAACGCAATAGAGACGTGAGGCTGAAGCTCCATTTTCCTCTAGAAACTAAGGGAAATAATAATATTAATAATTGCTCAGCAAATATTTCTGCAGAAAATGGAGACGGATGGGATACACACTGAAGAGACTATCGAGTAATGACAAGTGATGACAAAAAATGACATTTCACGAGGTGAAAGTAAAAGCTTGTAGGCAGTCTTGAAGCTATCTGACTGAAGAATACTTCAGAGAAGTCGATGAAATAGCGATGTTCTTTTGAAACTCTATAATATATTCCATTTGGAAACACCAAACGGGAATAGTGACGACAATGAATTACAGAAACATTCAACTTTTACCAAGCCTTCAATATAACAACAGTAATAGTATGTATCTATATAATATTTAATTAAATATTTTTATTTCAAAATTAAATTAAATAATTCCCCGTTAAACATTCAATTTATCATCCTTCTAAAAACTGCCTGTTTTTCGTTTTACATTGAATCTATATGCATGAATAACTCTATTGAAACAAACGTATTAGCAATAATAATAATAATATTAGTAATGGATAATACCCTGACCGACAAGTTGATTTGAGAGCGGTATACTACTACTACTACTACTACTACTACTAATAATAATAATAATAATAATAATAATAATAATAATACTCTAATTGACATCGGTAAAAGGCAATAAATCGCATTATCATTTATATTTCTGCTTGTTATCTTTATTATACTACTTATAAGTTATCAGTATTCACTCTTACTACCACTACTAACAACATGATTGTCATAACTCAAACTCATTTTGTTTGTTTTTTTAACGTAAATTTTTACTGCTATTGTTATCATGAGTATACATTCTCTCCCTCTCGCTCTCTCCCCTACTCATCACTATCTCCCTCCCTCCCACCTTTCCTCGTATTCCTCATCCCCCACGCTTTTCCCTCATTTCTTCCCCTCTAAATATATCTGTCTATCAGAAATAAGGGTTGTATTTTTTGTTGTTGTTCTTATTGTACAGGAAGCTGTTGTAATATGGAGACTTAGATATTATTATTTTTTGTTGTTGATTGTATTGTCTAGCTAGTCTACTCATATCCTTTTTAAGTAGTTAAGTCAATATGAGTAGAATAAGTATACAATTGGTGGATGGTGGCTAGCAGTGGAATCCAGGATGCGCATTACGTCCTATTTGGAACTCGTCAGCTAACTGGATGTACCTGCATTCCTCAGTTATTGGGTGATGATGTTCCCACCGAGGCTCAAACCCAGTACCCATAGTTTCAAACGCCAAAGCGTTATCCACTAGACCACTTGGGCCACGAGGGCCACCTCTTGTGCAACGGGTCATATTAATTATTGAATTGAATTTTTGATTTTCCCGTCGATTGATTGGACCGAAGTGCTCGGTCTCAGGTTGACATGTTGGCTTCTTGTGGAGGGACATCCAGATGACGAGTCCCAAATAGAACGAAATGCGCCCTATCCTGGATTCCACTGCTAGCCACCATCCACCAATTGTATACTAATTAAATACCCAGACATCGTCGAAGCATCTGCACAAGAAGCCGACATGTCAACCTGACACCGAGCACTTCGGTCCAATCAATCGACGGGAAAATAAAAAATTCAATTCAATGAGTAGAATAATGTTATGTGGGGGCAGTGAGGCGTCGGATGCGGGTGGAGGTGGGGGTGGATAGCAGAAATCCAAATCCATTTCTCGATTTTTTCGTTTGATTAGTTGGAGGATTTCATGTGATGATGAGCTGACATCATTTAGAGAGAACCATTGGAAAACAAGCCAGAAGTACTGGTAGACAGCTGTTTTATCGTAGTTTGGTTCTCCAACTAATGTCAGCTCATCATGATGAAATCCTCCAACCAAGCAAACTAAAATCCCTACAAAAACCGATCCTAGAAAAACTAATCTGATGCTCACTGGTGACTGGGTCTATTCAGGTAAGTAGCCGTCTGGGGTTCTAGTGACCGGTAGGGTGCAGCAGGTTGAAAGCGAGGCAGCAACTCATCATCGAAGAACACATTGCGTAGTGGTCGCAGAAGTTAGAATTCATTGATTTGCCATTAGATCGAGTCTCAGTGGCTTAATGATCTATGAGCTTCCCTTGTAACCAGTAGGTCCTGGGCTCGAACCATGACGGTGGGTGAGTACTGATGAAGAATCCCAATCTAGGGCGAAAATCTCGACTCTCAGATTAACCTCAGCTTCCTTCAAAAACTGAAATTATTCAGATCACTCAGAATATGCGATCTGCTTGATATTGTAAATGGTAAACAGTCGAAGCAAGCACAAATTTGTAGAATTATATACTACTGATTAATTGAGATGAGTCGTTGTATACTACTCATAACAAAACAGTAGTGCATTAAACTAATTTAGCTTTCTTAGCTAAACTGCTGATAAAAATCTACACTGATCTGTTAAAAATGTTTTTCGTGACGCATTCGCCAGGTTTCGAAACCATATAAAAGAAGTGACTGACTGACAGTCACAAAAAACCATATCGTTTTGTTTTCCATTCATTCATTGGGAAATACAAGAAGGCCTTTATTATAATGAATATTATATACTACCCAATGGCCAAATTTTTTCCAACTGTTAAAAGGGAACTTGGTTTGGACATAAATAAGGATTTATTGAAAGTCGAAATAACAATGAAGATCACTAAACCAAATAACAAAGGTAATAGTACATCTGCTATGGTATCAAAACAAAGTTTACTAACTTGATAATCGTTCGTCAGTATTGGGTTATTTTTAGTTTGTCTAATTGGCCAATTGGTTCATTTACGGAAGCAGAATCAGACGTTGGTGAACTACCATTTCTAGACCGCCTGGCTAGTTAACAGGAGGGAAAACTGAGATTTTGGTATATCTATATTCAGGAAGAAAACCCACTCTAATAAACGTTTAGACTTTGGTTCATCACACCGTATCAGCGCAAAGGTATCAGTTGTTTCAAGTCTTCTTAGACCAGCACGCGATCTGAAAACGGATGAGAAAGAAAAAGAAGAGGAAGAAATATCAAACATTACTGAAACTCTTCTCAAGCAAAACAACTACCCAAGGAACTTCATCAACAAAATCAACACAGACATTAAGTATGGTCGAAAACGCATTCCTAAAACATGTACCTCAACGCTTGTCATTCAATATAGAGCAGAGACGTCAGACGATATCAGAGAAGTACTCACTCAGCTCGACATTAGAGTTTTCTTCAAAACATCAGACAAGCACATTGCGAAACAATCTTGTCCATATAAAAGACAAAATCCCAAAAGATTCTCTATCTAATTGTATCTACAAAATAAAATGCTTGCTTGGAATGTGATGTGATATTCAGCGAACAAATATCGCCAGAGAGAGAGAGAAATCAAAGTCATAAGAAATGAACACCGAAGAGCCGCTTCTCTTCAACCGCCGAGAAATCCAGTTGAACTAGAAAAAGCTTGACAAATCATCAGCCAGCCATAGGTGGTGGTCTACACGCTATAGAATCAGGCGAAAGCATTGATTTTGACACAATTTCGAAATATTCCAGAAAAATTTTAACAATCACAAAGAACATCTGACACCAATCAGAAGCACTTCATATCAAGTGGAATCCAAATTCTCTGAATGGAAAGGATGAACTAAAACTGAATTTGACCTGGTTACAACACCTACCGCTCCTCTATGAAGTGACAAAATCAACACGAATGTGATAAGCAATTTCATTATGTAAACACACGCTGGTTTTATAATTTTACACACTTATCAAATCCAACAATCTACACACACTTGGTTTTGTTATCTTTACCAATTGGCCAACTTGACAACGTAGAAATGACCCCATGCTGATGAATGATGATCAAGTTAGTAAACTTTATTTTGATATCATAGCAGATGTACTATTTATTACCTTTGTTATTTGGTTTAGTGACTGATCTTCATTGTGATTTTGACTTTCAATATGTCCTCCTTTTAACTTGACCTAACTTGTCTATTTTCTCACCTCTTAACTCTTTGTTATGTGTATATGCTGAGATTTTGTAAATTCCGGTTTTAATAATACTTTTAAAACCTTTTATAACCTTGAACTGACTTGTCAGTTTTCCTACCTCACACTCAACAAATCTATCTATCTACCGGAAGGTCCTGGGTTCGAATCCCGGTGGGTGCGTACTGATGAAGAGTTCCAAAATAGGACGAAACAGCTGTCCAGTACTCCCAGGTTTTCCCACGGTTCTCTAACTACTGTCAGCTCATGATGAAATCCTGAAATCCATCAGCCTTTCTTTGCCCTGGTAACTGGATAATTTCACCTCTCTTTCCTCTGAATGTGAAATGCTAAAAGTTTCCATTGTGTTTGATTATTATTGTTCGGAATAGTGTTTAATATTGCATATTTATATATGTATATATTTTTAGTGTATGCGTATATTGATCGATTGACTGATTTTTGTTTAAACTTAACTCTGTGTGGGCAAGTATGTTAAAATTGTTGTTGTAGATATATTGAATAATGTCTTTGCCATGTAAGCAGCTGACGAGAAGGCAACGAAATAAACACTGATGGTACCGTTTTATTCTGCTAAAGCTGTAGTTCTTGCTTTGCTCAAATTCATTAAGGGGAATAAATGTATGAAATCTATTATGACGACTAATCACCACCATTGTCTCCCATTTTGTAAACGATTTCAGCCTAGCACGTTTGTCACACTCAAATACAACTATTTATTTTGACACCCTCTAACTGAACCGTTATTCTACATTAAGAATACATCCCCCGTATAACGACAACAGTTATATTATATTTTATAATAGTAAGAACCTGAAGAAGAGAAATTATTGAAAAGAATATTCTTCCTCGTTCAGATTGACTTTTAATTCATAATACTACTTTGATAAACATATTAGCAGTAGCATTAAACAGCGAAACTTCAATAAAGACGGTACAGTGGTTAGGACTCTCGCCGATCATGCACATGGTCCGAAGTCCGATCCCCTGCCGACTCACACCCGATATCTATGGTCGGCCTGAGAAATTCAGGCTACCGATATCCATGCTGAAAATTCCATACTTGTACCGAAAATACAGTGTGGAATCAAGCTGTAATCAAAAAATAATATCGTTTTGGTTTTTCATTCGTTCATTGGGAAATACAAAAAAAACTTTTATTATATATAATGAATATCATATAGCACCCAATGACCAAATTTTGTTCAATCTGTTAAAAGTGAACTTGGTTTGGACAAATATAAAGTTGATCTCTGACAGAGTTGATTGGTTGGTTTCAAGACCATCCTGACTAATTCCTGCCTCATTGAGAATCCTGAATAAGGCCGTTGACGACGTTCCTTCTTTAATGTGGCAATATCGCACAGTCTTTAGAATTCCATATTATTTTCGTCATTTTTATTACTAATCTTAGTTTTTTCTATAGTTCTTCATAAAACTTGTGAATGGATTCTCGTTGGCAGTGTATGTTACTGACTAGTAATATTTCCCTTACTTGTTTAATTTCATTATTTAAATCTTCAGATAATGCGTGCCCATCGTATATCATTTCGTGGATCTCACTCAACAAACTACAACTTGAATTATACACTTCCATATTACATAAATTTGTTTTAAATATCACACACAGCGATGATGCAGTATTAACAACGGCATGACAAGGTTTCTAGCATAAATTATAGCACCTCATTATTTATTATTACTATTATTTCCTTTAATTTCTAGAGGAACATAGGGCTTCAGCTGCACGTCTCCATTGCGTTTGGCTCTCTGCTAAGGTTCTCACCTGGCTCTACATCTGCCTGTCCACATCTCTGCTTTCATCTCTTCTTCACATGACCTCCTCCAAGTCAACCTTGCACTGACAACTAACTCACCGCCCGCTTCCCTTTCGGCCGGGTTCCACTCCAGCGATGGCTTGTCTAGTGATGTCACTTGATGGTTTGTTTCCTCAGAGTATGGCCAATCCAATCCATCTCCATTTCTTCCTGCCTATTTGTTGTACAATCGGTTCCTGCTGAGTTGGTTCGCTCAATGCCAGAGATCCCTGTTGGTGATCTTTTCTGGCCATCTGATCTTGAGTATTGAGCGAAGACAGCTGTTAATGAAGGTCTGAAGTTTGTTTGACATGCTCTTTATGACGCGCTGGCCAAGTCTCTGATCCATATAGTAGCACTGACTGACTTTACATTAAGTTGAAAATCCGGATCTTATTTTTGATCCTGAGTGCTGTTGACCTCCACACAGACTTGTTGAGAGTAATGAAAGCTTGTCTTACTTTCCTGATTCTTGCTTTAGTATCCTCGTCAGTTCCGCCTGTAGTTGAGACGATGCTTCCCAGGTAGGTAAAGGAGGTTTGTTTTTTCAGATTCCTCCCATTCATGTTGGCTGATTGTTGTCTGTTGTCGTTGCTGGTGGTGTTGCTTTTGTTCACTTGAAGTCCTTCCTATCTTTGGTGATTCGTCTGCCAACTTGTTACTTTTCACTTGTATATCTTCCAGTTTGTAGGAAATCAGACATATATCATCATGGATGTAGTCCAGACCCCCCCAAGTTTTCTTGCCTGTTTCTTCGCTGCCTGCCGGTGTCTGTCGCTTTATCCAATCTACTGCAATCAGGAAAATCATTGCATCTCATAATCACCGAAATTTTAGTTACACAGCTTCACAATCTGTCTTTCACATATTTTCTGTATCTGTTCTGTCTCTCCAACTTCCTTTTATGGTCTATTACCTTTTCCACATCTCTGGTAGAGGCGATGTGTTGCATCCCTCCGATTTCACGTGTGTGTATGTGCGTTGAATTGATCAACAAAGCTTCAGCGATTAAACGTCACTGTCTCTCACTGCCTAACTAGATTACTTTTTTTTTTTAATACTCTCACCCTTTCCCACCCCCCCCCCTGGTTTGTGACTACATTCAAATGAATGCAATGCAATGGCTGAACATTTTTCGAGATTATTTAGACTTTAATTCGTCTCATCCGTTAATTGTAAAGGCAGGCTTAGTGAAGTGTCTAACAAACCGAGCAGTAGCACTAAGTAGCACAAGAAAAGACCTAAATGATGAAATGAAACAGACAGAAGAAGAAGCGTTGGTGTTAAATAACTATCCTTTAAAATTCATTAGGAAGATCATTAAAGGCCAAAAGCACAATAAAAATAATTGTGAAACTATTAGTGATAACATAAATAAGCGAGAATATAAGTCATCTACAGTTATACCATATAAAGAGGGGACATCCGAGACCCTACGTATGATTCTAAATAAAGCAGGAATTAGGGTAGTGGCATTTAAACCAACACACTCACTCAGGTAGGACAAGCTGTGTAGGTTAAAGGACCCAGTTGACCCAATTAGAAAAGATGATACAATTTACAAAATACCTTGCAATGACTGTGAGTTAGGTCAACTACATAGGTCAAACTAGTAGGTCGGGGATAGTCAGATTGTCAGAACATAAGAATTTAGCTAAGGGAAGAATGGCTGACCCAGATAAGATAAGTAATTTAGAAAAAAGCTCAGTAATTACACTTCACGCATTAACATACAAACACACAATAGGGTAGTGGGAGAGGGTTAAAATTCTAAGAAGTATTCTATATAGTTGCAGAGAGAGATTGATTACTGAATTGTGGTTCATTGAGTCTACACCCAACACATGCAACAGAAATGACTCAATGCAAATACCAGAAATATAGAAGATATTATTATCACCAGTCAGTCAAATCAGAGGAGGATTATAAATAATCTTAAAATCCTATTCCAATTCACGTACATCACAACATCCTAACAGGTAACTTATTATAACTATAAAAACACTCGTCTTATTTCCCATCTGATTGTAATTGACCAATAACACTCATATTATTATATCTGAATGTACATTATCACATATTGATTTTTCAAGTGTAGGTTTGTAGGGATTTGATTGGTTTCAGGATTTCATCATGAGCTGACATTAGTTAGAGAACCATTGGAAAACCTGGGAGTACTGAACACCTATTTCGTCCTAGTTTGGGAGTCTTCAGCAGTACGCACCCACCACCGAACCCGGGACCTTCCGGTTACAAGGCGAGCTCGTATACCATTAAGTCACTGGGACCCAACGGATCCACTGGTCCTTGAATTCTAACTTCTGCCAATTCACGATACAGAGCGACCCCTAGCCAATGTCTTCGGCGAATATTTGTCCTTACACCCGACCTTCTGCACCCTACTGGTCAGGACTTCCCACTGGAACCCAGGTAACTACCCACCTGAATAGGGCCAGTCGCCAGTGAGCATCTCACTAGGGTGCAGCGGGTAGGGTGTGAGGACAAATACATGCCGAAGACGTTGGCTAGTGGTCGCGCTATGTCGTGAATTGGCAGAAGGCAAAATCCATGGACCATTGGATCAGGTCCCAGTGGCTTAATGGTATACGAGCTCGCCTTGTAACTGGAAGGTCTGGGTTCGAACCCTGTCGGTGGGCGCGTACTGATGAAGAGTCCCAAATTAGGACGAAACAGCTGTCCAGTCATCCCAGGTTTTCCAGTGGTTCTCTAACTAATGTCAGCTCATGAGGAAGTCCTGAAATATTGATTTTTATTCAAATATCTAGTCACTTCCACACATGTATATAAATGAAGGGAAAAAGTTGTGTGAGTAACTTGATATGATTATGAGTGGCAATAGTCTGTCCTCAAAACGTGGTCATCATTGAATATTACTGTACAGCACTGTGTGGTATATCAAATAAAATCTTATCTATAATGGAATTATTTAGCTTCGTACAATCAATTATTCTAGGTCTAACTATATGTTTATCTTCCATTAATCTAGTTGACCCTAGTCTACTAGTTTGATTGACCTATATAAATGACCTCACTGGCAGCCATTACATGATTTCTTAATTGGATCTATCATCGGGTTCTTGAGCCAGCAAAGTTTATCTCTGAGACAGTTGGTTGATTGGTTAGTTTAAATGCCACCCTAATTCTATTTATTTTTATTTTTGATTACAGCTTGATTCCACACTGTATTTTTGGTACAAGTATGGAATTTTCAGCATGTCATATCGGTAGCCCAAATTTCTCAGACCGACCATAGATATCAGGTGTGCGTCGGCGTGGGCTCGAACCCCAGACCATGTGCATGATCGGCGAGAGTTCCAACCACTGTACCACCGACTCACATACAAAATAATATATATATATATATATTCGCGATTGTACAGCTAAGAGAATGAATTCGCCGAAAAGAGACTCTTCGTTGATCTACGTGTTTTGTTTTCACTAATGCCTGGATGGGGATTCTCCACTATTCTGTCGTTAGTATCAACTGACGCCAAAAACTAACGACCTCAGTACAACATATGGTATTCTTATAGTTCGCAGGCCAGTGTATTCCAATAACTTCACAGTTGATTTTAGAAATTCTCCTACCTTGTGAACTGTCTGAATATTTACCTACGGAATTAAATCCTATTCAAAAACCACTCAAAATCTAGACTTCTCAATTCTTATGAACTGAAACACAGACTGGAGTAGTTAAAATTACGTAGGCAACACGAAAACATGGTTAGTTTCCACATCATCAGTTTATACATGCATATACCGATAAATACGGTCTTAGATTCGTTCAGAAACAGACTCATACCGGACGTGAAACTTCAAATTACAACAAAAGTAACACTAGAAGGCATCATACTAGGAGTGAACTTATATCCGACTTCTACATCATTTCAACTCCAAGGGAAATTGTACAGACAAACTTAGCGTACTGGCAACATATCACAAATATCCCCTACAGTGATAGGTACATTTATGGATACACTGGAAAACTTAGTGACTGAGATGTTCAGACCCAACCCGAAAATATGGCGGAGGTATGCAGACAACAATATCACAGTGGTAAACTAAGTGTAGTAGTAGTGCTAAGGGATTTCTCAGTCGAAAACTAAGAGTTGGTCAACAATAATAATAACAACAACAAAAATTAGACAACACAAACAAAACTAACATCCCATCTTCATTGAAAATCCTACGCAAGGCGCATCTAACGATGTTCTTCTTCCTTTTGTACTGGGCAGGACTATTACACACAGGCTTTGAATTCTAAATTGGCTTTCTTCATTATTATTTTTATCATTTTTAATTATTAATTAAAATAAAAAGAATAAAAATTCAAACGGAAGAAAGTATCATTCCTCTCTCCCTCCCTCCCTCCCTACCTTCCTACCTACCTCTCTCGCACTCTCCCTCTCTGCTTCTCTCTCGTCGAGGAAACAAAGAGTCAACAGACGAATGATTGATTGATTGATTGAGTGAGTGAGCGAGTGAGTGAGTAAGTGAGTGAGTGAGTGAGTGAGCGAGTGAGTGAATACATTACACTGATGACGAAAAAAAGGTACAATAAAGCAGAATAAAACATAAACAACTAAACAAATATTAAACAGAATTTGTATTTCTTTTCTTTCTTTTCCTCTTCATCAGACTTATTGATATTTTATCAACTAATCAATCATTCGATCAATCAATCAATCAATGAATCGGCTAACCAATCAATCAATCAATCAAGGTAATGAATCATTTCGATCTGTCTGTCTGTCTATCTGTCTGTTTGTTTTTCTCATTTTATCCAGTCTACTACTTGAACAATATACTTCACTCATCCTCCTATGTCGTCTCCATCGTCTCCATATTCACATATTCATATTTCCGAAGGTACTCTACTTTCCGATCATATATTTCTAGTGAGAAGTCATGACCAGTGAGATGCACATCCAGTCAAGTGTGAGGGTCGGTGTCCCATTGATGACATTGGACAGTGCCAGTCGCGTGAAATGCCTCACGAATTGGTAGAAGTTCGAATTCATAGGTTGGTAATTGAAGAGTAGGAACCTACAATGGCTGAATGGTATACGAGCTAAATCCACTTGTAACCGATAGGTTCTGGGTTCGAATCCTGGCAGTGGGTACTGTCCAGTACTCCATGTAGCTGGTTATCAGTGCTTCTCTAACTGACATCAATCTGTGATCAACTTGTCAAAATAAATCTAATCCTTACAAACCAACTAATGAATATTTAATACAATTTTTAGATTTTCCCGTCGATTGATTGGAGACCGAAGTGCTTGGTCTCAGGCTGACATGTCTGTTGGCTTCTTGTGCAGATGCTTCGACGATGTCTGGGCATGCAATTAGAAGTTAATTGGTAGATGGTGACTAGCAGTGGAATCCAGCCAGGATAAGGCGCATTTCGTTCTATTTGGGACTCGTCAGCTAACTGGATGTACCTGCATTTCTCAGTGAGTGATGATGTTCCCACCAAGTTTTGAACCCAGTGATACATGCCCAGACATTGTCGAAGCATCTGCAAAAGAAGCCGACATGCCAACCTGAGACCGAGCACTAAAACTGATTTGAATAATTTATATGACTCGTTGCACAAGAGATGATGGCTCTTGTCGCCCAAGTGGTCTAGTAGATAACGCTTCAGCTGGCGTTTGAAACTATGAGCACTGGGTTCGAGCCTCGATGGGTACACCATCACTGACTCACTGAGGAATGCAGGTACATCCAGTTAGATGATGACTCCCAAATAGGACGAAATGCGCCTTATCCTGGCTAGATTCCACTGTTAGTTACCATCCACCAATTAATGATTAAAACAAGCAGATTAAACACAATGAGACTTTCTCTTTACCTCTCTCTGTATTCATTACATAATTGTACATGAAAAACCTAAAAAATCAGGGGTTTTTCCTTCCAATTTTGTGAAAACTGATTTCCGTTTCCCTGCTACTTAAAATAAAAATTCTTTATTATTTGTTAGACCTAACCTACCTGTATCTACGGGAGATACAAACACGCACACACACACACGAACACACATCATGGTTATAATCGTCAGGATGACAATTTTAGCATAAAATTCTATAGGAAATGTATATTGACAGAGTGATTTATGCTGCCATATTAACTTAGCTTAACCCAGCTTCATTTAATTTAATTTACTGATATATATTTTTTCATCTTGTTTTGGTTTAATTAACAATAGTTCTACTAATTAGTAGTAGTAGTAGTATAGATGAAGTACTACAACAGAAGGAGACTGGGTTAGGCCAGATTCCTTCCACCCTAATATAATATAATATTATATATTATATATACAAATATAGGAATTGTCAACGTTAATTTTAAAATAGACATGTTTATTATCCATCCCTACCAGCCTTCCTGATCTCTTCAAAGGCTACTTATTATTATGGTTTTTGGTATCTCACCCCCTGCATCCCCATCCCCATCCGCATCCCTACACGACCGAACTAACCAATTTTATTCATACATCATAATAAAGCTTCATTATTGTAATTTATGTATTTCATAGGGATTGTTCCCACTGGTTTATTACTGGTGGTATATTACACAGTTGGACAGACTTATTGTTGTTGATGTCAGTGTTCGGGGGGTGCGGGGTGGTACTGGTGTTAGGAGTTTTCTGCCCTACTGTTTGCTTGCTACTGATGATGATGATGATGATGTGGTGACAGTTTACTGATGACTTCCAAACGTCATCAATATTACCTTGGTCATTGTTAACGAGGTCAATGTTTAACTGTCTTGGTTGGGGTGGGGTGGGGACAGTTATGCTGATGGAGTGTAAAGTGAAAGATAGAGGGAAGTGGAGAGCGAGCCAGCCAGTCATCCGAGGAGTGAGAGAGAGAGAGAAGCTTGTGTAGGATGATTAGACTAAAAGGGAGTGGTACACACAGAAAAACATTGACACTCACACACACACACACACACACGTCGATGTTTATAGTGCGGGGCAAAAATTCTGACATCTATATTTATACATAAATGTATGATTCAGTTAATGCGACGGTACTGTCTACGGGAAGAAAGTTTCAACAGTATTTTCAAAAAGACATAGAAAATATGGACAAAGAGAAAACAATATATATAATTTATGATTAACAGAAACTGCTAATGATTCTTATTTAATTTGTTTTGAAATTTTGACCACAGAGTGATGTCAATTAGACAACCAGGGAGAAGTAGATAGTTGTTTTGTCCCGCTAGGTTGGGATTCATCGTCAGTAATCAACCCCACCCGAAGCTCGAAACCTGGGGCGCGTTCCAGTTATAAGGTGAGCTTGTAGACTATTCAGCCAATGGAACCCCAGCCAATAGCCAGCCATCTAGTGATGTGTGATTTTAGTGTGACTAGCTAGCATCAGGAAATATCACTGGCGGCTAGTATTTCTCCTCATGCCCGACTGGTTAAACCGATGAATAGTGTCCCAGTGGATGACTGTTCTATAGAACTTGCCTTGCAACCGAAAGGTCCTGGGGTGCGTACTCATGATGAGTCCCAAAAACTAGTAAGACGAAACATCTGGCTGTCTAGTATTCTCTCTGTGGTGGTTTTCCACGGTTCTCTAACTGATATTAACCCATGAACAAACTTGAGAGAAAGATGAAATTCCAACAAACTACCTCTTGGAAATATTATTTAATTTACTTGGAAATGTGAATAACGAAAATAACAAAAACAACTCGTTACTACTTATACCTCTCTTTTTTCAGTAGTCTCTATTATTTAACGAAATGATATTGAGACATAAGGGTTTGTATGCTTGTGTCTGCGTGTGTACATGTGTGTTAGTGTGTCATCTGAACGATGATCAGTGACATGTGCACCAGACGTGAGCATCTGATTCATTTTTCGTAGAGGACACCAGAAGTCCTTTGAATTAATGAGAGAATCGCTGAAATCAAATGAAAACTGAAACGCTGTGTCCTCTCAGTGGATGTGTGCTTGTGTGTTTGTGAATGTTTAGCGACGGGTGTTGTATATAATGAACTAAAAGGCATCCAAACTCTGTAATGACCAAAAACCGGAGTGTTGGGGTTTGAACAAAGGCAACCGATCTTTGCATTACACTTTATAGCTGAACAAAACTGTTTTAAAGTTTCTCACAGTCGCAAAACGCCCCCCCCCCACCAAAAACAGGAAAAAATAAAAGTTATTTGCAGTAAAGTCTGTGGTTCTGTTAAACAATCGTAATATATATCAAGACGCAAAATTACCTCAGAATTGACGCTTACATCTCAGCAAGGAGTTCGAAGTGGAGATAGGAGTAAGACAAAACTGCTAGGCTATTATCACTGAGGTTATTCCTAATTGTGGTGGACTGACTGGATTATGTGGAGGACTGTGAGTCGAGAGTGAGAAGACAGGAATACACTGGACCACCGATAACAAGACTCTAAAAGATCTGGATTTTACGTGCAGATTATATATGTTTAATATCAAACAAACTCGAAGACGTGCAGGAAGGGGTAAACCAACAAAATGGCTGAAGAGATAGACAGGCAGTGAAGACAGGACTCTCTAGGTGAACATAGAGAAGACGGGTAGAGGTGATGAAGACAACCAACCAACCACTGCCAACAGCAACAGAAACACACAGAACCAATCATGATCAAAGGGAGAGATTTGAAAGAGATTAATTCCTGCCTTCACTTATCTAGGAAGAACCGTTTCAGCCACAGCCAGTCAGCCAGAACCGGAAAGACAAGATACGCCTTCATCAATCGGGATTAAATCTTCTGCACTCCACTCACCCAGTCAAGATAAACAACATAATTCGGATTTTCAACACAAGTCTTGTTAAGTCATTCACTTCTTCTATATGGGTTAGAAACTTGCACTGCACTTGCATCACGAAAAGGATTTCCAACAAGCCGCTGAGGATTTTTATCAACAGTTACCACCTTCTCTGGTTGACTCCATACTGAAGATCAGGTTGCAGGCCAGCTGGCTGGTCAGAAAGGATTAGCAACAAGAAACTCTGACTATCTGAGAACAAATCTGCAAAAAATGGATGATGCGTCGGTTCGGTATACGTTAAGGAGGCCTTGAATGACATCGTGCGCAATACAGGCCATCGTTCAAGTGGAATCCCATTGGAAAGCTATGAGTGGGTCGTCAGATGCGAGGGTAACACGAAGGAGATGAAAGATTATGGACAGTCATGAAATCAGCCAGTTGAAGAGGCCAACAGAAAGCGAAACAAAGTTAAGATGTCTTGTTGAAGCCCTATAGCAAGCGTTTCACTCGGAACCCTTATAGAATATTAACAATCATATCAACTAGAATACACATTCCTGACAGAGAAAACGACAGAACCTCCCTCTCCAGCCATGCCTCCTGCCGCCGTTGTTTCCTAACTATACATACATATTCTTTTCCCCTCGAAACTTCCTTCTCGATATATCATTATCACATTATGAATTCGTTTATGCAATGCGAAAATAAAGAAATTGTTTTTTTTGGATGATTGGATGATCGATTGAAAGATGTGCGTGTTTTTCTTTATGTGTGTGTGTATGTCTGTGCGCATGTGTGCACACACACACACAAGCACACACGTGGGCGTTTAGATCTTATAAGTACAAATGTGAATATATATATACCTATATGTATAAATATTATGCCTTTTTCTCAGGTGAATCTCTCCTCTCTCTCTCTCTCTGTGTCTCTAAAATTCTCCTCTTTGTTTGTCTCAGTAGGCAATAAAGCAATTGCTTAGAAAAAGTACTTTCTATTCATGCCACTTATACTCTGCATTCAACATTTATTTATTTATTTATTTAATGTACATCAATCAAAGAGATGCAGAGAGAGAGAGAGTGTGTGTGTGTGTGAAGGAGGATGGATGTAATAAGGATGACAGGTACTTGTCGTTTGTTTTTTCTTTTCGTCTTTTTGTTCCTGTTTCTGTTGCTGTTCTTGTAATAACAGTAATTACTTAGTGTAATTTCCTCACACACACACACACACACACTCCCTCTCTCTCTCGCCATCCTCCTCTCTCTTTCTTTCCCTTTCTATCAATCTATCTAACTTGCTATTGTTAGGGCATCAATCTTGTTTCTTCAGTGTGTTGCTCGTGTTGCTCTGTGTAGCTCTGCTTTCCTTTGTTTTTTTTATTGTTAGTCTATCAAAGACTGGCATTTATATGCCTATATATATATACACACACACACAAAGAGATTATGAGGTAGCGAGAGAGAGAGAAAGAGAGAAAGGATCGTCTTAAGGTTTCAGGTTTTAAGGTTTTTCAAGTAATAGTCATAATCATAATCATAATTGTTCATCTGTTCATACACCTACCTATCCATCTATCTATCTATCTATCTATCTCTCTCTCCGTATTCAGCCTCTGTTTAGCTCAATAACGAACTAACTAACTAACCACCCTAAGACGCCTTCCTTCCCTCCTTCCTTCTTTCCTTGCTTCCTTCCTTCTTCTCTTCCCTGTCTAATTATCTATGAGATTCATCAAATTATCCTTTCCCATTCCCATTCCCATCCACCCCCCGCCCTCCCGACTTATCAGGCTTATGATACTTACTGTTTATCTCATTGTTTATTCAATAAATTATTTGTCTTTATCTGTTCTAATTTTTTCTCCCCAACACTCCCTCACCCACCTGTTCAATGATTATGCTTCATTAATTGGCAGAAGTTGATTTGTCTATCCAACAGAAGAGAGCTTATTATTATTATTATATCCTTTAATTCCTAGAGGAACATAGGGCTTCAACTGCGCACCACCATTGCCTTCTGTTTTCTGCCAACTTTTTCACTCCGCTCCAAGTCTGCCTGCCCACATCTCTGCTTTCATCTCATCTTCACATGACCTCCTCCAAGTCAACCTTGCACTGACAACCAACTCACCGCCCGCTTCCCTTTCGGCTGGGTTCCAGTCGACCAATAGCTTGTCTAGTGATGTCACTTGATGGCTAGCCAATCCATCTCCATTTCTTTCTGCTTATTTGTTTCACAATCGGTTCCTGCTACATTGGTTCGCTCAATGCCAGAGATCCCTGTTGGTGATCTTTTCTGGCCAGCCATCTGATCTTGAGTGAAGTATTGAGCGAAGACAACTGTTAACGAAGGTCTGTAGTTTGTTTGAGATGCTCTTTATGACACGCTGGCCAAGTGTCTGATCCGTATAGTGAGTAGCACTGACTGACTTCACATTGGATTTGAAAACCTGGATCTTAATTTTAATGCTGAGTGCAGTTGACCTTCACACTTACTTTTCAGACCCTTGCTTTGATATCCTGGTCGATTCTGTTTGCCTTTAATTCCTCTCCTTTGTCCTGATTGTTGTCTGTTGTTGTTGCTGTTGGCCAGGAATCTTCATCACCACATCCGTTTTATCTATGTTCAGCTGAAGTCCTCTCTTCTCTGGATGCTTCTTCTGCCGGGTTGTTGCTTTTCATCTGCATATCTTCTAGTTTGTGGGAAATCAGACATATGCCATCATCGGCGAAGTCCACATCCTGCAAGTTTTTTGTGTGAGTCCATTTTATGCCCGTTTCCTCATCGCCCGTTGTCTATCGCATTATCCAATCTACTGCAATCAGGAAGATCATTGGTGATAGTAGACAGCCTTGCCTCACTCCCGTCCTCACTTCAAAGGCTTCCGTAAGTTTCCCGTTGTGGATTACTTGGCATGCAGCATTGTCGTATAACTGTTGGACGAGATGTATAATTGTCGATGGGACCCCGTAGTAGCGAAGTAGTTGCCAAATGACCTCTCAACCGACGCTGAGCTGTCGAAGGCCTTTTCAAAGTCGATGAAGTTGAGTGAGGTGGTGAGGTGACTGCCATTCCAAGCTTTGTTCAATGGTGATCCGTAGAGTGGCGATTTGATCAATACACGGTTAATGCTATGTTATTCTTTGGGAGGCTTCAACACAACACATCTCGACTTTGTGCTGTTTTCTGTTGGCTTCTTCAGCTGACTGAGTTCATGACTGTGCTTGATCTCGAGTGATGGCCAGTATTGCACACTATGTCATTCGATGCCCCCCTCAACGTATGCTCACAACCGACGTATCTCACTTTTCTCCTCCAATATATTTGTTGAGTGATCGGCTCTCGCCTGTTAGTTTATTCCCAGCCAACCAGAGTACCCTATTGCTAATTCTTTCCTACCGACCATTTCATCTTCAGTATAGAGCGAAGGTGACAGCTGTTGACAAAAGTCTGCGGTGGCTTGCTGGCAATGATTTTCGTGACTCACGTGCAGTGCAAGTTTCTGACCCGCATATCAAAGAACTGACTGACTTAATACTGGTGTTTAAAATCCGAATCTTGTTGTTTATGCTGGTTGGTTGAGTGGAATGCGGAAGATTTTCAAACTGGTTTCACGTTGATGACTGCTTATCTTGTCTTCCCAATTCTGGCTGACTGGCTTCGATATCTTCAACCTTTCCGCTGGCTGTGTTTGGAACGATGTTTCCTGTCTGGATAAGTGAAGAATGTAACCTCTGTCAAATCTCTCCCGTTGATGGTACTTAGTGCTGGTTACTGTTTCTGCTGCTGTTCGTAGTTGGTTAGTTGTCTTCATCACCTCTACCCGTCTTCTCTATGTTCACCTGGAGAGTCCTGTCTTCACTGCCTGCCTATCTCTTCAGCCATTTTGTTGGTTTACCCCTTCCTGCAAGTCTTCGAGGTTGTTTGATATCAAACATATATAATCTGCACGTAAAATCCAGATCTTTTAGAGTCTTGTTATCGGTGGTCCAGTGTATTCCTGTCTCCTCACTCCCAACGCACAGTCTTCCACATAATCCAGTCAGTCCACCACACTTAAGAATACCATCGTAAGTGACAATAGGCAGCCAACCTTGTCTTAATCCTGCATTCACTTGGAACGCTTCACTGGGGTGAACACGTCAATACTGAGGCAAATTTGTGTCTTGATATATATTACGATTGTTGAATAGAACCACAGAAGTGTGGCGATTCAAACTGCTGCACATCGGTGCAAAGTTCTATGTTGAAACCTGTCAGTCAGTCAGTCAGTCAGTCAGTTAGTCAGTTATTCAGAACCACAGATTTTACTACAAACAGCTCTTTTTTGCTGTTTCGGGAGCTTTTTGTGACTGTGAGTAACTTAAAAGTGTTTTGTTCAGCTACAGAGTAGATTGCAAAGATCGGTTGCCTTTATTCGAACCCCACCACTCCTGTTTTGGTCGTTGCAGAGTTTGGATGCCTTTTAGTTCATTATATACAACACCTGTCGCTAAACATTCACACACTGAGAAGAAACAACATTTCAGTATTCATTGCCTTTCAATGATTGTCTAATTATTCATGTGTTGGCTTGTAGGGATTTGATTGGTTTCAGGATTTCATCATGAGCTGACATTAGTTAGAGAACCATTGGAAAACCTGGGAGTACTGGACAGTTGTTTCGTCCTAGTTTGGGACTCTTCAGCAGTACGCACCCACCGGGATTCGAACCCAGGACCTTCCGGGTACAAGGCCAAGGAGCTCTCAGATCATTAAGCCACTGGGACCCAATCCAATGGTCCTTGAATTTTGCCTTCTGCCAATTCACGACATAGCGCGACCACTAGCCGATGTCTTCGGCAAGTATTTGTCCTCACACCCGACCGCTGCCCCCGATGGGTGCGCACTGATGAAGAGTCCCAAACTAGGACGAAACAGCTGTCCAGTACTTCCCGGCAGGTTTTTCAATGGTTCTCTAACTAACGTCAGCTCATTATGAAATCCTGATTGTCCAATTAATTCAAAGGACTTCGAGTGTCCTCTATGAAAAATGAATCCGATGCTCACGTCTGGTGCACATGTCACTGATCCTCGTTCAGATGACACACTCACACACATGCACACATGCAGACACAGGCATACAAACCCTTATGTCTCAATATCATTTCGTTAAATAATAGAGACTACTGAAAAAAAGAGAGGTATAAGTAGTAACGAGTTGTTTTTGTTATTTTCGTTATTCACATTTCCGAGTAAATGAAATAATATTTCCAAGAGGTAGTTTGTTGGGATTCCATATGTTTCTCAAGTTTCTCCATAGATTAATCATCAGTTAGAGAACCGTGGAAAACCACCACAGAGAGAGTACAGGACATCCAGATGTTTCGTCTTACTAGTTTTTGGGACTCATTGTGATTACGCACCCACTGCCCGGATTTGCGTCCACCCAGGAAGCATCGTTTCAAGCACACAGGCAGTCGGGAACGGACGAAGATGTGTAAGCTAGCCAGTCAGAATCGGAAAGGCAGTATATGCCTTCATCAATATGAAACCATTTTGGAAATCCTCTGCACTCAGCCAGCATAAGAAACAAGATTCACTATTCAATTGAATTTTTGATTTTCCCATCGATTGATTGGACCGAAGTGCTCGGTCTCAGGTTGACATGTTGGCTTCTTGTGCAGATGCCTCGACGATGTCTGGGGATTTGATTTGTATACAATTGGTGGATGGTGGCTAGCAGTGGAATCCAGGATAAGGCGCATTTCGTCCTATTTGGGACTCGTCAGCTGGGCGTTTGAAACTATGGGCACTGGGCTCGAGCCTCGGTGGGAACATCACCACTCATTGAGAAATGCAGGTACATCCAGCTGACGAGTCCCAAATGGGACGAAATGTGCATCCTGGATTCCACTGCTAGCCACCATCCACCAATTGTAAACAAGATTCACATTATCAACAACAATGTCCGGTCGGTTCTCCTATACAGGTCAGAAACTCGCAATACACGTGCTTCACGAAAAGCATTTCCAAAATGCCACTACAGATTTTTGTCAACAACTGTCACCTTCGTTCTAAATTAAAGATGAAATGGTCAGTTGGAAAGTTTTAGCAAGAAGAAACTCTAGCTGGCTGGGAACAAATCAACAGGCGAGAGCCGATTGCTCAGCAAATTTTTGAGCGAAATTTGAGATGGATCGGTTGGGGCATACATTAAGGAGGCCACTGAATTGCATCACACACCAGGCCCTCAAGTAGAATCCAAACGGGAAGCAACGAGTGGGTCGTCAGCGCGAAGATGACATGGAGGAGATTGTTTAGGGAGGAAGAGATGAGAGAATTTGATCAATCGTGGGCCCAGACAGATGAAGAGGACAACAGAAAACAGAAGAAAGCGGAGACGTGTTCTTGAAATCCTTTATTGTTCCATTCGGAACGCAAGGCAATAATAATGGTAATAATAATTTCCCAAAACAATTTATCCCCCAATATTTATAGTATAAATTGTTATTATTAAAATAGTCCAGAAAAAAAGGCAGAACAACATTTGTCTTACCCCTTATCTTTACATATTTATGTGTGTTTATGTGCAAGTATCTCTGATTATCACTGATAATATTGATAGTATTGCTTGCATTATTAATTAATTATCACTATAACCGTTTATTATATTACCATTTCATAATCTCCTCCCTTTTTTTCCGTTGTTGGTTATTTTAAACAAACAGATATATCCAGGTGTTCAATGTACAATATGTTCAATAGATTTGACTAAACAACTTTTCACGATTTAACTAAATCCTTCTCTATCTATCGCTATCTCATAAAAAAAATTTGAAAACAGAAAAATCAATAATTAGAATTGACATACGCACACAGACACACACACACATATGAAAGTTGATAATACTTCCTCCGTTGATCTACTTCAACCTTGTCCTATTTATCCAAATCCAATGCTGGCATTCTGTTCAAGTATTTCATCAAATGCACGAAATATATTTTCTCCAGATATTTGTAAAGAATTAGAATGCTCATTCAATTGTAATGAAATGGGGCATCATACCTTGTCATCATCATCATCGACAACCACATCAACAACAAGCTGTACAGTTTCAACTCCTCTGTCATCGTCATCATCATCTTCGTTGATGTCATTTACACCAACAATGCATAATGGAGATACATTATCGTTATCATCAGCATCAGCAGGAGTATCATCGTTCCCAGTGGAGATATCAGTTGTTGATAAAATTATTCATCTACTAGGAAGTGTTTGTCAGTCGGAACAGTTAGCAATTGATAAGAAACTGAAAATTCTTACAGATATCGCTGAACATGTCATTAAATTGTATGAAATGTTAACGAATACATTAGGAGAGAATTTCACAACATGGGTAAGTAGTTAAGCATATTGTTCTATCTACTTGGGTTTTGTGTTTTTTTTCTCTTTTCTTTCGTTGTTTCTAATTAGAACATGTGTTATGAATTCGATGACACAATCTGGAGAATCTGTAAGATGTATGATGTTGTTAGAGGTCATAAATCAGAAGTTGACATCAGCCAGTGCCAACGGGTTGATCTCTGACGAAATCTCTGCACGGATACAGAGGGCTAGTTTTGCATATACCAATTTAGCCGTCTCTGGCTTAGTAGACGTGATATCCGGTTGACTGTCGACCAAAGGGCGTGTGTACTGCTCAGCAGTCCACTCCATCCTCCTTTATGACTGTGATACCTGACTCTGAAATATGGCCAATACGAGTTGAAGACATGAAAAGGTTGACTGCTTTCGGTCATAGATGTCTGCGATTCTTTTTTCACATTAGGTGGTTTGATAAATAAGGTAAGTAATGTTGACGTTAGGCGTATAGTGTTGGGCAGGCAAAGAGGGAAAATCAATTGACGAGGCTATAAAGTTACATAGATTGAGATGGCTAGGTCACGTGCTACGCATGCCTAACCATCGCCTTCCCTGACGGGCATTACTAGCTGATATATGTGCAGGTTGGAAACGAGTAAGTGGTGGCCAAACAAAAACATGGCATCAATCCATGAAATCCTTGACAGTTAAACTGAGTCAGGTAGGGAGATGTAGACTTCCGGGTTGGGGCCCTCGGGACTCTAGGAGTCAATGACTGGAGACAATAGGTGACATGGCTCAAAGTCGTTATCAGTGGTGCAGATGTATTCAGTCTCTGTAATCTTTCATATTCCTTTCTACCATTACCCATTCTGTTTCACTCTTATACTTGTCAGACTGTATTGATTCTCTTCACTCATCTTCTTGCCTACCTTTGTGTGTGTGCTATTTGGAAGGTGGCAACTCGAACTGGTGCACTTCGGTGCCAAGTTCTATGTTGAATCCAGACAGACAGTGAGACCTGGCCATTAAGAGTGGAAGACATGAAAAGACTAGCTGTCTTCAATCATAGGTGCCTGAGTTCTATCTCCCGTGTGAAGTGGTATAATAAGGTGAATAATATTGAGGTTAGGCATAGGTCGAGTGCTAGGTAAGGAAGGGAAATCAGTCGACGAGGCTGTGAAATTACATCGACTGAGATGGTTGGGACATGTGTTACGCATGGATCCCTAGTCATCCATCACCTTCCTCGACAATGGGCAATGTTAGCTGATATAGGGTCAGGTTAGAAAAGAGCTAGTGGCGGTCAAACCAAAACATAGCTTCATCAGTCAATGAAATCCACAACAGTTAGTTTAAGCCAGCCACTTAGGAAGGTGTAGACTTCCTGATTAGTTGGGGTCCTCGGTACGGCAAAAACCAATGGCTGGAAACAATTGGTGACATGGCTCAAAATCGTTCTCAATGGCTAACGCAGATGCATCCACTCCTTGTGACTTGTGATTTCCAATGAAACTACATTGTTCTTCGTTATTACTAACTATTCCTTTGTGTCACACCTCTGTGTACTGTCTCTATTATGCATTTCTTCTACTTTCTTCTCTTGCTTTGTGTGCTACAAGGAGGGAGTGTGGTGACTTGAACTGGTGCACATCGGTGTTAAGTTGTATGTCGAAAACAGACAGACAGACAGATGGTCAGAATACCCTATTAGACGGATCTATAGTTGGTTTTAGAAATTCACGTACTTATGAATTATCTAAATATTTAGCTATGATATTAAATCCCCTTTAAAAAAAGCCACTTAAAATCATCAAGACTAACAAATTCTTATGAACTAAAACATTGATGGATTTACATTTATTTATTTATTTTTCCTTCCCGTCCCCAGTGGAACATAGGGCTTCGAGCTAGCGGCTTGAAGTTTCTGAAGCAGTGTTTTTATTTTACAGGATGGGGTTGCTAGCCTCATGCACAACCTTTCCTCTTTATCAGCATTATTTCTGGCTCAGCGAGGTAAAGGAGTGCGTCCGTGGCCGGGGATCGGACCCCGGACCATGTGCATGGTCGACGAGCGTCCTAACCGCCATACCACCGACGCATTGGTGGATAAGATAATTTAAAATTAAATAATGAAGAAAAAAAATGGTTAGTTTTGACATTGTCAGTTTATATACACATATACCGATAATAAATATGGCTATAGAGGCATTCAGAAACAAACTCATTTCTGATCAAGAACTTGAACTTAGAACGATAGTGACACTTAAGGACATAATGATGGGAATGCAGCAGTATTTAAATTCCAAGGGAAAATATACAAACAAACTGAGGGATTTACCATGGGGTCACCAATATCTCCGGTTGTCGTGGATATATTCATGGTCTGGTGGGAAAAGTTAGCGATTCAAACTTTCAATCTCACCCCAAAAGTATGATGGAGGTATGTAGATGACACATTCACTGTACTTAGAACACACAGGATATAGATAGATTACTGGTGACGTGGCTGGCTCAAAATCCTCGTTCTCAATGGGTGGTGCAGATGCATCCGCTCAATGTAACTTTTAATACCCAATGAAACTATGTTGTTTTCTTCGGTATTACTATTCTTTTTGCCTCTTATCTCTGTTTACTGTCTGTATTGTGGATTTCCTTTTACTTTCTTCTCTGATTTTGTGTGTTACGTGAAGTGAGTGTGGCGACTCAAACTGGTGTACATCGGTGCACAGTTCTGTGTTGAAACCAGTCAGTTAGTCAGTCAGTCATCTGACATCGGTTACTGGTTGTAATTTATATTACGAATAGATAGAAGTTGAAATTCATGCGCTACCAAGTTGGATCACAGTAACCGATTGGTCTATGAACTCACTTTTTAACCTGAAGGTTCTGGGTTCAGATCCTCTGGATGCGTACTGTTGATGAATCTTAAACAAGGAAAGAAACAGTTGTCCAGTACTTCCTCATGGTTTCTTTTTGGTTCTCTAAATGAAGTCAGCTGGCGATCGAATCTGATGTCAGGATAATTAATTTTTTTTTTTTATTTTGCTTTTTACAGCAAGATCATGAAACTCCATTGAATCTTACTCAACCAAAATTGTTGCCTGCAGAGAAGGATGTCAATGATGCCAGTAACTCTACCTCCAGTGTACAACAATTGTATGATACAATATCAAATTCTTTGAGTCCTCAAAATCTCACCTATCAACAATCTGCCAAATCGATAACAAACACCTCGTTATTCCCTCCTCCTCCTCCTGTGAATATTCCATCAGTTAACCCATTAATTCAAATGACTCAGTCTATGCCATGGTTACAACAGAAATCAGATCAGTTAACAAATGGATTGATTTGTCCTACAAATGATACTACAGAGATGATGATGATGACGATACCTTCCGACAGGAATTTAACTCCCTTCTTCAATTGGTTATCTACATTCCCAGATGTTAATCTCTTACCAAATTGGTTACTTGAACAGATGACCATGTCAAATAATGAAAAGGTAATTTATTGATTTACAACAATTTTTTCATCCCGTTCCGTATATCTTCTTATTTTAAGGAATTTATTACTTCTATGTACTAACCTAACGGTGTTAGGTTTACACTTGAAGGCGATTGTTTCCGCCAAGTTGATGATGTTGCGCTATGGGAAATCGCTTAGGGGCCCCTTTTTAGCAGATATTTATATATCGCACATTCAGAGTTTATAAGAGGATTTACTCGAAAATGTGCTACTTTATAGAAGGTATGTAGATGATATTGTAATCATCAGTGATAAGTCTTGATCTGGTCAGTAAAACGATCTATTTATAGAAAACCTACATGAACAGGACAGTATCTTAATTATCACAGTTTCTGCCCGGTTCTACAAAACAGCATTGAAGATACACTTGATGAAGAAGGGAGAAAGTTGACACAAACTCTGGTTGATAACAATCACATTCAGAAAAGTTCATCAGGAGATTTAAAGTGGTCAGAACACTGAGACACCCACTCTCCAAATCACCCCTAAGAAAGACGTATACATCAAGGTATCATGTATGGGGCACCGAAGCAGCTTGATAACTAGACAAAGACTGAACGCTGCTGTTAACAAGACTTTTTATGCAACTAATATCATAATAATTGAGAATGTGAAGCCAATATATCTATCTATCTAAGCCCTTCGAACATGCGAAAAATGATGTCACCTACCACTGTGTTTACCGATTTGAATGTACTTGTGGACACACATACATGGAGAGGACTCATCAATCTCTGCAAGTAGGGGCTAGCTTTAGAACATATTCTTTAATGGCTCCAAAAACAAATGGATTCTTCAGAACCTATTAACGGTGAGAACAGGAGACTTAGCTCTTCTATTGCGAAACATATTATGAAGACAGCACATAAAATTGGCGTTAATAGATCTTTTAAACCTATCTGTAAAACTTGTTTGGGGCGTGTCCTAAAGTTTGTGGAGGCCCTAGTAATTAGGAAGTTTTAGTCACCTTTAGCGTTCAAAGCAACATTTCCTCACCGCACTAAACCTTCTCAGGCAAAATTTGTTTTGATACCATAGGAGATGTACTATTACCTCTGCCACTTGGTTTAGTGGTCTTCATTGTTATTTTTGACCTCGAATATGTCATTTCAACTTGACCTAAGTAGTCTATTCTCTCACCTCTTAACTCTTTATCAACTTCATACATACATATTCGTATGACAAATCAGTGTGTGTGATCAGATTGTTCGAAATGCGTGTTGCTCAAACACAGCATTAGACGATTCAAACAAATTACGTCTTTTATTGCTTTGTCTAAATTCATAAAGGGAACTAATTGTTTTAAATTAAAAAAAAAGTAGTCATGCTGATAGCCAATCATTTGGTAAGGCATCTTTTTCATTCTTGGAGTTCTGAGGGAAATATGCCACTTCAGGGGATTTGAAGTTTTGTAGTGAACGCGTTGGTTTTTTATTTATTGAGTGAGGTGGCTAACCTCGTAACAGAAGAAGATAAGAATAACTCACCTTTATCAAGGAAAAAGGAACCATATTTATACATGCTTAACTGTACTAAGTAAGATTCGCCAAGGTCAGATGAGAAGGGATTGTTCTGATTGGTTAGCAGTTGCCCCAAGGTTAAACAAGTTGTCCAATAAGGTTATTTCATGTCCTGGAAAGGTAAGATGAATCCAGATTTGAAGAATAAACATTACTACATCTGTAGCCAGTCTCTGACTTTGACCGGTTCCTATCAATTTGCATCACGCAACAACCTCACTTCCTAACTTTCTTCTCATAGATTACTTCCGGTTAGGCGAAGTTTAGCAATAAGTCAGCTGGAAACCGAACTGGGAACTCACGAATAGATTCGGCTGGTATTTTACCAGTGAGCTACGGATACATTTGATGAATAAGAACTAAATTTTGGTAGGACACAAAACAGCAGTCTCTAAGTTGCTGATAGGTGGTAAGTGGGGTTTGTAGATCAGCTGACTGAAGAGTACTCACTTGGTAAGGCAGAGGCTGTTTACTTGAATCCTGTTACACCCCTGAAAGCAAGTACATAAGTTTCTATGTTAATTAGTTAAGCAGTAACCTGTGTGATTTAGAGTTGGAAAGTAGTCACGAGAAACAAATATTGTGTGCGATATTTCTGTTTAATTTCATCATGGATGTACTAACGGACTTTTTATAAAGGAATAGTCTTGCTGACTTAGAATATATGCGGATGATACAGTCCTCATAGGTGAAGACGCCAAAAACGTGCAGAGTCTTCTGAACACCTTGAGTAGCAGTCTTCGAATATTTGGCATGCGATTCGAGTCCTGCTATCAAATGTTAGGGGATGAGGCAACAGGACTGGACTATATCGACTCTTAGCTGACTTATAGATATAGAGAGTGATGGAGTAGTAGATGAAACGTGTTGACCACTTCAATTATTTTGGAAAGTTGCATCAGCCAGTCCTAAAGGAATGATTATTAACGAAATTTCAGCATGGAGAGGCGGTTTCTCAGTATTTCTTCCAATGAGTCTCCATTGAATTGTAAATTCAGGTAGATTCAGGTCTTTTAGAAGTAGAAAGTGTGAACAGTTTTAATGAGTGATATCCAACTACTCATTTCATTAAATCAGTAGTATTTAATGTCCTATATCAATCAATAGATGTTGTGCCTTATCGGTACTGAGCAGTACTCAGTTGGTTAGATTGAAGTAGGTAGGAGTAGGACTCGGATCTTGGAGGTGTTATTTGAGTTCTTAAGCCTAATAGCTCTCTCCTTTTGCCTACCTGGGAAGCATGGTTTCAGCTACAGGTGGACGGAACTGATGTGGATATCAAAGCAGAGAGGATCATCGGGAAAGCATGTGAAACTTTCATTACTCTCAACAAGTCTGTGTGGAAGAGATCAACAGCACTCAGCATGAAAATCAAAAAAAAAGATCCGGATTTTCAACTCCCATGTAAAGTCAGTCAGTGCTACTTACCATACGGATCAAAGAGTTGCCCCCACGCTGCATCACGAAGGCCACTTCAAACAAATTGCAGGCTTTCATCAACAGTTGTCTTCACTCAATACTTCGCTCAAGATCAGATAGCCGGTCAGAAAAGATCAGAAACTGGGATCTCTGTCAGTGAGTTAACCAACCAACCTAGCAGGAGCCTAGTGTGCAACAAATATGCACACAAGAAGAAATGGAGTTAGGTGGACTGGCTGGCCATACTCTGAGAAAACAGACCATCAAGTTAGTGACATCCATCACACGCCATGCAATCGCTCGAGTGAAACCTGAACGGGAAGTGACAAGTTAGTCGGTCGTCAGCGCAAGGGTGACATGGAGGAGGAGGAGGTTGGTGTGAAGAGGAGATGAAAGCATGTGTTCCGACATGGAGCCAGGTGAAAACGTTGGTGGAAAACCGCGAACACAATGGAGACGTTCGGCTGAAGCCCTATGTTCCTCTTGGAACTAAAGGAAACAATAATAATAATAATAATAAACCTAATAGCTACTGCATCTCTTGAAAACTGATAAGCACTAACAATTGGTGATTTGTTAACCTGCTGAATCGATTCTTCCATAAAATCAATCAAAATTTTCCCCTGTGCCTTTTTCACCTTTTAATATTTTTTTTTTTCTGTACCGCAGATGAGTACAAATCCGATGACACATTCTCCTAACAACAATAATAATAGTAATAATACTAATAATGCATTTACTGAAACCATGTTAAACTATATGAAATGCTACTATGCAAAATTATCAAGTAATCAAATACCCAGTCAACAGTACCAAATGGAAATTGGTCCAGACAGAAAGACTTCACATGCGTCGAACAAACAACATTCTGTCGATAATCAACAACTGTCCACAAAAAATTCCATTGGAGGAAATATTCACAATGGATATGATCTTATAGGGGATAATTCAGTACCACAGAAACCTCACCTTCCAAATGCATTTATACAGTTATATGATGTAATCAACCAAATAAAGCCTAAATTGGATAAAGACTGTCTGACGTCAGTAACGTCGACTTCTACTCCGGTAACAACACTCGGTAGTAATATAGAGAATTTCAAGTCTAATAACTTTTTAATCCAAACACCGTTAGTTAATAACATTAACAATGAAAACAGCTATAATGGAGTATCACTGTTAACTTCCTCACCTAACCCATCATCATCAACATCATCAGCATCGGGGATGTATCCACCAAAGTCGCAAGAACTTTCAAGCATTTGTCAGCCTTATAATAACCCTATTAATTTCCTATCATTTAATCAAAGAATAACTTCAGTAACTGAAATGAATAAAAATCATTTCAACTTAAGTTTACAACAAATTTCAAAATTCAATGGTACAAATAATTTCCACTCCAAAGGAACTAATATCAGTAGCGATAACTGTAAAAGTGAAAATAATAATCTAGATCCTGCGACTATGATGAATGGAAATATATCGACTACACAATCATCAATTAATAATAATCCCCTATGTAGAAATGATCAATGCCATTCAATGTTCAATGGGAACAATTCAAATTTGTCGGGTTTTTCTTTACCGGACAATATAAATTGTAATCTACCATTGTTTTGTAATACTAATACAATAACAAATGCTAATCATAATAATAATAATGGTTTCAATGATAACGATACAAATAGCCAATCTTCAGATGTGAATCATTCTAAAATTGGCGCGTTCAATTTAAATCATAGCGCTACAGAACTAGTTAAACAACACTTCACATCACTATCGAAATTGACATCAGGTTCGCTAAATTTAAACATGAATATTGATGATGGTAATACTAATAATAATAACAGGACGGCTGCTGTGACCACTACTCCTCCGGGTAGTACTTCTGACACTATAGATACTACTAATAATACTAACGTTAGTAATAGTAGTAGTAGTATAATCAATTCAAATGAAATTGACAACCAAATGAAAGATTCTGTCAACTCATTGAAATCGTTAACGCCTATTTCTAATCAAAATAATTTAATGTCAACAGAATTAACTGGACAGTATCAATTGAATCGTCATCACCATCAGCAGACGTATTATTATCCACTAAGTCAACATAAACAGCAACAGCAAACATGCCGTTTAATGAAAAGGAAGGATTACAATAATAATAATATAGAACAAAAATATAAAAATATTAAATTGACATATTCAAATAATCATGAAAATAATAATAGTGAGGTAGATGAGGCGGATGATGAAGAACTTGAAGAAGGAGACTTTGATATAGCCCAACAGTCGAAGTTCATACACCAAGAACATCAGCAGGTGAGTCATTATTTTTTTCCTTCACGTTCCCAGTGGCTTGAAATCTCTGTAGCATTGTTTGATCTTACAGAATAGGGTTGCTAGCCTCATGCCCAACCTTTCCTCTTTACCAAAATTATTTCTGGCTTAGCGAGGTAAAGGAGTGCGCCTGTGGCCGAGGATCGAACCCCGGACCATCTGCATGGTTGGCGAGTGTCCTAGCCGTTGTCCCACCGACGCATAGTCATCATATTGTAATCTTATTAATTATACTCATGGAAAATCAAAACAAGTGATGATGTAGCGAACAGACTCTTTTCAACGAATTTATCATCAAGCTGTACAATCGTATATATATGGTTTTTAAGCAGTTATATCCGGTGAGGAAATCAGATCAAAAGTGTGAATGCATAAAACAATAATAATAATAATATGGAATGCAATTAAAACTGATGTCAGCTCATGATTAAATCCTCCATGCAATCAAATAAAATCTCTACAAAACCAATACTTGAAAATTAATCTGATGCTCACTAGCGACTGGCCCTATTCAGGCAGTTAACCTGGGGTTCTAGTGGGAAGCCGTGACCATTAGGGTACAGCAGGTCGAAGATGAGGCATAACTCATCAAAGAAGACATTGCGAAGTGGTTGCGCTATGTCGTGAATTGACAGAAGTTAGAATCCACGGGCCATTGGATCGGGTCTCAGTGGCTCAGTGGTCTATGAGCTCGCCTTGTAACCAGAAGGTCCCGGGTTCGAATCCCAGTGGGTGCGTACTGCTGAGAGGTCCCAAACTAGGACGAAACAGCTGTCCAGTACTCCCAGGTTTTCCAGAGGTTCTCTAGCTGGTGTCAGCTCATGATTAAATCCTCCATGCAATTAAAACTAAAATGTTTGTGATTATAATCGCAGTTAAATGTCAAATGGCAAAGCAAATTAATGTCATATATAGAATAATCCATAGGATGGAGAGAACTTGAATAAGGGTGTGCAATTATAGGATTAGTAGATAAATCGAATAAAAGAAAAAGCGTTACGTAATAATGTGTGAAATTTAATAGCATAGAGTTTAACTTTGTAAAAAGAGAAGAATTGATTTAGAATGACAAGTGGAACAAGTGAAATAATACCGGGGACAGTTCAAAGTGAGAATACTAATGGTAGTAACAATTGACGTAATATAGAGGAGTATACAAATTGAATAGACAAAATGGAAAATTGGCAGAGTTAAAATATGATCGGCGATTACCATACTTTAGCATAGAGGGATTAAGACTATGAAAGTTGGAGGGGTTGAACGAACTTTTTCTGTACACAGAGATCCGGCTTTTCTGTTTCGATAGCCAAAGCTTCAGCAATAGAGATGAGTCGGGTACGTAGGGATTTGGGTAAATTACTCTTTGCCTTGTAGATGACTTTAAAGACGGAGGCTATAGAGATAGGGTGATCACTATCGACCAGATGTTCAATGATCGCGCTTCTTATTGCTCCACTTGCACCTTTTCGTAACTAGCATGCAGGATAGTGTTCTTGCACCTTCTTGGACAAAACTCGAGTCGAACGACCGATATACCTATCTCCACATAAGAAGGTGAATTGATAAACACACATAGAGTTGGTCAACAGTGGGATCTTGTCCTTCAGGTTATTGAACAGTAATGGTCAACTAGTAAAGGCTATTCTCAGAGATGCAGCACGGAATGTTCTTTTCAGAGACTGTGATATCCTTCGTTTCGCGATATCGGAAGCTAAGTCCCCTCTGAATTCCAAGCTCGTGGAAAGTATTTTCTTGGGTACGGTTGATAAGTCACGTTTCATAGGATTTGAATGTATATTCTTATTTATAAAACCTGGTGGAAATCCATTTTCTATTAGGATTTTTCTCAAAGGATATAACTCATCTTCCGCAGTATCATAATTACATATGCGCTGAATGCGAGTAGCAAGCGATCTGATCGGGTGTCGTTTTCGACCGATGGGTACCCAGCTTTAGAAATTTGTCAGTTGACCATTCCATGACAGCTTTCAATAAATCGATCTCTTCAGAGTTCGATCGGTCCTCCTTAATAAGTTCACATCGAGGAAATCAATACTAGACTCGTTCTCCATTTCAAGTGGCAATTTTATCGCAGGATGGCAATTATTCTTATATAACCATATATATATGATTGTACAGCTTGATGATAAATTCGTTGAAAAGAGTCTTTCCGCTGAATCACTTGTTTTGATCATTTATTCTAGTTTTCTTTAGAAAATGAAATTAGTTTATAAGATCACAGTCGATTTCGATGTAAGCATATAACATGGGAACTGTGGTGATGGAGTGTAGTTCATTTATGAAGAAAATTTATTTCGATAAAGTCTCACAGCGTGTTATACAGTAATATTTACTGAAGACCACGTTTCGAGCACAGTTTTTACACTGCTCATAATTTCAATATCAAGTCACTACTCACACAACTCGCCATCTACCTTTGTCATCTCTTGATTCCATTGGTAGTGGTATTTAGTAATGAGTCATTCCTACTGCATATGTTGGATGTAGATTATTCGAAGAACATAGAAGATTCGGTAATCAACCTCTCACTCTCTCCACCTACTTATATTACCTCTTAGAATCTTAACCCTCTCCCACCCTATGTTGTGTGATTGTGCGTTGCTAATGCATGCAGTGTAATTGTTGAGTGAATGCTGGCGAACGACACGTATTATTCTCTACACGACCGATGGTTCTACCACGACTGAAAGATGAAGTACCTAGACTAGCCACTTTCAAGTGCATCTACCAATTCAGCTGCGCCCGTCATGGAGAGAGTTATATTAGCCGTTACTCTAGGAACTTGTGCTCGCTTGAGAACATATCCCTCACTCTGGCTAAGTAAAGGTGTAGTGAAAACCATTAACAGTTCGATATTGGACCATCTGGTGCAAACCGGCCACAAAGCCAGCTAGCATTGAAGAATCCCTTTTTATCATCTACTGGGTGCCTAATAAATTGCCAAAATCATCATCTAAGCACCACATGCTCCAAACATCAGAGGCCAGTGGAACTCGCCTCAAACAACCAGTGCTCTGTATTTAAAAGAAGTATGTCCAGCATCTACTACTGCTCTGGCTAGCCTTCAGTAGAGACTATAAATTCATGAATTTGTAATATTATCTTTCCTAATACTTCTGACATTTAGCTTATTTTATGTTGATGCTAATGATCTGTCATCTATCAACATTACTGATTCTATGTTATTTAAACAACTTTAATGTTGTTCATAACACTAATTCATTCATTCACTATAATGTATATATATATATATATATATATATATATATATATATAAAGCCTGATGAAGAGCAGGTTATCGAAAAGAGTACTCTTTGTTCAGTATCCCTTCTTTTGAAAAATTGTTGAGTTATTTTTTGTAAATAACTTATCTTCGTGGAATTACTCATTCTATTATTATTATTATTGTATCCTTTAGTTCCTAGAGGAACATAGGGCTTCAGCTGCGCACCTCCATTGCCCTAGGTTTTCTCCCAACTTTTTCACCCCGCTCCAGGTCTGTCCACATGCTTTCATCTCCTCCTCGCATGACCTCCAAGTCACCCTTGCACTGACGACCAACTCGCCGCCTCCCTTTCGGGTTCCACTCGAGTGACGGCTTCTCCAGTGATGTCACTTGATGGTTTCCTCAGAGTATGGCCAATCCATCTCCATTTCTTCCTGCCTATTTGTTTCACAATCGGTTCCTGGTGGGTTGGTTCACTCCCAGAGATCTTTGTTGCTGATCTTTTCTGGCTGGCCATCTGATCTTGAGTGAAGCATTGAGCGAAGACAGTTGTTAATGAAGGTCTGTAGTTTGTTTGAGATGCTCTTTATGATGCGCTGGCCAAGTCTCTGATCCGTATAGTGAGTAGCACTGACTGACTTCACATTGGATTTGAAAATCCTGATCTTATTTTTGATGCTGAGTGCTGTTGACCTCCACACAGATTTGAGAGTAATGAAAGCTTGTCTTGCTTTTCCGATTCTGGCTTTGATATCCTCGTCAGTTCCGTCCGCCAATAGTTGAAACGATGCTTTCCAGGTGGGTAGGTGAAGGAGGCTGTTAATTTCAGGTTCTTCCCACTTATGCTGATTGTTGTCTGTTGTTGTTGTTGCTGTTGATGTTGGCTAGGAATCTTCATCACCTCTGTTTTATCTATGTTCACTTGAAGTCCTATCTTTGATGCTTCTTCTGCCAACTTGTTGCTTTTCACTTGCATATCTCCCAGTTTGTGAGAAATCAGACATATATCATCGGCGAAATCCAGATCCTCCAAGTCTTTTGTGTCAGTCCATTTTATGCCTGTTCCCTCGTTCGTTGCCGTTGTCTGTCGCACCTTAGCTAACCTAACCTTAGCTAAATTCTTATGTTCCGACAATCTGACTACCCCCGACCTATTAGTATGAGCTATGTAGTTGACTTAACCCATAGTCACTGCAAGGTATTTTGTAAATCATATTATTTTGTCTTATTGGGCAAAGCTGCAGGATCCTTTAACCTACAAAGCCTGTCCTACCTGAGTGAGTTTTTAGGTTTAAATGATATCACTCTAATTCCTGCTCTATTAAGTATCTATCCTACGTAGGGAGGGTCTCAGATGTCCCATGCCTTATATTCTCTCTTATCTATTAAAGATAAGTAGATGCACAGAGACGTTGATTACTGAATCTTTGTTTGTCAATCTTGTTCTCCGTATTCACCACTAGGTGTGTCAGTATGGAACTTCTGATTGACTTTACGACTCCTCTACCTAACTGACCACATTGGACAATGCTCAAGAAGGCGATGGTGGGACTGCCAAGTTGTTCTACCAGCTATGTGTAACTGTCTCCACAGGAACACTTAAATTTGCAAATGCACATTGAAGTGGTCAAACTCAATAGCTTATCCTTCACCTGTATTGGAATTATACAATGAGTGGGGGATTTTAAAAACACTGGTGTGGCAAAGAATGTTTTAGCTAGTATTTTATGAAGTTTTGACACTAGCAATTTAATTTCTGTGTCTCCTCTGACCCCATATTTTATTAAGCACATTAATATAAACACCGATGACTACTAATATTTCATTATGTCAATGTAAGGCCTGATAAGAATTTGCCGAAAATACGTATTTACTTGCTGAAATTGTATTACATCATAAGATACTTGTTAATAGACTTTTCTACTAGTTGGTCTCGGATTAATATCAGTTAGAGAACCATTGAAAATCTTCAAGCAGTACTGGACACCTCTTATCCTATTTCGGGAATCATCGGAAGTATGCACCCACTGGGATTCGAATCCAGGATGTCCCGGTTACATGGCAAGCTCGTATACAATTCAGCCACAGGGACCCCCATTCAATGGCTTATCAATTCTAACTAGGATGAAACAACTGGCTATCCAGTACTCCAGTACTGGTTTTCAATGGTTCTCTAACTGATACCATCAATCCGTGATCAACTCGTAAAAACAAAAAACTAACCCTTACAAACCAAATTATAGAAATTAGACTTTTCTATTAAGGAAAGACACATCATAGATGGTTTCTCAATATTTCTGCTGATCAGTCTACATTGATTTGCAGATAGAGAAGTTATTTCAAAGCAGAAAGTGTGTGAAATCCTAGTGATTTAAGCTTCATGGATTTTATAATGAAACATCACCATTTCCAAGGTGAATTCTACTCACAGTGTTTATCTCCTCATGCATCAATATCAGAGCAGCAAATTCTGAGGGTGCTGTAACTCAGCGTTACGGATCAGGTTTCGTTTTGAATATATAGAGGTACCTAACTATGAAAGTTAATTAATCTGTCCATTTCACGTCACTACTCCATCTTGTTCATGTAGTGAACATTAGAAAAAATTACTTTTAAGTCGAACTCCTTCATTTTTGATTGCATACTAGTCAGTACCTAGTGTAATGAGTCTAGTCCTATCTTCACTACAGACTGAATTCAATCAGTCAAGCTTGCAATGTGGCCGCCATGCTGCTAGGTGGCTCGCCATTACGTCGCACTGTGAATTGTTGGTATTAGATGGTTGGAGGCAATCGCCTGGACATTACACTAGTTACAGACTAGTATGCAATCAAAAATATCCAATACAGTCCTACTTGAGGTCAATCACGAGCCTGAACAGCTCAGTGGTAACGTCTCTGACTGCAGCACTGAGTGACACAGGTTCGAATCTCGGAAGAGACATGAGTTCCTTCGAGCTGGTTGCAGATACGCCTTGCTGATGACTGCCAACTAGCACGAAACCTAGGTTCAAGGCTTCTTGTGGTCGATTGCCTCTAACCACCTAATACCAAGAACTCCTTCATTAATGTGAAGTGAATTCCAGAATGGCAGCTGCTAAAGAAATCCAGGATATATATATGTATATATATGACTAGTTTCAACAAAGAAATCGTGACCAGTAGGGTGCAGCAGGTTGAATATGAGGAAAATACTCGCCAGTGTTGACATTGGCTAGGGGTCGCGCTATATCGTGAATTGGCAGAAGTTAGAATTCATGGGCCGTTGGATCGGGTCCCAGTGGCCTAATGGTCTGAGAGCTCGTTTGCCTTGTAACCAGAAGATTCTGTGTTCAAACCTAGGTGGTGGGTCTTACTGATGAAGAGTCCCAAACTAGGACGAAACAGCTGTCCAATACTCTCAGGTCTTCAGATGGTACTCTAACCAATACCAGCTCATGATGAAATCCTGTAACCAATCAACCAAATCCCTACAAACCAACACCTGAATATAGGAACTTGCACCGATGTTCAGCGGTTCGAGCCTCCACATTCCCTCGATGTAGCACACAAAGCCAGAGAAGAAGAAAAAAGTAAAAAGAAACACAAAATAGAGACAGCAAACAGAGATATGATGGTAAAAGAATAGTAATATAGAAGAACAATATAGTTTTATTGTGTATTAAAAGTCACAAGGAGTGGATGCATCTGCGCCAGCCATTGAGAACGAAGATTTTGAGCCAGGCATATCATCGATTGTCTCCAGCCTTCATTGGTTTTTACCGTCCTGAGGACCCCGACCAGTCAGGAAGTCTACATGTTCCTAAGTGACTGCCTGGCTTAAACCAATTGTTGTGGATTTCACTGACTGATGAGTCCATGTTTTGTTTTGACCAACACCACTGGCTCTTTTACAATCTGATCCATCCTATGTAAGTCAGCTAACATTTCCCGTCGGTCGAGGAAGGTGATGGCTAGGCTAGGCATGCGTAACACATGTCCCAACCACCTCAGTCGACGTAACCTCACAACCTCATCGATTGATGTCCCTTCCCTCCTTAACTAGCACTTAACTAATGCCTAACCACAATAGTGCTCACCCTATTATATATATATACCCTATACTTTAAATGTGTATATGTAATTGTTTCTAACTTTGCATTCTAATGTCAGGTTCACGTAAAATCACATCGATCAACTAAATCCAATCCTGATCTATTAAATGATAAATCTGCTTCACATATAAAACGACCAATGAATGCTTTTATGATATGGGCAAGAGATGAAAGACGAAAAATTCTCAAGGTAAGTAAATTTGATTTATATCAAAATGCTATATATTACTGAATGATTCCTATAAGTAGTTGTATACCCCCTTCACTCCAACCAGTCGTATATATCAGCCAGAATGAAGAAGCGGTCTAAACACCGAATGGCCGGTTTGCTCGTAATGGAGCTAAGCTCATCAGCAATGTAGGGAGATTAATTTGATAATTGAGAATCCTATCAAAACTCTGCTGGCTTGATAACTGTTTCTTTTTGCTGTTTGGAGAAGTGAGGATAGAACTAAATGAAAGAATGGAGTTAGAAAATTGTAGAAACCTACTACTTTCACTAGGTCGATTCAATATGTGAATTAGTTTTTAATGAAGTGGTTTAACTGTCGGCTTGTTTAACGCCAAAAACGATGTATTGTGGTGTGAACTCAAGGAACCGATCTTTGTGTTCTACTGTGTTGATCACTTTACTTATTTGGGAAGTTGTATCAACCAACCCCAGAAGGGGTTGATTGCTGACAAAATCTCAGCATGGATACAAAAGTCTGGTTTGGCATATGCCTGACAACTTACACCATCTCTGGCTTAGTAGATGTCATGTCCGGCTGACTGTCGACCAAAGGACGTGTGTACTGTTCACCAAGCCTGCCGGTCGACCAGAAAAAATTATCAACAAGAAACTTTGTCAGCAAACGAACTAATCAGGATTCTATTGTTCAAGAAATACACCAGATAAAAGTAATATGCATCGGATATACACTAGTGAGGAGATCACAGAACGCCAGGTCATTCCAGGAGTAGGAAACGATGAGAGGGGTGTCGCTCTGAATTTAACATACAGGAGATCGTGTAAGGAGGAGGAGATGACAGTCAATAGTCAATCGTAAAGGTCCAAGAAGCTGAAGAGAACTTCAGAGAAAAGGATGAAATGAGCAGATATTTCATTGCGTCCCCATGATATTTCACACGGAACCCAAAGGAATAATTAAATATTTTCTATCGTTGGTTTAATAAGGATTAGTTTTGTTTTTACGAGTTGATCACGGATTGATATCAGCAGAGAGTACTGGACAACTATAGAAAATAATCTGATGTTCGATAGCGACTTGAAACAGGACAGAGTCACCTGGAGTTCTGCTGAGAAGTCGTAACCAGTGAGGTTCGCATCCAGTCAAGTTTGAGGATGGATGTCCCACCGATGATATTAGTTATTGCCAATCGCGCTAAAATCACAAATTCGTAGAAGTTAAAACTCATGGGCTGGCCACTGAGGAGTCGGGTCCCACAGTGGCTCAACGGTATACGAGCCAGCTTGTCTTATAGCCGGAAGGTCTTGGATTCGAACCCCGGCGTTGGGTGAGTACTTTCGATGATTCCCAAACTAGTGAGATGAAACAGCTGTCTGTCCAGTACTCCGGTACTGGTTTTCAATAGTTCTCTGAATTGAAAACATTTATTTCCCGATACGAATTTAAAACAAGCAATAAAAGTTATTAAAGCAGGATGATTTAATGAATTCAGGAAATTTCGGTAGAACTCCTCAGCTGAATACTCTACATACACGGACATACATATATACTTTTGAAATTACATTGAGAGATATAAGAATGATAAGTAAACAAACTACATTGAATTAGTCATGCAGAAAGACAGGTGCGAATATTTTCCAGTTCATATTCAAATAGATAAGGGGAAAGAGAGAGAGTATGAGAGATTAAAATTAAGACAAAATGCATTACGCTTCAATTACATCACTTAGATAAACAATTAGACATTAGAGAATATAACAAGAATCGCAAATGTATTACCATGGTAGATTCAGAGTCACGACTATCTCCTTTTGTACACAGAGACCTGGTTTATAAACACGAATATCACAAGCCTCTGTGCAATTGCAAGTATCTTCTTGTTTCTTTGTTTACTGACAATGGTGAATGACTTGACAGCGCGTCGATATCATGTCCACCGTAATCCACAAGATGTTTTGTTATTGAAGATTTTCGCACTTTGCACTCAGCTGTTGTCAACCATTTTAAAAAATGCTCCATCATGCGAGGAGACAATTGCCTTTCCATACGACCCATGTATTTGCTTCCTCCCACAAACACACTCATCAAATTGATATACGCAGTTTGACTGAAGTGTTGAGGATTGGCGACTGGTCTTTCCCAGATTGTTAGCAGCACTCGCTTGGTGGTGTTAAGGATAACAAGTTTTGCAAAATAATAATAAGTTTTCTTGATGGCTTTGTCGAGTCTTCGTCTGACTACTTCCTGTACGTCATCTCCTTTGAACGGCTAACTAAATAATGCCAATCCGTGATCAACTCGTCAAAAGAATAATTAACAAATAATACTAATAATCACAGCAATATTTAAGTGTTGGTTTGTAGGGATTTGGTTGATTGGTTACGGGACTTCATCATAAGCTGACATTGGTTAGAGAACCATTGAAAAACCTGTGAGTATTGGACAGCTGTTTCGTCCCATTGGTTTAGGGTTCTTCAACACTACGCACCCACCCACACGGTTCGAACCCAGGAGCTTCTGGTTACAAGGCCAACGAGCTCGTAGACCATTAAGCCACTGGGACCCGATCCAACAGCCAATGAATCTCGCCTTCTACCAATTCACGATATAGCACAGCCGCTAGCCAATGTCAACGCTGGCGAGTATTTGTCCTCACAACCGACCTGATGCACCTCATCACAACAACAATAATAATCACAATATCATATAAACTAAAATTTGATATTCATCAGAATTTTAAATTATGTCGAGATTTAGTTGCGTAGTAACAGTCGAACAGTTAGTACGCATAAGTGTGTCAGTAAGTTAATCTGTCAATTAAACATGCCAATGGAATAATTTTTTCCCTCTACCTTTGCATAGTATAAACATATTGATGAACATGATCTATTGTGATTGAAATCCACCTGACATTTGATTTAATGGTAACAATAATAATAATAATAGTAGTAGTAGTAGTAATAGTAAGAATTGGTCACATATCTAATACTGTTATCAATAATCCTCTGTAACTTGTATTTGTAGTAGTATAAGTCGAGGTATCACTCACTCGTCAGGATGATATGATGTTTATATTAATAGTGTAAATAAATTAGTACACAGCATCTGAAGACGAAATACACATAAAATTCTAAGTAAGTAAGTGAGGATAATTAGTGAAGAAGAAGAAAAGGGGCAAGAAGGAGAATAAGAGTAGAAGAAAATGAAGTGAAGGTGGACGAGGATAGTGAAAATAGATGACTGCATAATTTGTGCAATAATTACAGGACAGTTCATAGTAAAAAAAAAAGAAAATTATGACATGTTTTGACATTTATTTTTTCGGGGGCAATTGGGTTAAGGGGGGAAGAAGAGTAAGATTACATAATGTATTAATAATGATTATATTTTCGACTATATATTATTTGATTGCATGGAGGATTTAATCATGAGCTGACATCAGTTAGAGAACCTCTGAAAAACCTGGGAGTACTGGACAGCTGTTTCGTCCTAGTTTGGGACTCTTTAGCAGTATGCACCCATCGGGATTCGAACCCAGGAGCTTCTGGTTACAAGGCCAACGAGCTCGTAGACCATTGAGCCACTGGGACCCGATCCAATGGCCCGTGGATTCTAACTTCTGTCAATTCACGACATAGCGCGACCACTTCGCAATGTCTTCTTCGATGAGTTACTGCCTCATCTTCAACCTGCTGTACCCTACTGGTATATATTATTTCACTAAAGGTAGTCACATTGATGTTTTGTTGATATAGTTGGCTGGTTGGTGGAGGCAATCAACCCCAATCAATCATTGCATTTCCTGACTTAAAGGCGGTATTCGATTCTGTCGACCGAGTGGTACTCTGGTGATGCTTGGCCATGAAGGGAATGCCAAGAAAAGTACATTGCACTGATTAAGGCACTCTACTCGTACTCATTCCATCAGCCAGGTGAGGGCTTACGGCAAGTTGTCATCTGAAGTGGTGATGACTAGTGGTGTCCGACAGCAAGGGATGCCCATTATCCCCATTTCTTTTCAACTTCTTCATGGATGTACTAATGGATTTAACCCTAACTGCTGACTTCAGCGACTCAGGGATTGACTTGTTACCGTCAGGGAATAATCTCGTTGACTTAGAATATGTAGACGATGTAATCCTTCTAGGAGAGGACGCTGAAAAAATCCAGCAGAGTTTTCTGAACACCTTGAGCTACAATCTACGAATGTTTGGCATGTGATTAACTCCCGCCAAATGTGAGATGATGTTACAGGACTGGACCAAACTGACTCCTAGTTTAGAAATAGGGAGTGAATTGGTAGAGCATGTTAACCGCTTCACTTATTTGGGAAGTTGCATCAGCCAGTGCCAAAGAGTTGGTCTCTGAAGAAATCTCAGCACGGGTACAGAGGGCTAGTTTCGAATATGCCAGTTTACGCCGTCTCTGGATTAGTAGACGTGATATCCAGCTGGCAGTCTACCAAAGGGCGTGTGTACTGCTCATCAGTCCGCTCCGTCCTCCTTTATGGTTGTGAGACCTGGCCATTGAGAGTGGAAGACATGAAAAGACTAGCTGTCTTCAATCATGGGTGCCCGAGTTCTATCTCCCGTATGAAGTGGTATAATAAGGTGAATAATATTGAGGTTAGACATTGGCCGAGTGCTAGGTAAGCAGGGGAAATCAATCGACGAGGCTGTTAGGCTGCATCGATTAAGATGGTTAGGATATGTGTTCCGTATGCCTAGTCATCGCCTTCCTCGACAATAGGCAATGTTAACTGGCTGACATAGAGTCAGGCTAAAAAAGAACTAGCGGAGGTCATACCAAAACATAGCATCAGTCAACGAAATCCACAACAATTAGTTTAAACTGGCCAGTCATATAGGAAGGTGTAGAATTCGCGGTCGGAGTCTTCAGGACGGTGAACATCAATGGTTGGAAACATTTGATGACATGGCTCAAAATCGTTCTCAATGGCTGGGCCGTGCAGATGCATCCACTCCTTGTGACTTATGATTTCCAATGAAACTGTATGGTTCTTCGTTATTACTAACTATTCCTTTGTCTCACACCTCTGTTTACTGTCCCTATTATGCTTTCCTTGTACTTTCTTCTCTTGCTTTATGTGCTACAAGAAGGGAGAGTGGCGACCTGAACTGCGGCACATATGTGCAAAGTTCCATGTCGAAAATAGACAGAAAGAGAGACAGACCCCATAGGGACAGAGTTAAACTTTAAGCACCACTAACTGCGACCAATCAGCGAACGACCTCGAACACGCGACTCACGCGGAGGAGTAATTTTTTGTGTGTATGGAATACATATATATATATATATATATATATATATAAAAGCTGTAGATAAGTGTTGCAGAGGATACTTTCTTCTCACATTTGATGAAAATAGCTCTCAGTTATACGTTTGTGTATCAACAGGGTATAATTCTATTGTGGTTAAAAATTTGTTTCAATAAAGTTTCATAGTGTTATACGGTGATATTTACTTAGCAATATAGATTGTGCTCGAAACGTGATCATCATCAGTAAATATTACTACTGTATAACACGCTGTGAGACTTTATCAGAATACATTTTATCCATAATGAAGTTATACTCTACCATCACAGTGCCAAAGTTTTATTCTTCTATCAACAGAGTAATTTAACCGCATTCTACGCATGAGATTATTTAGGTCTTCAAAACCCTGACAATAACCCTAATCTTTCCTAAACCTAACCCTAACGTGAAAATATCCCTAAACTAACCATAATCTAACTTGAACCAACGCTGATTTCTCATTTATTAGATTAAACTAACCCTAACTTGTCCTTGGCTTAAACCAGGACTTAATCTTTCTCAGACCTTAGCTGAAACTTCCCAGATATTCCATTTAATAGCATAACACTTCCTTCGATGAGCATATTTTATTGATGATGAAAACATTACTTACCTGGTTTCACTAATTTGCTCAGTGGGCGTTTCACTGTCATTGGTGTGTTCGCACTTCATTTAACTTGGCACCCATAGGAAGCCTTGAACTTAGCTGTCGTGCGAGTTGGCACTCACTAGTCAGCAAAGCAGGCGTATCTGCAACCATCGTGAATGAAATCGTGTCTCTTCTGAGATTCAAACTCGCGTGTCACCAAGTGAGTCCTGCAGTCAGAGACGTTATCATTGACACAGGTTGAAATCTCAATAGGGGTAATGAGCTCAATGAAAATTGCAGATATGCCTGCCTTACTGACTAGTTAGTGTTAGTATGCAGGAAATCTACATCCTAGACTTCTTGAAGATCGCTCGCTGTCATCTAACATCAACAATTTAAAGTGTACCGTGATGGTTAGCCGCCTAACGGCAACCATCATTGATAGAATTCAGTCTGCAGTACACAAAGGACTAGACACATCACTCCAATGGAAGTACACTGATGTTGAGATGAATATCAAAAAAAAGGCGTTATTAAATACAATCAAATAATTGTATTTAAACCTTCGATAGCATCAACAAAGAAGTAGTTTAGCCGTCTCATTGGTTAGATTTTCGTCATGTAAAACCAACATCAGTAAAGGAGAGATCACTTAAAACCAACAGGGAGCACTGGATAGCCAACCGTTTTTTCCCATTTTGAAACTCTTCATCAGTTTGCACCCATGACTCTCTGTCAGGGGTCAAACACAGAACTTCCAGGTTGGGAGATTAAGCTGGTTAACCAACCACCTTTCAACCACTTCCGGAGCAGGGGGCGGGGGGTTGGAATTCAACGGTCTCCGAATTCCAACTATGTCAACTCATGCGTGATATAGCACTGTCGCCATGGACGCCTTCGACGAGCACCCAATTCACCTTGACACTTAATGGATCCCACTGGTCATAACATCTCAGTACAACTCAAAGAAAATCTATCCAGTATGCATCAGTGAGCAACTGTCAAGATTGACATTCAAATAGTAGGATTTGTGGGGATTTTAAATCAGTCTCAATTGTTAGATTTTTCTCTTCGTCATGAACCGACATCATTTAGATATTTCCAGGGGTTAAGATGGTTGCGGCGTGGATTTACGTTAAATATTCTTAGTGTAAACATTAGCACTGCTGTATTCTAGGAATTGTGGCTCATTGTGGTTTAGGTGGTTAATTTCCAAACAAGACGTCGCTAGTTTGAACCCCACTCCACCTACCCAGGTTCAGAAAGCCAGGAAGTATATGACTAGCCCTCACACCCAAGGGGTATGATTTATTACCAGTTGCATATATCGTTGGATTTCCTCTTTCTTGTATTTACAATATATAGATAACAGAAGAGAAACTTAAAAGTAAGGAGAAGGTTTGATAATTAACATAACCTAGAACGGATAAAGACGTCACAGCAAGAAGTGGAAAGTCATTCACTACTCTGAAATCAACATAGTGACCTAGAGTACTCTGAACACATCACAGCAATCTGAATTACTAATATACTAGAGTCAAGTCATTCAGTGATTCGCTTGCGAACTTTGAGTGACTGACTCAACATTATCGAAAACTAAATTCCAGTAACATAATTTCGCGTCTCATACCAAATATGATAAGCTTTTATTGTGTACTTATCAAAATGAATCAATAAAAAAATATATTTAAACTGAAGGTCATTATTTTGGCGCCAATAATAAATAGTTGATTAAAACAAATTGAGTAAAGAGAAATAAATCTGTACAGATTTCAGTCAGATGATAATGTGGTCACACCCTTAAATACGTGAATAGAACTATTTTTAAAAAAAAATATTTATTTTCATTTTGTTCTTTTTGTGTTTACTACTGACCTTGAATATTTTTTTTAAATGAATCAACAAAGTTCAATGTTCAATATAAGGCGATTTTTTTAAAACTTAAATCTGACAGAGAGGCAGTAACAACAATAACAATAACAAGAATGGAAATGAATTTAAAAGTAGAATAACATTAATGATATAATGTTAATTGTCAAGCTAAAGTTCACTTTATTCCCCCCACCCCTCGCGCCCCATAATAGTCCCTCTTCTTTTTCGTAATTCTCCATTTGTTAAGAGGAGCGTGTTTTGATATAAAAGGAACAGTCGTTATAAAACTTCATTACTATAATGCCTATTACTTATGCTTAACAATCGAAGCAGAGAGAGAGGAAGAGGTAGAGAGGGCGATGAGATGAACGAAGAGGCGGAGGAAAGCGAGTATCCTCTCCTCTCTCTCTCTCTATTCATATATTAGTAAACAAAAGTGTTAAGCTACAACTATTAATATTTATTTTCTCTCTAACTTTCTTTCTATCTAATCGAGTGGAAATAAACAAAAACAATAACACCAATAACCTCTATCTAAATAAATAACGTAAATAATAACAATAACAATAATAATAATAATAACATCAAGAGTACTTTATCTGTCTTCATTTGACATTTACAAAAGGGTTCAGTTTTCTCTCTTTCTCTCTGTGTGTATATCTGTCTTTGTGAGTGTCGACAAGTGTGTGTGTGTGTGTGTGTGTGCGTATGTTTCAGTAGATGTATGGATATGTTCGGTATTCACTATACTACTAATATGAATAAGGTAAAAGGAAGACAGAGAGAGAGAGAGAGAGGGGAAAAAAGGTTGATGAGGTGATGCGGTTACATCATCTCTATTGTTTTGTTGACTTGAATTTACTAAGCACAATTTTGGCTCTGTCTACCTATTTACTTTTTGTTTACTTTCGACAAAGTAGATATGTATATATGTATGGAGGATTTAATCATGAGCTGACATCAGTTAGAGAACCACTGGAAAACCTGGGAGTACTGGACAGCTGTTTCCCCCGTCCTAGTTTGGGACTCCTCAGCAGTACGCCTCACCCACCGGGATTCGAACCCAGGACCTTCTGGTTACAAGGCGAACTCATAGACCATTGGGCCACTGGGACCTGATCCAATGGTTCTTGAATTCGAACTCCTGTCAATTCACGACATAGCGCGACCACTTTGCAATGTCTTCTTCGATGAGTTACTGCCTCATCTTCGACCTGCTGTACCCTACTGGTCACGGCTTCCCACCATCAAACCGAATCCCTACAAAACCAACACTTGAAAATATATATATGTATCAGGTTAGACTACGGATTAATAGCAGTTAGAGAAGCATTGAAAACCAGTATCGGAGTACTGGACAGCCATCTGTTTCATCCCACTAGTTTGGGAATCATCGGAGATACGCATCTACTACCAGAGTTCGAACCGAGGACCTACCGGGTTACAAGGCAGCTCGTATAACACTCAGCCACTGTGGGATCCTACTCCTCAATTGCCAGTAAATGAATTCTAACTTCTACTAATTTGTGACTACAAGACAAAGTTGCCTGGAGTTCTAGGGAGAAGTCGTAATCCGTGGAGTCCATCTTGTCGGGAGTGAGGATGGAGTTCCCAACAATGACATTGGTTGGTGCCAATCGAGCTAAAATCATGAACTGGTAGAAGTTAGAATTCATGGACTGGTCATTGAATCAAGTCCCAGTGGCTGAATGGTATATGTGCGTCGGTGGCACAGTGGTAAGGACTCTCACCTACCATGCACATGGTCTGGGGTTCGAGCCCACGCCGACGCACACCTGATATCTATGGTCGGCCTGCAAAATTTGGGCTACCGATATCCACGCTGAAAATTCCATACTTGTACAAAAAATACGGTGGGGAATCAAGCTGTATTCAAAAATAAATAAAAACAAAATGAGCTAACTTGTCTTGTAACTGGAAGGTCTTATGTTCGAACCCTGGTGGTGGGGGCGTACTTCCGATGATTTCTAATCTAGCAGGATGAAACAGCTATCCAGTTCTGCGGTATTGATTTTCAATGGTTCTCAAACTGATATCAATCCGTGGTCTATCCTGAAACAAATGGAATCCCTACAGAGGAATTCTTGAAAATAAATGCATGTTAAATCAATATATGTATGCAAGACTTGGGCACTGTTGTGGTAGTATGAAATTCCATACTAATTTGCCTATCGGATAAACCACAGGCGGTTGAACAGTATAATTTACTTCATGCCATTGTTTCTAAAACAATTTATTCTTGTTCATAACCACATCATAGATGGTAACTACACATATCTTCAGAGCTTTCATTTTATTATATTTAATTCAATTTTAGATTTACCCATCCATTGATTGGACTGAAGTGCTCGGTCTCAGCTTGACATGTCGGTGGCTTCTTGTGCAGATGCTTCAACGATATCTGGGCATTTAATTAGTATTTCATTGGTGGATGGTGGCTAGCAGTGGAATCCAGGATGCACATTTCATCCTATTTGGGACTCGTCAGCTAACTGGATGTACCTGCATTCCTCAGTTATTGAGTGATGATGTTCCCACCACCGAGGCTCGAACCCGGTGTCCATAGTTTCAAACACCAGCTAAAGCGTTATCCACTAGACCACTTGGTAGACGAGAGCCACCTCTTTCTTGTGCAACGGGTCATATTAATTATTGAATTGAATTTTAGATTTCCCCGTTTCATGTTCATATGAATTGTGATCAATATCTGACTGAATAGTAGTTCCACAACAATTGAGCGCCGAGTGAGAAGTAGATACCTATTGTAAAATTTATAATATTTGTAAAATCTCAGCCTAACTGAAATAAGTAATTTCAATGTTTCCTGAGTTCGAAAAACTAGTCTGAACTTCATCAGGGAAATTAATCAAAATTAAAATAACAATGGTGCATAACTTATTTTTTGTTATATACAGTAAACGGTGTGCACTTTCGCATCAGATTTCTAATGATTAAGTTTGACTACAGTCCATGATCAAATTTCGAAGAAGCTGAAAGACAGATCAGCGATTGCACTGCACTCGATATAAACGGGACACAAGAACGATTTTGATAGGAATAAGTTTCTACACAAAGGTTTTGGTTCGTATAAAGAAAGACTGACTACAGAAGCCCTATATATATATATATATATATATGGCTGAAACTGAAAACTTTGAATGGACGTGAGGGTTTAATGTGTGTGTGTGTGTGTGTTAGCTGATACATGGTAAGTCCTGATTAATAAATTAAAAAATGGATATGTATCACTAATCAATCATACTTGATCTAAATTCTCGATTCTCTACATCTTCTTATGGTGGAGAGGCTAACAAATGACTAGTAGTTGTAAGTCTGATATATATATGTGTATAGCTACACTGTAGTACATCAGCTACCATGTCTTCCTGATGTTTCATCTCCCTATGACATTCTTATAATTTGCTTGTTGATAGACAAAACTTATAGGTTGTATGCAGCGGATGATGAAAACCAACGGAATAGAATTTTTATTACTATCTCCTTTAGTACCTAGAGGAATAAAGGGTTTCAGCCGCACGTTTCCACTGCATTTGCGGTTCTCCGTCAACGTTTTCACCCGACTCCATGTCTGCCGCCACATGCTTTCATCTCCTTCTCACCAGTCTCTTCCTCCTCCATGTCACCCTCACACTGAAGACCAAGTAACTCGCCACTTCCCATTAGGGTTCCAATCGAGTGATGGCTTGGTGTATAATGTCACTCACCTGATGGTTTGTTTTTTCAGAGTATGGCCAGCCAGTACACCAAACTCCATTTCTTCCTGCATGCATATTTGTTGCTCAATTGCTTCCTGCTGGGCTGGTTCGTTCATTGCTAGAGATCCGTTTTGCTGATCTGGCCGGCCATCTGAACTGGAGCGAAGTACTAAGCGAAGACAGCTGTTGATGAAGGTGCGTGCAGTTTGTTCGAAGTGAGCCAAGTCTCTGATCCGTATGGAGTAGCACCGACTGACTCCACATTGGATTTGAGAATCCGGATCTTATTTTCATTTCCATACTGAATGCTGTTGATCTCTACACAGACTTGAGAGTAATAAAAGCTGATCTTGCTTTCCCGATTGTCGCTTTGTTGACATCATCAGTTCCGTCTGCCTGCAGTAAAAAGGATACTTCCCAGGTGTGTAAGTAAGTAGTTAGGTTGGTAGGCGAAAGAGGTTGCTTCCTTCAGATTCCTCCCATTCGTGCTGACTGATTGTTGTCTGTTGTTGGTGTTGGCCAGGAATATTCATCACCTATGTTTTATCTATGTTCACCTGAAGTTCTACCTTTTCTGGATCCTTCCACTGTCAACTTGTTGCTTTTCACTTGCATATCTTCCAGTTTATGTAAAAATCAGAAAAATATCATCACGGACGAAGCTCAGATCGTCCAAGTTTTCGTGTGGGTCCATTTTATACCTATCTCTTCGTTGCCCGCCGCTGTCTGTCTATCGCATAATCTACCACGATCAGGAAAATCACTGGAGATAGTAGACTGCCAACCAGCAATCTTTGCCTTACTCCCATCTTCACTTCTTCGCGAAGGATTCCATAAGTTAGCCTTTTATGGATTACTTGGCATGCGTAGCATTATCGCACAACTGTTGGAGGCACCCTTTGGTAGTTACGTAGTAGTAGCAGTAGTTCCCAAATCACTTCCCGATCGACTCTGCGCTATCAAAGACCTCTTCAAAGTTAATCAGTAGTGTTTGTAGTTTTATTTTATTTACTTTCGATTAAATAAATAAATAACTAAATATATCTTCATTTAATAAAATTATTTGAAAAATAAATAAACAATAACAAAATAAATAACTTAAACAAATAAAAACAGAATGTACTTACGACTACTACTACTAATAATAATAATAATTCTTATTATTATTATCATTATAATTGTGTTTACTGGCCGGTAAAAACAACTCGACGGGTGTTTAGCTGTTTGTGTGTACGTGTGTGTGTGTGTGTGCGTGTTGGAGTGGAATACGTAAACAAACAGCATGAATCAACTAAAACGATGCTAAGATAAACAACTTCTGTAATAGTAGTAGTAGTTGTACTAACAGTCTCAGGATAGAAGTACACTTTAGACGAAACACAAACAACAATAGGTTGACCCCACTGACTCTGGACGTTGTTTTCCCCTTTTTTTTCTTTTCCCAACGACCTTTACAACCGAGAGAAGCAGAAGAAGCAGAAAGTTCTCCTCTATCCACCTCATCTGCCACTTAATTATTTCTTGTAAATTCTAGGTCAAATTAGATACGAATATTGTTTTGATGATAAATGAATGCATCAAGTTTGTTATGATTGAATGTTACATTCACAACTCGATTCTACATACATATATGCATATATATATATATATATATATATATATATATATATATACTGTATATTATGCTTGAATAAAGAAAGTATAATACGATCTCCCATGGCTCTCGTGGCCCAAGTGGTCTAGTGGATAACGCTTTAGCTGGCTTTTGAAACTATGGACACTGGGTTCGAGCCTCGGCGGTGGGAACATCATCACTCAATGACTGGGAAATGCATGTTCATCCAGCTATCTGACAAGTCCCGAGTAGGATGAAATGCGAATCCTGTTGCGTCCCACTGCTAGTCACCATCCATCGATTAACCTTTAATTACATGCCCAGACATTGTCGGAGCATCTGCACAAGAAGCCAACGACATGTCAACCTGAGACCGAGCACTTCAGTCCATTCACAATCGACGGGAAAATATCAAATTCAATTAAAATAAATACGAACTTGTTTCACTGCATCAGTTCTCTTCAACTGTGTAACTCCTGACACAAAATCACGTATAAGTTAAAAAGTAGAGTTTGCTGAACATCCTTCCTTTCTCACAATGAAGTTGCGTTATTGATTAGAAAAAGTATAGACGATATAATCTCAAAAATTTTCTATAGTTGGTTTGTATGGATTAGATTCGTTTATACAAGTTTGTCCATGGATTTATATTGGTTAGAGAATCATTGAAAACCAGTACCGAAGTACTGGACTGACAGCTGTTTCATCCCACTAGTTTTGGAATCATCGGAGGTATGCACCTACTCTCCAGGGTTCGAACCCCTGAAATTCCAGTTACAAGGCTAGTGAGCTCGTATAACATTCAGTCACTGTTTGGACCTTACTCCTCAATGGCCAGTCCATAAATTCTAAATTCTACCTATTCGTGATTTTAGCGCGATTGGCAACAACCAATATCATAGACGGGAACTTCATCCCCACTCTCGACAAGATAGGCCCTACCGGTTACAACTTCCCCCTAGAAATCCAGGCAACTTCGTCATGTAGCCAGTTATTAGTGAGCATCAAAAGTCATGAATTGGTAGAAGTTAGAATTCATGGGCTGACCACTGAATAGTCGGGTCCCATGGTGGCTGAACGGTATACAACCTTGCCTTGTAACCGGAAGGTCATGAGTTCGAAATCTGGTTGTGAGTGAGTACTACCAATGATTCTCGAACTGGTGGGATGAAACAGCTTGCTGTCCAGTACTCTTGTAGTGGTTTTCAATGGTTCTTTGACTGATATCTATCCGTGGTCACCTTGTAAAGGGAGGATTATTTATTTATCATCTAGTTCGACAAAGTGAACACGATGAGTTCAGATTTTTGCAAGTGTTGGTTTGTAGGAATTTGACTGGTTACAGGATTTCATTATGAGTTGACATCAGTTAGACAACCATTGAGAGTATTGGGCAGCTGTTTCGTCCTAGTTTGGGACTCTTCATCGGTACACACTCACAGCCAGGCTTCGAATCCAGGACCAGCCCATCTCCATTTCCTTCAGAATATGTGTTGAACAACAAGTTCTTGATTGGTTTAATCTCAGAGAAGATGGAGGTGGTGAAGATAAACAACCAACCAACCAAACAAACAAACAACAATAGCAAGCAGCAATCAATATCAACAGAATATATATATTTCAATGTGGTCACTTCCTTCATTTACATAGGCACATCTCCATTTTGTCCTGCTAAATGCGGTCGTCTTCAGCTGGCTGCACAACCCCCAATAGGCTCTCGTCTTCTGCCTACACGATCTCTTCTATGTCGCCCTGGGTTACAGGCCTAAATCGTCGTTTCCCATACGGGTTCCACTCCAGCCATGACTTGGTACGAGATGTCATCCAATGTTGTGTGTTCATTCTTGTTGCCAATTCTTTCTGACCAGCGGGACGTCTGATCTTCTGTATGTTGCCTGAGAAGAAAGTAACTGTTGATGAAAGTCTGTAGCAGGCTGTTACAAAGGCCCAAATAGAAGCATTAAGTGACTTAACATCATTGTTGAAAGTCCGAATTTTGTTGTTTATGCTGACTGTATGAGGAAGATTTTCAAACGGATTTCAGAAAGATACTGTGCCACATCTGTGTCTGTCTGTCTGACTGTTTTCGACATAGAACTTTGCACCGATATGCAGCAGTTCAAGTCACCACTCTCCCTTCTTGTAGCACATAAAGCAAGAGAAGAAAGTACAAGAAAAGCATAATAGGGACAGTACACAGAAGTGTGAGACAAAGGGAATAGTTAGTATTAACGAAGAGCAAAACAGTTTCATTGAAAATCATAAGTCACAAGGAGTGGATGCATCTGCGTTAGCCATTGAGAACGATTTTGAGCCATGTCACCAATTGTTTCCAACCATTTGTTTTTACCATCCCGAGGACCCCAACCAGGAAGTCTACACCTTCCTACGTGGCTTAGACTAACTGTTGTAGATTTCATTGACTGGTGCCATGTTTTGGTTTGACCGCCACCAGCTTTTTTCCAGCCTGACCCTATATCCGCTAACATTACTCATCGAGGAAGGCGATGACTAGGCTAGTCATACGGAACACATGTCCTAACCATCTCAGTCGATGCAGCCTAACAGCCTCGTCGATTGATTTCCAATTCCTCCTTACCTAGCACTCGACCGACGCCTAACCTCAATATTGCTCACCTCATTATATCACTTCACACGGGAGATAGAACTCGGGCACCCATGATTGAAGACAGCTAATCTTTTCATGTCTTCCACTCTCAATGGCCACGTCTCACAACCATAAAGGAGGACGGAGCGGACTGATGAGCAGTACACACGCCCTTTGGTCGACTGCCAGCTGGATATCACGTCTACTAATCCAGAGACGGCGTAAACTGGCATATTCGAAACTAGCCCTCTGTACCCGTGCTGAGATTTCGTCAGAGATCAACTCTTTGGCACTGGTTGATGCAACTTCCCAAATAAGTGAAGCGGTCAACGTGTTCTACCACTTCACTACCTATTTCTAATCTAGGAGTCGGTGTAGTCATCTATGTGTATCTATATATTTAGTTGCTCCTGTGGAGAGAGCTATATAGGGCGAACAACTAGACAGCTGAACAAACGCATTAATGAGCATCTTCCTTCATGGTTCAGAAAAGGTCAAATAAAAATCTATAATAAGTTCTATTTTGGCTCATTTGATTGATAGCGGTCACTAAGTGAACAAAAATAGTGCCTACAAAGTTATCTACTGCACTCCATCAAAGAACCTTTCGAGCGGAATTCGAACCTGCCTGTTAAACACAAAGCCAAAGCTATGAGAATTAGTTCGAGAGAACAATCTCCGTGTCGTGGCATACAAAAGAAGTTTGTTCTACCTTCGTGTCTCTCCCTTGCCTGGCCTAGGTGAATTCTATTCAAAACCCTCCCACTCTTTCTTATCATCCATCTCCTTCGTACTTTTATGATATTTATTTAAACTCTGATTATCTGTCCACTTCACCTACCTATAGCGTTACGTAACTTTTAAGATTCGACCTAATTTAATTATTTACTTATTGAATTGTCTACATATACACATATATACATACACCATCTTCGTTATTCTTATGGCCACCTGTATAAACCATATTGTCAATATCTTGTTATCATTATAATCATCGTTATTAACTTCGTTCGAAACATTTACCACATTATCATTATTTGATCCACAAAATCACCGCCATTGGTTAACATTTTTTCTATATAAATCTATGTAAATTAGAGTAAAGCCTGAAGAAGATCTAATTGAAAACAACAGCATTGTTCGCTTATATGCGTCTTGTTCTAATATTAAAAAATAGGAATATTTAAAGATTAGATTTCCGATTCTATTTCGCCTTGATCTCCTGTTCCATGGTATTCCTTGTCGTTGAAATGATGATGCCTGGATAAGTGAAGAAAGTGTAACCCTTTCACATTCCTCCCGTTTAAGAATGACTGGCTGACTGACTGGTTTTAACATAAAACGTTGCACTGATGTATACCAGTTCGAGTCGCCGCACTCCCTCCATGTAGCACACAAAGCAAGAAAGAAGAAAGTAAAAAGAAATCCAAAATAGAAACAGTAAACAGAGTTATGAAGCAAAAAGAACTGTGATATGGAAGAGCTATTTGGTTTCATTGGGTATTATAAATCACAAGGAGTGGATGTATCTGCTCCATTGTGAACGAGGATTTTAAGCCAGCTATATGACCAATTGTTTCCAGGCTTCGTTAGTGTTTACCGTCCCGAGGACCCCAACCAGTCAGGAAATCTATACCTTCCTACGTGACTGGCTGGCTTAAACTAACTGTTGTTGATTTCATTGACTGATGAAGCTATGCTCTGGTCTGATCACTATTGCTTCTTTTCCAGCCTGATCCATCCTATGTTAGCTAACATTGCCCATCAAGGGAGGCGATAGGTAGTCATGTCCCCTAACACATGTCCTAACCATCTCAATCAGTGCAACTTCACAACCTTGTTGATTGACACCTCTCCTTACCTAGTACTCGACTGATGCCTAACCTCAACATCGCCTACCCTATTATATCACCTAACACGGGAGACAGAAAGCAGGCACCTATGATCAGTGACAACTAGCCAGGCTTTTCATGTCTTCCACTCTCAATGACCAGGTTTCACAACCATAAAGGAGCACGCAGTGGACTGCTGAGCAGTATACACGTCCTTTGATTGATAGTCAGCCGGACATCACGTCTACTAAGCCAGAGATGGCGTTAAATGACATATGCGAAACTGGCCTTCCGTATCCATTCTGAGATTTCGTCAACGATAAACCCTTTAAAGCTGATAGAGATTGGTGCTTGTCGCTTTTGGCTGGTTGGTTGGTCGGTTGTTTATCTTCAGGTATTGGTCTATAGGGATTCGGAGAACCAATGGTTCTCTAACCAATGCCAGCTCATGATGAAATCCTGTAACCAATCAACCAAATCCCTACAAACCATTGCTTGGATATCAATGAGATGCTCACCGGCGACTGGCCCTATTCAGGTAGGCAGTTACCTGGGTTCTAGTGGGGTGTAGCAGGTCGGATGTGAGGATAAATACTCGCCGAAGACACTGGCTAGAGGTCGCACTATGTCGTGAATTGGCAGAAGTTAGAATTCATGAGCCATCGCATCGTGTCCCAGTGGCTTGATGGTCTACAAGCTAGCTCGCCTTGTAATCAGAATGTCCTAGGTTCAAACTCTGTCGGTGGCTGCATACTGATGAAGAGTCCCAAACTAGGACGAAATATATGTCCAGCACTCCCAGGTTTTACAATGTTTCTCTAACCAGTGTTAGCTCATAATGAAATCTTGTAACCAGTTATTATTATTATCCCTGGTATTGTTATGTTACTTTGGCTAATAATTGTTCCTAAAATTTCCACTCTCTTATATATTTAGGCATGTCCTGATATGCACAATAGTAGTATATCAAAATTTCTTGGTGCTAAATGGAAATCAATGACTTCTGAAGCTAAACAACCCTATTATGAAGAACAGGCTCGATTGAGTCGTCAACATATGGAAGAACATCCAGCCTATCGGTATAGACCACGTCCAAAACGTACATGTATTGTAGACGGTAGAAAATTACGCATATCTGAATATAAAGAATTAATGCGTTCCCGTGGTGATTCATCCCGGAGACAATGGATTGGTTCAACAGATGAACAGGCACAAAAAATTGTTGAAGATATTTTAGGTAAGCTGTTTTTGTATTGATTTGTTTTTTTTCCCATGTGTAAAATATGTATTTATAACCATTATAGAAGGTTAATCTCTAACCCTGAATAGTTTAACTGTAAGTTTTCTTTGTTCCTTCACGTTCTCGGTGGAACATAGGACTCCAAGTTTTAGCTTTGCCATTTCCGCTGAAGTGGTTTTATTTTCACAGGATAGGGTTGCTAATCTTCTATCCAAGCCGTGCTTTTTGCTAAGCTTACTATGTCGTATACAACGTCTGGGAGTGCGTTGGCTTGAGATGAAAACACTAGATCACTTGCAGTGAAATTTATGAGTAATCTAACATTGCACCACCGACACTGCATCAATAGGTGACATCAATTCTCTGTAGGCTGTGTCCATAGCTTTCTATCGACTGCCTCCTGAGTTGGCTAGAATTTTCGTATGCAACCAGTCTGATGGGCCCTTATCCTACTAAGTTGACGAATATCTTGATTAGAAGACTCCATCGTGAACTGACATCAGTTATAGAACCATTGGAAAACCAGGCAGGGAGTATTGAACAGATGTTTCGTCCCATTGGTTTGGGATTTATCATCAGTACGCACCCACCACCAGGCTTAGAATCCAGGACTTTGTGGTTACAAAGGGAGCTCGTAGACCATCGGACTGTGTCTCAGTGGCTTGATAGTATACAAGGTAGCTCGCTTTGTAATCAGAAGGTAGTGGGTTCGAACACCAGTGATATAGAAATCAACTCTGAAGTTAAGTATCTTGGATTCATTCTTTCTTCTGACCCACCTTTCCTGGTTTTTCTCGTGTCTTAGCGATTTCTAAAAGTATATTTCGTCTGACTTTTTACACAAAGAACTTAAGGCGCTCAGGAATAACCCAATCACTTCTCTTACAGTTTGTCAACTTGTGTATGCATCTTACCTAATCTTCTTTACTCTTCACCCTTATTCTTTCTTTCCTGGGTTGCTTAAAGAAGACTCTGTCATATCTTGTAGAACTCTGAGGACTGCCAGTCAGCTGGACGAGTGGTATCCCATTGGACCATATCGTTGACATCGTCATTGATAATAGGCACTTGATGTCATGCAAAAAATTTGCTAAAGGAATTTTGTCAGACTGTGAGCACCCACCGCAGCACCCGCAGCTCCAGCTCTGTGTCTCCTCAAGTAAAACGAGAAGTCTTTTCAGAAGACTTTATACACGTACGTCTTAGTATAAAAATTCCATTATACCATATTTGGCGGCAAGTATTTTATGTGATGAAAATAGTGTTAGGCATGAACTAACTAACTAACCTTCTTTGCACTACTAAATAAACCATTTCCTTCACCCTTACAACATTAAGCTTTATTTATATTGCATCTTCTTATATTCATAATCCTCTCAATTTTTTGTTTTTATTTATTTTTCATAAGTGTGAACATCGTTTAAGCTGTGTCATATAACTGCTGATTTTGTATTTCTCCTCACCATGCTGCTATATCAACAGAACATTAGATTCAATACTCCATAACATGCCAAAATTTCTAAACTCAATCGACAATACTGTTTGAAACAAACTCACTAATATTATTATTATATTTAGTAATCTCAATTCGTGCTTCGAATATTTTTGACTTTATACCGTAAATGTGGACGAATTTCTCTGGTTAATTTTGTCTTAATTTTATTTATATTTTGAGTAAATCAGATGCAATATTGTGACAAATACTGAGAATTCCAGGCTGTATTATAAATACTGTTTTTGGAATAAAGTAGATTATTATTATTATTATTATTATTATTACTATTAAGTGTGATCATGGATTGATATCGGCAAAAGAACCGACCGTTGAAAACCAAGGAGGAAGTACTGGACACCTGTTTTGTCCTAGCCTGGGACTCATTGGAAGTGTGCACCTTCAGGACTGTGAATCCAGGACCCTCCAGTTACAACACGACCTCGTAGACAATTCAGCCAATGTGACCCACCAGAATCAACGGTCCTTGAATTCTAGCTACTACCAATTTGACATGTTTACCGTGACTGACACCAGCTAATGTCATCTCTGGTGAGTATTTGTCCTCACTCCTGATCAACTTCAGATGAATCTCACTGGTCAGCTGACTTGTCACTAGAACTTCAGGCAGTTGAGTTCTACAGTCGATCACTAGTAAGCGTAAGATTAATTTTCAGAAGTTTGTTTGTGGGGTTCGAACCCTAGTCATGGGTGTTTACTGTCCATGAGTCCTAAGCTAGGTAGAAACAGCTGTCCAATACTCCCTCCCTGGTTTTCAATGATGGATTTCCTAATTGATATCAATCACTCCGTGATAAAACATGAAATCAATCCAATCCCTACAAACAAACTCTTAAAAATCAATATTGTAATTAAATCAATCGGGCAGGATTTTCCAAAGAGTATTTCCGTCGGTCGGTGATTCAATCAGAATTCGTCTTTAAAGAAAAAAAATAACATTTTTTGGCTTTTACCTCAAACCTCGTTGCCGTCAACAATTATACATCTCATCCAACAATTGTACGACAATGCTACGCATGCCAAGTAATCCCCAAAAGGGAAATTCACGGAGTCGTTCTAAGTAAAGACGGGAGTAAGATTAGCTGGCTGCCTACTATCTCCAATGATTTTCCTGATTGCAGTAAACTGGATAATGAGACAGGCAGCGGCAGAAAACGAGTGAACAAGCATAAAATGGACCCTTACAGCAGCAACAACAACAAAGAACAATCAACCAGCATCAATGGAACAAATAAAAAATCCGAAAGAAGCAACCTTCTTCACCTAACTACCTACATACATACATATATACATACCTGGGAAGCATTGTTTCAGCTACAGGTGGACGGAAATGATGAGGATCTCATCAGAGCAGCGGGAATCGGTAAAGCGAGACAAGCTTTATTGAATTGAATTTCTGATTTTCCCGTCGATTGATTGGACCGAAGTGCTCGGTCTCAGGTTGACATGTCGGCTTCTTGTGCAGATGCTTCGACGATGCCTGGGTATTTAATTAGTATACAATTGGTGGATGGTGGATAGCAGTGGAATCCAGGATGCGCATTTCGTCCTATTTGGGACTCGTCACTGGCTGGATGTACCTGCATTTCTCAGTGAGTGATGATGTTCCCACCGAGGCTCGAACCCAGTACCCACAAGAGGTGGCTCTCGTGGCCCAAGTGGTCTAGTGGATAACGCCTTGGCGTTTGAAACTATGGGTACTGGGTTCGAGCCTCGGTGGGAACATCATCACTCACTGAGAAATGCAGGTACATCCAGCCAGTGACGAGTCCCAAATAGGACGAAATGCGCATCCTGGATTCCACTGCTAGCCACCATCCACCAATTGTATACCAAGACAAGCTTTCATTACTCTCAAGTCTGTGTGGAGGAGATCAACAACACTCAGCATGAAAATGAAAATTAGATGCAGATTTTCAACTCCAATGTGAAGTTAATCAATGCTATTCACTATACGGATCAGAGACTTGATGCTGCGCCGTGTCACGAAGGCCACTTCGAACAAACTACAGACCTTCTTCAACAGTTGTCTTCGCTCAATATATCGCTCAAGATCAGATGACCGGCCAGAAGAAAAATCAGCAACACGGATCTCTGGCAACGAACGAACCAACCAACCTAGCAGGGACCAATTGAGCAACAAATATACATGCAGGAAGAAATGGAGTTAAGTGGATTGACTGGCCATACTCTGAGAAAACCATCAAGTGATATCACAATACAGGCTGTCAAGTGGAACTCGAGTAGAAAGTGGCGGGTTAGTTGGTCGTCAGTGCTACGGTGACATGTAGGTAGGAGGTGATGTGAAGAGAAGATGAAAGCAGAGATGTGGGCATACATGGAGACAGGTGAAAACGTTGCCAGAGAACCGCGAACGTAATGAAGATGTGCGGCTAAAGTCCTATTTTCCTCTAGGAACTAAAGGAAACAATAATAATAGTAACATAATAATAATAATAATAATAATGCCTGAAACCTCTACTTGACTACTATCCAATCAATCTGGAAGAGGGAAAGCACTGCAATGCACAAAAGTAATAATGATAATACTACTACTAATAATAATAGTAGTAACATTTCCAGTTCATTTCAGTCTAAAATTCTCTCCTATTCAATAAAAACAATAATGATAAGAACGACTTGAAACACAAAGGAGACTATTATAGGAAATTAAAGCCTATTATCACAATATGAATTACTAGAAATCATTTTAGGCCAAAAAAATAAATAAAAAAAGTAAAAAAATGCAAAAAATTGCCTTGATTTCTCCGTCATTATTATCATTATTATTATTATTATTATTACTATTACTATTATTATTATTATCATTTTTCTCAGTCTTCCACGCTTCCCTCCTCCCTGTCTTTCACGCTCTAGCCTCCTTCTCTTCTGTTTCCCGTCTCCCTCTTCCTCTGCAAGACATCAGATATATAAACAGAAGGATTAATAGAGGCAAGCAAGTGCATTTCAGTATTTGTACCACTACTACTACTACTACTCTTATGATTCTTATTAGTAGTATCATTATTATCATCCTAATTTTATTGTTTATACGATAGCTTTTGTGTGTGTGTGTTTGTTTGTGTGTGTGTGGAACAGTAATGACGACCATAAGTTTATAGATCCATCGTTCCTCTATACTGTCTATTATTATTATTATCATCATCATTAATTTTATTATTGTTATTGCTATGCCTTCATCTATGCATACATACATATATAAGGCAGGCATCAGTACAATTCTTGCCTGCAGTGGTTGTTAATGTGTGCGTGTGTGTGTGTAAAGGGAACAGAACGAGTGAGAGAGCGAGCGAGCTAGCTAGCTAGCTAGCCAGAAGGCAAGAAAGACAGACTTAGATTGAATGAGGTAAAAACTGGGGAATTAGTACAAATAATGGTACGAATCATAATCATAATAATAAAGGATCGTGCTTATCCATTCTGATTAACTCTATGATATAATGGTAATAATGTAACAGAAGGAATGGAACTGAATCCTGGGGTGAGACACAGATAAATAGATGGATAGATAAAAGAAAGGCGGGAGAGGAGACGGGGATTGGCGGAGGGGGCGAAGGTGAGAAGTAGGGAATGAAGTATACGGAGAGACAGTGAGAGAGAGAGATAGGACTGGAGAATTGAAAAGCAACCATATTTCATCTAGTTTTTATGGTTCTTCAGTCAGTCAGTCAGTATTTATATTTATATTTCTGATATCTGATGTACCCAGTATCACACATTCACCTCCTCCTCCTCCTCCTCTTCAACCCTCTCCCCGTACACCGACTTCCATCATTCTTCAAGGTAACCTGTTAATGATACCGATGCGCAGAAAAACAATGGAGAAATTAACCTGAATACATTAGGATTAATGATAATCACACAAAAGTACTAATACTAATGATAATGATAATAAAAATGATTGCCTCAGTCTTTCTTTTTGATCATCTTGAGGTGTGTGGGTGTATGTGGGTGTGGGTGTGCGTGCGCCCGCGCGCGCGCGCGCGCTATCTCTCTCTCTCTCTCGTATACATGTCTCATACAACCGATGCCTAACCGAAATGATTGACTATTCTCCTTTATTCGGCTTCTAGTCTGTTCTGAATTCTATGCCTCTCCTTTATTTAACTCTAATTTGTTTTTGTGTCCAACCACCTCCCCCTCTAGTGATTGTAATTATACACATTGATAAAACGGTAATAATGATAATAATAAGCTAAAAATATGGATTATTATTATTATTTGTCGTTTTATTAGAATAAGGATCAAAGATTCCGCGTTTTCTTTTTCTTTTATTTTGTTGTTGTACCGTTGTTCAAAATTCAATGTACTTGTTTAAATGTGTTTATATGTATACACTCGCGCGCGCGCGGAAAATGAATTTGTAAACAATTTTTCAAGTAGATGTGTGTGAAAGAGTGTTTATAATAATAAAATACACTTGACCAAAACACTATCAGGAATAATAATAATAATGATAATGATCATAATCATAATAGCAACAACGGGAAAAGACAGAAAACATTAGTGAAATGTTTCTTTATTTTGTTTTGTTTTTAATGATTCCATCTCATTAGAGAATAATTAGTGTGTATTGTGTGTGTGAGTGTTTGTTTGTTACGAAGCTTTGTCTATTTCACATGTATGTCTGTGTGTTATCTGAGGGTGTTATTTTGTGTAAATGCTTTTTCTCACACACACGCACACACAATAGCTTCTTTGCCTTTAATTTCATTTATGTTATTCAAAAGTTATCTGAAAACCTGATCGTCTTCATCAGGCGTAATCGTCGCCTAGAGTGAATGGTTGGTTTATCGATTCGTTTTAATTAAGTAGTACTACTAGAAATATCAGTAGTATCGTAAATTGAAGTATGGATTCGATTCAGGTGTATTGTCAAGTAAAATGATATGTGAATGAGTGATATATATTACTGTCTGTCCACAACAATTAGTTGAAGCAAGCCAGCCACGTAGGGGGGGAGGTGTAGACTTTTTGATTGGTTGATGTCCTTGGGACGGTAAATATCAATGAAGGCTGGAGACTATTGGTGATATGGCTGGCTCAAAATCTTCGTTCTCGCCAGATGGTGGGCGCAGATGCATTCACTCCTTGTCACTTATAATACCCAATAAAAATAAATTGTTCTTCGTTATCATTATTCCTTTTGTCAGTGGGAAACAAGAAGACAGGGATATCCTGTCTGGACCAACGTCAAGAACCTAGAAGACCTGGATTTCGCGAGTGGATGATTTACGTTAGATGTCACACACACACACACACACAAAATCGAAGACTTACGAGCGAAAACCGACCGACAAACTGGTCAAAGAAGCAACCGGCGAAGACAGGACTCCAGATGAACAAAGACAAGACGGAGGTGATGAAAATAACCAACCAACAACAACAACAGCAGCAGCAACATCCAGCGCCAATCACCATCAATGGGAGGGATTTGAAAGAGGTTACTTCATTCACTTCACTTATCCAGGGAGGGAGCTGTGTCTCAACTACACGCAGTTGGAACGGACGAGGATGTCAAATTGAGAGAGATTTAGGAAGGCGAGAAACACATTCACTTATCAACCAATCTGGAAATCTTCGTCACTCAGCCAGCATCAACAACAAAACTCGGTCGGATTTTCAATACAAACACGCCAAGTCAGTCAACTCTTCTATACGGATCAGAAACTTGGCGCGCGGGTCACAAAGAATATTTCCAACAGCCTGTTGCGGACCTTTATCAACCAACAACTATCTTCGCTGGATCTATACTGAAGATCAGATGGCCGTACCAGAAATAATCACCAACAAGAAACCAACTATGGGAACAAACAAACAAACAAAACAATAACCAATCGCCCAACAAATATGTAGGATAAAGTGGAGATGGATTGGACACTCGCTCGCTGAGGAGGCCGCCGTTGGGTGACATCGCGCGCGCGTCAGGCCATTGTTCGAGTGGAACCCGACAGAATGGAAATTGGCGAGTGGGACGTCAGTGCAAGGGTGACATGGAGGAGATCATGTGAAGAGGAGTTGAAACAGTATGGACTAACATGGATGGATGCAGGTGAAAAGTACAGCAGAAGGAAGACAGAAGTGGCAAGTGGAGACGTGCAGTTGAATCCCTATGTTTCACTAGGAACCTAAGGGAACAATAATAAGTCATAGTATTGCATCAAGGATTTGTACCGTGTGTGTTTGCGTGTGTATGGAGGAAGGGGTCATGTGAAGAGGAGATGAAAGCAGAAGTGTGAGCAGACGTAGAGCCAGGTGAAGCCGCTGGTAGAGAACCGAATGCAATGGAGACATGCGACTGAAACCTTATGTTCCTCTAGGAACTAAAGGATACAATAGTAGTAATGATAATAACAAAACTAACTTTTCTTACAAGGCAAAACAAATCCATTACTTATTTGTTGTAGGTAAAAAGTAAAGGGAAGGCAAGACAAGAGAAAACTGTAGAACACAAAATACTTTCTGTGTACCTACATTTTGACATGCATCTACTGCATACATTCATCTGTCTGCCTGGATTAGTCAATAGTGTCATTGTCTTTGTAAGCATATCACATATTCGCGCGCACGGACACACATTACGACCATGTTAAACTTCAACTTTTCTGTATGTGTCTACAACATGTTATAACATTTTTTGTGTTTTTTTTACTTATTTTAATTACTATTATTATTATTACTATTGCCTTCATCATTTTAAAAAAAGTATCTGAGATTATTATTATTATTATTATTATTGTTATTACATGTTGAATTTTCATCTTTTTGTTTTGACCGGTTATTTTTTTTCTATGTTTAAATTTCGCGCTACTCATCATTCAATGTTTCAATGTTCAATGTTTTAGTAATATAGTGTTTGTAAGTTGTATTAGTTAGTGGTGGTTGGTTGTTTTCTTTTTTTGTTACTGTCATTGTTCTTGTCGACATTATTTGACTTTTGTTTTCATACAATCCCCTAGTTTCATTTTCTTCTTTTTGCCTTTACTTTGTGTCATTTTAATCAGTTTCCTTCTTTAAATTTTCATGTTTCAATTTGTTTTAAACATTCTTTTCGTCAATTTTCTGCTCCTCTCTCGCTGTCTTTCTCTCTCTCTCTCTCTCTGGGTGTCTTTTTTGATTCTTGTATTGTGGAAATAGCAAAACGGGGAGAAGGGGGCGAAGGAGAATCACAGACGTAGTACTTTCAATAATTCCAATAATCATCATAAAAGTTACTATTGTTTCATCTCATTTTGTACATATGTACACATCAACACTAGTGGAGTTATTGTTGTCCTCGTGGTGGGGGAGGAGTGCTAACTAACTTCACGACGTAAAGAAACGAATTTATTATTAGTGGTTTATATAATACAACATACATATATATGTGTGTATACGCACACCCTGACAAGTACACACGTACAGCACATCAACTGAAGCCAGTACAAAAGAAGTAATCGTAGTCATAGTTAGTTGTAGGATTGAAACAATGCTGGCTGGCATGAGGTCTGGTAGGATGGGGTGAGGTGAAGTGAGGTGAGGTGAGGGAGGGAGGGAGGGAGGGAATGACAGAGAAGAATTCCTATTGTATTGTTATATTGTTGATAACACACATTGATATAAGCTGGTATTATTATTATTATTCTTATTTTGACGGTTGATGTTCATGTAATCTGTTGGTGGTATTCACACTAATTCTTATTTCTTTTTTCTTGTCTTTTTTTTAACATACTTGTTTTATCAACTGTTGTTCTTTGTTTTCACATTTTGTTGTACAAACTTTAATCTTTTCTTTTCTGTTCTTCTTTTTCTAATGTTTTACAACACAATGTCTATTTTTATGTAACTGTGTTATTTGGCGTTTCATACAAGAATATTGTAATTACAAAGCATAGTTTATAGTTTGGCTTGCTTGCTATCTAGCTAGCTAGCTACCTACCTACCTACCTAGATAGCTATCTATCCTTAGTTTTAAAGCCTATCATCGCCACACATTATCATAATCCACGTAATAATACTTATATAAATGAGTGTTGATTAGAGGCGTGGGGTAAGATGGATGATGATGGGTTAGAAGAACATGTTATACAACAAGTTTTACGGTTTTTCCACTCTCTCTGTGTCCCTCTTCCATCTATCCCTCCCTACATTGTATACATGTTGATGAATAAAACAGGCTCTCTGTTGGTGTTGTTTCCTTTGTTGTAAAACAGTGTAGGTGTGTGTGTGTGTGTGTGAGTGATTGAGTGAATGAACGAATAACTGTTTTTCCCTATAGGATGTTGAATATTTGAAAATAACAGTCTTGACGTGTAAGTCAATTACACGCGCGCGCACACACAAACACACATATACGAACATATTAAACTTAAATCTCGTTCTTCTGATGTTTTCGGTTTTCTTAAACTGATAACTATTCACAATGTGGGTGCAGTAGGGTGGGGTGAAGTAGGGTGTATGTGTAACCTAGCACCACCTATCCCCTCTCCCCTTCACCCCAACGACTAATTCTTTGTCTACCATTTTTTGTTGTTAACACGTCAATACAACACACAGTACAACTACAGTTATTATAATATATATTATTAGTAGTAGTAGTAATAATAATAATAGGTAAAACTATGTTTAATAACAAAAGAAACCAGTGGTAGTACGCGGAGAAGTTGAGGTATGTGTGGGGGGGGTGACGTGGAAAAGAAAAAAGGAAACAAAAAATGAACATGGGTGGGCACGTGAATGATGATGATGATGATGGCGATGATGCTTTGCTTTTCATGTAAGCTGTCGTATCCTGCTGTTCACCGTCAACTCTGCTTCTCTCTCCCTCCCTCCCTACCTCCCCACTATCTCTCTGTCCGTCCCAGGATGACGGTGGTGGTCAAGCTGCTGATGAAGGATTACAATGATTGTTATAACAAACAATAGTTCACAAGTGAAAAACAAGTTATCTCTTTTCTGTTTTTATTCTTCATGTCAGATATCTATATGTGTGTGTGTGTGAGGGCGGGACGGCCGGTTGGTAAAGGCATCTATCTATGGTCTTGCCTTTATAAGCCTAACTTACTTACTTACTTACCACCGATGTTAGTTAGATAGTTATTTTTTTTCACTGCCGCCATTAAACATGAATATCAGTAGTATTATGAGTAGTATAGGCACAAATATGTAGGTATTATATGTTCATTTTTTAATAAATTTCTTTTCTTTCTATCATTAACATTTAAACCTAAAGTCAAAACAATCATAATAATAATAGCAGCAATAACAATAATAATAGTAATCATGATAACAGTAACTACAAGAAAAAAGAAAAAGTTTGAAAAGCGCGCGCGCGTCTGCGAGAAAGAGAGAGAGAGAGAAATACGTTTAAACAAAAGTTGTTAAAGTGTCAATTGTCTAATCGGTTTATTAAATTTCCGTTGTTGTTATTTTTTAACACAGTCAGGTAAAAAAAATGAAAAGAGAATAAAAGTGTGTAATTCTATGAACAAGCAAAAATAGAGACACAGAGAAATGGTGGTGGAAGATTCAAAAGTTGAAACAAGCAAGATTCAATGTACAATGTACACATATACACACACACACAAGCACTTGAACATAAACATCAGATATAAAGGCTTTACAAACTTTACAAGTATAAAGGAAAGCTTCATTTGTTTTACAATGTTATTATAATGTTGTAGGTAATTTTTCGTAGAAAGTAATCATCTCTCGACTTTTGTTGTTCGAATATTCAAGTTGCCTTTTTGTGAAAAAATGATATTGAGAGGATGGGACTACAAGCACACCCCCACTACACACACACACACAAAGAGGTAGAGAGAGAGAGAAACGAGAGGGAATACAATTTTATGATTATTGTTTGAAAACATTATGTTAACTGCCTACAATATTGAACTTTATTACAATTGTTATTATTATTATTATCATAGCTGTTATTATTATTAATAGTAGTAGTAATCATAGTGTTGATATTAGTGACAGTCGTAACATGATACTGACGACAGTGACTAAAAAATTTTATGTTTAAAACAAGAACTACCTTGTAGGTTAAAAGGTGAACGCAAAAACGAAGCATTTTGTTTTTATCGGAAAGCTTTCAAATATATATATATATGAATATGAATATAGGTATTGCGAGATATGGCGGGAACATGGTTGTGCGTATGTGTGTGCGTTACATTCAATGTTTCAATGTTTTCATGTTGTTGTTTTTTATTGTGTCCGTGTGTGTGTGTGTGCTTGCGTGTCAGCTAATAGTCTTTTTTTATTTTATCCTATCACTGGTATTTTCAATGAAGAATCGTTTTCCAGTAACATTATGGCAACTTGATATAAGGATAAAATTTGGGCACTGTGGTGGTAGAGTATAACTCCATTATGGATAAGATTTCATTTTGATGAAATCACACAGCGTTTGTTATACAGTAGTAAGATTTACTGATGACCACGTTTCGAGCACAATTTATCACTGCTCATAGTCATATTAAGTCACTCACACAACTTTCTGGCTTCATTGGTATACAAGAGTAAAAAAAATGATGATTAAACATTTTAACTGATTAAAAATGCCCATTAAAATCTTTTTCAAAAGAATGGATACTGAACAAAGAATAAATACTCTTTTCGATAACCCCTTCATCACCATCAGGCTCTACAGTTACATATACACTATAGTGAATGAATGAATGAATGAATTAGTATTATGAACAACATTAATGTTGCTGTTTAAATAACATGGAATCAATAATATTGATAGATTACAGCTGAATCGCATCAACATAAAATAAGCTGAATGTCAGAAGAATTAGAAAAGATAATATTACAAATTCATGAATTTATAGTCTCTACTGAAGGCTAGCCAGAGCAGTAGTAGATGCTGGACATACTTCTTTTAAATACAGAGCACTAGTTGTTTGAGGCGAATTCCACTGGCCTCTGCTGTTTGGAGAATGCGATACCGCGATGTTTTTGACAATTTATTTGACACCCGATAGATGATGATAGAGAAGGATTCTTCAATGCTGACTGGCTCTGTGGCCGGTTTGCACAAGACGGTCCAATATTGAAATGTTAATGGTTTTCATTACACCTCTAATTAGCCGTAGCGGAGATGTTCTCCAGAGAGCACGAAAAATCAAGTTCCTAAAGCAACGGCCAATATAACTCACTTCACAAATTGAAGTGGCTAGTCTGGGTACTTCATCTTTTAGTCAAGGTAGCACCATCGGGCGTGTAGAGAATAATACGTGTAGTTCGTCAGCATTAAAGGATCTTTGAATTGATTTTCTTAATTTCTTCGTAATTATCTAACCTGATATATCATTCTTGAATTGTAGTCGTATATAAAGTGGCTTCTTGTTTTAGAGATAGTGAGTAGTCCTTTCCCGCTTTCCTCGTCAATAGGATAATATACATTCAGAAATAATAATATGAGTGTTATTGATCAATTACAATCAGATGGGAAATAAGACGAGTGTTTTTATAGTCAAAATAAATAAGTAACTTGTTAGAATGTCATGATGTACGTGAAGTGAAATAGGATTTTAAGATGTGTTGTGTTGGGTGTAGGTAGATTCGATGAATTAAGATTCAGTAGTCAACCTGTCACTCTCTCTCTCCACCTATATAGATTACTTCACAGAATTTTAATCCTCTTCCACCCTACTGTGTGTTACTGCATGTAGTGCAATGTAGTGCTGAGGTCCTTTCTAAATTACTTATCTTCTCGGTGTCAATTATTATTACCTTAGCTAAATTCTCATGTTCTGATAATCAACCCACTGAACCGTTCTACTAATTTGACCTATGTAATTGACTTAACTCACAGCCATTGCAGGCAAAGTTAAACTTTAGACACCACAAACAACCAATCAGCAAACGACCTTGAAGGAACCAATTACATTAAAGCGGCATATATGATGAATGGAAATGTTTATTTATAGAAAAAAAGCACAAAATAGAGAATAAAATAGTTACATGGGATATCTTTCTCGAACATGTGAGAGAAACATCTCCCAGTTTAGCATGGAACTGTCAATGCTTTTCTATCTGCTATCCTTTCGACGAATCCCTTTCGGAGGGAGGTGTCATACAAACCTATTACCCAAATATTGTTCGCTCGCTGGCGACCACGGTTGTATTTCTTTTTTACCAGCACCGTCTCATCGACATGCACGATAACGTCTTCCCCACCCAGCAAACAAGTGATTTTCTCCATTTTCCATGATGCGATGTCTCTGCAATGCTGGTACCACTGAATTGTTGAGACATGGCTATTCTCCATCTCGGCAGCTGCTGCTCTCACAGCCTGTTGCAACACCCATTAGTTGCGGATATACAAAATCTGGGTTAGGGAGAGATGCGACCTAGCGAAAGTAAGTTCCTACGAAATATTAAAATTATCGGCTTACCCTCTCCAGTGTTAGTAGGCTTCGAACATATAGCACAACGATGAACAAACCCATCACTTGATTCGGTATAGATTTTTAAAGTCATGATACCACCACACAAACAAATTCGCTCTTTCCGGAGCAACTCAAATCCAAGAAATACTGGAAAACACTAACCTCCTCGAATTGCAACAGTAGCCTTGTAAGGTCACGCATCAGAAATCAATCAAGCGCTATACAACATTGAACTGCGTTCATGAACCTCATTGAATAATTCGACATCGTTCGTGAATCTCATTGGATAATTCGCTGATTGGTAGTTAGTGGTGTCGAAAGTTTAACTTCGCCCCATTGCAATGTATTTTGTAAATTACATTATTTTGTATAATTGGGTTAACCTACAGGGTCTTTTAGCCTACAGAGCTTGTCCTGCCTGAGTGATTTTATAGGTTTAAATGTCACTCTAATCCCTGTTTTATTGAGAATCCTCAGATTTCCCCTCTTTGTACGGTACAACTACTGTAGACGCCTTATATTCTCTCTTATTTATGTTATCATCACTAGTTTCACCATTATTTTTATTTTGCATTTGACCTATGACTGAATGCAAATACTGGAGATATGCATGGAAGATATTATCACCACCAGTCAGTCAAATCAGAGGAGGATAATAAATTACCTTAAAATCCTATTTCACTTCACGTACATCATGACATTCTAACAAGTTTGACTATAAAAACACTCGTCTTATTTCCCATCTGATTGTAATTGATCAATATTATTATTATTGTATCCTTTAGTTCCTAGAGGTACATAGGGCTTCAGCTGCGCATCTCCATTGCCTTCGGTTTTCTGACAACTTTTTCACCCTGCTCCAGGTCTGTCCACATGCTTTCATCTCCTCCTCGCATGACCTCCTCCAAGTCACCCTTGCACTGACGACCAACTCGCCGCCTCCCTTTCGGGTTCCACTCGAGCAATGGCTTGTCTAGTGATGTCACTTGATGGTTTGTTTCCTCAGAGTATGGCCAGCCAATCCATCTCCATTTCTTCCTGCCTATTTGTTTCACAATCGGTTCCTGGTGGTTTGGTTCGCTCACTGCCAGAGATCCGTGTTGCTGATCTTTTCTGGCCATCTGATCTTGAGTATTGATCATTAACACTCATATTATTATTATTTCTGAATGTACATTAGCCTATATTGATTTTTATTCAAATGTCTAATCATCAATTCCACTCATGTATATAAATGAAGGAAGAAAATTGTGTGAGCGATTCCCTTGATATGATAATGAGTGGCGGTAATTTGTGCTTGAAACTTAGTCATCAGTTAATATTACTGTATAACAAACACAGTGTGTGTGTGACAGTTTATCAAAATAAAATCTTATCTATAATGGAATTATACCTTATTCTTGGAAGGAAGATTTCAAATTGATCCTGTGCCTAGAATAATTAAGTGGACCAAGTGTTAAGTTTAAATTCATTGACATTACTTCACCTCTTTTTTTGAAAATAATGGAAAAACTGCTTTTATCCAGTCTTGAAATTTTATTGGAGGCTTTCAAATATAGGTAAACAATGTGTTTATAAACAAAAGTAGGTGTACTTTGAATGTCACTGTGGTCTTATATCTCATAATATAATCCGTAGTTTAGATAGAGGTGACATATATGTTCGGTATGCCTTCCTAGATCACCCATCTGCCTTTATCCGTGTAATCTAATCTTTTCTTGTTAAACAAGCTTGCTGAGAGATAATCACAGTGCTGGATTATCAAGTGATGATTGCATTCCTATTTTCTCGACAGTAGGCAGTAAACTGTTTACAATGGGAAGTCTTCCACTGCCTGCTTCACTTAGTCTAACTGGTGTTCCTCACTTGAGGTGATGTTCTTTCTTCTTTGTCTGTTTTCTTTCTTCTTACATGACTTGCATGATTCTGTCGATGAACTGACTGTTTCTATGCCAGCGGTTACTTTCCAGTTGGACTGTTGCTAAATCAATAATTTTTTATTAGAAAATTAATCAGTGATCTAATTCAAATGGTCTTAAGCTAAATCCGTCCATATAGCAGCCAGATTGTTAATTTAACTTTCAGACACACAAGCGTGACTTACATGAAGCGGTTCGTTCACATGATCCTACTATGATAGATGACACCGAATTCGAAGCTAGGTCGAGTGTAAAAATACCTTTGATTGTGTACTTCCACACTCTGTCCTCGTCTTTCAACATCCCGTCAGTTCCACGTTCCACATTAAGAAGTTAAGAGAGTCTGGTGTTAATCAGTCAATGTCTACTTTTCCAGTTTGTGAATTCTTATATCCCGCCTATCTTTCTTTACTGTTCCCCTGCTCTCAATCTTTCCTGGATTACTTAAGAAAGTCTTTGTTTGTTTACACTGAGAAAGGTACTAAAAGCCATCAGTCGGACGAGTGGGATATCGCCAAACAAACTCGTTAATACTGTTGTAGATAGACACCTGGATTCCTGCAAGAAATTAACAAATATTATCTTGTCAGACACTGAAAATCCTCTCTCTCCATGCACAACTCTCTCCTTTATACTCGGACGACAAAGTACAAAAACTCTACAATACCTTATTTAGCACACATATTATGTGATGATAAAAGTTGTGTAAGGTAGGAAATTATCAGCCTACTGTGGAACTCATCGTACTTTATGCCTAGCTATCATGTGAATCAGTAATAAGATGCAGGATTAAACTAGCCATCCTCCGGATAAACCGGTACGTTGCTCTACTGGAGACCTCATTAACTAAACAGAAAATTATGACAGTTAGTTGACAATCTGAATTCAGTTTGAAAATTCCCTGCACACAGTCACCATAAACAACGAAATTCGGATTTTCAACACCAATTTTAAGTCAGTTGGTTAGTCACTTCCTTTATATGGGTCAGAACTTTGATGATACGAGCCTCATAAAAAGCACCTTGAACAGGCCAATGAAGACTTTTGTCAAACAGCTGACACCTCTGCTCTCTCCATACTGAAGATCAGATGGCAGAATTAGAAAAAAAAAACAAACTCTGGGGACGAGTCAATCACTTTGATGTAGTGTTGTGTTCTCTGAGCTGGATGGTTTATTGGAGAAGCTTTCATTGCCCTACTAGACAACATCTTCAGCTCACACTTTAATTTGAAATGAGCTTTTAGATTTCTCCACGAGTTTATTAGTCATCTCTTCTAGTTATCTCTCCATCAATATCTAAATAACGAGTCAATCAACAAACTGCTGGTCAGCGAATATTACGAAGATGAGAGTAGTGATGGATCAGACGCATTCTGAGGAAACATCTGGGTGGTATCTCGCACCAGACTATGTTTAAAGTTGAACCTGAGTAGAAAAACGATGAATAATTTACCTTCGTATGATTCTACCGAAAATTGAAAACAGCTTAACACTGCATTCATTTTAAAGCGAAGAAATTTGATCTACTCATAAATTAGCTAGTAGTATACTTCGTTTTCACAGCATATTTTAATTGCTACACGGCATACAATTGTATTCATTTTGAAGTCAATTTTTGTTTTAACCACATTGAACCCAAATATTTACCCTCTTTTGACATGTTCACTTCTACGATGTCTGTAAACTGACCTGAAGAAATTATTTAGTGGTGGACAGTGATTACCATTGGAATTTAGGGGACTCGGATTCGATCCTGTTTTTTCAGGTAGATGTACCTTCACAATCCTCACTAAAACTCGAACCCTGAACCTATGCTTTTAAGCATAAAAGGACTATTCACTAGACTAAACTGTTTGGGATGACATGTTGGCTTCTAGGATGAATGCTTGAAGAATACATCTGAAGATTAACAGTGATGATATTATCTGGTCTAACGGATAGCCTTTTGTTATATGTAAAGGTAGGTGGTGGATTCGAGTTGCAGTGAAGGGACATCGTGACTTACTCACACGGGGAATGCAGCTAAATCCAAGTGACGGTTTCAAACTCCAACGAAATGCACATACCCTGGTTTCCACTGTTCATTATAATCCTTCAAAACAACGTCACGTTAGTATTTAGTCAATAACGGAGCGTTCGCACTAGAAGACGGCATATTGACTGGGACTGAAGAGTTAGGCCCAGCATAATCAGCCAACCAGATATAGAGATAACAAATAGTAAGCACTGTACAAGTAGCGGTTCTCGTATTCTAGTGAAGAGAGTTTTGACATTTGAGAGAGCAAATGTTATGTTAGATAGAGTATAAGTTAAAACATCATTTAATAAAGAGCGCAGGCATACCCAGATGATGAGGTCCAAGTAGGACGAAATACACATTCTGCATTCCCCGAATGATAAATATACATAAATAAGTAATTAAATGTCTAATTTTATTTTTGAATAAGGCATTAGGAAGACAAATTTCGCCTCGAGATGATATCGTCATTTCGTAGTTTCTTTACAACCGCTTTACAACTTATAACATGGTTAGCAATAATAAAATAAAGTTCATGACAATTACTCAGTTAAATAAAAAACAAAAGTACATACTAATGACCAATCATAATTAGATAGGTCATGTAGTCCAGGGTAGGCGAAGATTGAAGTCTATTGATTTTTGTACACACAGTTTAGGCTGTATGTGATTAATCCCCCAAAGTGCTTCCATCACCTTCAATAACCTTGAATTAGAGTTATGTGAAATAATTGTGAAACAGTCATTAATATTGATTTTGTGACCAGACATTAATAAGTGTTTTGCAATGGATGATGATTCTGGATTTCTATTCAGATTAATCGCGTTGGGATTTTCGATATGATTTAATAGCCATTTTGAAACATGTTCTTTTCCATCACAACATTGGAAAATTCTATTGGTTCTACGAACATGGAATATGTTCTTTTCGACGACATTGGAACATTCTGTTAGTTCTACCTATGTAGGTGTCACCGCAGCTGCAGGTGAACTTGTAGATACAGTTTGAAGTAGAGTCGACAGAATTCCGTCCTTTAATCGTGGGTGGGTACAGGGATGGAAAATGTTCGGCAAGTGAGAAAAAGAGATGAGGCGGCGTAGAATGTGCGTTTGATGGCTGACCGAAGTCTTTGAGCTGTCAACTGCATAATCTGGTCGCCCTTGAATGGTAGATTAATAAAGATGGCTTTCTTTGGTACAGAAGCTGTCTTTTCAAGATGTGGTCTATCCTTACCGTGACAATTGATGAAGTTTTCTGGATAACCATTGGCTAGTAAAACTGAATGTATATGTCGAAGCTCATCCATCAATGTGTCACTCGTACATATTTTTCGAGCCCTTGAGAACAAACATTTCACCAGGGAACGTTTATACTGGATAGGAACAAACCATGTTAGTTGTAAAGCGGTTGTAAAGAAACTACGAAATGATATCATCTCGCGAAATTTGTCTTCTTAATGCCTTATTCAAATTTATCAAAGGGACTAATTGTTTTGATTTAATTTTTTTTTTTTGCTTTTGAAATTTCAGATAACACATATTCATCCATACCACATTTGAGTCCATCATTAAGCCCATTAACTGGATATGATGGGGACTCAGTATCTTCGAACAAAGATGAAAATACAACTTATAACATCAATAATAATAATAATAATAATGATAATACGTCAAACATTTATGCAGAAAAAACTTTAGATAATAAAATATTGCGTGATGATAATCACGACGAGCATCAACCAGACGAAGAGATGGAGGAAGTCGACACAGATGAAAGTCTAGCTGTAAAAATTACTCAAAACATTGAGAAATCAGATATCAGTAAGTTTCCAACAACTTCAGATGAAACACATCTACAACCAGAAGATGAAGGCGAGACGAGGGAGAAAGAGGAAGATGTAATGTCATCGAAAGAGGAATCCAATCAGGACAAACATTTGTGCCTTGAAATATAGTCAACCATTCAGTACACACACACACGCTCACAAACACACAAAAAGAGGGATGTTTCAAGATCCAAAATGTGTGATAACAAAATATCGTATACAAATAATGCAATAAAATCCTTTGATCGCCTTTTCTCCCTGAATAACACTCACTTACACATACAAAAAATCAGTATTTTGAATCGATAAGCTCTCTTGCATTTATCCCATCAAATTTGGGGTCTTATCCTGGTAGTATAACCAAATAGCATTACTATTATTATTTTTATGAATAAAAACAATGGTGCAATAATTTCAATAACTAGAATGAATCGTTCTCTAGCTTCTTTCTTTCTATTGGCCACCCCCACCCATCTTTGCTTTTCAAATAACGGCACTGTATACCCTCTATATCGATTCTTCCATTATACACCTGCGTATTGAGTAGAAACACATTTTTCATTTTTCTTTTCGAAGATTTAATAGAAAGAAAACCCCTGTAAAAATACTTTTTTAAACAAAAATAATGTATTCTTATGCTTTCGGATGACTCTCCTTCCATGTATATACATATATAAGCATATATATATATATATACCTATATAGATATTGTGTACAGTTTTAGATTTCATCTATACTCAATCAAAACATTCATTAATTGATCACATATATATAGGAGAATAATTTGTGTATATTTCACGTTACTACTTATTACTGTTATTAAGTAACATAATGAACTAACACTCAAAAAAGTGGAGTTGCATTTTCATCTAGGGAATATTGATTGATGATATGCATTGTGAAGATATCCGGAGAACCTGAGGACTTCTTCTGTTCTTTATTCAACCTTCCCTTCTATCTTTTGCTTATAAATGCTGATTTTGCCTTCGACCAGTTGACACTCGTGGTTCCACCACCCCTGCCCACCACTCTCCTACTTTCGCCTGCATTTGACCTTTTAATTTTTAATGTTTATAACTTATAATGCATATTTATCAAGGTATTAGTCAGTTGTTTCTATATTACAAGATATATACATATAAATATATATACAAATCTATCTTACGCATTTATTCCTAGTGTCCTTATTGTTTCTTTCATATGGTTTGGGTTTATGGAAGGGAAGATAAAGCATGGAATTCTGAGTATTTTGTACAATATTGTTGTATCTATCAAATGAACTGTAGTTAAGATTTGACAGAATAGTTCTAAAATATTTGGGCGCCGAGTGAAAGTATACATTTGTAAAAAAAATTATCATATTGGTAAATCCTCAGAGATAGTGAAATGAGTAATTCCAACGTTTCCTACGTTCGGCAATCTGGTCCGAACTTCTTCAGGGAAATTAATCGAAATTAACATAACACAGGTTTATATATAAAAGGAATATCTCTTGTTTTTAAAAACTTTGTTCAATCATGAGTCATCGTGTTTCTACTCTGCGTTGTCTGCAAGAGAATGCGTATTCTAAATCCGTAGCTGTTCAGTCACCTGACAACTTCAGTAGGTCGAATAAAGCAGCTCAATTTTCAGAAAGAAGACAAAGTGATAAGTTTGACAGGGTGTTTCAGCTAAACTCTAATCCTAAACACCATAATTTTGAAAATATGTCTAATCATAAAATTCTAGATACTAACAGTTTGAACAGACATGAAGGTGTGATGTTAGATGACGCATAGGAAATCCTGACTAATAAATAAGAATGGATATGTATCACTAACTAATAATACTTGGTCAAAGCTTCCGACTATTTATATCTACTTATGGAAACGTTAAGACATTGTTTTACAACTGTTTATCCGCACACACACACACACATACTCACTGTCTTTAAAGTGTTTAACAAAGGTAGATCAATATTTGTAAGTCTGAGGTCAAATTTTGATCACAACTCGTACAATTTTGTTTATTATACTTGTTAATATTTGTTTTATGAATCATGACTGGACAAAGTTTTAAAAACAAGAGATGTTCCTTTTATATATAAACCTGTGTTATGTTAGTTAATTTCGATTAACTTCCCTGAAGAAGTTCGGACCAGATTTCCGAACACTGGAAACGTTGGAATTACTCATTTCAATATCGCTGAGATTTTACAAATATACTTTTTTATAAATTGTTGTATCTAATTTACTCAACAACGACAACATAAAGTATAAATTGATAATAGCAACAATGCTAATAACTAAAATGATACGACATTTGAAATAGCGTCACCATAAATGACAAATAGGAAACGATCGAAGAGTCACATATTTTACTTATTACTAATTGTAAATTTCATGCTCTACACTGTCGATAGTGTATAGAACGCGGTTGGGCGGGTCAAATAGAGTGTTGCTGAGTTTTTGCCATTAGTTGTGCTAGCGAGCATATAGTCTTTTATGATGACTTCTAGTCTTTCTATCTGATGTAATCCAAGGCGGGGAGAGTTTTGAATAAAGATGGTGTTGATGTGGTGAGAGCTGGCTGTTAGCCGAAATTGATGGACAGTAATTCACGTCAATGTTTATGCCCCCAATATTGGTCATGAGAAAACTGAGAACAAAAGCTTTGCGTAGGCGGATACAGTTAACATATAGATGATGATCTGCTGCCTTGCCCCTTGTCTTCTGTTGTTACATTGAGAGTGAGATAGTTCAGATTTGAACCATTTCCCGCATGAGTTTATGTGTCTGTCGACTATTTATAATAATAGTAACACACGCCGCACTATGGGCAGTCATGAAGTCAGATGAAAAGAACTATGGAGATTAGGAGAAAATAGAGATGTGCTTGTGAAGCCCTATGGTGTGCCACTCCTAACCCAATGGAATAATTACAATGAATAATAATTCTTCTAACCACTTTTAAATTTCGTAGATTTTCAACCGTAACCTTTCCCTGCCTTGAAGAATTCCCTTCCAACTTATTTTTATCCATACTTTTCGATATAAGAATAAAAGTAATTTCGCAGCAGCAGTTCATTCCGTCCTCCTTCACGACAACAAGATGTAGACTTTGAGGAGGCCAGTCACCTTTGACTATAGGTATTTACCTCCTATCTCCCATGTTAGTTGTTATGTGCTACACAATAGAGTGAGCAATATTGAGATTAACCGTAGAGTGTGTTAGATAGGCAGAAAAAGACAGTCGATGAATTGTTGAAGTTGCATCTCGATTGAGATGGCTATTGGTAGGTGCTTCGCATATCAAACCACATCCTTCCTCATCAACATTATGCAATATTAGTGTAATATAGGATAAGATTGATAAAGAGGTAAACATGGTCAACCCAAAGACATCAGGAGAGATTACAACAAACAATATCACTGGTGAATGAAATCTAACGGAACTGTTTTACCTTGATTTTAGGATATACCAAAACCAGACAAACCAAACATACCTTACTTTTGGTTGTTTTGCTGCCAGGAACGGCAACCAACGAGGGAACAGGCATAAAATGGACTGACACAAAAGACTTGGAGGATCTGGATTTCGCCAACGATGATATATGCCTGATTTCCCACAAACTGCTGGAAGATATGCAAGTGAAAAGTAACAAGTTGGCAGAAGAAGCATCAAAGATAGAACTTCAAGTGAACATAGATAAAACAGAAATGATGAAGATTCCTAGCCAACACCAACAGCAACAACAACAACAGACAACAATCAGCCTGCATAAATGAGAGGAACCTGAAAGAAACAACCTCCTTCACTGACCTACCTGGAAAGCATCGTCTCAACTACAGGCGGACGGAACTGACGAGGATATCAAAGCCAGAATCGGAAAAGCAAGACAAGCTTTCATTACTCTCAACAAGTCTGTGTGGAGGTCAACAGCACTCACCATCAAAAATTAGATCCGGATTTTCAACTCCAATGTAAAGTCAGTCAGTGTCGCCTACTATACGGATCAGAGACTTGGCTAGCGCGTCATAAAGAGCATCTCAAACAAACTACAAACCTTCACTAACAGTTGTCTTCGCTCATTACTTCACACAAGATCAGATGGCCAGACAGAAAAGGTCAGCAACAAAGATCTCTGGCAATGAGCGAACCAACCAACCAACCAAGAACCGATTGTGAAACAAATAGGCAGGAAGAAATGGAGATGGACTGGCTGGCCATACTCTGAGGAAACCATCAAGTGACATCACTAGACAGGCCGTCGCTCAAGTGGAACCCGGCCGAAAGGGAAGCGGCAGGTTGGTCGTCATTGTGAAGGTGACTTGGAGGAGGTCATGTGAGGAGGAGATGAAAGCATATGGGCAGACTTGAAGCGGGGTGAAAAAGTTGTCAGAAAACCGAAGGCAATGGAGATGCGCAGATGAAACCCTATGTTCCTCTAGGAACTAAAAGATACAATAATAATAATAATATCGAAAAAAGTCTGCAGAAAATTAAAATACCTAAGAGAACCATGCAACTATTCTACCAATTTGCCAACCCAATTTTTAGAGAAAATCAAAAGCATTCAAGTAGATGACAATGAAATAATGGCGTCGTTTGATAATGTCACAGCATTATATCCTTCAATTAGTCCAAAACTAGCAACAGAAACTATGCAACAATTACTCTATAGTAATGAAAACATGAAAGCGCAATGTTCAGCTTGCATATAACTCATAGAATTATGTCTTACAACATACTTCCAATTCAATACTCAAATATAAGAACAGACAAAAGGAACACCAATGGGATCGCCCATATCAGGATTAATGTCTGTCTGTCTGTTTTCGACATAGAACTTTGCACAAATGTGCGGAAGTTCAAGTCGCCACATTCCGTGTAGCACGCGAAGCAAGAGAAGAAAGTACAAGAAAAGCATAATAGAGACAGTAAACAGAAGTGTGAGACAAAGGAAGAGTAATAACGAAGAAAAATATAGTTTCATTGGAGATCATAAGTCACAAGGAGTGGATGCATCTGCGTTAGCCATTGAGAACAACTTTGAGCCATGTCACCAATTGTTTCCAACCATAGAGTTCTACCGTCCCGAGGACCTCAGCCTGGAAGTCTACACCTTCCTACGTGGCTTAGACCAACTGTTGTGGATTTCATTGACTGGTGTGACTGGATTAATAGCTGAAGTAATTATGCAAAGGACAGAATTAATAGCCCTCCCTACCTATAACTAAACCAAAAATCTGGGTACGTTACGTTGATGATACATTTGTAATAATTAAGAGAAATTATTTAGAATATACCCATAAATTAATAAACAACATATTTGGAGACATCGAATTCACCACGAGAGAAGAAGAATTAGATAACAAAATGCCACTTTTAGATGTCTTATTCAGGAGAACTAACATAAGAAATGTAGAATAATAATAATGATAATTTGCTTTATTCCAAAACAGTACTTGTGATACAGAATGGAATTCACAGCATTTTACTACAGTATATTGCATCCAGTTTGTACATGAACAATAAATAAAATTCTACATAGATTAAGGGTAATCTCAGTTAGTTTTGACAACAACATATTAGCATGTCGGTAGCAAAGCCAAAAATTGAACAGAGTGTTTGAAGGTGCTAGAAAAGTAGGTTGTAGCATATTTACTGGTGTAAGCAGAAGAAAGAAACAAAGGAGCACATAACAGAGAAAAAAAGAAGAGAGAGAGAGAAAAGGAAAAGAAAGAAAGAAAACGTTGTACCTATACATGATATGAGTTGGAAAGACGAGATCCAGGTGTTGTTCTACTGACTATTTAATAAGTTATACGTATCACGCCTAATGCTTTCTTTATCACACAGAACACGAGCTAAGTAAGGTGTGGTTGAGTTTTGTACTTACTAGTACGAGCATATAGTTTCCTATCTAGGCTTCTGGTCTGGTCTGGCCTGATGAGATCCAAAGGGAGAGTTTTGAAACACAAGTGTATTGAAAATCGACGCACACAGACCAAATACTCAACTAACATATAACATAACATAACATAACAATTTCGCTTTATTCCAGAAACAGTACTTGTGGTACAGTGTGGAATTTTCAGCACATATCTACAATATTGCATCTAATTTCATCGTACATTTAAAAAAGGAGTATTATAAAAAAATATATATATAAAAAAAAACCAAAAAAAGAAACAGAAATAACCAAAAAAAATGCAAATAAGAATACCGAGTAAAAAAGAAGATCAACACAAATAATGAAAAAAAATATTTCAGTATTGGTTAGTGGAAGCTACGATATGTGTATGCGTGGTGAACAGTAACAGCTATAATCATAAGGGAAATTATGAGATGTTCTTAAAAAATGTTTATAGCCAAGATGATCAGTTAATTTGATTGAACAACACTAAGCAATCATAAGATAAACATTTCAGGTTGTGTTTTTTTTTATTGTCAGTACTAATGCGGTTGTTTGTAGTGGTAGTGTGAGGAATCATGCATAATACAAAATTTTTTAAGATGGTGATAGTGGCAATAACAAACAAGATTGTCAGTTAAATAGTGCCGAACAAAAGAACAACCACAAAATTAATATTACATGATGGTTAATAACGGGACAGTTTTCTAATAATCATAGTGATAATATAGTCGGGACCAGTATATACACAAAAGAAAGAGTAGAATAAAGAATAAAAAAGTAAGCCAGTGATAATAGTTTTAGGTAGCTAAGTATGTTTAAGAAGGTTGTTCACTATATAATACAAATAAGAGAGTATAAGGGGGAAATAACAAGGGCCAAAATTATGTTATTAACAACAAAGCAAGTCATAGGTTTCACGCTTAACATTGTCTCTGTCACTTAGAACACGGGGGCCAAATATGGTATCGTTGAGTTCCTAAACTTGGTTGTGCGAGCATATGTTATTTTGTACTGATTTCTGGTTCTACCTGATGAGATACAGGGAGAGAGTTGGGAATAGAGGGGGTGTTGGGGGTCAGAGAGTATGGTTTTAGACCATTTCTCACATGTATTCAGATGCTTATCCACTAATGTTGTGACGAGCTGACTGAGTTTTACACCGCTAGTCCTGCTAACTACCTACAACATCCTTCTCAGGATGGTATAATCCTTTTTCAGTAACCCAGGAAAGACTAACGGGGAACAGTAAAGTAGAACAGGTAGGATACGAGAGTTGACAAATTGTGAAAGCAGAGGTTGAGGGACTCCAGTTAGTCTGAGTTTCTTAATGTAGTAGGTTAGACGAAACACTTTCTTGGAAATCATTTGGATATGAGATGACCAAGTAAGGTCGGAAGATATAACTAATCCGAGGTATTTTGCATTAGACTTTGTTTCAATTATAGTCCCCTCAATTCTACAGACATCATGAGTGCTCACTCTTTTTCTCTTGGCGGCCTGTTTGACATCTGGGCTACCTTTTTCCTGCATCTACATATTGAATCTAATAAGTCATGTTTTCATTCCTAATTTTAATAAAACTATAGCAGTAATAACCCAATTACCTACAAAAGAAACTGTTTGCAGACATGGCTTACAAGAGTCCAAACACACTGTAGCACTCCTGTTTTAAAGAGAATGCAAGAAAAATACCTACTAACAGCCGTCTTCAAAAAAAAAATGGATATCCTCACAATTTCGCCAAAAAGTGTTTACACTCGAGTCATAACACCATCAACAAGTCGACAGCAAAGACTACACGAAAATTCATTCTACCATCTATAAAAAAAAATATCTCCGAAATTACAGCTGGAATAATGAAAACCATTTGAAATAGGTATAGCAAACAAATCAACCAACCAGCACAATCACTCCATTCGATATTCTGCAAACCGAAAGATTCAACCAATAGCAATAGAAGACGAGATCAACACCATCTATAAATAAATAATTAAATTGTATGACCTGAGATAAACAGTATATTGGTCAAAATGGGCGTCCCCGTCAATTCAAAAGCCAAGAATAGAAACTAGCTATGAAAAGACACGATATTGATTCTTTCATATTGATGCATGTAGACAATCATGGAGACTAATTTGGTGATCAACAGAAGGAACACCAAAAGTAATACCAGGAAATTTCCAGAGGCCTGGTACTCAAATGAATCAACCATTAACAAACACACTACTTTGAAGCAAATTCACCAACTAATAAAGACGAATAAATCAAATTTTCAAGTGTTGGTTTTGTAGGGATTTGGTTTGATTGTATGGAGGATTTAATCATGAGCTGACATCAGTTAGAGAACCACTGGAAAACCCGGGAGTACTGAACAGCTGTTTCGTCCTAGTTTGGGACTCCTCAGCAGTACGCACCCGCCGGGGTTCGAACCCAGGACCTTCTGGTTACAAGGCGAGCTCGTAGACCATTGAGCCACTGGGACCCGATCCAATGGTCCTTGAATTCTAACTTCTGCCAATTCACGACATAGCGCAACCACTTCGCAATGTCTTCTTCGATGAGTTACTGCCTCATCTTCGACCTGCTGTACCCTACTGGTCACGGCTTCCCACTAGAACCCCAGGTTAACTGCCTGAATAGGGCCAGTCGCTAGTGAGCATCAGATCCATTTTCAAGTACTGGTTTTGTAGGGATTTGGTTTGATTGTTTGATTGGTTTGATTCCAGTGGTTCTCTAACTGATGTCAGCTCATGATTAAATCCTCCATAGAATAAATCAAATCACAAGAAGAAATTTCAAACTCAAAGTCAATAGCAATGACCATTAGAGACGTAAACAATCACGACGACAAAAGATGTCAGGAGATATTAATATGTGCACAAGAGATAATGACAACACCAACAATAAGGAGTCTAAATTATCAGTAGTCATTTCATACAAAAAAGGAACCTCGGAAACCTTATGCCGTCAAATTCTTAACAGGGCAGGAATAAAAGTGACTGGCATTCAAACCATCCACAAACTCAATTAGAAACAAGCTTTGTCGGTTAAAGGATCCTGCCAGTCGAACCTTTAAAACAAAACAATTTAGTTTATCTAATACCCTGCTTGAAATGATATTGTCAGGTCAAATACATAGGTCAAAGTAGTAGAACATGTACAGTCGGTCAGACTAGCTGAACATAAAAACCTAGCAGCAAAATCTAGATTGGTTGACCCTAATAAGATAAGAAATCTAGAGAATAGTTCAGCCATAGATAGCACAACATGCAGTTACACACAACCATACAACAGGATGGATAGGATAAGATGACAGTTTTAAAATCTAATGTCACAGCAGGGTGGAGGCAGAGATTGATTTCAACAGAAGCTTTGCTAATCGAATCAACTGGAAACACGTGTAATAGGAATGATTCAACACCTGTCCATCCAGATATCTGGAAAATTCTACTACCTCTACGACGACAAGTAGGAGAGAACAAAGAAAACTATAAACCTCAAGTCATTGTGATTGTGACTGATGATATGATTATGAACCATAATAAATTTTGTTCAAAACCTCGTCATCCAGTAAATAACAATACTGTTTCCTCACTGTTTGATAATATCTAACAAACAAACTAATGTGGAATTGTCCAGAGATCCAATTAAATCATCATTCATGCAGACAGAATTCAAACAAGTTCACTTAATATGGAAGATTGCGTTGAAGATTTGGTCTAGAAGGGAGACAATCTCAATTAAATCAATAACCAACTCATAGGGTACAACTGAATGAAAATCAAAACATCAGGAAATCTTTCACAGTCGGTTTGAGTAAAATAGCGAGGTGTAAGCTGTTTGACTGTCGTCGTCGAAATGCTAGGGACTGTTAACGACAGTAGCTCAAAATAATTTCTAAAGGATGCAGGTACATTCACTCTCTGTGACCTCCCTCCCACATAATAATCAAAACAAGCATCTCAGAAATCACAAAGAGCGTCTTATATCAATCAGAAGCATCTCATATCAAATGGAATCCAAATTGCCTGAGCTGAATACCAATGATGGATTAGAACAGGATTCGACCTGGTTACAACATCCCACCGCTCCCCCATAAAATGACAAAATCAACACGGATGTGATAGGCAATTTCATTATGTAAACATACGCTGCTTTTATAATTTTACATATTTATCAAATCCAACAGGCATCATCTACACTTGGTTACGTCATCTTTACCAATTGGCCAGGCTGACAACTATGAAATGACCCCATGCTGAGAAAAGACGAATAAATTTGTTATGTACAAGCTGAGTGGATTTTGTAAATTTCGGTTTAATAATCCTACTTTGATAAAGCTATTAGCAGTAGCATTAAATAGCGAAACGTCAGTAAAAACAGCAATATCGTTTTGTTTTCCATTCATTCATTCATTGGGAAATACAAAATACAGCCTTTAGTATAATGAATATCCACATAAGTAATTTAGACAAAAACTCAGCACTACATTGTACTTCATGCATTAACATACAACCACAAAATAGGGTAGGTTGGACAGAGTCCAAAATTCTAGACGGAGAGAGACAGAGAGATTGATTACTGAATCCTGGTTCATCTAGTCTACACACCCAACACAACACATGCAATAGAAGCGAATCAAAGCGAATACCGGAGATATGGAAAATATTATTACCACCAGTAGAGTCAGAGGATATTAAATAATGTTAAAATGTATTCAATTCAATTCACATTATAATATTCTAACGAGTTTAAAACAATTAGTCCCTTTTATAAATTTGGATAGCGTTAATAGAAGACGGAGATTATATGAAAGATGCGATGTGATGTATTCGTGCTATACATTTCGAACTGTCTGATCACACGATTGGTAGATGGTGGCTAGCAGTGGAATCCAAGATGCGCATTTCGTTCTATTAGGGACTCGTCAGCTGGATGTACCTGCATTTCTCAGTGAGTGATGATGTTCCCACTGAGGCTCGATAACGCTTTGGCGTTTGAAACTATGGGCACTGGGTTCGAGCCTCAGTGGGAACGTCATCACTCACTGAGAAATGCAGGTACATCCAGCCAGTGACGAGTCCCAAATAGGACGAAATGCGCATCCTGGATTCCACTGCTAGCCACCATCCACCAATCGTATACTAATTAAATGCCCAGACATCGTCGAAGCATCTGCACAAGAAGCCGACATGTCAACCTGAGACCGAGCACTTTGGTCCAATCCATCGACGGGAAAATCAAAAATTCAATTGAATGTCTGATCACACATTTACTTGTCAAGTCAATATATATGGAAAAGTTAAATTAAACTTTGAACGTGAAGGTGGGGGAGCATATCCCAAAATGGTTGAAAAAACAAATGAATTGTGACAAGCCAATAGATGCAGGTGTCAGACTACCAACTTTTTCTTATAGCTAAACATCTAATCGAGATGAACCATAAGATTGATGCTAACTCAGCCTTTAAAGTTATCTATAAAAACGGTCAAGGGCGCTTATTGAAATATGCAGAGGCGATAGCTATTCATAAACTTAAGCCCCTCCCTCTGTGTATTCAAAAACAGTTTATTATTAATCTTAAGCTACCTTATTATTATTATATCATTTAATTCCTAGAGGAACATAGGGCTTCAGCTGCGCATCTCCATTGCCTTCGGTTTTCTGACAACTTTTTCACCCAGCTCCAAGTCTGCCCACATGCTTTCATCCCCTCCTCACATGACCTCCTCCAAGTCACCCTTGGATGACCAACTAGTCGCCTCCCTTTCGGGCTCCACTCGAGGGCTTGTCTAGTGATGTCATGTGATGGTTTCCTCAGAGTATGGCCAGCCAATCCATCTCCATTTCTTCCTGCCTATTTGTTTCACAATCGGTTCCTGGTGGGTTGGTTCGCTCATTGCCAGAGATCTTTGTTGCTGATCTTTTCTGGTTGGCCATCTGATCTTGAGTGAAGTATTGAGTGAAGACAACTGTTAATGAAGGTCTGAAGTTTGTTTGAGATGCTGTTTATGACGCGCTGGCCAAGTCTCTGATCCGTATAGTAAGCGGCACTGACTGACTTCACATTGGAGTTGAAAATCCGGATGTTATTTTTGATGGTGAGTGCTGTTGACCTCCACAAAGACTTGAGAGTAATAGAAGCTTGTCTTGCTTTCACAACCCTCGCTGCTTTGATATCCTCGTCAGTTCCGTCCGCCTGTAGTTGAAACGATGCTTTCCAGGTAGGTAGGTAAAGGAGGTTGTTTCTTTCAGGTTTCTCCCATTTATGCTGGCTGATTGTTGTCTATTGTTGTGGTAATCCTTATTTGATTGGATTACCAAACGTTGTGTTAATCATTCTTAATTCTTATTTTTTTGTCACTTTGTTTAATTTAACTTTTTCATATATATGCATTGACTTGACAAGTAAATGTGTTAGGGATCAGATTGTTTGAAATGTATAGCGCAAATACATCACATCGCATTTTTCAGATAATCTCCGTCTTCCAATAAAACTATCCAAATTCTAACAAGTTACTTATTTCTACTGCAAAAAAAAACATTTTATTTCCCATCTGATTGTATTCTACTGATAACACTAATATATAAATCTATGTGAACTGGAGTAAAGCCTGAAGAAGATCTAATTGAAAACAATATTTTTACGAGTTGATCACGAATTGATATCAGTTAGAGAACCATTGAAAACCAGGGAGTACTGGACAGCTGCTGTTTCACCCTAGTTTGGGAATCATCGGCAGTACGCACCCACTGGGTTGCAAATCTAGGACCTTCCGGTTACAAGGCCAGTTAGCTCGTATACCATTCAGCCAATGGGACCCGATTCAATGGCCAGACCATGAATTCTGACTTCTACCAATTCGTGATTTAGCGTGACCCCAACCATTGTCGTTGGTGGGACATCCATCCACACACGTGACATCTAATTGGACCTCACTGGTCACGACTTCTCACTAGAACTCAGGAAACTTCAACTTGTAGCAGATCACTAGCGAGCATCAGATTAATTTTCTATAGTTTGGTTTTTGTAAGGGTTTGTTATGTTCTTACGAGTTTTTACGAAACCCAGTGGGTGAGTACTGCTGATGATTCCCAAGTTAGTGGGATGAAACAGCTGGCTGTCCAGTACTCCGATACTGGTTTTCAATGGTTCTCTAAACTGAGATCAATCCATGATCAACTCGTAAAAAAACATAACAAACCCTTACAAACCAAACTATTGAAAACAATATTGTTCACTTATATGTCTTAATCTAACCCTAATATTATTATTTCTGAATGTACTCTACATTGTACTTTACAAATGTCTAATCATCAATTTTTACTCATGTATATAAACGACGAAGCAAGAAAGTTGTGTGAGTGAGTACTTTGATATGATTATGAGGAATGATAAATTGTGCTCGAAACGTGGTCATCCGTAAATATTACCGTATAACAGTAATGTGTCATTTAATCAAGATAAAAATCATATCCATAATCTACCAAAATGCTTAAAGTTTTATCCTTATATCAATAACCTCCTAGATCTTTCCCGCGTACTTTTTGAAAAAAAAGGCTAGTTGTAAAAGAAATCAATTATTTTTTTTACTAAATAAATTCTATAATACTTAAAAATTAATAATAATCACAAATAAATAAAATATAGAATACTTGATAAAAGTTGATCATATATTATAGTGTTATTTTTATACTCATTTACCATCGTTTAAAATTTGTTTGATTATATTTTTTTCGCGCCATCATATTTTGCAATATATATATCTTCATTTGATTCATTTAAACATCAATATCATGTTGAACAAGAAATTTTCTTAATAATTCTAAAACATCCTGTTTCACTGAAGTTGGTACAGTTTGTCGGGCTGATGGTGTTATCGCTTGGACAACCTCCTCTACAGTGATATTATCCACTCCCTTTGTGCGTATATAATCTTTACAGGCTTGTTTAACTTTTTCATTCCAACCAGTCTCGATTAGTTTATTTTCAACAAATTCACGTAATCTTTCACGTTCACCAGTTTTAACTAATAATTCAGAGATTTTATTTTTTATTTCATTACGTTTCTCTGACATATTCTTATTCTTATTCTTCTTTTTCTTACTCCTCTGTTTATCTGTTTGCCTTTATGTTCAATAGTCAATGTGAAAGTGGTAATAATTGGAATGTTTAATTCCTGACCTTGAACGAAAAGTATTGATTGAATAATTGATAAGTCTACTTAATACAGAAATTAGTAGCAGTAATAATAATAACAATAATAGTTTTATGCCATATTTATTGATCATTATATATTTTATTATTATTATTATATTATTATTGTATCCTTTAGTTCCTAGAGGAACATAGGGGGCTTCAGCTGCGCATCTCCATTGCCTTCGGTTTTCTGACAACTTTTTCACCCCGCTCCAAGTCTGCCCACATGCTTTCATCTCTTCCTCACATGACCTCCTCCAAGTCACCTTCACAATGACGACCAAACCGCCGCTTCCCTTTCGGCCGGGTTCCACTCGAGCGACGGCCTGTCTAGTGATGTCACTTGATGGTTTCCTCAGAGTATGGCCAGCCAATTCATCTCCATTTCTTCCTGCCTATTTGTTTCACAATCGGTTCCTGGTGGGTTGGTTCGCTCCCAGAGATCCCTGTTGCTGATATTTTCTGGCCATCTGATCTTGAGTATTGAGCGGAGACAGCTGTTAATGAAGGTCTGTAGTTTGTTTGAGATGCTCTTTATGACGCGCTGGCCAAGTCTTTGATCCGTATAGTAGCACTGACTTTACATTGGAGTTGAAAATCCGGATCTTATTTTTGATGGTGGGTGCTGTTTTATATATATTTTATACATTAAAAGAATTAATATTATTATATTGTTATCGTTATTGTTTCCTTTAATTCCTAAAGGAACATAGGGCTTCAGCCGCATGTCTCTATTGTATTCGCGGTTCTCTGCAAACGTTTTCACCTGGCTCCACATCTGCCCACATGCTTACATCTACTCTCCTCATCAACATCCTACATGTCACCCTCTCACTGACGACCATCTCACCGCTTCCCATTCATGCTCCACTCTAGCGATGGTCTGGCCTGTGGCGTCACTCATTTGATGTTTCTTTTTCTCAGAGTATTCCGGGTCAATCCATCTAACTCGATTTCTTCCTGCATGCAGATTTGTTGTACAATTGGTTCTTGCTGCATTGGTTGGTTCTTTTATTGCCAGAGATTCCTGTTGCTGGTCTTTTCTGGCCGGCCATCTGAGATAAAGTGAAGTACTGAGCGAAGACAGCTGTTGATGGATGTCTGTAGTTAGTTCGAAGTGCTCTTCGTCATGCGCCAGGTCTCTGATCCGTGTAGAGTAGCACTGACTGACTTCAAATTGGAATTAAAATCTGGACCTTATTTTCATTTTCATGCTGAGTGCTGTTGATCTCCTCCTCACAGACTTTGTGAGTGTAATGAAATCTTGACCTGCTTTCCCGATCCTCACTGCCTTGATATCCTCATCAGTTCCATCCACCTGTAGTTAAAACTATGTTTCCCAGGTAAGTAGGTAGGTAGATTTGATTTTTTTTTATTTTGATTTTTGATTACAGCTTGATTCCACACCGTATTTTTGGTACAAGTATGGAATTTTCAGCGTGGATATCGGTAGCCCAAAATTCGCAGGCCAACCATAGATATCAGGTGTGCGTCGGAGTGGGCTCGAACCCCGGACCATGTGCATGGTCGGCGAGAGTCCTAACCACTGTGCCACCGCTCACAGTGATTTCTTCTTTCAGATTCAGTTTTTGCCATTTATGCTGGTTGTTTTCTGTTGTTGTTGTTGTTGGCCAGGAATCTTCATCAACACATCTGTTTTCTTTATGTTCACCTGGAGTCCTTCTTATCTTCTCTGGATGCTACTTCTGTCAGCTTGTTGCTTTTCACTTGCATATCTTCCAGCAGTTTGTGGGAAATCAGACATATATCATCAGATCCTCAAAGTTTTTTGTGCAGGTCTATTATATGCCTGTTTTCTCGGTATCCGGCCCGCTGTCTATCTGACGCATTATCCAGTCTACCGCCCACAATCAGGAAAATCATTGGAGATAGTAGGCAGCCAAACCAGCCAGCCTTATCTTAATCCCGTCTTCACTTCTTCGAAGGATTCCGTGAGTTGTGAATTCATGAATTTATCACAATAAGTTAGGAAAATCCCAGAATTATTTCCGGTCAAAGGTCAAAATATAACACACAATAAAATGAGACAATGCAGACCAAATAAAGATTAAATTTCTTGAATTTTTGATCACCTATATATTAATAATAAAGTAATTTTTCCTTCACGTTCCCCAGTGGAACATAGGGCTTCAAGCTAGTGGCTTGAAGTTTCTGTAGTAGTGTTTATTTTACAGGATGTGGGGTTGCTAGCCTCATACCCCCAACCTTTCCTCTTTACCAGCATTATTTCTCACTTAGCGAGGTAAAGGAATGCGTCGGCCGGGAATCAAACCCTGGACCATGTGCATGGTCGGTGAGCGTCCTAATCGCTATGCCACCGACTCACACTCATACATTAGGTATGCCCAAATGTTTTGATCTAGCTTCCTTTTAGAAGTATGATTGGATATTATAAAGGAATCTGAATCTAGGATTTCTCAAAAGGAGTGTAATGCCTTGGGTTCATAAGATGTTCTATTATTGAACTGTGTATGCCTGCATACTTACGTTCTAAATCAGAATTAGCTCAAATAAGATTCAATAAGCAAGCAAGTTGAGTGACGTAATCTAATTCACTGGGTTGAATAGAGCTCAACTAAAATTAAAGTTGAATAAAATTCAAGTTAACAACAATCGTAGAGATTTAATAATGGCTGGGGAAAGAAAAAAATATTATACAATTATCAGACACAGAACTCCAACTAGAACAACCTGGATTCAGGAAAGGCAAATCATGTTCCGACCAAATTGAAACTCTATGCATCATCATTACAGAACAAAGCATGGAATGGCAATCAAACCCAACTCTACCTCAACTTTATAGACTTTGAGAAGGCCTTCGACAGACAGCGTTGACCGCGAAGTAATTTGAAAACTACTTGAGTACTACAGCGTGCAACGCCCAAATATTCATCAACCTTATTCAACAGCTGTACGACAACGGCACATGTCGAGTGATCCACAAAGGAAAACTAAGCGAGGCAACTGGAGTAAACACAGGAGTCAGACAAGGGTACTTATTATCACCAATGAATGATATTCCTAATTGTGGTGGACTTCCTGGATTATGCGTCAGACAGTGAGTGGGAAACAAGAAGACAGGGATATCCTGGACCGACCTACGTGAAGAACCTAGAAGACCTGGATTTCACGCGTGGATGATTTATGCTTGATGTCACACAAAATCGGAGACTTACAAGCGAAAACCGCCCGACAAACTGGTCGAAGAAGCAGCCGGCGAAGACAGAACTTCAGGTGAACATAGACAAAACGGAGGTGATGAAAATAACCAGACAACAACAACAACAGCAACAGCAGCAACATCCAGCGTCAATCACCATCAACGGGAGGGACTTGAAAGAGGTTACTTCATCCACTAACTTATCTAGGGAGCATTGTCTCAACTACACGCAGCTGGAACGGACGAGGATGTCAAATCAAGCGAGAATTGGGAAGGCGAGAAACACATCAACATCATCAACCAACTGAAACCAATCTGGAAATCTTCTTCACTTAGCATCAACAACAAAATTCGTATTTTCAATACAAACGTAAAGTCAGTCAGTTCTTTTATACGGATCAGAAACTTGGCGTGTGTGTCACAAAGAATATTTCCAACAGCCTGTTGCAGACGCTACCTTTATCAACAACTAACTGTCTTCGCTGGCTCTACACTGAAGATCAGATGGCCGGGTGGCCGGAAAGAGTCACCAACAAGAAACTCTGCCTGAGAACAAACAAAAAAAACAAGAACGAAACAATCGCCCAACAAATAGGCAGGAGAAAGTGGAGATGGATGGGACACACGCTGAGGAGGCCGATGGGTGACATCGCGCGAGCCTCAAGCCATTGCTTGAATGGAACTCGAAAGGGAAGCGACGAGTGGGACCTCAGTGCGAGGGTGACATGAAGGATACCGTGTGAAGAGGAGTGAAATAGTATGGACTAACATAGATGGATGCAGGTGAAAAGCACAGCAGAAGACAGAAGTGGCAAGTGGAGATGTGCAGTTTAAGTCCTATGTTCCACTAGGAATCCAAGGGAACAATAAGATGAAGAAGAATTATAGCATACAATTAAGAAAAAGACGAAACAAGAATTACACATTTGGTGTTAAGATAAGTTAGGTTCATTTTAGGTATAATGACGGAACAAACTTCTTCTTTTGTATTCGGAGTTCAGATTTTAACAAGTGAATTCTTATTGCTTCTGCGGTTTGTACAAGTTTGATTCGTACTCTTTTGATAAGATTTTCACGTATCCCCTGTAGATAACTTTGAAGTTACTTTTTGGGTTATCTTAATGTCATGATTCGATTAGATTTTCCAGGATAGAGCTGCTGATGGCGGGATCGTTTTTCTCCTTTATAAAACCATGACCGTGGGTAAGTGTTCGAAGATACGCTTGGATAGCCAACGCTGCGTACGGGCCACATACCTAACTCTACAAGAGAAGGTGAATTGGTAGATGCATATTGAAGAGGCCTACCAACAGTGGTAGTTAAACCTTCATTAAGTTCACGTGAATCTTTAGTTTTGTAGAGAAAGTTAGTTGAAGTTCAGCAGCGAATAAGATTTTCCTCAGTGGGCGATACAGCCGGTTTCTCAGCATTTCCGCTGATGAGTCTACATTCAGCTGTAGATTCAAGCATTGAAGTCTTTTAGGAGTAGAAAGTATGGACTGTTTCGCTGGTTTTGCTTTCATAGGTTTTGTGATGAAACGTTCTTATCAGCCATTTTTGAGGAGGATTCTCTCCAAATTGTTTAGATCCTCTTCCATAGTATCAGGACTCCACTTTTTCTGTTTTCTGCCATCTTCTCCACCTGGATCAACGATCGAACAAAAACTCTCTCACCTCCTCCTTCTCCTCCCAAAACGATCTCCTCCATGTCACCCTCACTCAAACGACCCACGCGTCGCTTCCCATTGGGATTCCATTCGATTGGTGGCCTGCACTGCATGCGATGTCATTCGATGACACCCTAAACGTATGGCCGATCAGTGCATCTCCATTTTCTCCTACATATTTGTTGAGCGATCGCCTCTTGGTTGTTAGTTTGTTCCACTGAACAGTTTCTTGTCGCTAATTGTGTCTGGTCAGCCGGCTGGCCATTTGACCTTCAGTGTGGAGCGGATAAAGTTGGCAGCTGTTGATAAAAGTCTGCAACAAGCTGTTCGAAATCCTTTCCGTGACACACGTGCTGTACAAGTTTCTGACCTGTATAGAAGGACCGAATTCACATTTGTGTTGAAGAGAATCCAAATTTTGTTCTTTATGCTGAGGTTGAGTACAGAAGATTTCCAAACCGGTTTTAGATTGATGAAGGCGTATCTTGCCTTTCCGATCCTGGTTGGTGTTGACATCTTCATCCGTTCCGACTGCCCGTGGTTGAAACACTGCTGCCTAGCGAGGTAAGTAAGTGTAGGAGATAACTTCATTCAAATCTCTCCTGTTGATTGTGATTGGTGGTGGTTATTGTTTTCGGTTGGTTTGTTACCTTCATCGCCTCCATGCTCACCTGAAGTCCTGTCTTTACTGTCAGCCTCTTCAGCCAGTCTGTTGGTTTTCTCCTGCCTTCAAGTCTTTTTAGTTTGTGTGACATTCGACATATATCATCCACACGAGAAATTCAGATTATCTAGAGTCATCTTATCGGTAGTCCAACGTATTTGTATCTCTTCTCACTACCCACAGTCTGATGCCCTGATCCAGTCCACTACAACTAGGAATATCATCAGTGACAATAGACTAGTCTTGTCTTAATCCTGACGAGTTTTATAAATTAAAAGTGAAAAAATTAAGACACTTTAGAACATTCTTCGTGTGAGGAATTCAACTCAACCTATTCAATCAACTATTCGAATTTTATTAACCGTCAAAATATATACAGTCAGATTCAGATTTCAGATTTTTTGTTTGAGGATAGAAGGCTTGCAGCCTATGTTAATCCTTTTCTAGTAGATTTCTGTGGTTGTCCAAACCCTTCTTGAACGAATCAATTGAGGTTGCAGACACCACTTCTTCTGGGAGTCGGTTCCAAGAGTTTATGACTCGATGTGAGAACCAGTACTCAACAGCAATATGATTTCTCCTTGGCTTTTGAACTCTCCTGCTATGTCCTCTAAGGTGTTCCGACCTGGTGGGAAGGAAAAGAGAGAATAGGTCAGGTCCGTAGTCATTATTTAAAATTTTAAACATTGTGATTAAATCTCCTCTCTGCCTACGGTATGACAGTGAGAAGAGATTTAAACTATCTAGTCTTTCCTCATATGATAAGTTAGCTATGCCGTGAACCATACGTGTTGCCTTCCTTTGAACACTTTCTAGAATGTGTGAATCCCCTTTTAGACACGGACTGGCGGCCTGGATGCAGTTTTCCAGTCTTGACCTAACCAGAGATGTGTATAAGGAGGTGAACATATCTCTGGTAATTCTTGTAAAGGCTCTGCGAATCGCCCATAAGGACCTGAAACTACGTGCAGCCACCGCGCGACAGTGTGCTGTAGTTTTTAAGTCGTGGCTAACTATGACACCTAAGTCCAAGTGAGTCTGAACTGATGGAAGTGTTATTCCCTCTAGTTCGTAGGAGCTCGTGCTTGCTTGTCCAATGCGCATGGTTGCACATTTTGCCACGTTGATCGGGAGCATCCATTCAACAGACCACTCCGACAGTTTGTTGAGGTCGTCTTGCAAGGTGGACGTATCACTGTTGCCCTTCAGCTCCCTCCAAATTTTTAAGTCATCTGCGTATAGGACCATAGGGGAGTCGGTCAGCAGAGGTAACTCATTGATATACAGAATAAAAAGGAGAGGACCGAGAACCGTGCCTTGTGGCACTCCGCTACTTACTGCTGTCCAGGAGGAGAGTTTTGAGTTGATCCTAACCCTCTGCCTCCTATCTATGAGGAATTCCCTGAGCCAGTCTAGTAGTCTGCCTTTGATACCAAGACTTTCCAATTTCATGAGTAGTCTTTTGTGAGGTACTTTATCAAAGGCTTTACTGAAGTCTATGAAGACGACGTCAACGGGTCTTCTGTCATCCTTTGATTTAACCCAGCTTTCTCTTGCAGTCAGGAGATTTGACAGGCATGAGAGGTTCCTCCGGAAGCCATGCTGTGCTCCAGATAACAAGCTGCTATTTTCCAGATAAGCCATGATGCTTTTCTTGATAATTCTTTCCAGTGTCTTGATTAAAGTGCTGGTGAGACTGATAGGCCTGTAATTTGAAGGGCTTTGTCTTGATCCTCCTTTGTGTATGGGAGTTACTATGGCGTCTTTCCAATCACGTGGCAACACTCCATTTTGGAGAGATAGCTTGAAGATCGTGGTCAAGGGGCCGGCTATGTGGGCTGATAGCTCCTTGAGAAGCCTTGGATGAAGACTGTCAGGACCCATTGATTTTCCTGCATCTAGTTTCATTAAGAAGTTGAGCACGATGCCTTGGTCGATGTCAACGGAATCTATCCCATGTTCTTCTGATGCAGCCAGAGCTGATCCTATAGGCAGTGATGACTCCTGAGTGAAGACTTGGGAGAAGTAGTTTGCCATTGCTTCTGCTTTTTCTTGATCTTCTTCGATTGTATCTTTGTCAATAATCAGGTTTGGGACACCATTGGGTGTTTTATTCCTGAAATTCAAGTACGAGAAAATTTTCTTAGGTTGTGCCTTTGCATTTTGGGCCAGGTGTGTCTCGAACTTCATCCTTGATTGGCGGATTTCTGCGATAGCTTTATTTCTAGCAGTAGTATATAATTCCCTGGTCTCAGAAGTCTCAAGTGTTGCAAACAGGTTCCAACATTTGCGTTTACGTCTGAGTAACTTACGAATCTCCCGGTTTATCCAAGGGGGGGAATGTTTCCGACCCTTTGGAACAGACCAAGGGATGAAGGGTACAGTTACTTGGGCGTAAAGTTGCTTAAATTGGTTCCATGCGGCTTCTACTTGGGACTCTGGATTGATGTACCAGTTTACTGAGTTGGCTGCTGAGACGATCGCATTTATGTCAGCTTTCCAAACGTTTGGTCGAGCTGGGGTTTTGGCCCTTGCTGCCGTTGCTGTGAACTTGAAAGTGAGCACAGCATGGTCACTTCTTCCTAACGGAGGAAGATGTTGTATGAGATCCACATCCTCACCGTGTGAGAACACTAGGTCCAGAGTTGATGAGGAGTGCTGTGAGTCATAGCGCGTGGGCTTAATGATATGTTGGACTAGGGCTAGCGATATACTAGATTCTAGCAGTTTATGGTCAAAGGAGTTGACTGAAGATGGAGTTGTTAGGCTCGACCAGTCAACTGTTGGGGCGTTGAAGTCACCGACTACGAGACTTCGACATTTTGAAGTCCAGGAGCCTAGCTTCTCTATTAGGAAGTCGTCTGCACTGCAGTCAGGACTGCGGTACACAGCAATGAGGTCAATGTCTTGGCCTATGCATTTAAGTCTGCAGCGTAGAAGTTCGCACGACTCACTTTCGTGGGCGAGTGCTTCGATACTACGCACGGTTAAGCCTTTCTTGAGGTAGATGACTACGCCCCCTCCTTTGCGGTTTAGTCGGTCTACCCTGTGCACTTCGAAGTTTGGCAGGTTAACTTCGTTGTCAGTGACATCGGGTGTGAGCCATGTCTCTGTGATAATAATTACATCCGGGTTTCCGGTTTCTATCATGTTTGCCAGCTCAGTCCTTTTATTTAACAGGCTGCGGGCGTTTGTGTAGCAGACTGTTAATTCAGATTGGTGCTTCCCCGGCCCACCCACAGAGGTTTCGGGATCATTAAACTGCGAACTCGGACAACCCGAAAACCCTTAATCTTAAGGTTCTTCTCACCGTTCCGGCGTCGCTCACTTAATTCTAGTGCCGCAGCCTGTCTTTTGACACGGTCTGCCAGGCTTAAGTCAGCGCGGACATATATCCCTGATCCTTTGAGAATATGAGAGTTGCTTAGAATAGCGTCCCTCTCCGCTTTAGAGTTTAGTACGACTTTGAGGAGACGTACAGGTTCACTTACTGTAGGGTCAGGCTTTTGACCTATTCTGTATACGCTGTGTATAGTAATGCCTGATACTGTTTGTGGCAGTAGCTTGTCTAAAAGGGGCTTGACCAAGTTAAGGTCATGCTCGAATCTGGTCTTAGGGTCGAGAGCCAGTGACTCCTCCACTTTGTGGAGAATGAGAGACCTATCAGAGAGATCGGGTTTGCTTTCCGTTACTTTCTTGCCCTGAGGCGTAAGTGTGTTTCTATCCTTCTTGGGCGGTGTGGCCGAAGTGTTATCCTTATCTCGCTTTTTGCGAGAGACTACGGTGCGCCATTCATTGGCGTCCTCCTCGCTAATCTTAGTGGGGTTCGTCTGTCTGCTGCTCACCGGTGTGGATGAGGCTTGTTCCGCCAGTCCCTGGGCGACTGGGGCTGCAGGTTTTCGACCCCTAGTACGCCTCTTCTTCACGGCAGTCTTTCCATTACTGTCACTGGAGGGCTCATCCAGTATCGTGGGGGCGACCTGGGTGTCTGTAATATGGTGGGTGTTCTTCTGTGCTGTAGAGCACTCACTTATTGGCAAGGTCGCATCTGGGACATGTGCTGTTTTGTCAATGACGCTAGTCACGTCATCGCTATCTGAGCAATAGTCGGTATTCTTCTGTGGTGGAGGACGCTTGCAGTCCATGAGCTTTAAAGCCCCACTAAGAGTAGCTATGGCTTCTGTAATACGGAGTTTAGTTGTACTACAGCAGTCGTTGCATAACCAGTTCGCTAGAGGTTTGCAGCAGCGTTTGTATGCTGCTGGAGTAAGGTTCGTGCACATACTGTGAAACCATCTCTTGCAGTTATCACACTGCATTCCCTCATCCACTGGAAACTGGCACATAGCCCTTCCGCAGCGGTTTCTTTTAATAGGCATTTTATTTAAAACGAACCAGGAAAAGTTAAATACAACTTCAAATATATATATATAACCTTTGTAAATCAGTGATAAAAGCTAATGAGTGCACAAAGATAGATATATGTGGCTATTATGTTATAAGAACACTTATTATAATTAATAGACTCAGATCTGAAACGTAAACTAACTTCGACCAGAATAAACTGATTTAAAGTTAAATCTGTGGACTTTTGAAGCGTATAACACAACAAAATCCAATTATAAACAAGAGCGTGAAAATTAACTCCCTTTTCAAAGTTCGCGCGGTAGCAATTTCAACAAGTTTCAACAAGTCAACAAGTTACTTCAAGTTAATTCTTAGCTGTTGTCGTTGCATTCACACAAGGAGCTGATATGCATCAGACTGTGAGTTGGGAGCGAGGAGTCAGGAATACGCTGGACGAATGCTAAGAAGGCTCTGGAAGATCTGTATTCCGCTTTTGGATGATATATGTCTAATGTTACACAAACTAGAAGACTTGAAGGCAGGAGAAAACCAACAAACTGGCTGAAGAGGCTGACAGTAAAGACAGGACTTCAGGTAAGCATGGAGGTGATGAAGGTAACAAACCAACCGAAAACAATAACCACCACCAGTCACCATCAACGGGAGAGATTTAACAGAGGTTGCCTTCTTTACTTATCCAGCCAGGAAGCATCGTTTCAACCACAGGCAGTCGGAACGGATGAAGATGTCAACACCAACCAGGATCGGAAAGGCAAGATACGCCTTCATCAATCTGAAACCAGTTTGGAAATCTTCTGTACTCAACCTCAGCATAAAGAACAAAATTCGGATTCTCTTCAACACAAATGTGAATTCAGTTCTTCTATACAGGTCAGAAACTTGCACAGCGCGTGTGTCACGGAAAGGATTTCGAACAGCTTGTTGCAGACTTTTATCAACAGCTGCCAACTTTACCCGCTCCACACTGAAGGTCAAATGGTCAGCCAACTGGCCAGACACAATTAGCGAGAAGAAACTGTGCAGTGGAACAAACTAACAACCAAGAGGCGATCGCTCAACAAATATGTAGGAGAAAATGGAGATGCACTGATCGGCCATACGTTTAAGGTGTCATCGAATGACATCGCATGCAGTGCAGGCCACCAATCGAATGGAATCCCAATGGGAAGCGACGCGTGGGTCGTTTGAGTGAGGGTGACATGGAGGAGATCGTGTGGTGATAGGTAGAGATGAGAGACTTTGATCAATCGTCGATCAGGCTGAAGAGGTCGGCAGGAAATAGAACAAAGTGGAGATGTGTTGTTGAAGGCGTATATTCCACTCGGAACCCAAGGGAATATTGATAATAATAATAATCATTTGGCGACATTCAATATTTACCGTCTCATGGTACTGAAAAGGTATGTGGTTATCTTCATTATAATAGAGGTTTTTTGTATTTCCCGATGAATGAAAAAACAAAACGAGATTGTTTTTACTGACGTTTCGCTATTTAATGCTAATAGCTTTCTCAAAGTATTATTAAACCGGAATTTACAAAATCCACTCAGCATATATATAACAAAGAATTAGGGGGTGAGAAAAATATAGACTTAGTTCAACTTAAAAGGACATATTGAAAGTCAAAATAACAATGAAGATCGTTCAAACCAAATATCAAAGGTAATAGTATATCTGTTATTATATCAAAACAAGGTTTACTAACTTGATCATCGTTCGTTAGTCTGGGGTCATTTTTGGTTGTCAAGTTCGAGAATGGGTAAAGGTAACCAAACTAAGTGTAGAATGTGAAATACTTGATCATCATTCATCAGTCTGGGTCGTTTTTTGTTGTTGTCAAGTTAGCGAACTGGTAAAGATAGTAAAACCAAGTGTAGATTGTTGGATTTTGTCAGTGTGTAGAATTATGAAAGTAGTGTGCGTTTACATAGTGAACTTGCTCACTACATTTGCGTTGATTTTGTTACTTCATGGGGGAGGGTGTTGTAGCCAGGTCAGATTCTGTTTTAGTCCATCACTCCTATTCAGGCATGTGGTTATCTGCTTACAATCATCTATGCAAAATGTAGATGAATCCTGCTTTAAGACATGCTTGTGCTTATTCTTGATTTGTATGCATATCGTCAATTAGAAGGGGAATACTGGCAGTTTCCATAAATCACAACTTTTAAAGTGAATAAAAGTGAATTTATAGGGAAATTAACAAGTTTACAACTTACTACTGCCTAAAATAAAGTAGTGTAATAAAATTATTATAATTTAATATTCATTTACGTACGCTATTGACATAAAGAACCATCTGGAAACTTGGAAGTACTGGATAATCCCTTCGTCTTAGTTTGAGACTCTTCATTAGTAAACACCCACTGGGGTTCGACTCAGGATCTTCCGGTTATGAAGCGAGGTCATAGACCATTGAGCCACGCAGACCCAACGAATCAATCCATGAATTCCAACTTCTGCTAATTCGTGACACTGGCTGGCGGTTGCACTATATATAAATATCGAGAATTTGCAGAAGTTAGAATTCATGGCTCGTTTGGTCAGATCCCAGTGGCCTAATGGTCTACGAGCTCGGGTGGTAACGGGAAGATCCTAGGTCAAACCATAAAGGTGGATGCATACTGATGAAGAGTTACAAACTAGTGGGACGAAACAGCTGTCCAGTACTCCCAGCTGGTTGCCCAATGGTCGTCTAACCGATGTCAGCTAGTGATCCTTCCTGTAACCAATCAAATCTCAGAAAATCGACACTTGATAAAGAAATAAAGCAAAATCATTGGCTGAATAATATCCATCATCACACCCCATCAGCGCAAAGGTATAAATTGTTTCAAGTCTTCTTAGACGACTACTCTCTCTGATAACGGAGAAGAAGAAATATCAAACATTACTGAAACTCTCCTCAAGCAAAACGACAAAACCCAAGGATTTTCCTCAACAAAATCAACACTGGCATTAAATATGGTCAAAAACGTGTTCCGAAAACATGGACGCAACAGTAGTCATTCCATATAGAGCGGAGACATCAGACGATATCAGAAGAGTACACAACCAGCTCGACATTAGAGTTTTTTTTCAAAAAACACCAGACACACTGCGAAACAACCTTGACCATATAAAAGACCATATCCCTAAAGATTCTCTATCTAATTGTGGGCATAAAATAAAATGCTTGATTGGAATGTGATGAGATATACATCGGTCAAACATCACGAGAAATCAAAATCAGAAGAAATGAACACCGTAGAGCATCTGTTCAACCACAGAGAAATCCAGCTGAAGTAGAAAAAGTTGAAAACTTTTCAGCCATAGGTGGTGGTCTACACGCTATAGAATCAGGTGACAAAATTGATTTTGACAATATTGAAATCATCATCCAGAAAAAGCATTTCAGAAATCACAAAGAACGTCTTATATCAATCAGAAGCACTTCATATCAAATGGAATCCAAATTGCCTGAGCTGAATACCAATGATGGATTAGAACAGAATTCCACCTGGTTACAACATCCCACCGCTCTCCCATAAAATGATAAAATCAACTCGAATGTGATAGGCAATTTCATTATGTAAACATAAGCTGCTTTTATAATTTTACATATTTATCAAATCCAACAGGCATCATCTACACTTGGTTTTGTCATCTTTACCAATTGGCCAGGCTGACAACTAAGAAATGACCCCATGCTGAGAAAAGACGAATAAATTTGTTATGTATAAGCTGAGTGAATTTTGTAAATTTCGGTTTAATAATCCTACTTTGATAAAGCTATTAGCAGTAGCATTAAATAGCGAAACGTCAGTAAAAACAACAAATATCGTTTTGTTTTTCATTCATTCATTCACTGGGAAATACAAAATACAGCCTTTATTATAATGAATATATCCACCATATATTGTGATTTCACAATGTAAAGGAACTTCTACTTCAAACTACTTATTTAATACTTCCATTTTTGTAAACAGGCGGTGGGCAGATATCTCCATCGTTTTCGAAATCAGTTTGGAAAGCTTCTCTACACAGTCAGCACAAATAACAAAATTGAGATTTTCAACACCAATGCCAAGTCAATCAATCACTTCTTCTATATTGGGTCAGAAGATTGATACTCACATCGCGGAAGGCATTCCCACAACAGGCTAATGTAGACTTTTATCTACCACCTGACACATTCTCTGGCTCCATACTGAAAACGAGATGGCCAACTGATTGGAAAGAATTAGCAACATAAAACTCAGGTAGCGAACGAACCAATCAGGAACATATTGCTCAACAAATATGCTGTTGGAAATGGAAATAGATCGGAGGTAGGCTGAGAAGACGGTTGGGTGAGATCTTGCTTTAGGCCGTCGCTAGCATAGGACACGAATGGGAGATGACGAGTTGGATATTGCTTCGAGGGTGACATGAAGGAGATGACAGCCTACTGACAATCTTTGGGGCCAGGTAAAGAGGACTGTAGAAAACAGGACAAACTGGAGATACATCTAGGTCATTGAAGGGAGTGACCTCTTTCACACACCTCCAGCTGATAGTAATTGGCGCTTTTGGTTGCTGGCTGGTTGGTTATCTTCAGCACTTCCATCTTCCCTAGGTTCACTTGAAGTCACATCTTTCATTGCGTGCTTCTTCTGTCATTTTTTTTTCATTTTCGCTTGTAAGTCTTCGAGTTTGTGTGACATTAGATAGATATATCTATCTGCGAAATCCAGATCTTCTAGAGTCTTCTTGTCGGTGGTCCAGCGTATTCCTGTCTTCTCAGTCCCTGCAGTCAGAAGCATAGTCCAGTCCACCACATTTAGGAATATCATCGGTGATAGTAGTGGACACTCTTGCCTCACTCCTATATTCATTTCAGAGGCTTAGCTAGCTGAGTTTTCCACTGTGGATTACTCGACATGTCGTGCTATCATATAGTTGTTAAATTAGGCTGGTAATGGTTTGGGGCACTGCATAGTGTTGAAGTAGTTTCCAAATTACTCCACAATAAACCCTGTTGAAGGCCTTTCAAAGTCAACAATGTTGACGTAGAGGTTTGACTTCCATTCTATCTATACTCTGTTCGACGGTGAAGCGTAGCAGAGGCCTAAGTCGCCCTTCTTTGCTAGAAGAAGACAAAGGCCAGGCAACAGATCGTTTATTTAAGAAATCAACAGATATTTATAGCTTTTCATATATACATTATTATAGATTATTGTAAGCAAACAAACACAGTCATCTGACTGGTGATTTCTCACTGAACGTTAATCTTTCATCCCTGATAGCCGTTTCTTGAAGTTCAGATTATCTATCTGGAAATTGTATCCGCCCACGAAAAGTCTACTGTGATATGCTCTTGAGTCAGTCTTCGTTCTTATTTTTTTTTCTCATGACCAATATTGGAGACGTGAATATTGACGAAATATTAATGTCTACTAATTTTGTCTAGCAACCAGCTCCCACCACAGTTTGACCTCAGAAATAAAGTGGTAGCAACACTGTGTCACCTTTTCGAGTACTGAGGGAATGTCGTCAGTTACACGATAGTGAAAGGCCAGTAAATGTAAACCAACCTAGAAGTCGACTACAGAATGACTGAGATAGAAGTATTGTAAAAACCTGTCATAAATGATAACCATGACAATCCTCATTTAGACTAGCGATAACAAAAATCATCCAAATAGGCCCAAGTAAATTTCAGTTTACTGGGAACATCATGAATAAAATACTGAAAGTCTTTACAGCGTTTCAAAGACTGGGAACCACGCGAAGAAATTCAGAAGATCGAAAGGTATGAATGATTCCGTCTTCAAGAAGTCACCGATATGAAGTGGTATGTGGAGACATACGATGATATGAAAACAAGTTTACTGAATAAAGGCGTTCCATTCAGAGATCCATTCAACTCAGATATGTAGGCTTTCAGGTGATGATTTCCAGTCACTTCAGCTTCGAATCTTCTATAGTCACTGCAAGTGCTCTAGGCTCTGTTCACCGAAGGAAACCTTTGGATTTTGAATGGCTTGATTACTCCCAATTCTAGGATGTATTTAAACTCAACTTTTACAGCCTGAAGTTTTTACCGAGATTAACGTCGTGTTTTATTGAACACTGGAGAGCCAATTATTCTCATCTGATATGAAACTTTCAAGGTCCCGCAAGATTTACGACTCTCTGGAGTGAAGACATCCGGGTAAAAAAGGGAGGTCCACTATAGGTGGAGCTGGCTAACCCACTCCAGGAAAAATCAATAACAAAACCACTAATGAAACTTCAGACCCCAAGCTTGAAGCCCCTTATTCTATTTGGAATGCAAAGAAGTGAAAAAAGTCTTACAAGTGGACCGCTTGAAGTTGTCGACATGTTCATGTATGTAGGTAACTGTGTGAGTGCTGATAGGGGTATGACAGACGAAATCTCTATCCGTATAGTGAAAGCTACGGTGACATACATCAATTCGGACCACCTCTGGTGCTGTCGTGACATCAGTATGACCGCCAAAAGTAGGGTTTTAAATGCTTCAGTGCGCACAGTCTTGCCCTACGCCTATGAAACCTCGCCTCTGCGAGCTGGGAATGTGCAATAACTTTACGTATTTAATCATCGCTGTCTCAGTAGAATGGCTTGCGTTCGATATCATCATTGTGTGAGCAATTCTGAGACCCGGCAGCATGTCTTTGGACATGGTAAAAATAACCATTCGTTGAGAGTCGTCATCCGGAAACACCGAGGCTTCAGTAGCTTGGATATGTGCTGTGAATATCACTTCGGAGGCTTCCCTATCTGAGAGTGGATGGAAAAACCGGAGAGGTGGTCTGCCTATGACGTGGAGTCATGGGATGGAGGATATTTTTGTTAGGTTAGCACTGGTTGTTACATCACGAGTTCCTAGTTGGTGTCCGAAAGATACTTCGTATCCGTGGCTCCAAGAGTGATCAGATATGGACAAGAATCGCAATGAACACCGAATATGCTGCACATCCTCTCGTCTTAACCCTTCTGGAAGTACAATGAAGTAATGCATCTCAGTAAATATGCTTTCATGATGACGTCCCTCATTTATTCTCGGATCGTTTTCTCAATATATTGTTATTTGGCACCCATATTGTATCAAGTCTGTGTTTGCAGTAACAAAACAAATAAATATCATGCTACTAAGTCCTTGATTCTTCACTAACAAATCGTCCTTTCATGACTTAATTCCCGTTAACTCCCCTGGTAGTATGGTTACCATATCGTAATGACCTAACAAGTTATATATATACGACACTTCGTTCAATTCTACTCCAACAGGTGAATAGGGCAAGTAGTGTGTCCGTAAGTCAGCCAGCTCGTTACTACTTTAGTCGATTGAGACACCTGAACTCATCATGCGAGAAATGGTCCAAATACATACATACTGTCTGACTCTTAACACCACACCTCACCCAATCCTATTCACAACTCTCTTCGTCTTGCATCGCGTCAGGTAGGAGGACTAGAAGTTATTATAATGAAAGACTGTATGCTCTCACAAACAAGTACAGAAACTCAACGATACCATGTGTTGGCCCACGTTCTATGTGATAATGCTATCTGTCTGTTTTCAACATAGAACTCTGCACCGATGTGCGGCAGTTCAAGTCGCAACACTCCATGTAGCACGCAAAGCAAGAGAAGAAAGTAAAAAGAAGTGAGAAATAGAGACAGTAAACAGAGGTGTGAGACAAAGGAATAGTAATAACGAAGAACAATATAGTTTCATTTGAAATCATAAGTCACAAGGAGTGGATGCACCTGCGCCAGCCTTCGGGAACGATTTTGAGCCATATCACCAATTGTTTCCAGCCTTCATTGGTGTTTACCGTCCCGAAGACCCCAACTAGTCAGGAATTCTACACCTCCCTAAGTGACTGGCTGGCTTAAACTAACTGTTGTGGATTTCATTGACTGATGAAGCCATGTTTTGGTTTGACCACCGCTAGCTCTTTTTCCAGCTTGACCCTATGTCAGCTAACATTGCCCATTGTCGAGGAAGGCGATGACTAGGCATACGTAATACATGTCCTAACCATCTTAATCGGTGTAACTCCACAGCCTCGTCGATTGATTTCCCCTCCTTACTTAGTACTCGACTGATGCTCAACCTGAATATTACTCACCTTATTATACCACTTCAGACGGAAGACAGAGCGCAGGCACCTATGATCAAAGACAGCCAATCTTTTCATGTCTTCCACTCTCAATGGCCACATCTCACAGCTGGCCATAAAGGAGGACGGAGCGAACTGCTGAGCAGTACACTCGCCCTTTGGTCGAAAGCCGGATATCACGTCTACGCCACAGACGGCGTAAACTGGCAAATGCGAAGCAAGCCCTCTGTATCCGTGCTGAGATTTCGTCAGAGGTCAACCCGTTGGCGTTGGCTGATGGTACTTCCAAAATTAGTGAAGCGGTCAACATGCTCTACCACTTCACTCCCTATTTCTAAACTAGGAGTCAGTGTGGTCCAGTCCTGTAACATAATCTTGCATTTGGTAGGAGCGAATCGCATGCCAAACATTCATAGATTGCAGCTCAAGGTCTTCAGAAGACTCTGCATTTTGTCAGCGTCCTCGCCTAGTAGGACTATATCGTTTGCATATTCTAAGTCAGCAAGGTTATTCCCTGGTAGCAAGCCAATCCCTGAGTCTCTGAAGTGAGTTAGGGTTAAATCTATTAGTACATCTATGATGAAATTGAATAGGAATGGGGATAATCGGCATCCCTGATGGACACCACTAGTCGTCACCACTTCAGACGACAACTCGCCGTAAGCCCTCACCTGGCCGCATGAGTTCGAGTAGAGTAAGTGTCTTGATCGGTGCAATGTACTTTCTCGGCATACCCTTTACAGCCGAGCATCACTAGAGTACCTCTCGGTCGACAGTGTTAAGCGTGAAACTTATGAACTACTATGTGATTAGCAAAATAAATGATTCTTCAGTCTTCTCGTATTTGTAATATATGGTGACACTATTTCAATTAACTTATAACTGTGGCTATTAACATTATTATCATAATCTTATACTTTTAACTTTACTGGCACCTCAAGAACTGCTACTATCAATACTGCTGTTTGTCGAGTGAATTAGATGAAATACTGTATCATCATAGATGTGTTAATGGACTTAACACTAGGTGACTTCAGCGACTCAGGGATTGACTTACTACCGGGGAATAATCTCGTTGACTTGGAATATGCAGACGATATAGTCCTTCTAGGCGAAGACGCTGACAAAATGCAGAGTCTTCTAAACACCTTGAGCCGCAATCTACGAATGTTTGGCATGCGATTCGCTCCCGCCAAATGCAAGATGATGTTACAGGACTGGACTACACTGACTCCTAGATTAGAAATAGGGAGTGAAGCGGTAGAGCACGTTGACCGCTTCACTAATTTTGGAAGTACCATCAGCCCCAACGGGCTGATCTCTGACGAAATTTCAGCACGAATACAAGGGGCTCGTTTCGCATTTGCCAGTTTACGCCGACTCTGGCGTAGACGAGATGTTCGACTATCGACCAAAGGGCGGGTGTATTGCTCATCACTCCGCTCCGTCCTCCTTTATGGTTGTGAGACCTGGCCACTGAGAGTGGAAGACATGAAAAGATCAGCTAGTTGTCTTTGATCATAGGTGCCTGCGTTCTATTTCCCGTGTAAAGTGGCATAATAAGGTGAGTAACATTGAAGTTAGGCGTCGAGTTCTAGGTAAACAGGGGAAATCAATCGACGAAGTCGTGAAGCTACAAAGACTGAGATGGTCAGGACATGTGTTACGTATGCCAAGCCATCGCCTCCCTCGACGAGCTATGTTAGCGGATATAGGGTCAGGCTGGAAAAAAGCTAGCGGCGGTCAAACAAAAACTTGGCATCAGTCAATGAAATCCACAACAGTTGGTCTAAGCCACGTAGAAAGGTGTAGACTTCCAGGCTGGGGTCCTCGGGACGGTAAAAATCTATGGTTGGAAACAATTGGTGACATGGCTCAAAATCGTTCTCAGTGGCGCAGATGCATCCACTCCTTGTGACTTATGATCTCCAATGAAACTGTTCTGTTCTTCGTTATTACTCTTCCTTTGTCTCACACCTCTGCTCACTGTTTCTATTATGCTTTTCTTGTACTTTCTTCTCTTGCTTCGCGTGTTACACGGAGTGTGGCGACTTGAACTGGTGCACATTTGTGCAAAGTTCTATGTCGAAAACAGACAGACAGACAGACAGTATCAAATGCTTAGAATCCCAGTGGATCATAAGTACTATTTTCGAATAAAGCAAATTATTATTACAAGTAGAAAGTGGATGAACTCTGGTTTCGAATTGTTGGTGACATGCCACAACAACCTTTTGTTCATCGCATAAAAATTCTATTTCTAGATTCCAAAACTATCCTCAACATTCACTTCGTATTACGATACTCTTGCCTACGATTACATACACAAGTGTTAGTTTACCTAGTAGGTTATGGCCTCCAAAGCCTCAGGATGGTCGGGGGTAAGTGCTTTGCGCTGCGGGTTGGCCACCCCTCCGTACACCTCTTGAAATGCTCCCATATGACCGGGCGTCTTACATAGCCTCTCCTGAGGAAGTCCTACTCACTGCCTTCACGTGGCGGTGTTTTTCACCGAAGTGAGAGGGCAAAAGCGGATGTCCGACGCTCTTCACCGGGTTGACTGTCCATTGGATGACAGTCTAGGGGAGATGGCTAAACCCTGATTCCAAACCTCCAACGACTGGCATATGAAGCTCACCGGCAGACGTATGGACAAAGGGCTTATTGGATGTCTGGCCCCATTCAATAAGGCGTATGAACCGGACTCCGGTCACCGGCTGCCAATGGATAGTGGACTCCCTACTCCACTCCTACTGCCTTGTTGGTCACACTTGGTTGTGTAAAGGCTAGATCTGCACTCTCAAACAAAAGGCCGGGCGATGCTGGGGACATTACTCGTACCTAATTCCCATGAATCTTCATGAACTCTCTACAACATCAACCAAATTCCAGTACTGGTCCAACGACGTCGCCTTCGGTGGTTTGGCCATGTTCTGCGCCGACCAGATGACGATCTGGTCAAATCAGTTCTAAATCCCTCACCATTTCCATCTTGGCGATGTCGCAGGGGTGGACAGCTGAAAACATGGCTTGGTACAGTCAAGGCTGATATGGAGTGCATGGGCTGGGGCTACAAACCGTCTACGGACTCCGTCTGTGGAACAAGAATTGGATAACCTTGCATCAGATCGCCGCACCTGGGCAGCATCAATTCGAGATGTTCATGAAGCCGGCTCATCCTCCCGTAGATAGTCGAAGTAAAGTAAGTAGTAGGTTATGAAAGCTCTTGACGGTCCAACTCTAAGATATAATTTCTTCTCATTCAAATAAGATCCTAACGACCGCCTGTATAAAAGTTCTGTCAAGACTGAATGGTCACCAATTGAGGTGTCGTCGCTAACCAGCTATACTATTCCTTAAGATGCTTCACTCTGACTTGTTCTGTGATATACTCCCCCCCCCAAAAAAAATATCATTTTTGATAACACTTAACAGATGATTCGTCCATTCAGTGATACGTCATCGCAAGATGCTAAACCTGACAGGTGCGTAGTTATGCTGTAATGGAAATTCGCACCAATGTCTGAATCCTACTTGCGATTTGATTTGTCTTGATTCTTGGCAGTTAAATGATACTTCTTCTGAACTGTTTCAAGCCACATCAACAGTTATCTCCAGACATTGGTTCTTAGAATACTGAAGACCCCAATCACGCAGTTTACACCTCCCTACCTAGCCCAAACTAACCGCTGAGGATGACATGAACTCATTCCATGTTTTCATTTGACCACGAATAGCTCTTTTCCAATCTAATTCCTATCTTAGTTAACATTCCCAGTCAAGGAAGGTGATGGTTAATCATATGTATCACAAGTCCCAAATACCACACAAACCTTTTGCACCAGTGTTGAAATTTCGTCAGTGAACAGCCCACTGGGGTGGGGGGATATGCAACTTCCCCAATAAATAAGTGAAGTGATCAATACGCTCCATCAACCAGTCCCCTCCATCCTTAAGTTACGAGTCGATGTAGTCCAGTCCTGTAGCATCATTTTACATCTGACAGGAACAAATAACAAACAAAAGATTCGAAGATTCCTGCTCAAAGTAATCAGAAGACTCTGTATTTTATCAGTCTTCACCTAGGGCTGTATCATCCGCATATTCCAAGTTAACACGAACATTTCCTGGTAACAGTTGAAGCCATAAGTCGTTGAAGTCAGTTAGGGCTAATTCCATTAGTACATCTATGACATAATTAAACGGAGGACGCATTACTACCGATATCCTACAGCTGAAAAGTTCTCATAAAAAGGAATACAATCATCCATAGAACGAATTCTATATATTTTTTCAAAAGAAATTAAAGCTTGTTGAAGGCAGCAATGTCGACTGACTGTACAAGATCTTCAAACTTCGTGATCTCTTCTTCTAAGAAATCAGTTCCGACCTGGAAAACAAAAAGAAAATGCAAGTGCAATTAATCCAGTTTTAAAGTTAAATCACAAGTGGGATTATCAACCCTACTGAACAACTAAAATATGTGTATATTTACTAACCTTATCATCTTCGACGACACAGCCAATCTGCAACTTCTTGATACCGTAAGCTAAAGGAACCAGTTTTGAAGCACCCCACACCAATCCATCCTTCTCGATACTACGAACAGCTTTCTCAACTTCAGCCATATCAGTTTCATCATCCCATGGTTTAACATCTAAGACTATGGTGGATTTTGCTATAACAACTGGCTTGTTGGCTTTTTTCGCCTCATAGGCAGCTTGACGTTCTTGCCTTAACTTTTCGAACTCTTCATCATCATCGGAACCGAACAAGTCGTCGGCGTCATCATCGTTTGCGGCGGCAGCAGGAGCAGAAGCAGCGACAGGCTTAGCTAGTAGATAAGAAATAGGTAAAACAACTAATTACCTTGTGGTTCTACATCACCACCTTCTGATGCAGCTGGGAATTGTTTTCGTTCAGCGCCAAATGAATCAATATGCTTGTACCAGCGTAATACATTGACAAAATTTGTTGATGGTAACTTGCCGACAGCTGTATAAGTGCTAACGTCAGCCTGAGTTGGTTGGAACCTATATGGCGTATAGAATGAAGCAAACTATTGTTAATGAGGAAAACAGGTGATCAAAATTATACTGAAGACAGACAGCTCCATGAACGTGCTTAGGTAGTTCCTACAACTTTTATCTAGGGAAGAAGTGCCCAAGACAAAACAAATGCATGAAAAACTTGTTTAGACCAGAAATTAGTCAAACTTCAGTCGGCAAACCCTGTTTTGGGGCACTGTTTTAACTGAATACAGTATGTATTGACCCACAGCTCTCCACAAAAACTTAAAGCAACGGATCACGATTACATCCAGTGAATAGATCAACTAATAGTAAATGGAAGAATTGAACATTTCAACGCAAGCAAGCTTGAAACTACAGCACGGATCCAAGTCTACCATTATGATTTGATTAGTGGTGACCAAGTTAAGCCTTTGGCGATTAAGAATGCGATGACAAGCAACTGAATGTTACAATAAACCACTTTAAATGCTTCTCTACTAACCATAATGCCGGCATCACGTGTTCTATTCACGCAAAACACGGCGAAGTATCAAAATAAAATCAAAATGTACGATTATTTGCTTTTAAACGAAATCTCCTCTTTATTATAATATGTACTTACACTGTCCAAATGCAAAATACCGTAATTAGAGACAGTAGGACTTTTTACCTTTCAGCCAAGAGCCAAGACGAACAATGAAGCCTTAAGTATCAAAATAATAGCTCGAAAACTACGGACTGATAATGGTGTCCTCAACATATGTACCACCCACACTACGGACCATACTTAGGAATAATTCAGTTCCCAACAGTGATGTGATTAAGCGCAAAAACTGCGTATAGCCAATTTACATATATAGGGGAATACAAACGACTTACAACAGGCCAGCGCAATCTGTCGAACGAACTTACCCAGATATGTAACTTCTTGTCAGCAAGAATTCATCCAGTTTCTTCAAACCACTATCTGACTTCAAATCACCAAATGCCACCATCCTGCCGCGTGCAAATACAAGTGTCGCAAACGTTTAAAAATACAGCGAACAAACAACACGAATACCGATTGATCAATATATAATATCCTTGTCACAACTGAATGGTTTTAGATTCAGATTTGTTGAGCAAAACCTATATCACTCCTTTTGTAAAAAATTTTTGTGTTTTTCCAGACCCTTCTTCAATGATTATTATTGCTCTCTTGGGTTCCTAGTGGGACATAGGGCTTCAACTGCACGTCTCCACTTGCTTCTGTCTTCCCTCCCCTTTACTTTTCACCTGCATCCATATTATTGCATACTGTTACAGCACCTCTTCACACGATCTCCTCCATGTCACCCTTGCACTGACGTCCCACTCGCCGCTTCCCTTTCGGCCTGGTTCAACTCGAGCAATGGCCTGACACTCGCGCGATGTCACCCAGCGGCCTCCTCAGTGAGTGTCCAATCCATCTCCACTTTCTCCTGCATATTTTTTGATCGTCGATTGGTTCTTGTTTTGTTTGTTTGTTCCCATAGTTTCATGTAGGTGATTCTCTCTGGCCCGGCCATCAGGTCTTCAGTATAGAGCGAAGACATTTAGTTGTTGATAAAGGTCTGCAACAGGCTGTTGGAAATATTCTTTGTGACCTGCCCGCCAAGTTTCTGATCCGTATAGAAAACTGACTTGACGTGTTCGTATTTAAAATCCGAATTTTGTTGAGGCTACTACAACTACTTACCGGGAAATGTGAATAATAATACAAATTAAAATGAATGACATCAGCTATAAATCTATCCCTAATAGTAACACTAACCCTAATCCAGACCGTAACTCTAACCCTAATGCTAATTATAACCCTTATCCTGACCCTAACACTAACCCTAACGAACTATTAACAGTACTTAAAAACGTGGCCTGAGAGAAATTTGCTCCTAGTTGGTGAATAGCCTTAACATTTCAACTATGATAATGACAGGTGCCGTTAGCTAACGACTATTATCCGTTCAAGGTCATTAGAGCGTTCATACTCCTGAGACATTATTTTTGAACTTCGCCGAGAAATCCACGTTATCGATCTAGTTGACAGCCAATCGCAACATGCTTAAAAGAACATGTGGCCACCCACAATCAGGCCTTTCCTGAAGCGTGTTAGGAACTTGTGAATCACAAGCTTGTTATAATTTTAAATACACACAAGAGTACGTGCGTTGTTGTCACCCGCCCGCCAAGTTTATGATTCCTGGAGAAGAACCAACTTCGCGTTTTTATTGAAAATCAGACCGAATTTTGTTGTTGATGCTACGCGACGAAGGTTTCCAGATTGGTTTCAGTTGGTTAATGATGTTGATGTGTTTCTCGCCTTCCCAATTCTCGCTCGATTTGACATCCTCGTCGCTTCAAACAGCGTGTAGTTGAGACAATGCTCCCTAGATAAATTAGTGGATGAAGTAACCTCTTTCAAGTCACTCCCGTTGATGGTAATTGACGTTGGATTTTGCTGCTGTTGATGTTGATGGTTGGTTATCTTCATCACCTCGGGGAGCCAGTCAGCCGATGTGCATTCTTTCGATGAAAGCAAGAGTAAGGATGGGTACCTGGAATGTTCGTACAATGTACGAAACTGGAAAGGCTGCCCAGATAGCCGCTGAAATGAGAAGGTACAGAATAGAGGTGTTGGGAATCTGCGAGAGCAGATGGAACGGAACTGGAAGGTGCCAACTGGAGAGACAGTAATCTTTTCCGGTCACCCAGAGGACAACCACGAGCACACCGAGGGAGTGGCTATCATGATGTCGCCAACAGCAACCAAAGCTCTCATGCAGTGAGAACCAATCTCCTCCAGGATAATGACAGCCAGGTTCAAATCAAAAGGAAGGAAAGTTACAGCCATTCAATGCTATGCGCCTAGAAACGTCTCAGAACAAGAGAAGAAGGAGGCGTTCTACAGACAACTACAAGCAATAATGGAGAAAGTCCCAAATGGCGATATCAAAATCCTGATGGGCGACATGAATGAGAAGCTGGGAGGAGACAATACAGGGAGAGAACTCACCATGGGTAAAGAGGCCCTCGGTGAAATAACCAAAAACGGTGAACTCTCCTCAGACATCGGCGAGTTCAATGAATTCGTGATTGATGGCAGTGTCTTCAAACACAAAAATGAAAACAAGACGACATGTGTCAAAGTAATTGAAGATTGAACGATCAATTCACGGTTGTTTGCTCAAAACCAACTTCCCCAATTTTCGCGGAGGCATCAATACGACAGTCATCGTCTCATCGGTCGCTGTTCAGAAAGAAGTCATCAGTAAACCGTCAGAAGTAACATTGTGATTCATTATTGTAATATTTGTTCACAGACCTTAGTTGTAACATTGTTTATATGTTGGTGTTACAATAAAGAATCCTCGAGTAGCCAATTGGTGTTTTGGTTTCTTCGTCCGTTAATACTAAACGTTTCTGAGAAACTTCAAGGAACAGCGTGAGCCCGAGCGTAGCAAGAGCTGGGCATTAACGGTTAACGAGACGTGACTGACAGTTTCTGACAGTCAAGTCAGTTTTCGACGGTTTTGGACCGTCGGTGACAGTTTGGATAGTCACCGTTCATCTTTCCTGGTGCCGGTCAAGTCCTCTTTGAACAAGCAATATCTGGAACTTTTTTGGAATTGGGTCAAGTTCAGCAATGTCTGGGTCAAAGAAGGGACAGAGGGTCTTGGATGCAAACAGGAAAGTAAGTCATGGTGACTTGTCTGTTAATTGTAACGATGTGTCTGATGTTAAGCATGACATGGTTGATGCTACTGTTTCGCCGTTCAGGGATAATGGGAACATCAAACTCCCTTGATTTGAACCACGGTGTTTCGACGGGAGCCCGGCTGATTATTTACAATTTGTAAAGGAGTTTGGGATCATGCTGAATAGTTTTCTATTAAGTGATGAATTGAAGTTAATGTATTTGATGAAGTATTGCACTGGAGATGCTTCAAGAGCTATACGGTGCTGTAAGATTATGAAGCCAAAAGAGGGCTACTACGAGGCCGCGAGCATACTACCTCAAAGGTTTGGAAGACCTTCGATGATTGTAGGGAAATTATTCGAGGCTGTTAAGGGTAATGGTGATCAATTACAGGATGACTCCCAGGCACTCAATGAGTTTTTGGATAATTTACTGATTTACAAGAATGCATTGATTTTGATGAATCGCACGAGTGAACTCAACTCGAGTTTTATACTAGAAGTAATAGCAAGACGCCTACCTACTCGACTGCAAAGGAAGTGGGTGAAGATGAGCTCCCGTATGGAGGATGAGGGTATCGAGCCAAGGTTTGATGATATCCTGAAACTAGTAAAAGATAGTGTCAGTCAATCGATGCGCAAATTTGCCAGTATATTGAATCTCACTACTAGAATAGAGCAGTCTGACAGCAAAACGCAATCATTGATGACGAATAGGCCTCAGAGAGGTGGATAACGAGAAGGCTTCTTGATGTCTAGTAATGCATATAGATCTAGTGAGTGTAACAGGTTTCGTAGTATATCCTCAACAGATAATTTCCAAGATTCAAGACAAACACGGTTGTCTTTTCCAAAAATTCATACATTTGGTTCCCTTGATAAATTTTGATAAAGAAAGGAAGACGAAATTTGCAGTATAAAATGATATCATTCTATTTCACAGGTTCTCATCAGCTGCAGACTACCTGAAATTACAATGGTTATATAGATGATAATAACATACTTTAATGTTCGAGTGGTGGTAGAAAAGAGATACTATAAAATTGACGCATCTAAATGAAAGCATTACAATGTTTTTAGTTTAAGTTTTCATCATCAATTTGTACGCTTTTAAAGTTGAAACGAGGGGGAGGGGTAAGAGAGAAAACAGAAAAAATTGATTAACAGAACAGTGTTAGCTTTTAGGTTCACATAGCAACTCAAGAAAAGAAAAATACGGTTACAGTTTATGAGAATAAGATTTATGCAGTGAGTTGAGATCACTGAATTAGATGACTAATCAAAATCAAAATTCTGTTACCAAGGGAGTGAAAGGTTAATCACACTCTCTTTCTGTATGCATAAGTCTGGTTTAAGTCTTCTGATTGCGATTGCTTCGGCAAATCGTAGTAAATTTGCTGTCCCTTGTCTATTTAATATTTTGAAGGACTTAGAAATCTCTACGAGATGTCCGGTATCAATAATGTGCCTGGTAATTGCACTCTGGGAATATCTGCTTCCTTTCAGGCACAGGTTTTTGGGAATATGTTCAGAAAACCGGATAGAAGCCCTTCTGTCAATCACGTCTCATAAACCGTTAATGCCCAGCTCTCGCTACGCTCGGGCCCACGCTGTTCTTCGAAGATTTCGGAAACGCTTAGTTATAACGGACGAAAAAACCAAAACACCGATCTGCCGCTTGAGATTTGTTTATTGTTACACCAACATATAAAAAGAATAAGCGAACTAAGGTCTGAAAACAAATATTACAATAATAAATCTCTGTATTACTTCTGACGATGTTTCACTCTTCTTTCTGAACAGCGACCGATGAGACGATGACTGTCGTATTGATGCCTCCGCGAAAATTGGGGAAGTTGATTTTGAGCAAACAACCAAGAATTGATCGTTCAATCTTCAACTCCATTGACACTCCCCGGCAAAAAAGGGATCCAACCCTTTTTTCCTTCACGACCAATGCACGTTGACTTGGATGCCATTGCGAGAACCTGGGTCACACGGACAGAGCTGAAATGGAAAACAAACAGAAAAGCCAACACACCACAAGCATACCCACAGCACAATCTCACACATCGCTGACGACCTGCGCCTCCAGACAGAGACCTCCTCTTGACATCTTGCAACACAATCGCCACTTACTAGAATGACTCTTGCAGAATGCAACGTGACCATAGCAGCACCTCATGATACTCTTCAAGCATCCTCTTTTCTATTCACTATCAATTACCACTGAAATCGCTTGTCACTCATTCTGCCTCAGTTCTAGTAGCGGTGACGCATGCGAGCCTCAGTCGTTTACACTCTTTCTCCCCGGCGTGTCGGACCGCAGCTAACAATTATCTCCGTGTGCATTTCATTCTCAGCAATAGCCTAGCCTCCCCGGCGTATACGACCCATCTGCTGTCCTTAACATCAATCAATTCATTCACGGATGTAGAAGACTCGAAACAACTTCAGAAGTAATCACGACGAAAATTTTAACAAAATTACGCAATAAGAACAAGATTCAAAAACAACAAGTAAACACAATGAATCCAAAAACACCAATTGATATGACACACCACACACATATACAAACAGTACACACAAACTCGCGGATCATGTCTTGATGGAATTCCTTTGAAGAATTGCAGGACTTACACCAGTACGCCTACAACCCTTCACAGGTTGACGATTGTAATTTGTGGAATGTCCGGACACAAACAAGATTAACCAACAATTACATCAATTGGAACTCACACAACTATTTAACACAAACATATGTACAATCAACACATCAAATGTTGTGGATTCTGCCACGACAAACTACCCTTGAAGAACTGTAGGACTTACAGCAGTACGCCTACATTCCTTCTCAGGTTGATGATCCAAGTGGAAGTCGTCCGGACACAAACAGAATTACCAACAGCTAGATGACAGATGATATCAATTCAGTATATACAATATGAACATATGTACAAAATCACACCAAGCACATTGGACTGCTCATTGATGCGCTACCCTTTGAAGAACTGTAGGACTTACACCAGTACGCCTACAACCCTTCTCAGGTTGACGCCCTAGGTTGGAAAATCGTCGCAGAGTTCATTTGCTGACTTCCTTCTATCAGCTATATCCTCAAATCTGAACGGCAACACGCCCATGTCATTGTATCGTAGAATATAGATGACCAACAAACACACGACATATCTCATCAACCAAGTGTAGAAACAGAGTAATTTACACCAAAGATAATAACATTCAAATAGTAACTTGAAACTAGAAATGCCTTTATTCGTGCAAGTCAATTTAACAATGACTCTCTCGTTTACACTTGGCTTATCCTCACTAAACTGACCAATATCTTTCGTCCTTTCAAACGCACCAATACTATCATAGTCATTGCACAAGATACTTGAGTTGATGGGTGTCTGTTTCATTGTGGATGACAGCACCAACGATGACTGAGTGACACAAGGTGATGAACTTAGTGGTGGATCAGAAGCTGTTCTTGTTCGGCTCTCAGATAGTTGTCCAACTGCAAGATTACCACCACTGCTGTCTTTCACTACTAGTTCGGGTTTAGCACTATCATCTGATGATAGGTGGGCTACACGCTGATCAATTACACTGACTGTCTCACAAGTATGCACACCTTCTGGAACTGCATCTGCGTTCAATTCTACTTCACGTTGTAGTTGTACAGAACCTTTATTTAACTTAGCAGTAGTAGGCATATCCCTCATCTCATCATGATCAACCAAAGACAACTGTGAAGTATCATGATCATTATCACGAATATTCACTTTACCGTCAACTTCATCATTTTCAAACTCTTTAATAACAGAAGTAGACAATTTTGGTTCCTCCTCGCAAATCATAAAAGGTTTTATAACTTCACTCTGACTAGTAATACCTTGTAAACTTGTAGGGTCAGAACTGCACTCTGAAGCAGCAACTCTATTCTGTGACACTTTATTCAACAACGGCTTACCAGTTGCAACTACAGACTTCTTCACCGCACCGTTATCGTCACACAATTCGGAGTCAGGTCTGGAGTTTACATTTAGCTTATCACTGAACTTGCTCACCGGTTCACAGTTCACTTCTGTATGCACCTCTTGCACACGTGTAAAACAAAACCGTGTTTGTCTTGCATCTTGTAACTTATCTGTTGAGGATGTACTACGAAACCTGTTACACTCACTAGGTCTATATGCATTACTAGACATCATGGAGCCTTCTCGATATCCACCTCTCTGAGGCCTACTCGTCATCAATGATTGCATTTTGATCTCAGACTGCTCTATTCTAGGGGTGAGATGTAATAGACTGGCGAACTTGCTCATAGATTGATTGACACTAGTATTTACCAGTTTCAGGATATCATCAAACTTTGGCTCGATACCCTCATCCTCCATACGGGAGCTCATCTTCACCCACTTCCTTTGCAGTCGAGTAGGTAGACGTCTTGCTATTACTTCTAGTATAAAACTCGAGTTGAGGTCACTCATGCGATTCATCGAAATCATTCCATTCTTGTAAATTAGCAAATTATCTAAAAACTCAGTGAGTGCCTGGGAGTCATCCTGTAATTGACCACCATTACCCTTAACAGCCTCGAATAATTTCCCTGCAATCATCGAAGGTCTTCCAAACCTTTGACGTAATATGCTCATAGCCTCGTAGTAGCCCTCTTTTGGCTTCATAAACTTACAGCACTGTATAGCTCTTGCAGCATCTCCAGTGCAATATCTCATCAAATACATTAACTTCAATTCATCATTTAATAACAAACCACTCAACATGATCTCAAACTCCTTTACAAATTGTAAATAATCAGCCGGGTTTCCATCAAAACATCGTGGTTCAAATTTAGGGAGTTTGATGTTCCTATTATCCCTGAACGGCGAAACAGTAACATCAACCATGTCATGCTTAACATCAGACACATCGTTACAATTAACAGACAAGTCACCATGACTTACTTTCCTGTTTGCATCCAAGACACTCTGTCCCTTCTTTGACCCAGGCATTGTTGAACTTGACCCAATTCCAAAAAAGTTCCAGATATTGCTTGTTCAAAGAGGACTTGACCGGCACCAGGAAAAATGAACGGCGACTATCCAAACTTTCACCAACTGTTTGAATCCGCCAGATCTGTTTCTATCGTCAGAAACTGTCAATCACGTCTCATAAACCGTTAATGCCCAGCTCTCGCTACGCTCGGGCCCACGCTGTTCTTCGAAGATTTCGGAAACGCTTAGTTATAACGGACGAAAAAACCAAAACACCGATCTGCCGCTTGAGATTTGTTTATTGTTACACCAACATATAAAAAGAATAAGCGAACTAAGGTCTGAAAACAAATATTACAATAATAAATCTCTGTATTACTTCTGACGATGTTTCACTCTTCTTTCTGAACAGCGACCGATGAGACGATGACTGTCGTATTGATGCCTCCGCGAAAATTGGGGAAGTTGATTTTGAGCAAACAACCAAGAATTGATCGTTCAATCTTCAACTCCATTGACACCTTCTTTCTGTCCTTCCAATGTACTTGCTGCCGCAAGTGCACGTGAATTCATAAACGCAGTTCGAGGTGACATCAGCGGGGTATTTATCCAGTTTTGAGTGGATTAAAGAAGGAGTGGTGCTGTATACTGTTATGAGTTTTGCTGCTGGGAAGCTTCTATTTATTGCACCTTTCAGTCTTTTGTCAATCTTTTGTGACACTGCATCTCCTTTGTATGGTAGACAGATAAACACTTTTTTCTTTTCTACAGTTGGATGCTTTTCTTTCTCATCTTTTTCTCTGCTGTACTTCTGAATAAATCCCTTAGGGTATCCATTTTCCCTTAGGTATTTCTCGACGAAAACTAATTCTTCTTCGACCCTGTTTGGTGAACATAGCTTCCTGGCTCTGTCATACAAAGTCCTCACTAATCGACGTTTATAGCTTATGGGACAAAAGCTGTTATAGTGAAGATATTGTCCAGTCCAGGTTTCTTTTCTATAGATGGACTTTTCGACTGTGCCTTCGTTTGTTCTTTTTACATTTAGATCCAGGAAATTGAACTCGTTATTATGTTCATATTCCATGGTGAATTTGATATTTGGATGTATCTCATTTAGGCGATCATATAATGCCGATGCGTGATCCATATCGTTGCAAACAACAAATGTGTCATCAACATATCGGCGATAGTAGGTAGTTCCATTGATAGCAGAACTTAGTTGTGTTTGCTCAAGGTAGCCCATGAAGATATCAGCCAGGATAGGTCCCAGAGGCGAACCCATCGCGACCCCATCGGTTTGTCGGTAAAGTTGATTGTTGAATTTGAATTGTATATCTTTTGTGCAGAGCAGTAGAAGTCGCTTCATCTCTGTTTCCGGTAATGGTAGTAGATCCGTTTGTTTACAAATTATATCAATTGTTTCCATCAGTGGTACATTTGTAAACAAGGAGGTCACGTCATACGATACCATGAGTTTGTCTGATATGTCGATATTGTCAACTTCCTTGGAAAATTGTTAACTATCCTTCAGGCTGTGGGTTGCAAATTTAATTCGAATGGGCTCTATAGAATCAGCTAACCATCGAGCTAGCTTGTGGCATGGTGAGTCAATCATTGACAGGATTGGTCTTAATGGCACATTTGCTCTATGAATTTTCGGTAGGCCGTACATAGACGACAGGCGTCCACCTTTTGACTTCAGTTTATTATATGTTTCGCTGTTGATTAGTTTCTTCATTAGAAGTTCTTTGAGACATTTATTAACTTTATTTTCAAATGACGTTGTGGCATCTTTTTTGTTGTCTACTTGGAATTTTTCTTTGTCGTTTAGAATTGTCATCATTTTATGTATATAATCAGCTTTGTTCATTATAACAACCCCAGAGCCTTTGTCAGGTCTAAATATGACGATTTCATCGTTTTCATATAGTTTCTTCAGAGCTTTTCTATGCTCTTCGGTCAGCATCTTCTGCTTCTCCATTGGTGATATGTGGTATTGGTTAGCAATATCAACAAGTTTAGACTTTAGCCATCCTCTTTTATCTTCGTCTAAGGGCTTCAGGTCGTAGAGTTGATGGTATAAGTGCTCGAATTGTGCTTCTGTGTCTATACGACTGATGTGCTTCTTGGGGACGTGAAACTTGAATCCTAGAGATAAGGCTTCTAATTCGATTTTGTTTAATTGTAATTTTGATAGGTTACAAACGTAGCGTTCAGGAGCTTCTGAGAATTGTTCAATTAGCTTCTCTTTCACCAACGCTTTAAAAGCGGATAAATTGATGATGAAAACTTAAACTAAAAACATTGTAATGCTTTCATTTAGATGCGTCAATTTTATAGTATCTCTTTTCTACCACCACTCGAACATTAAAGTATGTTATTATCATCTATATAACCATTGTAATTTCAGGTAGTCTGCAGCTGATGAGAACCTGTGAAATAGAATGATATCATTTTATACTGCAAATTTCGTCTTCCGTTCTTTGTCGAAACACGGTTGTGTTTTACACGTGTGCAAGAGGTGCATACAGAAGTGAACTGTGAACCGGTGAGCAAGTTCAGTGATAAGCTAAATGTAAACTCCAGACCTGACTCCGAATTGTGTGACGATAACGGTGCGGTGAAGAAGTCTGTAGTTGCAACTGGTAAGCCGTTGTTGAATAAAGTGTCACAGAATAGAGTCGCTGCTTCAGAGTGCAGTTCTGACCCTACAAGTTTACAAGGTATTACTAGTCAGAGTGAAGTTATAAAACCTTTTAGGATTTGCGAGGAGGAACCAAAATTGTCTACTTCTGTTAATAAAGAGTTTTAAAATGATGAAGTTGACGGTAAAGTGAATACTCGTGATAATGATCATGATACTTCACAGTTGTCTTTGGTTGATCATGATGAGATGAGGGATATGCCTACTACTGCTAAGTTAAATAAAGGTTCTGTACAACTACAACGTGAAGTAGAATTGAATTTTATTTATTTATTTTTTATTTATTTTTTATTTTTGATTACAGCTTGATTCCACATCGTATTTTTAGTACAAGTGTAGAATTTTCAGCGTGGATATCGGTTGCCCAAAATTCGAAGGCCGACCATAGATATCAGGAGTGCGTCGGCGTGGGCTCGAACCCCGGACCATTTGCATGGTCGGCAGAAGGCATGGATACTTGTGAGACCGTCAGTGTAATTGATCTGCGCATAGCCCACCCATCATCAGATGATAGTGCTAAACCCGAACCAGTAGTGAAAGACAGCAGTGGTGGTAATCTTGCAGTTGGACAACTATCTGAGAGCCGAACAACAACAGCTTCTGATCCACCACTAAGTTCATCACCTTGTGTCACTCAGTCATCGTTGGTGCTGTCATCCACAATGAAACAGACACCCATCAACTCAAGTATCTTGTGCAATGACTTTGATAGTATTGGTGCATTTGAAAAGACGAAAGATATTGGTCAGTTTAGTGAGGATAAGCCAAGTGTAAACGAGAGAGTCATTGTTAAATTGACTTGCATGAATAAAGGCATTTCTAGTTTCAAGTTACTATTTGAATGTTATTATCTTTGGTGTAAATTACTCTGTTTCTACACTTGGTTGGTCAGATATGTCGTGTGTCTATTAGTCATCTATATTCTACGATACAATGACATGTGCGTGTTACCGTTCAGATCTGAGGATATAGCTGATAGAAGGAAGTCATCAAATGAACTCTGCGACGATTTTCCAACCTAGGGCGTCAACCTGAGAAGGGTTGTAGGCGTACTGGTGTAGGTCCTGCGATTCTTCAAAGGAATTCCATCAAGATATGATCCGCGAGTTTGTGTGTACTGTTTGTATATGTGTGTGGTGTGTCATATCAAGTGGTGTTTTTTGGATCCATTGTGTTTACTCGTTGTTTTCGTACCTTGTTGTTATTGTGTAATTTTGTTAAATTTTCGTCGTGATTACTTCTGAAGTTGTTTCGAGTCTTCTACATCCGTGAATGAATTGATTGATGTTAGAGACAGCAGATGGGTCGTATACGCCGGAGAGGCTATTTTTGAGAATGACATGCACATGGAGATAATTGTTAGCTGTGGTCCCACACGCCGGGGAGAAAGAGTGTAGACGACTGAGGCTCGCATACGTCACCGTTACTAGAATTGAGGCAGAATGAGTGGCAAGCGATTTCAGTGGCAATTGGTAGTGAGTAGATAAGAGGATGAGCGTAGAGTATCGTGAGGTGCTGCAATGGTCACGTTGCATTCTGCAAGAGTCATTCTAGCAAGTGACGATTGTGTTGCAAGAGGATGCCTTTAACTGGAAGGCGCAAGTCGTCATTGATGCGTGAGATTGTGCTGTGGGTATGCTTGTGGTGTGTTGGCTTTTCTGTTTGTTTTCCATTTCAGCTCTGTCCGTGTGACCCAGGTTCTCGCAATGGCATCCAAGTCAACGTGCATTGGTCGTGAAGGAAAAAAGGGTTGGATCCCTTTTTTGCCGGGGAGTGTCAATGGAGTTGAAGATTGAACGATCAATTCTTGGTTGTTTGCTCAAAATCAACTTCCCCAATTTTCGCGGAGGCATCAATACGACAGTCATCGTCTCATCGGTCGCTGTTCAGAAAGAAGAGTGAAACATCGTCAGAAGTAATACAGAGATTTATTATTGTAATATTTGTTTTCAGACCTTAGTTCGCTTATTCTTTTTATATGTTGGTGTAACAATAAACAAATCTCAAGCGGCAGATCGGTGTTTTGGTTTTTTCGTCCGTTATAACTAATCGTTTCCGAAATCTTCGAAGAACAGCGTGGGCCCGAGCGTAGCGAGAGCTGGGCATTAACGGTTTATGAGACGTGATTGACAGAAGGGCTTCTATCCGGTTTTCTGAACATATTCCCAAAAATCTGTGCCTGAAAGGAAGCAGATATTCCCAGAGTGCAATTACCAGGCACATTATTGATACCGGACATCTCGTAGAGATTTCTAAGTCCTTCAAAATATTAAATAGACAAAGGACAGCAAATTTACTACGATTTGCCGAAGCAATCGCAATCAAAACTGTACAGGAAGCATTCTACATTGCAAATTAACGTCGTCAGCCTATGGAGTTTCTTTATTAATGCATTTATTAGTGATACTTCCACTTGCCCATTTCATTACATTTTAGTGATTCATCTTAGCACTTTTAATTCTCTAAAACACCTTCCAATCCCTTGTAAACCTTGCACTTACCTCAATATTGGTTGATTATCGTATGACAACCACGGGATGAAAACGAAACGAAGTCGATTTTCCCGCTCAACCTGGAGGACAACTGTACAATTCAATAACTATACGGCCTAGTTCAGACAATGAGTGTATTTATATATATATCACATATTTAATTTTCGAAACATTATTAACTTGTAGACAATCGACGATTTGACATTATACCATGATTGATCGTGCCTGTAAACATGGCATGCACAGCGTGTGTGTCCAACAGGCTGCTTCAGACTTTCATCAACAGCTACCACCTTCACTCGCTCCATACTGATGATTAAATGGCTGGCCAGAAAGAATAAGCAACAAGAAACTCTGCAGTGGAACAAACCAACCAACCAAGAGTCGATTGCTCAACAAATATGTAGGAGAAAATGGAGATGGATGGATCGGGCATACATTGAGGAGACCATCTAATGACATCGCACACAATGCAGGCCAGAGCTCGAGTAGGTCACCACTCCACAGTGAAACGGAAGAGATCGTGAGAAAAGGAGATGATAAATTATGGGCAATCGTAGACCCAGATGAAGAGGGCAGCAGAAAATAGAACAAAGTGGAGATTTGTTGTTGAAGCCCTATATGCTCCACCACTCGGAACCCAAGAGAATAATAATAATAAATAACTGACATGACCATTGAAAGTGGAAGATATGAAAAGGATAGCTGTTTCTCACTGCAGAGGTTTACATTTTATCTCCTGTGGTGTTAGGTGGGATAATATATTGAGTAACATCAACGTTAGGCACAGAATGCTAGTTAAGAAGGTTAAGCCAATCGATGGGGTTGTGAAACTTTACATGGGATGGCCAGGACACGTATTATGCATCCTAAACTACCGTCTTCCTCAACGCACAATGTTAGCCAACATATAATTAGGTTAGGAAGCAAGATTATAGGTGGTCAAACCAAAGTCTGGTGTCAAATCATGAAGTCTTTGGCAAGTTGACTTTAATCACGCAGAGAGATGTAGACTGTCATCCGGTTGAGTTCATCGGAATTCTAAGAATCAGCTGCTTCAGAATATTGGTGATACGGCTCAAAATATTTCTCGATAGTGCAGATGTATTCAGTCTTTGTAATCTACTATATCCATTAAAGCGTTGTCTCGTATTTATCCATGTTACTATTCTCTCTCTCTCCCTACAATTCTTGATCACTACAGTTCTGTTTTTCAGTCTTTTCTGTAACTTTTTGTGCTGCATGAAGTGTGACAAATTGAACTGCCGTACTTTTTTTGAGAAGTTTTACGCTCAGTACTCAATCGTTCAGTAAGTCAGTCCGATGAGCCACATCTCCACCTGTAGGCAGTCAGACTAGAGGAGCAGATATATATATATATAATATGTAACATGGATGAGCCATAGCTTTTTCGCATTACAAATGACTCATCATATCCTTTCTTGACCGTGACAGTACATAATTTTTAGAAAAGATGATGACAACCTTCATAAATTCCTGTAAATCACTGATAAAATCAAGCTTGTTTGTGAACGTAATGGCCTTCAAAAGGCGAAAACTTATAAGTTGCTAACTATATGATATTTTATATTGTACATGATGATAAATCGTGTCATCCTGAAGAGAATACAAGATTAACTGGATGCAGAAAGAACTCGACAAGGTCAAAACAAGCTGGATCCATGAAAGGCAAATCATGTACTGATCAAATTACAACTCTCTTTTCATCATAGGACAAGGTATAGAATGGAAGTCAAACCTCTATATTATTATTGTTTCGAATAAAGTGATTAATATTGTTATTAACTTCATCAACTTCGAAAAGGCCTTCATCAAATAGCGTTTACCGAGAAGTAATTTGGAAACTACTTGAACACTATGACGTGCTCCAAATCTTTATCCATCTCGTTCGACAGGTGTATGATAATGTCACTTGTCAGGTGATCTACAACAGAATACTGAGTGAAGCCTGTGAAGTGCATACAGGAGTAAGAGAAGGCTGGCTGGCTGGCTGCCTATCATCACAGATGATATTCTCAATTTTGGTGGACTAGATTATGCGGAAAGCTCTGCATGGAAGCGAGAAGACAGAAATACACTGGACCACCGATAAGAAGACTCTAGAAGATCTGGATTTCACAGATAGTATATGTCTAATGTCACGCAAACTCTAAGACCTACAGTCGAAAACCAACGAGCTGGCAGACGATGTAAAGACAGGACTTCAAGTGAACATACAGAAGACGGAGGTGATTAAGATAACCAACCAACTAACAACAACAACAACAACAATAAGCGTCGATCAACATCAAAGGGAGCAGTTTGAAAGAGGTTACTCCCTCCAATTATCTACGAAGCTTTGTTTCAACGAAAGCAGACAGGTACGGATGAAGATTTCAAAGCCAGACAGACAGAATTAGAAAGGCAAGATACGTCTGAATCAACCTAAAATCAGTGTGGAAGTCTTCTGCACACAGTCGGCATAAACAATAAGATTCAGATTCTGTCCAACACCAATGTGAAGTCAGTCAATCACTTTTATATGGATAAGAAACTTGGCTAGCGCATCACGAAAAGCACTTCTGACAGGTTAATGTAGACTTTTATAAATAGCTGTCTTCACCTCGATATTGAAAATCAAATAGCCAGAAATAATCAGCAAAGAGAAACTCTGGAAACAAATGAACCAATCAAGAACCTGTTGTTCAACAAATATGTAGAAGAAAATGGAGATGAATTGGGCACATACTACTAAGGAGACCGTTGGATGACACCGCACGTCAGGCCATCGAGTGAAATCAGAGTGCGAAATGACGATTGAGTCGTCCAAGGGTGACATGAAGGAAATAGTGAGAGCAGATGAGAGACTATTGGCAATCTTTGGCCCAGCTAAAGAGGTTTGCAGGAGAATAAAACAAAGTGGAAGTGTGCTTTTGAAGTCCTATGTCCCACTAGGAATCCAGGCGAACAATAATAATAGTAATAGATGATGTGATATTAACTTCCATCTGTGTATGATATGATGGCTACATATAACAGCTATGCTTTTACACTATCCTTAATTTTATGAAACTACTACAACCATAAATATAATATCTGTAGTAATAGTCGCAAGAAATTCCCACAATCGCAGGTTCCACAAACAAGTTTTCCAATACTCTTGGTTCACGGAAAATCAGTAACAAAGGAGATGAAAAGGTCATAAAAACGTTTCTCTATAAATGATGAAAGAATATTCGTTACGTATTACAATTTATGAGATAATCGACTTATAGGATCTATTTAAGGAAGCCAGAATTATGAGCATTAGACAATAGGTAATAGGAATAGACATGTCTCTGAAAGATTTATTTCCCCAAGAGTGGAAAACACCTACACAATGGCAATAGCCAAATAATCACATTATTAATTAAGCACAATGGTTATTTTGTGCAGAATGTAAGTCAAATCCGTATACATATTCACACTAATGGTTGTGTAACCTTATTTTTTGCCATAGCTAAGAAAGGCAATAAGACATTTTAAAGATAAGCCATTTTAAGTATAGAACCGTAGGTGAAACACCACTAAAACTTCCAATAAAATGAGTAAGCACATTCAACATAACACGTATGGATAGCAAAGTCAAAGAGTTATTTATCACTTGAAACAAACAACCTAAAATCTCTAAAGACAATACCATCACAGTTAATGAGGGGATGTATGTCATTAGCTCACGATCTGCTCTACTTCAGACTATTTAGGAGTTTTTCGGGAGATGGAATGCCTTTGAGAATCTGTCGAACATAATATAGGCCTACACACTTCCCTAACAAGGATTTTCTGATTTCCTTCACGTTCTCAGTGGAACATAGGACCTCAAGCTAGTGGCTTGAAGTTTCTGTAGCAGTGTTTAATTTTAAAGGATGGGGTTGCTAGCCTCATGCCCAACCTTTCCTCTTTACCAGCATTATTTCTGGCTTAGCGAGGAAACAAATATAAAAGATTGGCAATTTAAAAGTAGAAAATACTAGTTCTATACTATGTCGTCTAAGTGTAAGAAAGTATAAGCTAGTTGTTTAAAAGTCATAAATACACCTTTTGCTTACTTGGCTTGAATAACTATGTCAAATCCGCAATTCCTTGGGTGCAGAGTCAGATTCACACTAAGCTTATGACTCAGTACTGGGAGGTCTACACAAGACTAAACTAATATAAACATAACAGAAAAACTTCTCATAATGACAGATGATGATACCAAGTACTTTCTACAACTTTATTGTTATCGACCTGTTATAACATAATACTAAGTGTTTTTAGCAAACAAATCTACTTGATACAAATTCTTATCAGTTAAGCAAAAAGTCATTGATATGCATTCAATTTTAACATCTGTAGTTCATTTTTCCCTCGAAATGGATCATAAGTATAAAATTTTTCAGGTGAATTCTGCAGTTATAACGAACGAAGATCCCTTCCCCCTCCCCCCAAAAAATGCTAATTTTGTACAACTAAAATCCACATAAAATTTAGAAATATTAATCGTATCACAAAAATATAGTACGGGAATGAAAAATAAAACACTCTAGTTAAAGCTAAGTTACATTAACAGTATAAAACTAAGGTGAGTTAATAAAGCTTACCTCTGGATCTGTACATTTCTGTGTAGATACAACATTTTCAGTCACCGGATCTGTGTTCGTATTAATGGTTTGACTTGTTGGAACTTTGTATGTTGTCTTTGCATGATGAAGTATTTTAACATTCTCAATATTATTTAACTGCTTTGCATGATATGACTGTCTGCTATTAGACACCGGGTGACTAGATGCTGAACGTTGATTTGGTGATTTTGAACGTTTAGTTAGTGATGTTGTACGTCTGGTTGACTTAGGTAAATGTTTCGTTTTGCTAGATGGACTTAATCCATGACTGATTGGATCATCATAGGTTGTACTCTTAGAGCGTACTCTTTTAGAAAAACGAAATTTCATTTCCTCTAGAGTTCGAGAATGATCACCGCTAGAGGATGGTGCATTCTGACGTTGGACAACAAAAGATCCGAGCTCTCGAACAGCATCCAACATTTTATCATAAGCTTCCTGATTGCTTTTAAAGTTCTAAATAAAACAGGAACAAATCGGTTTTATAAAGACAACAAATTCATACCTTTTTTGATAAACTTTTGTGTTTGGATGATCGGTCAACTTCCAAAATCTGAGAATACAAAATTATATCAAAACAAAAATGGTACCTTGTTGACAGCTACATGCAATTTCTTAAGATGATGTTTGAAAATTTGTGACGAAGATGATTCCTGAATAAATATGATAGACAAATTCCAGAAAACTTACGCCAAATGGCCTTGGGTTATTCGTTTGAAATCGTTGGAGTTGAGTGGATTCATTGGTCGATTGTGGAACCACCAAATGTCCTCCAGACTCATTATTTTCTGAAGCTTCATCATTAACAACGTTATTTTCTCTCGATATATACTGTAATGACCTCAATTCAGTCTGGTGAACGAACTTTAGTTACATTTACGTAAAACAGAAATTTATTCTTACTTGGAAATCATTATCCTCTGGTTCAGGAGAGCTCATGATGAAAACATTCAAAATATGTAACAAGCACTAAACTTCGTCCAGTGAATAAACGAAGTAAACCTTTAACTTATCAAGCAATTTGACGCGTGGCTACTTCAAGCAATCCTGTCAAGCTAGCCGCTCTACTAGTTTCCATGCGCTAATGATACAAGTACTCCTGTAAAACAAAATGTCATCATTCGAAATTAATGGCTTCAAAATACCTTGGGATTACTTTACAGTAACAGTAGACTGTTCCAAAGTATGAGACTGCTACGACAATCATCACAGAAAAGAATGTGATTTGGACAGTGAGAGGATAACAGGAAAAATTGAAGAAGTGGGAAAAATTGGATAAGTAAAGTGACATAAGAGACAATACTGAGACTAAAAGTACTGTGGAAGTCACTGGAAAATAAATAGGGAGTTTAGAAAATCCAGGTTCGCTATAGACTGTTCCTATTGGAAGGGTAAATTTGAATGATGCTTTAGGGTGGCGTAGTGAAACTGATGCATGTTTTAGGGTTTATACGCATTTCTAACTCTCACACTGCATTCCAACATTCCGAAGTCCCTTGGAAAACCACTCAAGTAGTTCATACTACCTATACGTATTCATACATCCATGTCCTTGTTGCACAGTAATGATTGTATTGTCTTCTGCACTTTGGTACATACCACCCCCGTGATTCTTTTATGTGGTAGACTGTGTGACGGCACAACATAGAGTCTGGGAGTTCCGTGAATGCCAAGTTCACGCTCCATGTGCATGTATGGCAATTCCGATTCCTTTCTTTTGTCTTCTATATCTCCTGATGGAAAAGACACAGCCTAAATTTATATCCGTGCATGATATGGTGCAGATCAGCTGTTTTTGTCATAATAGTGGTCTTAATATCCGGATGAGAATGCATGAACCTGAGTGCCTCCAGTTTTCTTCTCCACTTCCTCAAATCTCTGTACAGACACAATCAGTTGAGTCTTGGTGCCTGAATTGGCTGTCTCATCTGATCGTACCTCTGAGGACAGATGAAGTGTGGCTTTTCGGCATTGCGACAGTTGCACTATGTTTGCACCATGTTTGTTATCTAATCTCTTATCTTCAGCTCTGCTGGAGGCAGAGTGGGAATGAAGACAGGATCCAGTTCAGAACTTTCAGCTGTCCCACTTGGACACTAAACACTTCAACTACTCATATTGTTGGATGAGTAATAAAATTGGGCAAGAGAACAAGAGGAAAGTAGTCTAGTAAGGGTAAATACGAAGAAGACAAATTACCGACTTTACTTACCGGATAAATCAGATTCACTGTAGAAAACCCAGCCGAGAATCAAGTCCTGTTCAGCTCGTTGAATTAAAAAGATACTGTGCCTGAAGTGCACAGGAGTCTGATAAAGAATCGAGGGTCGCTAGAATACCATGTCCCTGGGTAAACGGGATCGTTCTGTTTGAAGCAGAAGTTCGATGAGTATATCGTACACCTGCAGTTGAATTCACGCAGAAATGCTATAAACTAATGAAGTTTTATGGGCTATGCCCTGCATAGTTCTGTACTCTTATTTTCCGTGCGTTGATTTTTTGCATCTGCTGGAGTTGTTACGTTTGATCACACTACTAAATACGTCCATTTGAGCTTAGTTCATTAAGCACAATTACTTTGCTCCCAATAATATTTGCCACGGTTTCTAAGTCGGTTACTTTCTGGGTTCAACGTTTTGGGTTCTTCCAAAATCTCAAAAGATATATCAGTTTTTCAGTGCTACGGGTTATTTGAATAAGTGGTATTTGCTCATGCCTTTGGTAGTTGAATCAAACTACAAATCTTTGGTGAATGAACAAAGGAGTAAGACGCATAATCCCGATTTAATGAATGCCATTTTAGGTTGAAACTACTAAGACATCCATCCCGCCCTCACGTAAGAGTCAAATGCATTAGGCACGCGTTCGTATCCATGATACTAACACAAAACTATCGGTGTGTGCATGAATATCTAATGAAAGGCTTTAAATTTCTAAACTTAGTTGTACAGAATTACGAGTGGTCACAGATGATAACGGCAACTTAGCCTTAGGTTGAGAGATGCTTCAATTTGGAGACAGTTATCGCAAGCTCCCTCACACTTGGTGACTTACGAGATATACTGTGACAGACGGACACATGGATCATTGTTTACGTGACCCGTAAATTAGTCATTTTACGATCTCATACAAGGTGTAGGAACACTGGAGTTTTGCTGATGCATATTATTCAGTTGAAACCAGTTTTTACATCTTGAGCTAGTTATTTTTGGTAATGTAAAATGATTGCACGATTATAATGACCGCGACTTAGGTATTTTGGTCTTAATGCAGGAAATAAGACTATATGTTCTCTCCAGTTTTCTAAATGCTCTTGACTTATCAACTGTCAGAATTTATATTTCAGAAATTTCAAAACGTGATTCGAAGTGACAAAACTCGTCGTACTATTAATCAACAGTAAGTCGTAACAAAGATGAAAAGGCTACCTCGTCAGTTTCGTCAGAAAACTATATAGTCAAAAGATTTCTCACATACAAAATACACATTGTACAGCGGAACTAATAATTCAAACGCGTCGTAGAACATTTCTAATGAGGAGTCAAAAATTTATCTTTAAGAGTCAAATAGAACAAAGCATGTTCCCGCAGACATTCTCTGGGCAGTAAGTCACTTAAATGCATATTCTTTTGACACATAAAAAACCGCACTGGTAAAACAACAATTCGTTATTCATCACAGACGACCTGAAGACCACCCGTGCCGTCCTCAGTCCTTGGCTTTGAGACGTTCGAAAGCCCTTGACTGTTCCTCCGTAGGGTGTTGTTCGCCAGGTATCGGTGAGTGCGCTACCGAGTATGCCTTGTTTATTTTCGAGAAGCCTCTTTTATTTAAGGAAAATGATCCTATAGCTACTTCAAAACAGTTATGCCGTGAGGCTGCATATATCGTCACCATATTGAGCCTTCATCCCTTCCTCTTAATACCCAACCTTCAGCTTTTCTTTCTGAAACGAGGGACATGTTTGACCCTCTGCCTAGGAGGGCGTACATTTCTAGACACCCTTTCGGCCCGAACAACTTCTCAGGAACTAGATCAAGTTAGACCCTCCCAGTATTGTTCTCATGTCCAGAAAGTGTCACTGATTTTACAGCCTTAATATTATCTTCCGAACGTGGCATTACGTATGTTTCACGAAGGAAAAGATATTGCGGTATGGCCTAGTTTGAGGCGAGCATAATAAACACTTAACTTCCCAACATTTTGTTCACTCATTCTATTGTTACGCCCTCCCAAGCTATGAGAACCCTTACACAGAATGCAGCTACTAGATTTCCCTAGGATACTCTCAGACTGCCTTGCAATACACCATTCAACTAAATCACAATAATATAGATGATACTATTTCCCTGAAGCCCACTTCTTCCTGGCGTCTGCGTCGTGCCTAAGTAGCATCCAGTAACGCTCTGTTGTCTGCAAACATAACCAGATCCTTGAACTCTGGCTCTCTACCAGTCACCAAAGCTCTGTCAGCTACATCAGCCCATTGTGTTTGCATTTCGATAGAGGGACTCCTGATGATTCGTTCCAGATTTTTGGGAGAGTTCAGGTCAGAAATAATTCCAGTACTACTCAACTGTGGAGCTCAGAGACTCCTTCAAGTCGGACACGAACTCGTCCTCAGACTTACAATATAGCTCAGGATCTGTCTGTCTGTCTGTTTTCGACATAGAACTATACACAAATGTGCGGAAGTTCAAGTCGCCACATTCCGTGTAGCACGCGAAGCAAGAGAAGAAAGTACAAGAAAAGCATAATAGAAACAGTGAGCAGAGGTGTGAGACAAAGGAGTAATAAAGAAATACAAAACAGTTTCATTGAAGATTATTAGTCACAGGGAGTGGATGCATCTGCGCCACTGAGAACGATTTTGAGCCATGTCACCAATTGTTTCCAACCATAGATTTTTACCGTCCCGAGGACCCCAGCCTGGAAGTCTACACCTTTCTACGTGGCTTAGACCAACTGTTGTAGATTTCATTGACTAGTGAAGCCAAGTTTTTGTTTGACCGCCGCTAGCTTTTTTCCAGCCTGACCCTATATCCGCTAACATTGCTCGTCGAGGGAGGCGATGGCTTGGCATACGTAACACATGTCCTAACCATCTCAGTCAAGCTGCCTCAGCCCCTCTTCTAATTCTACCTTTCTTACCCTTTCGATTAACAGACACGTTAATATAGACCAAACCTACCAACTCATAAAAAGTAAATCATGTGACGAGAAAGTTTAAAATCTAAGTCAATAAAAATGATCAATACATATGTAAAGATGGTTACAGAGAGATGCAATTCTATCACTCATGGAAAATTTAAATCAGTTAACTTTATGCTAAAATTGCGCTTAAGATGTTGTCCAGAAGGACGTCGAAAGCTCCACATCTTAATCAACCAGCTCAGAGAACACTACTAATTGCAAATATAGCTCTGTTTGGACATTTATATTGTTGTTGTATCCTCTTTCCACTAAAGCGACCAGAATTTGGGCAAACAACAAACACGAACAAAGAGTAAGTTGTAGTTTTAATAATGACCTAGGTGGTTAAGATAAAGCAGAGTACAATAGTGCGTGAATAAAAAGATTATTATGAGGTACATAAGTGATATTTAAGTGAGGAATGAATTCAAAGATCTGGAAAATTAGGACCCATAGGACAAGCTGACCTTGATCCCCCTTATATCTCATTAAACCTAACATTTAATAGCTCTATATGAGTTTGATTCGACTTATTCTACTCCTATTCTCTGTAGAGTACGGCTGTGCACCAAATAGACAAAAATGCATGAAACTTTAAGAAACTATGCGCAATAACTAACACGAAAAACCAGAACGCAAATTGGTGACTCAAGAACCGTTTATTCTTGCACCAATACAGAGCCAACTGTCAATGTAGTTGAAGATTGAACGATCAATTCATGGTTGTTTGCTCAAAACCAACTTCCCCAATTTTCGCGGAGGCATCAATACGACAGTCATCGTCTCATCGGTCGCTGTTCAGAAAGAAGTCAGGAGAAAACCGTCAGAAGTAACATTGTGATTCATTATTGTAATATTTGTTCACAGACCTTAGTTGTAACATTGTTTATATGTTGGTGTTACAATAAAGAATCCTCGAGTCGCCAATTGGTGTTTTGGTTTTTTCGTCCGTTATTACTAAGCGTTTCTGAGAAACTTCAAGGAACAGCGTGAGCCCGAGCGTAGCAAGAGCTGGGCATTAACGGTTTACGAGACGTGGCTGACACCAACCATTAAGTTATTGTACCCAAAGTCTAAGAATAAATGTTATAACAATATATCACAATAATACTTCTGGTAGTTTTCTCTCTTCCGACGAACAGCGAACAATGAGACGATGACTTCCGGATTGATGACTTCCGCGAAAAATAGGGAGGAGCTGGGTTTGAGCAAACAACCATGAATTGATCGTTCAATCTTCAACTACATTGAGACACACATATATAATATGTTCATAAATCTGTGGGTGGAGACATACTGGAAGCACTCATCAAGAAAGCTAGGGGAATGCATTATGAGGCACGAACGTGTCTGGCACCAAGCAATATATTTGCTGTAGCCATAACAACCATAGCCACAGAGACTAACATCATAAAAGGAAGCAGGGTGTCGCATACTGTTCAGTAGATATAGTGGTGGTCACTAAGGTGAATCGCCCCATTCTGCAGGAACAGAAATATACAATTTGACGGCTCGGGATTTCCATGATTTTTATGAGGGCTTGGATCTTTATCTTGAAAAAGATAATAATGAACGCCTAGACAGATCATGCTTCTACCCTTAAATATATACCATTCGCCCAGCCTATTGTTGGGATGCGACCACGTGGGCTCTGCGCAGATTTATGGGGCATCTTATAAATTAACTTGCTATCCATCGTCAGATCTCTAAATACCACTTCACAATGTCTTATCTCATTTATTTTCTAATAACGTCTTTACTTGCTCCTCATTACATTCCATTAAACCTAACATTTTCTGGCTTTTACGAATTCAATTCGACTTATTCTATTCCTACTCTCTGTAGGGTACGGTTGTGCACCAAATAGACAAAAAGGCATGAAACAAAAACAACCGGCTTGAAAATAATTGTATTAAAGCCAAAAGTGGACATCATGATAGTACGAAGAATATACCACTTCACAATGTCTTATCTCATTCATTTTCCAATAACGTCTTTACTTGATCCTCATTATATCCCATTAAACCTAACATTTTACAGCTCTTTATGACTTATTATATTCCTAATCTCTGAAGTGTACGGTTGTACATTGAATGCACAAAAAGGTATAAAACAAAAACAACTGGCACAACTGAGGATAAATGTATCAAAACCGAAAGTGGACATCATGATAGTACGAAGAATATTGTTATCATTATACATTGCAAATGAACGTTGTCAGCCTAGGGAGTTTATTTTATTAATGCATTTATTAATGATACTTGCACTTACCTATTTCATTACAATTTAATGATTCACCTCAGCACTTTTACTTTTCTAAAACAGCTTCCAATCCCTTGTAAACGTTGTACTTACCTCAATATTGGTTGGTTATCGTATGCCGACAACCACGGGATGAAAACGAAACGAAGTCGATTTTCCCGCTCAACCTGGAGGACAACTGTACAATTCGATAACTATACAGCCTAGTTCAGACAATGAGTGTAATTATATATATATATATATATATCAAATATTTAACTGTTGAAACATTATTGACTTGTAGACAATCTAAGATTTGACATTATACCATACTTGATCGTGCCTGTAAAAATGGCATGCATTTTCATGTAAATTTATGTTTATATGAAAATAAAATAATTATTATTATTAAAATGTCTCATGAATTTCCGTAGGACCCAATGGGTAGTATCCTGACAGGAAGCTGAACAGGCTTGCAGATGGTGGGAGCAAAAGCACTATTTTTATTTATAATTTAGATTGGTACAACCCTTATTATTTTTTGTTGAGTGTCCAGACTAACGTTTAATTCTCGAGCTGTCAAAAAAATGCGTCAGTCAAGGTTGCATATACTGTGCGCTATTAGGTATAAAGCATCGATAGAAGTTGATCGACCGCAGAAGACACTGCAACGTTGTTTGGAAGCACTCGCGGTGTATGTGCAACAGGCACCAGACGCTAAAGATCCCTGCTCCTCCTGATCACTTAACTTACATCGCTGGCTGGGTGTCGGAGGGGGGCAGCTTAACCATATGAGTGCGAGAAAAGACCCACCGATCTCAGAACCGTTGGCCAACGTTGAACCACTAAAGGAAAACTGGTACAAATACAAAAAACAGAGTAGACGAGGTCGATCACACAACAAAGCACGCTCTCGGGCAAAGAGTATAGCCGGACAAACTACATGAAGAGGTCAGTTGTGTTCGTATTACTTCATGTTTGGCACATCGTCAACAAAATACACACAACCATACACCTTGCCTAGATTAACTCACAAAAAACGATTTCTCAGGTGGCGACTACTGAGAAGGGAAGTCTGGACAGTTACCCATTCTACGTCGAGGTTAAAAAAGCCGGCATACACCTCTCGGTAGATTCAGGAGCTGCACCCAGTACATGCCAAAGCAGGAGCCACGCCGGGACAACAAAAGTCCCCGTCACCCTATGGACTGCGACGTTAGGGCGGAAAACACTGACCCTTCTCCAGTTGTTCAAGCGACAACTTCCATGGGTGTTCATTGTTGCTGACTTTGACCTAGCAGTCGTCGGCACAGACTTCCTGGAAGGAAATGACCTGCTAGTGGGTGCTCGAAAGAAATGTTTATCAATGCAGGAAACCTCTTGGTATACGAATGTCATAGCGAAGAGGCACGATTCGTTCAATTTAATCCCTCCCCTGCCAGCATCAAAAAAGTCCCCAAAAAATACTAGAAAATACTCTGACGGCGACCAAATGTCAGACTCCTGAGGCTTTCCGAGAAATTACTCATACTACAAGGATTCATGGCTCAAGTGTTCTTTCAGCCAGGAAGACTGGGCTGGGACAAGCTAAAATAGTGAAATCTGATTACAATTACCTGCTCCAGTTGGAATAATTCGGCCTTCATGTGTCCAGTGGACTTCGCCGTTGTACATGGTGCCTCAGAAAAAGAAGGCTGATTGGCGGTATTGTGGTGATTATAGAGCCCTTAACAAGCAAACGTCCAAGGTAGGTACCAAGTACCAAACATTCAATGCTTTACTAAGGGCCTTTAAGGCGCCATATTCTTTGCTGAATTTGCACCAAACCCAATATTCTAGAGGCTGAGGACGATGTATCTAAAACGGTTACTACCAAACCATTTGGATTGTATGAATTTGCCTGGATGCCAATTAGACTCCGAGACTCTACAAAGGCTTCCCGAAGATTTATGGACGACCTGCTGTGCGAATTGCCGTCTGCCAAAGCATACACAGATGACATACTCATCGTCAGTCCAGATGTAAGTACACATAAAGATCACATCCGGTCGCGAGACAAAAGCATGAAAATCAGGCACAGCAAGTGCGATTTTCCGCATGAACTATTGGGTTCCTGGGGTTGACACTCACGGCACCAGCATCGCTCTAATATATAATGGGGTAGATTCCATCAATCAGTATCCCCTGCCAACAACACGCATCCCACTTCAGTGTCCTCTGCGGTCGATCAACTTCTATCGATGCTTTATACCTAATAGCGCACAGTATATGCAACCTTGACTGACGCATTTTTTTGACAGCTCGAGAATTAAACGTTAGTCTGGACACTCAACAAAAAATAATAAGGGTTGTACCAATCTAAATTATAAATAAAAATAGTGCTTTTGCTCCCACCATCTGCAAGCCTGTTCAGCTTCCTGTCAGGATACTACCCATTGGGTCCTACGGAAATTCATGAGACATTTTAATAATAATAATTATTTTATTTTCATATAAACATAAATTTACATGAAAATGCATGCCATTTTTACAGGCACGATCAAGTATGGTATAATGTCAAATCTTAGATTGTCTACAAGTCAATAATGTTTCAACAGTTAAATATTTGATATATATATATATATATATAATTACACTCATTGTCTGAACTAGGCTGTATAGTTATCGAATTGTACAGTTGTCCTCCAGGTTGAGCGGGAAAATCGACTTCGTTTCGTTTTCATCCCGTGGTTGTCGGCATACGATAACCAACCAATATTGAGGTAAGTACAACGTTTACAAGGGATTGGAAGCTGTTTTAGAAAAGTAAAAGTGCTAATGTGAATTTTTTTTTGATTTACAGCTTGATTCCACACTGTATTTTTGGTACAAGTATGGAATTTTCAGCATGGATATCGGTAGCCCAAATTTTGCAGGCCGACCATAGATATCAGGTGTGCGCCGGCGTGGGCTCGAACCCCGGACCATGTGCATGGTCGGCGAGAGTCCTAACCACTGTGCCACCGACGCACAATCATTAAAGCGTAATAAATTAAGTAAGTGCAATATATCATTAATAAATACATTTATCTAGGAAACAGAATAGGGAAGCAATTAATCCTTAGGCCGACAACGTTCATTTGCAATGTATAATGATAACAATATTCTTCGTACTATCATGATGTCCACTTTTGGCTTTAATACAATTATTTTCAAGCCGGTTGTTTTTGTTTCATGCCTTTTTGTCTATTTGGTGCACAACCGTACCCTACAGAGAGTAGGAATAGAATAAGTCGAATCGAATTCGTAAAAGCCAGAAAATGTTAGGTTTAATGGAATGTAATGAGGAGCAAGTAAAGACGTTATTAGAAAATAAATGAGATAAGACATTGTGAAGTGGTATTTAGAAATCTGACGATGGATAGCAAGTTAATTTATAAGATGCCCCATAAATCTGCGCAGAGCCCACGTGGTCGCATCCCAACAATAGGCTGGGCGAATGGTATATATTTAAGGGTAGAAGCATGATCTGTCTAGGCGTTCATTATTATCTTTTTCAAGATAAAGATCCAAGCCCTCATAAAAATCATGGAAATCCCGAGCCGTCAAATTGTATATTTCTGTTCCTGCAGAATGGGGCGATTCACCTTAGTGACCACCACTATATCTACTGAACAGTATGCGACACCCTGCTTCCTTTTATGATGTTAGTCTCTGTGGCTATGGTTGTTATGGCTACAGCAAATATATTGCTTGGTGCCAGACACGTTCGTGCCTCATAATGCATTCCCCTAGCTTTCTTGATGAGTGCTTCCAGTATGTCTCCACCCACAGATTTATGAACATATTATATATGTGTGTCTCAATGTAGTTGAAGATTGAACGATCAATTCATGGTTGTTTGCTCAAACCCAGCTCCTCCCTATTTTTCGCGGAAGTCATCAATCCGGAAGTCATCGTCTCATTGTTCGCTGTTCGTCGGAAGAGAGAAAACTACCAGAAGTATTATTGTGATATATTGTTATAACATTTATTCTTAGACTTTGGGTACAATAACTTAATGGTTGGTGTCAGCCACGTCTCGTAAACCGTTAATGCCCAGCTCTTGCTACGCTCGGGCTCACGCTGTTCCTTGAAGTTTCTCAGAAACGCTTAGTAATAACGGACGAAAAAACCAAAACACCAATTGGCGACTCGAGGATTCTTTATTGTAACACCAACATATAAACAATGTTACAACTAAGGTCTGTGAACAAATATTACAATAATGAATCACAATGTTACTTCTGACGGTTTCCTCCTGACTTCTTTCTGAACAGCGACCGATGAGACGATGACTGTCGTATTGATGCCTCCGCGAAAATTGGGGAAGTTGGTTTTGAGCAAACAACCATGAATTGATCGTTCAATCTTCAACTACATTGACAGTTGGCTCTGTATTGGTGCAAGAATAAACGGTTCTTGAGTCACCAATTTGCGTTCTGGTTTTTCGTGTTAGTTATTGCGCATAGTTTCTTAAAGTTTCATGCATTTTTGTCTATTTGGTGCACAGCCGTACTCTACAGAGAATAGGAGTAGAATAAGTCGAATCAAACTCATATAGAGCTATTAAATGTTAGGTTTAATGAGATATAAGGGGGATCAAGGTCAGCTTGTCCTATGGGTCCTAATTTTCCAGATCTTTGAATTCATTCCTCACTTAAATATCACTTATGTACCTCATAATAATCTTTTTATTCACGCACTATTGTACTCTGCTTTATCTTAACCACCTAGGTCATTATTAAAACTACAACTTACTCTTTGTTCGTGTTTGTTGTTTGCCCAAATTCTGGTCGCTTTAGTGGAAAGAGGATACAACAACAATATAAATGTCCAAACAGAGCTATATTTGCAATTAGTAGTGTTCTCTGAGCTGGTTGATTAAGATGTGGAGCTTTCGACGTCCTTCTGGACAACATCTTAAGCGCAATTTTAGCATAAAGTTAACTGATTTAAATTTTCCATGAGTGATAGAATTGCATCTCCCTGTAACCATCTTTACATATGTATTGATCATTTTTATTGACTTAGATTTTAAACTTTCTCGTCACATGATTTACTTTTTATGAGTTGGTAGGTTTGGTCTATATTAACATGTCTGTTAATCGAAAGGGTAAGAAAGGTAGAATTAGAAGAGGGGCTGAGGCAGCTTGACTGAGATGGTTAGGACATGTGTTACGTATGCCAAGCCATCGCCTCCCTCGACGAGCAATGTTAGCGGATATAGGGTCAGGCTGGAAAAAAGCTAGCGGCGGTCAAACAAAAACTTGGCTTCACTAGTCAATGAAATCTACAACAGTTGGTCTAAGCCACGTAGAAAGGTGTAGACTTCCAGGCTGGGGTCCTCGGGACGGTAAAAATCTATGGTTGGAAACAATTGGTGACATGGCTCAAAATCGTTCTCAGTGGCGCAGATGCATCCACTCCTTGTGACTAATAATCTTCAATGAAACTGTTTTGTATTTCTTTATTACTCCTTTGTCTCACACCTCTGCTCACTGTTTCTATTATGCTTTTCTTGTACTTTCTTCTCTTGCTTCGCGTGCTACACGGAATGTGGCGACTTGAACTTCCGCACATTTGTGTATAGTTCTATGTCGAAAACAGACAGACAGACAGATCCTGAGCTATATTGTAAGTCTGAGGACGAGTTCGTGTCCGACTTGAAGGAGTCTCTGAGCTCCACAGTTGAGTAGTACTGGAATTATTTCTGACCTGAACTCTCCCAAAAATCTGGAACGAATCATCAGGAGTCCCTCTATCGAAATGCAAACACAATGGGCTGATGTAGCTGACAGAGCTTTGGTGACTGGTAGAGAGCCAGAGTTCAAGGATCTGGTTATGTTTGCAGACAACAGAGCGTTACTGGATGCTACTTAGGCACGACGCAGACGCCAGGAAGAAGTGGGCTGCAGGGAAATAGTATCATCTATATTATTGTGATTTAGTTGAATGGTGTATTGCAAGGCAGTCTGAGAGTATCCTAGGGAAATCTAGTAGCTGCATTCTGTGTAAGGGTTCTCATAGCTTGGGAGGGCGTAACAATAGAATGAGTGAACAAAATGTTGGGAAGTTAAGTGTTTATTATGCTCGCCTCAAACTAGGCCATACCGCAATATCTTTTCCTTCGTGAAACATACGTAATGCCACGTTCGGAAGATAATATTAAGGCTGTAAAATCAGTGACACTTTCTGGACATGAGAACAATACTGGGAGGGTCTAACTTGATCTAGTTCCTGAGAAGTTGTTCGGGCCGAAAGGGTGTCTAGAAATGTACGCCCTCCTAGGCAGAGGGTCAAACATGTCCCTCGTTTCAGAAAGAAAAGCTGAAGGTTGGGTATTAAGAGGAAGGGATGAAGGCTCAATATGGTGACGATATATGCAGCCTCACGGCATAACTGTTTTGAAGTAGCTATAGGATCATTTTCCTTAAATAAAAGAGGCTTCTCGAAAATAAACAAGGCATACTCGGTAGCGCACTCACCGATACCTGGCGAACAACACCCTACGGAGGAACAGTCAAGGGCTTTCGAACGTCTCAAAGCCAAGGACTGAGGACGGCACGGGTGGTCTTCAGGTCGTCTGTGATGAATAACGAATTGTTGTTTTACCAGTGCGGTTTTTTATGTGTCAAAAGAATATGCATTTAAGTGACTTACTGCCCAGAGAATGTCTGCGGGAACATGCTTTGTTCTATTTGACTCTTAAAGATAAATTTTTGACTCCTCATTAGAAATGTTCTACGACGCGTTTGAATTATTAGTTCCGCTGTACAATGTGTATTTTGTATGTGAGAAATCTTTTGACTATATAGTTTTCTGACGAAACTGACGAGGTAGCCTTTTCATCTTTGTTACGACTTACTGTTGATTAATAGTACGACGAGTTTTGTCACTTCGAATCACGTTTTGAAATTTCTGAAATATAAATTCTGACAGTTGATAAGTCAAGAGCATTTAGAAAACTGGAGAGAACATATAGTCTTATTTCCTGCATTAAGACCAAAATACCTAAGTCGCGGTCATTATAATCGTGCAATCATTTTACATTACCAAAAATAACTAGCTCAAGATGTAAAAACTGGTTTCAACTGAATAATATGCATCAGCAAAACTCCAGTGTTCCTACACCTTGTATGAGATCGTAAAATGACTAATTTACGGGTCACGTAAACAATGATCCATGTGTCCGTCTGTCACAGTATATCTCGTAAGTCACCAAGTGTGAGGGAGCTTGCGATAACTGTCTCCAAATTGAAGCATCTCTCAACCTAAGGCTAAGTTGCCGTTATCATCTGTGACCACTCGTAATTCTGTACAACTAAGTTTAGAAATTTAAAGCCTTTCATTAGATATTCATGCACACACCGATAGTTTTGTGTTAGTATCATGGATACGAACGCGTGCCTAATGCATTTGACTCTTACGTGAGGGCGGGATGGATGTCTTAGTAGTTTCAACCTAAAATGGCATTCATTAAATCGGGATTATGCGTCTTACTCCTTTGTTCATTCACCAAAGATTTGTAGTTTGATTCAACTACCAAAGGCATGAGCAAATACCACTTATTCAAATAACCCGTAGCACTGAAAAACTGATATATCTTTTGAGATTTTGGAAGAACCCAAAACGTTGAACCCAGAAAGTAACCGACTTAGAAACCGTGGCAAATATTATTGGGAGCAAAGTAATTGTGCTTAATGAACTAAGCTCAAATGGACGTATTTAGTAGTGTGATCAAACGTAACAACTCCAGCAGATGCAAAAAATCAACGCACGGAAAATAAGAGTACAGAACTATGCAGGGCATAGCCCATAAAACTTCATTAGTTTATAGCATTTCTGCGTGAATTCAACTGCAGGTGTACGATATACTCATCGAACTTCTGCTTCAAACAGAACGATCCCGTTTACCCAGGGACATGGTATTCTAGCGACCCTCGATTCTTTATCAGACTCCTGTGCACTTCAGGCACAGTATCTTTTTAATTCAACGAGCTGAACAGGACTTGATTCTCGGCTGGGTTTTCTACAGTGAATCTGATTTATCCGGTAAGTAAAGTCGGTAATTTGTCTTCTTCGTATTTACCCTTACTAGACTACTTTCCTCTTGTTCTCTTGCCCAATTTTATTACTCATCCAACAATATGAGTAGTTGAAGTGTTTAGTGTCCAAGTGGGACAGCTGAAAGTTCTGAACTGGATCCTGTCTTCATTCCCACTCTGCCTCCAGCAGAGCTGAAGATAAGAGATTAGATAACAAACATGGTGCAAACATAGTGCAACTGTCGCAATGCCGAAAAGCCACACTTCATCTGTCCTCAGAGGTACGATCAGATGAGACAGCCAATTCAGGCACCAAGACTCAACTGATTGTGTCTGTACAGAGATTTGAGGAAGTGGAGAAGAAAACTGGAGGCACTCAGGTTCATGCATTCTCATCCGGATATTAAGACCACTATTATGACAAAAACAGCTGATCTGCACCATATCATGCACGGATATAAATTTAGGCTGTGTCTTTTCCATCAGGAGATATAGAAGACAAAAGAAAGGAATCGGAATTGCCATACATGCACATGGAGCGTGAACTTGGCATTCACGGAACTCCCAGACTCTATGTTGTGCCGTCACACAGTCTACCACATAAAAGAATCACGGGGGTGGTATGTACCAAAGTGCAGAAGACAATACAATCATTACTGTGCAACAAGGACATGGATGTATGAATACGTATAGGTAGTATGAACTACTTGAGTGGTTTTCCAAGGGACTTCGGAATGTTGGAATGCAGTGTGAGAGTTAGAAATGCGTATAAACCCTAAAACATGCATCAGTTTCACTACGCCACCCTAAAGCATCATTCAAATTTACCCTTCCAATAGGAACAGTCTATAGCGAACCTGGATTTTCTAAACTCCCTATTTATTTTCCAGTGACTTCCACAGTACTTTTAGTCTCAGTATTGTCTCTTATGTCACTTTACTTATCCAATTTTTCCCACTTCTTCAATTTTTCCTGTTATCCTCTCACTGTCCAAATCACATTCTTTTCTGTGATGATTGTCGTAGCAGTCTCATACTTTGGAACAGTCTACTGTTACTGTAAAGTAATCCCAAGGTATTTTGAAGCCATTAATTTCGAATGATGACATTTTGTTTTACAGGAGTACTTGTATCATTAGCGCATGGAAACTAGTAGAGCGGCTAGCTTGACAGGATTGCTTGAAGTAGCCACGCGTCAAATTGCTTGATAAGTTAAAGGTTTACTTCGTTTATTCACTGGACGAAGTTTAGTGCTTGTTACATATTTTGAATGTTTTCATCATGAGCTCTCCTGAACCAGAGGATAATGATTTCCAAGTAAGAATAAATTTCTGTTTTACGTAAATGTAACTAAAGTTCGTTCACCAGACTGAATTGAGGTCATTACAGTATATATCGAGAGAAAATAACGTTGTTAATGATGAAGCTTCAGAAAATAATGAGTCTGGAGGACATTTGGTGGTTCCACAATCGACCAATGAATCCACTCAACTCCAACGATTTCAAACGAATAACCCAAGGCCATTTGGCGTAAGTTTTCTGGAATTTGTCTATCATATTTATTCAGGAATCATCTTCGTCACAAATTTTCAAACATCATCTTAAGAAATTGCATGTAGCTGTCAACAAGGTACCATTTTTGTTTTGATATAATTTTGTATTCTCAGATTTTGGAAGTTGACCGATCATCCAAACACAAAAGTTTATCAAAAAAGGTATGAATTTGTTGTCTTTATAAAACCGATTTGTTCCTGTTTTATTTAGAACTTTAAAAGCAATCAGGAAGCTTATGATAAAATGTTGGATGCTGTTCGAGAGCTCGGATCTTTTGTTGTCCAACGTCAGAATGCACCATCCTCTAGCGGTGATCATTCTCGAACTCTAGAGGAAATGAAATTTCGTTTTTCTAAAAGAGTACGCTCTAAGAGTACAACCTATGATGATCCAATCAGTCATGGATTAAGTCCATCTAGCAAAACGAAACATTTACCTAAGTCAACCAGACGTACAACATCACTAACTAAACGTTCAAAATCACCATATCAACGTTCAGCATCTAGTCACCCGGTGTCTAATAGCAGACAGTCATATCATGCAAAGCAGTTAAATAATATTGAGAATGTTAAAATACTTCATCATGCAAAGACAACATACAAAGTTCCAACAAGTCAAACCATTAATACGAACACAGATCCGGTGACTGAAAATGTTGTATCTACACAGAAATGTACAGATCCAGAGGTAAGCTTTATTAACTCACCTTAGTTTTATACTGTTAATGTAACTTAGCTTTAACTAGAGTGTTTTATTTTTCATTCCCGTACTATATTTTTGTGATACGATTAATATTTCTAAATTTTATGTGGATTTTAGTTGTACAAAATTAGCATTTTTTGGGGGGAGGGGGAAGGGATCTTCGTTCGTTATAACTGCAGAATTCACCTGAAAAATTTTATACTTATGATCCATTTCGAGGGAAAAATGAACTACAGATGTTAAAATTGAATGCATATCAATGACTTTTTGCTTAACTGATAAGATTTTGTATCAAGTAGATTTGTTTGTTAAAAACACTTAGTATTATGTTATAACAGGTCGATAACAATAAAGTTGTAGAAAGTACTTGGTATCATCATCTGTCATTATGAGAAGTTTTTCTGTTATGTTTATATTAGTTTAGTCTTGTGTAGACCTCCCAGTACTGAGTCATAAGCTTAGTGTGAATCTGACTCTGCACCCAAGGAATTGCGGATTTGACATAGTTATTCAAGCCAAGTAAGCAAAAGGTGTATTTATGACTTTTAAACAACTAGCTTATACTTTCTTATATTTAGACGACATAGTATAGAACTAGTATTTTCTACTTTTAAATTGCCAATCTTTTATATTTGTTTCCTCGCTAAGCCAGAAATAATGCTGGTAAAGAGGAAAGGTTGGGCATGAGGCTAGCAACCCCATCCTTTAAAATTAAACACTGCTACAGAAACTTCAAGCCACTAGCTTGAGGTCCTATGTTCCACTGAGAACGTGAAGGAAATCAGAAAATCCTTGTTAGGGAAGTGTGTAGGCCTATATTATGTTCGACAGATTCTCAAAGGCATTCCATCTCCCGAAAAACTCCTAAATAGTCTGAAGTAGAGCAGATTGTGAGCTAATGACATACATCCCCTCATTAACTGTGATGGTATTGTCTTTAGAGATTTTAGGTTGTTTGTTTCAAGTGATAAATAACTCTTTGACTTTGCTATCCATACGTGTTATGTTGAATGTGCTTACTCATTTTGTTGGAAGTTTTAGTGGTGTTTCACCTACGGTTCTATACTTAAAATGGCTTATCTTTAAAATGTCTTATTGCCTTTCTTAGCTATGGCAAAAAATAAGGTTACACAACCATTAGTGTGAATATGTATACGGATTTGACTTACATTCTGCACAAAATAACCATTGTGCTTAATTAATAATGTGATTATTTGGCTATTGCCATTGTGTAGGTGTTTTCCACTCTTGGGGAAATAAATCTTTCAGAGACATGTCTATTCCTATTACCTATTGTCTAATGCTCATAATTCTGGCTTCCTTAAATAGATCCTATAAGTCGATTATCTCATAAATTGTAATACGTAACGAATATTCTTTCATCATTTATAGAGAAACGTTTTTATGACCTTTTCATCTCCTTTGTTACTGATTTTCCCGTGAACCAAGAGTATTGGAAAACTTGTTTGTGGAACCTGCGATTGTGGGAATTTCTTGCGACTATTACTACAGATATTATATTTATGGTTGTAGTAGTTTCATAAAATTAAAGATAGTGTAAAAGCATAGCTGTTATATGTAGCCATCATATCATACACAGATGGAAGTTAATATCACATCATCTATTACTATTATTATTGTTCGCCTGGATTCCTAGTGGGACATAGGACTTCAAAAGCACACTTCCACTTTGTTTTATTCTCCTGCAAACCTCTTTAGCTGGGCCAAAGATTGCCAATAGTCTCTCATCTGCTCTCACTATTTCCTTCATGTCACCCTTGGACGACTCAATCGTCATTTCGCACTCTGATTTCACTCGATGGCCTGACGTGCGGTGTCATTCAACGGTCTCCTTAGTAGTATGTGCCCAATTCATCTCCATTTTCTTCTACATATTTGTTGAACAACAGGTTCTTGATTGGTTCATTCGTTTCCAGAGTTTCTCTTTGCTGATTATTTCTGGCTATTTGATTTTCAATATCGAGGTGAAGACAGCTATTTATAAAAGTCTACATTAACCTGTCAGAAGTGCTTTTCGTGATGCGCTAGCCAAGTTTCTTATCCATATAAAAGTGATTGACTGACTTCACATTGGTGTTGACAGAATCTGAATCTTATTGTTTATGCCGACTGTGTGCAGAAGACTTCCACACTGATTTTAGGTTGATTCAGACGTATCTTGCCTTTCTAATTCTGTCTGTCTGGCTTTGAAATCTTCATCCGTACCTGTCTGCTTTCGTTGAAACAAAGCTTCGTAGATAATTGGAGGGAGTAACCTCTTTCAAACTGCTCCCTTTGATGTTGATCGACGCTTATTGTTGTTGTTGTTGTTGTTAGTTGGTTGGTTATCTTAATCACCTCCGTCTTCTGTATGTTCACTTGAAGTCCTGTTTTTGCATCGTCTGCCAGCTCGTTGGTTTTCGACTGTAGGTCTTAGAGTTTGCGTGATATTAGACATCTACTATCTGTGAAATCCAGATCTTCTAGTGTCTTCTTATCGGTGGTCCAGTGTATTTCTGTCTTCTCGCTTCCATGCAGAGCTTTCCGCATAATCTAGTCCACCAAAATTGAGAATATCATCTGTGATGATAGGCAGCCAGCCAGCCAGCCTTCTCTTACTCCTGTGTGCACTTCACAGGCTTCACTCAGTATTCTGTTGTAGATCACCTGACAAGTGACATTATCATACACCTGTCGAACGAGATGGATAAAGATTTGGAGCACGTCATAGTGTTCAAGTAGTTTCCAAATTACTTCTCGGTAAACGCTATTTGATGAAGGCCTTTTCGAAGTTGATGAAATTAATAACAATAGTAATCACTTTATTCGAAACAATAATAATATAGAGGTTTGACTGCCATTCTATGCCTTGTCCTATGATGAAAAGAGAGTTGTAATTTGATCAGTACATGATTTGCCTTTCATGGATCCAGCTTGTTTTGACCTTGTCGAGTTCTTTCTGCATCCAGTTAATCTTGTATTCTCTTCAGGATGACATGATTTATCATCATGTACAATATAAAATATCATATAGTTAGCAACTTATAAGTTTTCGCCTTTTGAAGGCCATTACGTTCACAAACAAGCTTGATTTTATCAGTGATTTACAGGAATTTATGAAGGTTGTCATCATCTTTTCTAAAAATTATGTACTGTCACGGTCAAGAAAGGATATGATGAGTCATTTGTAATGCGAAAAAGCTATGGCTCATCCATGTTACATATTATATATATATATATACTGCTCCTCTAGTCTGACTGCCTACAGGTAGAGATGTGGCTCATCGGACTGACTTACTGAACGATTGAGTACTGAGCGTAAAACTTCTCAAAAAAAGTACGGCAGTTCAATTTGTCACACTTCATGCAGCACAAAAAGTTACAGAAAAGACTGAAAAACAGAACTGTAGTGATCAAGAATTGTAGGGAGAGAGAGAGAATAGTAACATGGATAAATACGAGACAACGCTTTAATGGATATAGTAGATTACAAAGACTGAATACATCTGCACTATCGAGAAATATTTTGAGCCGTATCACCAATATTCTGAAGCAGCTGATTCTTAGAATTCCGATGAACTCAACCGGATGACAGTCTACATCTCTCTGCGTGATTAAAGTCAACTTGCCAAAGACTTCATGATTTAACACCAGACTTTGGTTTGACCACCTATAATCTTGCTTCCTAACCTAATTATATGTTGGCTAACATTGTGCGTTGAGGAAGACGATAGTTTGGGATGCATAATACGTGTCCTGGCCATCCCATGTAAAGTTTCACAACCCCATCGATTGACTTAACCTTCTTAACTAGCATTCTGTGCCTAACGTTGATGTTACTCAATATATTATCCCACCTAACACCACAGGAGATAAAATGTAAACCTCTGCAGTGAGAAACAGCTACCCTTTTCATATCTTCCACTTTCAATGGTCATGTCAGTTATTTATTATTATTATTATTCTCTTGGGTTCCGAGTGGTGGAGCATATAGGGCTTCAACAACAAATCTCCACTTTGTTCTATTTTCTGCTGCCCTCTTCATCTGGGTCTACGATTGCCCATAATTTATCATCGCCTTTTCTCACAATCTCCATATCACTGTGGAGTGGTGACCTATTGGAGCGCTGGCCTGCATTGTGTGCGATGTCATTAGATGGTCTCCTCAATGTATGCCCGATCCATCCATCTCCATTTTCTCCTACATATTTGTTGAGCAATCGACGCTTGGTTGGTTGGTTTGTTCCACTGCAGAGTTTCTTGTTGCTTATTCTTTCTGGCCAGCCATTTAATCATCAGTATGGAGCGAGTGAAGGTGGTAGCTGTTGATGAAAGTCTGAAGCAGCCTGTTGGAAATCCTTTTCGTGACACACACGCTGTGCAAGTTTCTGACCCGTATTGAAGAACTCACTGGCTGACTTGACACTGGCGTTGGAAATCCGAATGGTTTTCTTTATGCTGAGGCATAGTGCAGGTGATTTCCAAACTGGTTTCAGATTGATGAAGGCGTATTTTGCCTTTCAGATTCTGACCGGGTGGCTTTGACATCTTCATCCGTTCCGACTGCCTGTGGTTGAAATCGTGCTTCCTGGCGGGATAAGTGAAGGAGGCAACCCCTGTCAAATCTTTCCCGTTGATGGTAATTTGTGTTAGTTGTTGTTGTTGTTGCTATTTGTTGGTTATCTTCAACACCTCTGTCTTCTCTATGTTCACCCGGAGTCATGTCTTCTCTACATGCTTCTTTTCCCAGTTTGTTGGTTTTTGCTTGCAAGTCTTCGATTTTGTGTGACATCAGACATACATCCTCTGAGAAATCTAGATCTTGTAGAGTCCTCTTATTTATATATATATATATATATATATATATATATATATATATATTCCTTTTGGCTCCGAGTAAAGTATAAGGCTTCACCAGTACACCTCCATTTCAGCGGACTTCATGATTGTCCATAAGCTTTTATTACCTCATCACACGATCTTCTCCATGCAACCTTAAAACGTCCAAATCGCTGTTTACCTCTCGGGTCCTACTCAAGGGCTTGGCGCGTGAAGTTACTCAACAGTCTCCTCAGTGTTGCGTCCAATCCTTCTCCACTTTCTTCGTCATATTTGTTGAACAATCGGTTCTTGATCGGTTTATTCTTCCAAGAGTTTCTTGTTGTTAATGCTTTGTGTCAGCTGGCCATCCAATCTTCAATATCGAGGTTAAGGCGGCTGTTAGAGATGCTTTTCTATGACTCATAAGCTGCCAAGAACTGACTTAACATTTCTGTTGAAACTCCGAATTTCATCCTTTATGTCGACTGTGTGCAGAAGATTTCCACACTTATTTCACAGTGATGAAGGCCTGACTTGCTCTCTATATCTCCTGGTTTTAACATTTTCATCCTTTCCGACCGTCCAGATTAGTGAAGGGAGTGACCTCATTCAAATTTACTCTTTTGATAGTGACTGGTGCTTGTTGTTATTTGTTGGTTGTCTTCATCACCACCTCCGTCTTCTCCATGTCCACTTGAAGTCATGTCTTCGTTGCCTGCTTCTTCTGCCAGCTTGCTGGCTTTCGATTGGAAGTCTTCTCGTTTGTGTGACATTAGACATAAATCATTCGCGGAACCCAGGTTTCCTGGTGTCTTCCTTTCGGTGGTTCAGTGTACTCCTTCCTCTCATGGCAGAGTCTTCTGGATAATCTAGTCCCCCGCAATTAGGAATATCATCGGTGATAGTATACAACCTTTTAAGGTTTCACTGAGGTTTCTGTTGTGGATCACCTGACATGTGTCATTGTTGAATGAAGTTGATTGATAAAGGGTTTTGGATACTCCATAGTATTGATACAGTTTCCAAATTACTTAACAGTCGACACATTATCGGACTGCTTTTCCTAAGTCGATGAATTTTAAAGTAGGGCTTTGACTGCCGCCATTCTGTGCTTTGTTCGATACTGACGTGATGATGATGTTGAGGAGACTTACAATTTGATCCGCACATGATTTGCTTTTACCAAAATCCAACTTGCGTCAGTGGCACAGCGGTTAGAACGCCCGCCGACCATGCACATTGTTCGGGGTTCGATCCCCGACCGACGCACTCCTTTACCTCGCCAAACCAGTCATAAAAGTCGGTAAAGAGGAAAGATTGGGCATGAGACTAGCAACCCTATCCTGTAAAAGTAAACACTGCTACAGAAACTTCAAGTCAATAGCTTGTGGCTCTATGTTCCACTGGGGAACGTGAAGGAAAAAAATCCAACTTGTCCTGGGTGGGGTTTCACATTCTTACTCTATTTTAGTCTACTAGATGGTTGGAGGCAATCGACGCCACAGGAAGCCTTGAATCTAGGTTTCGTGCTAGTTGGCACTCACCAGTCAATCAGCAAGGCGTATCTGCAACCAGTCTGAAGGAATTCATGTCCCTTCTGCCTAAGATTCGAACCCGCATCACCCAGTGCTGCAGTCAGAGACATTACCACTGATATCATCAAATTAATGTGCACAGTGATGGCGAGCTACCTAGTGGCATCATGGTGGCCACATTGCGAAACCTAACTGACTTATAGAACTCAGTCTGCACCAAAGAAAAGACTAGACACATCACACTAGTTATTAGTGTCCACATCTAGTATGACATGGTAGAAAAAATATTCAATTTCCAGATTAAAAGGTGACATAGAATCCGTGTGGAAAAGAGCTAGTGGTGATAGTCAAACCAAAACATGACTTCATCACTCAATCAAATCTATAACAGTTAGTTTAGGCCAGCCAGCCACTCAGGGAAATGTAGACTGCCTATCTGCCTGACTGACTGTGGTCCTCGGCAGGCTAGGAACCAATAACACTTGGAGACAATTAGTGATGTGGCTCGCTTAGCATAGTTCTCAGTGATGGCTGGCGAAGATGCATTCATCCATTGTCATTTGTAATCTCTCTTTTGAATCTCTTCTATTACTTCCTGTGCTAGATGGAAGGAGAGTGTGAAAAGTCGCACTGTTGCACATTTGTGCAAAGTTCTACGTTTAGATATGATAGAGAAGATTTATAACTCAGGTGGATGGTTTTGATGTGGTTGTGTTCTCTGATCTGGATAGTTAATTTGCGAAGCTTTCATCGCCCTACTAGGCGACATCTTCAGCGCATACTTCAATTTGTTGAAATGAGCCTTTAGATTTCTCCATGAGTTTCTCCACACAAAAACAAGCAATCACGTCCAAGGTCACCCACCAGGAGAGATGATTAATAAACTCGTGGAGAAATCTAAAAGCTCACTTCAACATATTGAAGTATGCACTGAAGATGTCACCTAGTAGGGTGATGAAAGCTTCGCAAATTAACTATTCAGCTCAGAGAGCACAACCACATCAAAAAGTTCTACGTTGAAAGTAGTCAGTCAGAGTAAGAGGTCATAACTGTCGAATTCGAATCAGGCAAATTGCTTATTTTATTTTTACTTAAGTAAAACTGAATATATCCTGGTTGACAGGCACATGGACTCATGTGAAAAATGGGCTAAATCTATTCTATCTGTCTAACTCACAACACCCTCTTCATTCACAACTCTTCCCTTGTATCTCATCACGCCAGACCAGACCAGAAGCCTATATAGAAAAGTATATGCTCGCACTAGGAAGTACAAAAACTCAACCATACCCTACTTAGCTCATGTTCTGTGCTATAAAGAAAGCATTAGGCGTGAAACCTTTAACTTAGTAAATAGTCAGTAGAACAACTGGATCTCGTCTTTCCAACTCATATCATTTATAGCTACAACGTTTTCTTTCTTTCTTTTCCTTTTCTCTTTTTTGTTGTTGTTATGTGCCTTTTTGTTTGTCTCTTCCTTACAAACTCTACTGAAAGCATTCTTCTTCGTTCCTTCACACTCTGTATATCTCGACCTTTTTGTTACCGTTTACGCCAGTAAATATGCTAGTTAGTATCTACTTTTCTAACACCTTCAAACACTCTGTTCAATTTTGGCTTTGCCATCGACATGCTAATTTGTTATTAAAATAATTAGTCCCTTATTCTAATTTGTTATTGTCAAAACTGACCGAGATGCCCCTTAATCTATGTAGAATTTTATTTATTGAATAATGTACTAACTGGATGCGCGATACTGTATTAAAATGCTGAGAATTCCATTCTGTATCATAAGTACTGTTTCGGAATAAAGAAAATTATTATTATTATTTTATATTAATTTGAAATTTTCAACAATTCATTTCTCTCCCTCTCTCTTGCTTGCTAGATCGCTTGTTTAGAAGCTGAATTATCTCACCGTGATACTCTTATTCAATACCTTTCTGAACAATTATCAAAATTATATCAAGACAATGATAGAATATTTGCTGAATATGAATTTCAAGAGGCGAATCTAACCAATCATTTACGTTTATTACGATCTCGTCTAACTGAGACAAGTGATAATCTATCACGTCGACCACCACCGCCTACTTCAACTACTACCAGTCATCATGATCCTACCAAGGTTTATCTTCATACAACACAGTCTGTAACCCAGTCAGTAATATCTCAACAGATTAATTTTAATGTTACTGATTCCCTAGTTCATAATTTTGCCACAGAACTTAATCATCAGCTGAAGACAACTATGGATGACAACCATTCAGGCCAACAACAGCAACAAAATACCTCATTATTCTTAGTCGAATTACAAGAACTTGGTATGGCTATACAAAATCTGTTAACCTATTGGGAGATAAAAAGTAAAGAAATTAATTATCCTGTTGTATGTCAACAATTTTTTCAATCTTTAATAAATTTTTTCAAAATTTCACTCAATTATTCATTGACTAAACCATCGTCTGTATCCGTGTCAACGTCAACATCAGCGTCGCCGCCACCTCTACAACCAGAACCTCAGCTGTTGTTGAATTCAAATTTAGACGAGTTAAAATTAAGAGCTGAAACAGCTGAACAACAAGTTTATCATTTATCAAATGAAATAAAAAGCTATGAATTCCAGTTGAGACAATTGAATGAGCAATTTAATCGAAGGGTTGAACAAGAAGTTGTTGAGAGATTGAAACAAACCGATCGATTATCCATGCTGGATGATAATAGCGTGTCAATGTTGTCTTCAACAACTTTTCAATCAGGAGGAGTAGAAGGCGGCGAAGAAGTAGAAGATGAAGAAGGAGGATTACAAGCGCCAGCTATCGCTACCACTACAACAAAGGATTCTAAACCTCAGATGGCGCCGCCACTTCCACCGTCATCCGTTGGTAAAATATATAAACATCCTTTAAAATTGATGTCATCAAAAACTGCTGATGAATCGACTATACCAGTACAGGCAATCCCTGTACCAATGGCTTCATCAACCTCAGCAGCAACCACAACCTCAACAACGATGTCTGACAACCGTTCAATCAATGATTTACTTCAACGTATTTGGGCATGTTTATTATCAAGAGAATCAGAATTAAAATGTATGGAAGAAGTACAAAAATCAAAATTATGGTTAGTTAAGAAGGAAGAATATGAAACATTATTTGAGGCTTATAAAATTATTGAACAATTCCAGTTGAGTCAGCAACAACAACAGGAACAGCAACAGCAGAATGACTTCACGTCTTCTTCTCCCCCTTCTTCCCTTTCAACAAATGTCTATTTGAAACCAGAACCAGTCATAGTAGAGATTGATACAAGATCGAGTCAAGCAGCAGCAGCAGCTAATGGAATTCCTGCCACATCTATGCCTCTTGATCCAAAGAATGATGACGTCAGTGCTTCAACAGCAGATAGCCAGACACACCATGATTTGCCTGATCAACCGACGACAACAACACCAGGAGTATTCTCCTCCTCCTCCTCATCAACTTATAATAAAGATGAATGGGAAGAAATTGTCACTGTTAGATCGATAAGAAAAGAGAAATCGTATTCAACAAAATATTCTACAAAATCATTACAGTTGACAGATAATTCTACATCAACAAGTGATTTAATACTAGATGGTACTACGAATGAACAAGGAGAAGTACAACAGAAACAACAAGAAGCCGATAAAGAATGTAAACCAAAAGAGGATCATGTAAGTTAATGATTTATGTGTGTATGTGTGTGTGTGTGGGGGGGTGTGGGGCTTTCCTTGTCATTAACTTTACATGGTTAAAATATTGTGTTGTGTATATACCTTTTAAAGAATCTTCATTTCAAGGTATAGATGTTAAAAGAAAGTAAGATTTAAGAAATTATACTACCTGATTTTGGTCTTTAGAGTTAATTGGTATGACTGTGAGACCTGGCCATATTGAAAGTGGAAGACATGAAAAGGCCTGGCTAGCTGGCTGTCTTTCATCATAGGTGCCTGAGTTCTATCTCTCCTGTGTTAGGTGGTCTGATAGGGTTGGTAATATTGAGGTTAGGTTTCAGACGAGTGCTGGTTAAGGAGGGGAAATCAATCGACCAGGCTATGAAGTTACACCGATTGAGATGGTTAGGACATGTGTTGTTACGCATGCCTAGCCTAGCCATCGATTGCCCTCCTCGACAACAGATAATGTTAGCTAACATAGGGCCAGGTGTTGGGCAAACCAAAATATGGCTTCATTAGTCAATGAAATCCACAACAGTTAGTTCAAGCTATGTAGGAAGGTGTAGACTTTCTGATTGGTTGGGGTCCTCGTGACGGTAAAAACCAGTGATAGCTGGAGACAATTGGTGATATGCCTGGTTCAAAACCTTCGTTCTCAATGACTGGCTGGTGCAGATGCATCCACTCCGTGTGATTTATAATACCCAATAAAAACTATATTGTTCTTCGATATTACTATTCTTTTTTATCCGTCCCCCTGTTTATTATGGCATTCTAATTCCTGATTTTAATTTTTAATAATTTTACCCTTAACCGGAAATTATTCTGGAACTTTCCCACCCATTTGATATAAATACACGAATGTACAGCCTAGTTGACGGTGACTTCGTCGAAAAGAAAATTTTCTTCTCTGCAGTTGTCTTCTTAATAATTCCTATGATCCCAAAAGCTCGAGCTGCTTTTGCCAACTTACACCGTCTTTGGCGTAGGCTTGACATCTGGCTATCAACCAAGGGACGTGTGTAGTGCTCAGGAGTTCGCCCCATCCTTCTCTATGGCTCTGAAACATGACCAATACGAGTTGAAGACATGAAAAGGTTGACTCCTTTCAATCATAGATGTCTACGATCTCTTTCTCACGTTAGGTGGTTTCACAAGGTAAGTAATGTTGACGTTAGGCGTAGAGTGTTAGGCAGGCAAAGAGGGAAAATCAATCGACGAGGCTATAAAGTTGCATAGATTGAGATGGATAGGTCACGTGGTGCGCATGCCTAACCATTGCCTCCCTCGACGGGCGTTACTAGCTGATATAGGTACAGGTTGGAAAAGAGTAAGTGGTGGCCAAACAAAAACATGACCTCATCAATCCATGAAATCCTTGACAGTTAAACTGAGTCAGGTAGGGAGATGACGACTTCCAGGTTGGGGCCCCTGGGACTTTAGGAATCAATGGCCGAAGACAATAGGTGACATGGCTCAAAATCGTTGTCGATGGCGCAGATGTATTCAGTCTCTGTAATCTTTCACATTCCTTTCTACCATTACCCATTCTGTTTCAAGCTTATACTTGTCAAACTCTATTGATTCTCTTCACTCATCTTCTTGTCTACCTTTGTGTGCTATTTGGAACGTGGCAACTGGAACTGGTGCACTTCGGTTCCAAGTTCTATGTTGAATCCAGATAGACAGACAGACAGACAGATGACGCAATGTGTATATTCCAAATATCTCTCTTTTGAATCTCTTTTTACTCTCTTCTCTTGCTTTTTGAACTAAGTGGAGTGTGGCAACTCGAACTGGTGCACTTCGATGCCAAGTTCTATGTTCAAACCAATCAGTCAGTCAGTTTTATTATTATTTATTACTATTGTTATAATTTATGCATCTTTACTCAACTGTTTTTTTTATTGACCTTCCTTTAACAATCACCTCATGTCATGAAATCCAGTAACTAAAGAAAATGAATTCGCTCAATAACGAAACTCCTCGTTTCACTCAATAATACACCCACCCCTGTCCAAACCCCACCCCACCCCACCAATGTATCGATCGTGCCATAAAAAACAAAAGGTCAAGTCTAGTCTAGTCTCAAATATAGGCTCTAAAGGGTAAAAGGTTACAAAAGAAATTCACACTGTAACTACTGAGTACAGTTCACCTGAAGTTATCATAATAAATTCAATAATTAGATAGATGTAAGAGAAAGAATTTAGTAGTACTGTGAGATATTAAAGAATGACTCATAGTCAGAATATAATCAAATTGTAATGAATAATAATAATAAGGAGTTAAGACAGAAGTTGAAATTTACATTTTGGACAGAGTTCTACTCACAAAAGGTAGTCAGTCAGTCTAACACAGAAGAAAATAAGAATCATAATAATAGTAATAATAATAATAATAATAGTAGTTCACTGTATATAATAATGGTGAATCTTCCTCTGCCTTGCTTGCCTTGCTTGCTTGCTTGCTTACTGAAGCCAGCCAGTGTCCGTCAAGGTGCGCTTCTCTCTGCTCCTTCTCCTCCTCCTTTTTTCTTTCTTTTTACATGACTTGCCTTATTCAGGAAGAAATCGACTTTGTTAAATATTCTGAGGACCTTACTGTCTCATCAATTGCCTGTCAATTACTTCCCCAGCTGACGACTAATGTTAACTGACTGAATAACTTTCTGTCCGACATTGATTAGCTTAGTGGTGGTCGTCATATGTTAAATTAAATCCCTTCAAACGTCAGACAGTTAATTTCACCTTCAACAATAAAACGTGATCTTAACGAAATCATTAGTTGTCAAGATGCTTGTAGCTTAGTTGGGCACTAACTGATATAGAGAATAAATCAAGCGTGAAATATCTTGGTATAGAGTTCTGTCGTCTCACCTTTCTTGTTCGATCACGTCATACCCTGTCGATTTCTAAGAAAATGCTTTGTCTAACAATTCTACAACATTAAGAAGTTAAGACAGTTTGGAATTACTCAACGCTTACTGTTACAATCTACTGTTAACTCGTGCATATTACCCTGTGGTACTTTACTGCTCTCCACCCCCCTCCTGGACGCTAAGTCTTCCCCGGGCTAACACTCAAAAAGGACTATTTCATATTCCGAAGAGTTTTAAAGGTTGTTAGTACGGCAAGTGGTGTGTCCCTAAGTCAGTAAGCTCGTTACTACTGTAGTCGACTGAGACACCTGAACTCATCATGTGAGAAATGGTCCAAATCCATACTGTCTCACTCTGAACACCACAAACCCACCCAACCCCCCACCTTATTCACAATTCTCTGCTCCTTGCATCACGTCAGGTAGGAGGACTAGAAGTTACTGTTATGAAAGACTGTATGCTCTCACAAACAAGCACAGAAACTCAACGATACCATGTGTGTTGGCCCACGTTCTATGTAATGATGCAGGCAGTGTTAAGCGTGAAACTTATGAATTACTATGTGATTAGCAAAATAAATGACTCTTCGGTCTGATTCTAAAAAAACACGCTCTCTGTTCTCAGCTCTCCCTGCCTTGTATCTCATTAGGTAGAGGAGTAGATTATACTACTTGCTTACTTAGTAGTATACTACTACTACTCGCACAACCAAGTACAAAACCTTAGTGACACCACCCTATTTGGCCAGCCTGCGTTCTATGTGATGATAGAGAAAGTGTTAAGCGTGAAACTTATAATGGACTGTGTGATTAGCAAAATAAATGGCTCTTTTTATCCTCCTCTATTTGTAACATGTGGTGACACTATTTTGATTAACTTATCATTGCGGTTATTAACACTTTTAGCCCCATTATTTTACACTTTCTGTACACAGTTTGGCTATATTGTCACTGCAAACTCCGAAAGAAATTGCCATTAGCAATCGTGTAATATTATTTTTCTTTATTTTTGCTGTTGTCGAGTGAATTATAGATACAATGATATTTTGCCAAATGTTAAGAATTCCGCACCATATTTCATAAGTACTGTTTTGACATAAAGCAAATTATTATTATTATTAACTACTATTAATAATCTTATAATTAAAACATGACACCAATCCGTCAAGTGTTCAACGATCAATTTTAACCCCACCAGACTGTTATCTATCTGGTTCAAGGTTTTCAAGGTGCTGAGAGTCAATTGTTAGTCAATAAGTCTGAGTAAATGGACCTGCGGTGAAATGACATAAAATTTAACTGACTGACTGCTTTCAACAGTCAAGTTTGCACAGATGTGAAGCAGTTCTAGTTGCCAATCTCCCTCCATGTAGCACACAAAGCAAGAGAAGAAAGTAAAGACAATATCATCATGTGCGTCGGTGGCACAGTGGTTAAGACTCTCGCCGACCATGCACATAGTCCAGGGTTCGACCCCCTACCGACGCACACCTGATATCAATGGTTGACTTGTACAATTTGGGCTACCGATATCACATACTTCTACCAAAAAGTACTGTGTGGAATCAAGCTGTAATCAATAAAAAAATAAAAAAATCTCTCCAGCCATCATCGGTTCTCATTATCCTGTGGATCCCAACCAGTCAGGCAGGCAAATAGGCAGTCTACACCTCCCTTCGTCGCTGGCTAGCTGGGTTAAAATAACTATTGTGGATTTCATTGACTGGTGAAGCCATGTTTTGGTTGAACCATTACTAGCTTCTTTCCAACCTGATCCATCTTATGTCAGCTAACATTGCCCATTGTTGAGGAAGGTGATGGCTAAGCTAGGCATGCGTAACACATGTTCTTACCATCTCAGTTGATGTAATTTCACAGCCTCGTCTATTGATTTCCCCTCCCTCTTAACCTAGCACTCGTCTGAAGCCTAAGCTCAATATTACTCATCCTATTATATCACTTAACACGGAAGATAGAACCCAGGCACCTATGAGCGAAGGTAGCTGGCCGGCCTTTTCATGCCGTCCACTTTCAATGTCCAGGTCTGACTGACAGCCATAAAGGAGAACGGAGTGGATTGCTGAGCAATACATGCGCCTTTTGGTCGACAGTCAGTCAACCGATATCACTCTACGTCAGAGACGGCGTAAACTGGCATACGAGAAACTAACTTTCTGTATCCGTAGTAAGATTTCGTCAGCGATCGACTCTCTGGTGTTGGCTGATGCAACTTCCCAAACAACAAATGAATTGGTCAACACGCCCTACCAACCACTTCACTCCCTATTTCTAAGCTAGGAGTTAGTCAGTGTAGTCCAGTCCTCTGTAGCCTGGTCATCTTACATTTGGTGGGAGTGAGTCGCATGCTGAACATTCGAAGATTGCAGCTCAAGGTGTTAAGAAGACTATACTCTATTCTATCAGCGTCTTCTCCCAGGTGAGAGGACTATATCATGTGCATATTCTAAGTCAAAGGCATTATTTTCATTGAATTTTTAATTTTCCCGTCGATTGATTGGACCAAAGTGCTCGGTCTCAGGTTGACATGTCGGCTTCTTGTGCAGATGCTTCGACGATGTCTGGGCATTTAATTAGTATTTAATTGGTGGATGGTGACTAGCAGTAGAATCCAGCCACGATGCGCATTTCGTCCTAGTTGGGACTCGGTCCAATCAATCGACAGGAAAACCAAAACTCAAATTAATATGTCCCGTTGCACAAGAGGTGGCTGGCTCTCGTGGTCCAAGTAGTTTAGTGGATAACGCTTTGGCGTTTGAAACTATGAGCACACTGGGTTCGAGCCTAGGTGGGAGCATTATCACTCACTAAGAAATGTACGTACATCCAGTTAGCTGACGAGTCCCAATTAGGATGAAACGCGCATACTGGCTGGATTCCACTGCTAGTCACCATCTACCAATTAAATACCAACAGCATTATTCCCTGGTAGTAACAAGTCAATCCCTGCGTCTCTGAAGTGAGTTAGGGTTAAGTCCATGAGTACATCTATGATGAAATTGAAGGAGAACGGGGAGAACGGCTGAAATGATACAAAATTGTTGCAAGTAGCCTAAGATGCCTTCACTTATTCATTCATTCTGATTTCATAGATTCACTGAGAAATCCTCATTTTCTCTATTCAACTACCTTTATGTCTATTTGCTTTTTGAAATGTAGCTATATTGAACGGACAATTCATTTCAAATCAATTCATTCAGGACATACAGTCACACGCACGCACGCACACACATACACACACGCACACTGATTCCTGTTGATCCAATGTAGCATTATTCTCCTTTTATTCAACTCTTCATAGTGTGATAATTTATTTCTAAACAGTGTTTTCCATTTTTGACTCTACGCCTGACTAACATCATGTGAGATGAAAAAGTGAAACATGAGTGAACAGGATTATACAAACTTGAAGGACTCTAGTTACTTGCTTTAGTTAGTTAGTTAGTTTATTTTGATTTGATCGATTTAATCGATTATCAATGTGTGACAAGGCGTTTATAGTTTTAAGTAATATGTTTTGAAGATGACGAGGTGATGGTTTAATATGTTCCATTAACTCTAGTGTAAAAGGATACATTATTATTGTTCCCTTGGGTTCCTAGTGGAACATACGGCTTCAACTGCACGTCTCCACTTGCCACTTCTGTCTTCCTTCTGCTGTACTTTTCACCTCCATCCATCCATGTTAGTCCATACTGTTTCAACTCCTCTTCACACGATCTCCTCCATGTCATCCTTGCACTGACGTCCCACTAGCCCCTTCCCTTTCCGCCTGGTTCAACTCGAGCAATGGCCTGACACTCGCGCGATGTCACCCAGCGGCCTCCTCAACGAGTGTCCAATCCATCTCATTCCAATTTCTCCTGCATATTTAATTGTTGGGCCGTTGGTTCTTGTTTTGTTTCTTCCCATAGTTTGTTGTTGGTGGTGATTCTTTCCGGCCCGGCCATCTGATCTTCAGTACAGAGCCAGCGAAGACAGTTGTTGATAAAGATCTGCATGCAACGGGCTGTTGGAAATATTCTTTGTGACCCACCCGCCAAGTTTCTGATCCGTATAAAAGAACTGACTTACTTGACGCTTGTATTGAAAATCCGAATTTTGGGTGACGAAGATCTCCAGGTTGGTTTCAGGTTGATGAATGTGTTTCTCGCCTTCCCGATTCCCGCTCGATTTGACATCTTCGTCCGTTCCTCCTGTAGTTGAGACAATGCTCCCTAGATAAGTGAGTGAATGAAGTAACCTCATTCAAATCCCTCCCGCTGATGGTGATTCGCGCTGGATGTTGCTGTCGTCGTTGTTGGTTGGTTGGTTGGTTGGTTATTTTCATAACCTCCGTCTTGTCTATGTTCATCTGGAGTCCTGTCTCCACCGGCTGCTTCTTCGACCAGTTTGTCGGTCGGTTTTCGGTTGTAAGTCTTCGATTTTGTGTGACATCAAGCATAAATCATCCACGCGCAAAATCCAGGTCTTCTAGGTTCTTCACGTAGGTCGGTCCAGGATATCCCTGTCTTCTCGTTTCCCACTCACGGTCTGATGCATAATCCAGTCAGTCCACCACAACTAGGAATATCATCATGTTTGTCTGACTCCTGTGTTTGCTCCAAACGCCTCGCTTAGTTTTCCGTTGTGGATCACTTGACATGTGCCGTTGTCGTACAGCAGTGTAAAAGGATACATTATTATTATTATTATTTTTATTGCCTCGGGTTCCGAGTGGAACATAGGACTTCAACATAACATCTCCATTTTGTTCTACTCTCTCTCTCTTGTCTTCTTCAGCTGGTCCCACGATTGTCCATATTCTTTTATTTCCCCTTCACATAATTTCCTCCATATCACCTTCGGATCCTGTTATGTACTCGTCGCCAAATTATTATTATGTACTGGTCGAGAATTTAATAGTCCTGACGCAAGAAAGACGGAAATCAGAAGACCACTAGGTTTGCGATGATACCGCTATTTTCCAAACCACAAGGAGAATCAATATGTCACACAAGAGTGTGAGAGCTAAAATATATATGAATGTCCGAACAAGTGTTTGAGCGAATATTCAAAATGAACAAATCAATAGGCAGCCTTAACATGATTGGCTAATTATAATGGAATATCGATCCATATATACATAGCAAAATATATCAGACTGTCAAACAAACACACATATTATATGGATATATATATATATATATATATATATATATATATATATATATATATATATATATATATATATATATATATATCAGATCCACAGCCATCTCGTCGTTTCCCATTTAGATTTCACTCGAACGATGGTCTAACTAACACGCAAACGTCGTCATTCGACGACGGTCTCCTCAGTGACGTATGGCCATTCTATCTCCATTTTCTCCTACATACTTGTTGAGAAGATAGGTTCTCGGTTTGTTTGTTTGTTTGTTTGTTTGTGGCCAGAATTTCTTGTTGCTAATATTTTTCTGACCAGCCTTGCCACTTGATCTTCAATATGGAGGGAAGGCGTCTACCTAGACTTTTTTTCCTTCACGTTCCCAGTGGATTATAGGGCCACAAGCTAGTAGCTTTAAGTTTCTGTAGTAGTGTTTAATTTTGCAGGATCGGGTTGCTAGCCAGCCTCATGCCAAACCTTTCCTCTATACCAGTCTCATTACTGGTTTAGCGAGGTAAAGTAGTGCGTCAGTGGCCGGGGATCGAACTCCGAGTCATGTGCATGGTCGGCAAGCGTCTTAACCGCTGTGCCACTGACGCACACGCACGCTACCTAGACTATTGACATGATAATGACATTGGCAAGTAGACAATCGGTCAGCAAGGATGCTAGCAAGCTGTACAGGCCTTGTGGAATTATAGTCTATAAACTAAGGTCTCTATGTAAAGAAGCAAATCGGTGATAGCTATGAATCTATGATAATAATAATTTGCTTCATTCCAATACAGTACTCATGATACAGTGGGGTGGGGGGAGGGGATTTTCTGCATTTTTTTACAATATTGCATCTAATCTACTCAATATCACAGAGTACACTTAACCAAAATTGATAACATACATCAACTTTTGGCATTACCAGAAACAATAGGGTCAAAATGATGTGAAAATATCAAATGATAAGAATAATAATATTATTAGTTGGGTACAGGATTTCATCATGATGAGCTGATATCGGTTAGAGAACCATTGGAAAACCAACGGGGAGTACTGGATAGTCAACTGTTTCGTCCTAGTTTGAAATTCTTCATCAGTAAGCACCCACCAACAGGATTCGAACACAGGACCTTCTGGTTACAAGTTTCGTAGACCATTAACGCACTGGGACATGATCCAGTGGCTAGCCCATGACTTCTAACTTCTGCCAATTCACGACATTGCTCGACTGGCACTAGTCAATGCTTTCGGTGAGTACTTATCCTCAAACCTGACCTGCTGCACCCTACTGGTCAAGAATTTCCACTAGAATTCCAAGTAACTACCTACATGAATATGGCCAGTCTCTAATGAGCATCTCATGGGCCATTGGATCGTGTCCCAGTGGGTTAATGGTCTACGAGCCTTGTAACCAGAAGGTGCTGGATTCGAACCCTGTCGGTGGGTGCGTCTGATGCAGTCCGAAACTAAGACGAAACAGCTGTCCAGTACTCCCAGTTGGTTTTCCAGTGGTTCTCTAACTGATGTCAGCTCATGGTGAAATCCTGTAACCAATCAATCAAATTCCTACAAACCAATACTTGAATAATATTCGTATTAATAACACAAAATTATAAGATGATAGGGATAGTGTCACCACAAAATTACAAATATGGCAGAACGACTGAGCCATTTTTTATGCCAATCACATAATAAGTTGTAAGTTTCACGTTTAACACTGTCTGCAGCATCACACAGACCTCGGGCGGGTCAAATAGGGTATCGCTGAGATTTTGTACCTGGTTACATGAGCATATAATCTTTTAACATAACAAATTCCAGTCCAACCTGATGAAATGCAAGTCGGGGAGAGTTGAGAATGAAGAAGGCGTTTTTGGGAGTCATAAAAAGTGAACTTGGATCATTTCTCACATGAGTTCACGTGACTCAGTCAACTAAAGTAGTAACGATCTGCCTTACCCTACTGTAACAACCTTAAATACCCTTCAAAATATGACATAGTCCTTTTTGAGTGTTAGCCCAAGGAAGACTTAGCGTCCAGGAGGGGGGTGGAGAGCAGTAAAGTACCACAGGGTAATATGCACGAGTTAACAGTAGATTTGTAACAGTAAGCGTTGAATAATTCCAGACTGTCTTAACTTCTTAATGTTGTAGAATTGTTAGACAAAGCATTTTCTTAGAAATCGACAGGGTATGGCGTGATCGACCAAGAAAGGTGAGACGACAGAACTCTATACCAAGATATTTCACGCTTGATTTATTCTCTATATCAGTTAGTGCCCAACTAAGCTACAAGCATCTTGACAACTAATGATTTCGTTAAGATCACGTTTTATTGTTGAAGGTGAAATTAACTGTCTGACGTTTGAAGGGATTTAATTTAACATATGACGACCACCACTAAGCTAATGTCGGACAGAAAGTTATTCAGTCAGTTAACATTAGTCGTCAGCTGGGGAAGTAATTGGCAGGCAATTGATGAGACAGTAAGGTCCTCAGAATATTTAACAAAGTCGATTTCTTCCTGAATAAGGCAAGTCATGTAAAATGAAAGAAAAAAGGAGGAGGAGAAGGAGCAGAGAGAAGCGCACCTTGACGGACACTGGCTGGCTTCAGTAAGCAAGCAAGCAAGCAAGGCAAGCAAGGCAGAGGAAGATTCACCATTATTATATACAGTGAACTACTATTATTATTATTATTATTACTATTATTATGATTCTTATTTTCTTCTGTGTTAGACTGACTGACTACCTTTTGTGAGTATAACTCTGTCCAAAATGTAAATTTCAACTTCTGTCTTAACTCCTTATTATTATTATTCATTACAATTTGATTATATTCTGACTATGAGTCATCCTTTAATATCTCACAGTACTACTAAATTCTTTCTCTTACATCTATCTAATTATTGAATTTATTATGATAACTTCAGGTGAACTGTACTCAGTAGTTACAGTGTGAATTTCTTTTGTAACCTTTTACCCTTTAGAGCCTATATTTGAGACTAGACTAGACTTGACCTTTTGATTTTTATGGCACGATCGATACATTGGTGGGGTGGGGTGGGGCGGGGGTTGGATAGGGGTGGGTGTATTATTGAGTGAAACGAGGAGTTTCGTTATTGAGCGAATTCATTTTCTTTAGTTACTGGACTTCATGACCTGAACTGACATCGGTTAGAGAACCATTGGAATAACTGGGATAACTGGTCAGGTTTTTCGTCCTTGTTTGGAACTTTTGAACAGTTCTAAGCTACCGGGGTTTGCATACCACTACTTCATGATAGACAGAAGTTGGAATTCATGCATTGGTCATTGGATCGGGTTCCAATATCCTAATGGTTTACGAGCTCTCTGGCCTTGTAACCAGAAGGTGCTTGTTTGGAAAAGTATCGATGGTTGGGTACCGATGAGGAGTCCTAAACTAGGATGAAACAGCTGTGCAGTATCCTCAGGTTCTTCAGTGGTTTTCTAACCGATGTCAGCTCATCACGATGAAATCCTTCAGCCAATCAATGAAATCCCTCTTAAAACCAATACTTGAATATCATTTTCATCAGCTGTACAATCACACCTACAAACAATCTGTTTTTACTTATTTAATTGAATTTTTGATTTTCCCGTCGATTGATTGGACCGAAGTGCTCGGTCTCAGGCTGAAATGTCTGTCGGCTTCTTGTGCTAATGCTTTGACGATGTCTGGACATGTAATTCGAAGTGAATTGGTGAATGGTGACTAGCAGTGGAATCCAGTCAGGATGAGCATTTCGTCCTAATTGGGACTCGTCAGCTAACTGGATGTACGTACATTTCTCAGTGAGTGATGATGCTCCCACCTAGGCTCGAACCCAGTGTGCTCATAGTTTCAAACGCCAAAGCGTTATCTATCAGACTACTTTGGCTATCATCACTCACTGGGGAATTGCAGGTACCCCCAGTTAGTTGACAAGTCCCAAATAGGACGAAATGCGCATCCTGGCTAGATTCCACTGCTAGTCACCATCCACCAATTTAATTTGTTTTCACGTGCGAAAAAAATGACTTGTCGTTCATAATCATAGTTATTTAATACTAATCCACGCCTTAGAGAAGATAAATAAGCGTGTTAGGGGGTTACGTAATAAGAGAAATAATGTATTCAGTGAGTTGTAATCAAAACTGATGCACACAGAGATAAGAGAAAATGTGATATTACGTAAAAGTCAGAAAAACGTTTTTCTTTAAAACATCAACAAAGAAACAAACAAAGATCAAGTTACAATGATTTACTAAGTGGGGTAGAGTTGAAGTGGATGAATTACAAAACTTTTAAAGATTATTAAATAAGTGAACTGGTATAGAGATGGTAGAGAGACATTGGTTGGTGTTACGCTAAATTCACGAATTGGTAGAAGTTAGAATTCATGCAATGGCCATTGAATCGGATCTCAGTGATTGAATGGTATACGAGCTAGCTAGCTTGCCTTGTAACCGGAAGTTCCTGGGTTTGAACCCTAGCGGTGGGTGCGTTCCGCTGATGATTTCCAAACTAGTGGGATGAAACAGCTGGCTGTCCAGTACTCTGGTAGTGGTTTTCAATGGTTCTCTAACTGATATCAATCTGTGATCAACTCGTAAACCCAAAACTAACGCTTACAAACCAAACTATAGAAAAGTGAGATTTTAAAGTTGTAGGTCAAGGGTTGCCTAAAAACTGCAGAGTACGATGATGATAACGGTGTTTTTTATGCAACTGACTTATATTTAGTATTTACCAGCCAAAATATGATTTTCAAGTATTGGTTTTGTAGGGATTTTGTTTGATTGATTGTGGAGGATTTCATCATGAGCTGACATCAGTTACAGAACCAATGGAAAACCTGGGAGTACTGGAGAGCCAACTGTTTCGACCTAGTTTGGGACTCTTCATCAGTACACACCCACCAGGGTTGGCTCAATGGCGGTGTACGAGCTTTTCTTGTAACCAGAAGGTCCTGGGTTCGAATCCCTGTGGGTGCGTGCTGATGAATAGTAGTCCCATACTAGGACGAAACAACTCTCCTGTGTACTCCGAGGTTTTCTAGTAGTTCTCTAGCTGATGTCAGCCAATAATGAAATCCTCTATGCAATCAACATAGGATTCGACAATGCGTCAAGGATAAATTACCACTTATGTTCACTTCTGTGTGCATATACTCATTCCAAGGAAACGCGTAGCTGAACACTAACCGGTTTAGTTAATCGCTTTGGCCTTGTAACTGGATGGTCCTGGATTCCAAACCCAATGTGGGATGAATGGGTTCGTATTGATGAAGAGTCTCACACTAATCCTATATTCTGAATATATAATTAATTACTCCATGATACTTTTTTGTATGATTCGACGATTGTGCCTCTCACTCGACTCGTTTCGAAGTCCACACTTCCAATATTATTCTTGCATGAGAGGTCTGCTGAGAAAATGACCATTTTCAGGTGAGGGGAAGGGGTAGAATCCACTAAAAAATTTGTAAAAGATGTATTACTGATAACCTCATTCATGTGAAGTAAAGTTCAAATAACGCTAAGCTTTCCCGGTCCATATATATATATATTATTCCCTTGAGTTCCGAGTGGAACATAGGGCTCCAACAACACATCTCCCCTTTGTTCTGTTTTCTGCCGTCCTCTTCAGTTGGCTAACCACACGATTGACGAAACTGTCGCATCTCTTCCTCACACGACGTCACAATGACGACCTACTCGCCGCTTCCCCAATTGGATTCCACTCGAGCGATAGCCTGCATTGCGCGCGTTATCATTCGACGGTCTCCTCAGTGTATGCCCAATCCATCCATCTCTATTTTCTCCTGCATATTTGCTGAGTAATCGACTCTTCATTTTATTTGGTTTGTTCCATTTCAGAGTTTCTCGTTGCTTATTCTTTCTGACCTACCGTTTGATCATCAGTATGGAGCGAGCAAAAAAAAAGCCAGCTGTTGATGAAAGTCTTCAGTTGGCTGTTGAAAATCCTTTTCGTGACATGCACTGCAAGTTTCTGTGACCCGTGTGTAGAACACAACTGATCGATTTCACATTGGGGTTGAAAATCCGAATCTTGTTCTTTTTTGCTGTCTGAGTGAAGCAGAAGATTTCCAAACTCGTCTGAGACTGATAAAAGCGTCTCTTTCTTTTCCAATCCTGGCTGACTGGCTATAACATCTTCTCATCCGTTCCGCCTGTAGTTGTATCGAGTCTTCCTGCTTGGACAATTGAAGGAAGTAACCACCTCTGTTTAATCTTTCCCGTTGGTGGTAATTGATGCTGGTGTAACAACAGAAGACAAGGGCCAGGCAACAGATCGTTTTATTATGAAAATCAACACGTATTTATACATCTTTCAACTACATTATTATAGACAAGCGCAGTCATCTGATTGGTTGTTTAGGTAGACAAACGCAGGCTTCTGATTGGTTGTTTCGGGATTCCTTGACAAATGCGAATCATATTTTGCCACGTTAACTTTGCTGTGATTGGTTGTTGACTCAGGCTTGTTCATATTTTCTCACGGCCCATATTAGTGACCTAGACCTTAACGTAGATTAGTGCCAACCAATCGGCTAGCAGCCTGCTCTCACCACACTGGTTGTTGTTGTTGTTGCTGTTGATTGGTGTGTATCTTCATCACCTCCGTCTTCTCTGTTTTCACTTGGAGTCCTGTCTTTGCTGGCAGCTTCTTCAGACAGTTTGTGTTTGTTCTCGCCTGTATATCGTTTGCGAAATCCAGATCTTCTAAAGTCTTCTTATCGGTGATCCAGCGTACTTCCTGTCTTCTCGCTTCTCACAGTCTGACGCATAATTCCAGTCCACCACAATTAAGAATGTCATCGGTGATATTAGTGGGTAGCCCCTATCTTACTTCGAATGCCTCGCTGAGGTTCCCGTTGTGAACCACCTGACACGTGTCACTGTTATATAGCCATTTGTTGAGTGAGTTTTATAAAGACATGGGCACTGCAAGCCGTAGTGTTGAAGTAGTTTCCTTTCCAAATTACTTCTCGGTTAACGGCTGTCTGCCGAAGGCTTTCTCGAAGTCGAATATATATATATATATACGTATATGTTATACTGCACTCTATTTATAGTTATTTATTGATTTTATTTTTGATTACAGCTTGATTCCACACACTGTATTTTTGGTACAAGTATGGAATTTTCAGCATGGATATCGGTAGCCTGAATTTCGCAGGCCGACCATAGATATCAGGTATGCGTCGGCGTGGGCTCGAACCCCGGACCATGTGCATGGTCGGCGAGAGTCCTAACCACTGTGCCACCGACTCACATAATCAGGCAAACATCTATGAACACCGCCTTCTGCTTTCCTATTATTTTATTGATTTTATTCTTTTATCTTTCGATTGAAACATCATAGGACTTCAAGTCAGAGTTTTGAAATTTCCGTAGTAGTGGGTGTTTTTCTCCATTTTTACCCGATGGGGTTGGTAGTCTCACACACTCAATTTTCTTTCTTCACTGTCCTCACTACCGACTTAGTGAGGCTTATGAGTCCGCTGGGAGGGGATCGAATCCTGGGTTACATGTGGTGGCATGATTGGCGGAGGATTCCTACTGGTGAACCACTGATGAACACGACCTCTTCTCTAGTTTATTTTTTTATTTTTATTTTTGATTACAGCTTGACCCCCACACCGTACTTTTGGTAGAAGTATGGAGTTTTCAGCGTGGATATCGGTAGCCCAAATTTCGCAGGCCGACCATAGATATCAAATGTGCGTCGGCGAGGGCTTGAACCCTGGACCATGTGCATGGTCGGCGAGAGTCCTAACCAATGTGCCACCGACGCACAGTTGTGTAGATACAACAATATGTTTTATATAAACAGGTGTTACAAGGTTTATTGAAATAATAATAAATTCAATTTACGTGTTACATTGAGTTCTACAGGGTATTTATTAGTTAATGACCTGAATATTGAAAGATAACTTTAGTATTAATCTTAATAACCTTAAGATGTAAACTAGAAGTCTTAATTAAGGTCAAGCAGATAACTTGGTAAGTATCTGTTGTTTCTGAGACCCCTGTCGGTGAATAACTAGTATAGAATTATGCGGATTAATTAAATTGTAGAATACGTGACACATGTATACATCATGCCTTCTATATATGTATTTCTTAAATAAAACCACTTAGTATAATTATGATTGTAAATAATATCGCTTACCAGTTGATTTCGGCTGACTGTTCTTGGAAGTGAGAAGACAGAAATACGTTGGACCAACATTAAGAAGTCTCTAGAAGTTCTGGATTCCGTGTGTGGACGATTTGATTTATGTTCAATATCACACACACACACACAAACTGGAAGACTTACAGGCAGGCAGGCAGACGAAGACCAATAAACTGGCAAATGTGAGGTAGACAGACAGTGCAGACAGGACTCTAAGTGGACACAGAGAAGACCGAGGTGATGTTGATACCCACCGACCACCATCAACAGGAAGAAATTTCAAAGAGGTCACTTCCTCCACTTATCTAGGAAAAAATCGTTTCAACTACAGGTGGTGGCCACACGGATGAGGTTATCAAAACCAGACTCGGAAAGGCAAGGCACACCTTCATCACTGTGAAATCAATCAGTTTGGAAATCTTCTGTACTCCACCTCAGTATAAGCAACACAATTCGAATTTTCAACACCAATGTGAAGTCAGTCAGTCAGTCATTTCTTCTATATATGGGTAAGGAACTTGCAGTATGCACCACGAAGAGCATTTGCAAAAGGTCAGTGCAGACTTTTATCAACAGCTGTGCCATCTTCACTGGCTCTATTTTGAAGATCAAATGGTCGGTTAGAAGGAATTAACCACAAGAAGCTCTCATGATTCTTCTTTCATAGAAGTTGCTGAAGTTGAAATTGAGTTGAATGTTAGATACCTTGGATTATGTCTTTCCTTTGATCTTTTCTGCTCTTCTGATATCATGGTATTTTCTAACCTTCTACGTTAGGATGTACCTACGATCCCCAGCATGTGGTGCGACTCCAGCTGAGATCTGAATAGGCATAATAACTGATAACCGTTGCATGAGAGTGGTGGTCCTCGTGACCCTTATGGACTATGCTTTGATGTCTGGAACAATAGGTTCAAGGCTTCCAGCCTCTGTAGGGGAGTGCTGTCATCACTCACTAGGGATGACAAGTACATGGACTGGTTGACGAGTTCCGAATAGGATGAAATGTGCATGACCTGGATTCTGCGCAACTAATTACCCCATCCATCCCCATCCCTCAATTCAGTGTGTTCTGTTGAACGAATATCAAAACTTTATCAGTTATGTAGCGCATGATGCAGGCCATCACTCGAGTGGAACCTGAAGGGGAAATATCGAGTTTGGCTGTGGTTCAAGGGTGACATGGAGGAGATTGTGCAAGGAGAAAATCAGAGACTATGGGTAATCGTGTAACAGGCTGAAGAGGACCACCTTGTTAACGCTTTTGTAGGTAGACACATTGACTCATGCAAGAAAATAACGATTATTATCTTGTCAGAGCCTGAGAATTTTTTTTTTTGACTACAGCTTGATTCCACACAGTACTTTTTTGGTAGAAGTATAGAATGTTCAGCGTGTGATATCAGTAGCCCGAATTTTGCAGGTCGACCATTGATATCAGGTGTGCGTCGGTAGGGGATTGAACCCCCCGGACCAAGTGCATGGTCGGCGGGAGTCCTAACCACTGTGCCATGGAATCCTCTCTATACATAACTCTTTCTCCTCGTATCCCATCAGGTAGGAGAACTAGATGGTACTATAGAAGGAAGACTTTATGCTCGGAAGGCTAAGTATAAAAACACCACGATACCTTATTTGGCAGGCACACATTTTTTGTGATGCGAAAAGTGTGCAGGAAAGGAGACTTCTTAATTTACTGAGAAACACTAACTAAGTAATTGGTCCTCTTTATCGCTACTCCTCCCCCCTTTATTATATTGGGTTTAATATTTTGTCGCTTTAATTTCAATTTTATATTCATATTCTTGTTGAACAGTAGTCGTATCAATGTGAAGGTCGTGTTTAATTATTATCTGTGTGATGAGAATATTAGATATGCAGTGGCGTACTATATGGTGAAAATTCCATATTGTATCAAAAATTCTGTTTGTAATAAAGCCGTTATCATTACCATTATCATTATTATTATTATAAGGGAGTGATTACTGACGAAGTCTGAGTATGGAAAGAAAAGGTTCACATGTGAGATTTGCCAATTTATGTGATACCCACCTATCCATCAAAGAGCGTGTATATTGCACAGTGTCAGTCACGTAGGAAGGTGTAGACTTCCTGGTTGGGGTCCTCAGGACGGTAAAAACCAATGGCTGGAAACAATTGGTTGTATGTCTGGTTAAAAATATTCGCTCTCAATGGCTAGTGCAGATGTGTCCACTCATTGTGACTTATGATTTCCAATGAAACTATATTGTTCTTCGTTATTACTCCTCCTTTGTCTCTATTATGCATTTCTTCTACTTTCTTCTCTTTCTTTATGTGCTACATGGAGGGAGTGTGGCGACTTGAACTGGTGCACATCGGTGCTAAGGGGTTCTATGTCGAAAACAGACAAACAGTAGTTTGCTGTGTCATCCTTTATGGCTGTGAGACATGACCTTTGACAGTGGGCTTGGTGATAGGATAAGGCTTGGTGTTTTTGACCATTGATGTTTGCTTTCTGTTGTGGGTTAGGTGTGGAATGTCAGGTAAGGAGGGTAGGTCATTCGATGAGATCGCGAAACGACATCGATGGAGATGGCTAGGAACATAGGCATTCCTACCGGCGTCCAACAGTCATTATATTTCTTGACCTAAAGGCGGCATTCGACTCTGTCGATAGAGAAGTTCTCTGGAGATGCTTGGCTGTAAAGGGAATTCCGAGAAAATATATTACACTGATTAAGGCACTCTACTCGTACTCATACAGCCAGGTGAGGGCTTACGGCGAGCTGTCATCTGAACTGGTGACGACCAGTGGTGTCCGTCAAGGATGCCCATTATCCCCTTTTCTATTCAACTTCATCATAGATGTGTTAATGGACTTAACCCTAAGTGACTTCAGCGATTCAGGGATTGACTTGCTACCTGGGAATAATCTCGTTGACTTGGAATATGCAGACGATATAGTCCTTCTGGGCGAAGACGCTGACGAAATGCAGAGTCTTCTAAACACCTTGAGCTGTAATCTACGAATGTTTGGCATGCGATTCGCTCCCGCCAAATGCAAGATGATGTTACAGGACTGGACTACATCGATGCCTAGTTTAAAAATAGGAAGTGAAGTGGTAGAGCACGTTGACCGCTTCACTAATTTTGGAAGTTGCATCAGCTAACGCCAACGGGTTGATCTCTGACGAAATCTCAGCACGGATACAGGGGGCTCGTTTCGCATTTGCCAGTTTACGCCGACTCTGGCGTAGACGAGATGTTCGACTATCGACCAACGGGCGGGTGTACTCCTCATCAGTCCCCTCCGTCCTCCTTTATGGTTGTGAGCGAGACCTGGCCACTCAGAGTGGAAGACATGAAAAGACTAGCTGTCTTTGGTCATGGGTGCCTGCGCTCTATTTCCCGTGTAAAGTGGCATAATAAGGTGAGCAACATGGAGGTTAGGCGTCGAGTTCTAGGTAAACAGGGGAAATCAATCGACGAAGTCGTGAAGTTACAAAGACTGAGATGGTTAGGACATGTGTTACGTATGCCAAGCCATCGCCTCCCTCGACGAGCAATGTTAGCGGATATAGGGTCAGGCTGGAAAAAGGCTAGCGGCGGTCAAACAAAAACTTGGCACCAGTCAATGAAATCCACAACAGTTGGTCTAAGCCAGTCACGTAGGAAGGTGTAGACTTCCAGGCTGGGGTCCTCGGGGCGGTAAAAACAAGTGGTCGGAAACAATTGGTGACATGGCTCAAAATCGTTCTCAATGGCTAACGCAGATGCATCCACTCCTTGTGACTTATGATCTCCAATGAAACTGTTTTGTTTTTCTTTATTACTCCTCCTTTGTCTCACACCTCTGCTCACTGTTTCTATTATGCTTTTCTTGTACTTTCTTCTCTTGCTTCGCGTGCTACACAGAGTGTGGCGACTTGAACTTCCGCACATTTGTGCAAAGTTCTATGTCGAAAACAGACAGACAGACTGACAGGCTAGGAGATGAGGTGCGCAGCACGCCAAACCATCGTTTATCTCGTCGAGCAATGTTAGTTGATCTATGGTTGGGTTAGAAAAGATTTGGGAGTGGTCCAACCGAAACCTGACATTAATCCATGAAGTCTTCGGCGTTTAGTTTTGGCTATACAGAAAGGTGTAGACTATTGTCGTCGGTCCACATCTCAGGAGGGATGTGAGTTCCTTCAAGGTTACAGATACGCCTTGCTGACTGGTGAGTGCCAAAAAGTAAGAAACCTAAGTTCAAAGCTGTGTACCGATTGCCTCCAACCATTTAATAACAACAACCACAATTCAGAGGGCATCGTGATAGCGAGCCACCCAGGTTGACGGCGGCCACATTGCGGACCTGTCTGACAGGATTCAGTTACTACCCAATTTCTAATCAAAGTATCCAATACAGTCCTACAGGAGGTCAATCGCAAACCCGAATACCTCAGTGTGATGTTAACGTCTCTGACCGCATCACTTGATAACGCTGGGGTTCAAATCTCATAACGGACATGAGCTCCTTGAAATGTTGACTGTAGATACGCCTTGTTGACTACTGAGTAGTAATTGAGGTCAGATGAAGCTTCCTGACTGTGGGGTCATCGAGATGCTAAGAATCAGGGAATGAAGACTGTTGGTACTCTGGCTAAAAATCATTTTCATTGAGGCGCATTTCTTTACTCTTCACCAATTGATATCAGTTAGAGAACCATTGAAAATCAACTCAGAGTACTGGATAGCCAGCTGTTTCATCCCACTAGTTTGAGAATCATCGTCAGTACGCACCTACAACAAGGGGTTCGAACCCAGGACCTTCCGGTTACAAGGCCAGCCAGCTCGTATACCATTCAACCACTGGGACCCGATTCAATGGCCCGTTCATGAATTCCAACTTCTACCAATTCGTGATTTAACGCGACCCCAACCAATATCGTCGGTGGGACATCCATCCACACATGTGACATCTAATTGGACCTCACTGGTCACAACTTCTCACTAGAACTAACTCCAGGAAACTCTATCCTGTAGCCAGTAGTCACTAGCGGGCATTAGATTAATTTTCTATAGTTTGGTTTGTAAGCGTTAGTTTTGTTTTTAGGAGTTTGATCACGGATTGATATCAGTTAGAGGTACGATTGGAAACCAACTGGGAGTACTGGAAAGAGACAAAAAGAGAGCAGTAACTTTGATCCCGTGTACTTTTATGTTATAGTCCAACCTTGGAAACTCAATCAACTTGGTAACTAATATATATATATTCTTTCAATTGTTTTTCAATTTTCCCTTTAGATCATATCATTACACAATCGTGTTGAAATGATCCTAGTCAATACAAGTGTTATACGTGAGTTACAAGGAAAGTTAAATTCGCTGAAATATTCTCACTTACAATTAATTAATCAATTTCATAATTTTAATCAATTAATATCTAATCAATTAGAATGTGTTCAGGTAATGTTTAATCGATATAGTGAACAATACACCATAACTACTGATGAGACACTGCGAGTACGAAACACATTAGAAGGTGAAGAGAAAGCACGAGGAGAAAGAGAAGAAGAAGATGTTGTCATAGTTGTCAACAATCAAAATTGGTGGTCAAATGAGCCTGACCTATCAACAACAAATGAGGCTTATTTGAAAGAATTATCTGAATTAAAGCTAAAATATGAGAATCTACAAGATCAGTTGTCTAAATCTGAAGAAGAATCACACGCATTGAAAGCTAATCTACAAGATATTGAAAATCAGTTGAAGTTATCGATTTCAGAGAATCAGCTGACCGATTTGAAAGAAGCGATAGAATTAGTCGATTGTGAGAATAGTGCTTATGTGAGAAGATATATGTTTAGCGCATATATTGATTATGTGAATCAAATTATACATGAACATAAAACTAGCTGTCGTCTACCGTATAGTTATCAGCCTAGTCAGGAACATACAGTACAAGATAATGTAAGTGTTGTTGTATCACAAATAGAAAATCAATATGATCAATCCGATTATCAATTATGCACATTGAATGAATCAATACATCGTATTAGTGAATTACATCAACTTCTCTTGCAACATCATCAACAACAACAACAAGAACAGTCGAGGAATCAGCGGCAGCAGCAAAGTAGCTTCCCCGTAGATATTGAACAAGATCAATATCCATTTAGTCAAGAAATCGATAAATTACTAGATGATGATAAAACGGAAAGTGTCACTTTGAGTCAAAGTGAATTCACTCAGAGATTGGGGCATGCTATAAATGTCATTTATGAAGAATTAATTCGATGTCAAAGACTTGTTGATAAGTTGTTGAATGAAAAAGCCAACCACTGTAATATTATCAGCCAACAAGCACATGAGATACAACAATTGAACACGAGACTGATAGCAATTCAGAACGATTCAACCAGACAAATCTATCCTTCAGATGATATTGCTCAACACTGGGAATACACTCAAACATATATACCCCATAAACCTGCAGAAGACAGTACTCCACGGAACGATATTCTCGACCAATTCATCGAAATTCAACGAGTATCGCCCTCCATGAAATCCACTAATCAACAGGAACAGACAGGAGTCACACATCTCGATGAACCGTCTAAACCCTCACTATCCGAATATAACGCATTGGACGAGATGTGTAGAGATTTGCAGCGTGCACTGGACACACGATCATCGGAGTTGGAGACAGTAGTTGAGAAAATGAGAGGATGTGAATCAGTGAATGCAGCGTTGAGGCGTGAGTGTGAGTTGTTGAAGCATCGTGTAGAGAAGTACACAAGGGTGACGACTGATCTGGAGAATGATGTGAGTCGAGCGAAGGCACTTCTGCCAGTAGTTGTGAATGAGCTGAGAGACTTGCGCATCGACTATGCAGATTGGTGTAGAGAACACGAAGAACGAGTTGGTGAGTGCATTGAAGCTGTTGGGACAGCACTATCAGCATCAGTTCCTGTATCATCGTCATCGGATGATGTTGGTGGTGGTGTGGTTGAACGTGTGGACCGTGATTGTGGAACGAGTGATTGGCCAGAGGAGTTGTTGGATGCTTCTGTGAGCGAAATGAGAAGACTGTGCGATTCGAACCGTGAGCTGTCAGAGGATCTGTGTAAGTACCGAGAATTGTGTGATAAACAAGCGTCGGAGATATCATCGATGCAGATAGCTTTGCGTGAAGCAGTTGAGCAAGCGTCATCGTCACACAATGAACTGGAGGCTTCTAGACAGGAGAAAGTGAGCGAGCTGTCAGAGTTGGAGAGACGACTGGCTGTTTCGAGAGAGGAGTGTTGTGCATTACAGGATGAAGTGAACCGACTTGAGAAGTCGATAGAAGAGAATTGTAAGACAGCGGTTGCAATAGCCAGTCGAGACTGGGAGTTGCACATAGAGCAAGTGACGAGTGAACGTGACACTGCGCTTAGAGAGTTGGAGGAACTACGTGGAAGACTGGATGCAGCAGAGAGTGTGAAGATTCGAGGTGTTGAAGAAGCAGAAGCACAAGCAGAAGCTGGAACAGTAGCAGGCGAAGAAGCGGTGAGGAGAGTGATGACAAGCGATGTGAGAACTGAGAAAGTCATCGAGTGTGTCATTGAACATGATGTTGCCTTGTCGTCAGGATTGACACGTGACTGGAGAGAGACTGTGAGCGTGGGAGTTGGTCATGATGTTGACGACGACGACGAGTTGATTGGCGGAACGGTAGTTGACGGTTGGAGCGACTACAAGTTGGAGTGGAGCGCTACTGGTGATGAGGACAAGTGGCCGGCGAGTGTACCGAGTAGTGTTGTATTTGTGGATGCAGGCACTCAGGTGGTGGTTAGTGAGTTCCCGTTGATCAGTGGTGATGAGAGTTTGTCAAAATCAGAGTCAGGTGTTGTTGGTGTGGTGGATGATGGTGTAGATGCGACTGGTGTTGTTGAAATGGAGGCGGTGGCTTCGGTGTCGGCGGCGGCGGCGGCGGCGTCAGAGGAGGAATCGCGTAAGTCGATGGACGAGCTACGTGCAGAGTTGGCCTTCTGCTATGACCAGATAGCGACGCTATCGAGATGTGTGGAGGAGAGCGGTGACTCGTTGAGAGATGTGCGTCATTTGTTGAGTGTGAAGGAGAGAGAGGTAGCTGAACTGGAGGAGGAGAAGCGTCGTTTGTCGGTGGAGGTGAGTGAGGGTCATGAGACACTGTGTGCAGAACGACGCGATTTGGAGATGCTTCGTGCGAATGTTTCTGCGTTGGAGAAGGAGATGGAGGTGATGACGAGGCGGCGACGGGATATTGAGAGTGGTGTATCAGATGGTGTTGTTGGAGAGGAAGTGTGTGTGCAAACGGAGATGGAGGATGTCTTCGACTTGGTGTCGAAGCTTCAGCTGGAAGTGTCTCGTCTGCGTAGTGCGCAATTGAATGTAACAAGTTCCATGGAAGTATGTGATAGGCTTCCTGTTTTGGAATCTTCGCCATGGATTGTTTCTGTTCCGCCTGCTATTTGTGTGAGTGAATCGTCGTCTTTTGTCTACCCTTCGGCGTCTGTTTCACTACAGGCCAGTAAACCTACATCAGATTCTAGCATGTCTATTCGAATTGTTCCTCCTGTTATTGATTCTCAGGGCTGTTTCTCACTTCCTTCTGAATATCAAAAGCTTCCTGCTGCTAGCGATGTTGTTTCTTCAGTCCCCTCATTTGAAATGACTCCAATTATTTCGTCGACTCTGGCTTCTTCTTTATCTAGTGACCTTGTCACGCATCGTGATTCACTTTCAGTTGTCTCCACATCTTCGTATATCTCTTCAGTTCCTTCGTATAAATGTGAAACAGTTGAAGCTAGTATCCCACCGCCTCCTGTTAGACACTTCTCTACTCACCCTATAATTGAAATTTCTAAAGAATATTCAATTTCACTACTGAAGACAGATGTCGGGGAAGCTTCTAATGTTGTTCTCAGTTCGCCCAGTAAATGGGATGTCGAGGATACCGGAATAAACCTAACCACCTCATTGGGAAACCAAAATGTCGTTGAAGAATCTGCCACAGATGAATCGAATCTTCTTATGTATCTACCGAAAGATTCAAGTATGATGTCGTCAACTAGTCAAATTTCCCTTGAATCTAAGGCCATCACATTTGATCAATCGACTGATGATGGAATGAGGAGGGATATGTGCTTAGAACCTGATACTTTGTCCAGTCGACAGCTTAAATCATCAGTCCCTGAAATATTTTTGACATTACAACGGCCACAACCACCAACACAACGATCTGCTCAAGATATTTTTGAAGAGACAGACAATATTTCTGAAATGTTATTCACTCCTTCAGTAGTAGTGAATACTACTGTCACTTTGGATCCATTGGGAGAAACGTATCAGAAAGCCTCAATGCCAGAGTTATTCTGTCAAGCAATAGAAAGCGACACTCATCTTCAAGATGAGAAAATGCTAATCAATTCACTTATACCACCACCACCTCGACTTCCTACAAGAGTCACTCTCAGTGATTCAAAGTTCCAGTCTTCAGTACATCCTAAAGAAGTATATAAGACAATTGTCCCTGAGGAGACTAAAACATCAGAGCCTACTAGACTATCATCCTCGGTTGAACCAGATAACAATGAAAGTCAATTCTACGCTAAGCCTACAGAATACATATCCAAAGAATTTAGAAGTATATACGACGGAGGGATAACACATCCTTTAGACATGATGGACGACACCACCAATGTGGTACAACCATCACAGATATTTAATCCATTAGGAGAAGAAGATGAACATCAGACAATTGAAATTCAGGCAGAAATACACCGAAGCGACATCGTGTCGTCGTCAGCAAGGCAATCGAGTAGTCCTCTACCGAGTGGAACAAAAGTTGATGAAACTCCTGCTTATGCATCTACGATACTTGAAACATCTCAAAGATGGAGTGATGAAATACCCACATTAGAAGATAATCAACGCACAAGTGACAAATTCACAAACTTACCATTCTCTGTAACACAAAACGATGCACCAAGCACCGAAAATATGAACCTACAACCAACAATAATAAATAATCAATTAGATATCAATCAAACCGATCAAGCATATCATTACCATACCAAAAATTACCACTACACTGAAGACAAAAGTACAAAATATACGCGAGATGAACAGCAAGCAGAAAGCCAGACAACAGAAAGAATACCGACCGAACAAACACCTACGAGTACCAAAAATAACCTGGAAACGATAACTGAAATAAACATATACAAAACAAAAATAATCACAAAAGAAAAGATAATTTCTAAGGAAATAACAGTGAACAAAATAACGACACCGGAGAAACCAATATATCCAGAAACCTGTCAAACACATACTATATCAGATAACGTTATTCAACAACATTCCGACGAAACCGAACCAGATATTCTTCCGGATCGACTTCAGCCACAGGCTAGTGACTCAAGTGTTGTGGGCGTTCCAGACGAGGAAGTGATCTCACCTGTTCGTGTGATTCAGAGTCAGACAAGACCAGTGAGTGAGGATGCAGAACTCGACGTGTTGAGTACAGATAGTCTGAGAGAGAGACTGAGGGATGCGATGAACAGAATCAGTGAACTTGAGAATGCCAAGGCAGAGCTCAGTGTGCGTGTATGTGAGCTGGAAGGTGTCGTTGTGTGTGACGACAAGTCGACGAGTGTGGGTGAGAGTTTGTCAAAGGAGGTTGAAGAGGCTGTCGCCTTATCGAAACACAATGAGGATCTGAAGAGAGAGGTGGACTTGTTGCGAAACAGTGTATCAGAACGCACGACACTGTTGGACGATGTGTGCGTGGAGATGAATGAGATTAGAGGATCACTGGGCTCCCTGTTGAGTCAGGTGAGAGATTTGCGTGCAGCACATACGGAAGCGAACGCCGATCGAGCCGACATGGCGAACAAACTGATTGAATATGAACGGGCTGCAGTTTGCTTGGATTCAGCTGCCGATGAACCGTCGAAACCTTCACTATCCGAATATAACGCATTGGACGAGATGTGTAGAGATTTGCAGCGTGCACTGGACACACGATCATCGGAGTTGGAGACAGTAGTTGAGAAAATGAGAGGATGTGAATCAGTGAATGCAGCGTTGAGGCGTGAGTGTGAGTTGTTGAAGCATCGTGTAGAGAAGTACACAAGGGTGACGACTGATCTGGAGAATGATGTGAGTCGAGCGAAGGCACTTCTGCCAGTAGTTGTGAATGAGCTGAGAGACTTGCGCACCGACTATGCAGATTGGTGTAGAGAACACGAAGAACGAGTTGGTGAGTGCATTGAAGCTGTTGGGACAGCACTATCAGCATCAGTTCCTGCATCATCGTCATCGGATGATGTTGGTGGTGGTGTGGTTGAACGTGTGGACCGTGATTGTGGAACGAGTGATTGGCCAGAGGAGTTGTTGGATGCTTCTGTGAGCGAAATGAGAAGACTGTGCGATTCGAACCGTGAGCTGTCAGAGGATCTGTGTAAGTACCGAGAATTGTGTGATAAACAAGCGTCGGAGATATCATCGATGCAGATAGCTTTGCGTGAAGCAGTTGAGCAAGCGTCATCGTCACACAATGAACTGGAGGCTTCTAGACAGGAGAAAGTGAGCGAGCTGTCAGAGTTGGAGAGACGACTGGCTGTTTCGAGAGAGGAGTGTTGTGCATTACAGGATGAAGTGAACCGACTTGAGAAGTCGATAGAAGAGAATTGTAAGACAGCGGTTGCAATAGCCAGTCGAGACTGGGAGTTGCACATAGAGCAAGTGACGAGTGAACGTGACACTGCGCTTAGAGAGTTGGAGGAACTACGTGGAAGACTGGATGCAGCAGAGAGTGTGAAGATTCGAGGTGTTGAAGAAGCAGAAGCACAAGCAGAAGCTGGAACAGTAGCAGGCGAAGAAGCGGTGAGGAGAGTGATGACAAGCGATGTGAGAACTGAGAAAGTCATCGAGTGTGTCATTGAACATGATGTTGCCTTGTCGTCAGGATTGACACGTGACTGGAGAGAGACTGTGAGCGTGGGAGTTGGTCATGATGTTGACGACGACGACGAGTTGATTGGCGGAACGGTAGTTGACGGTTGGAGCGACTACAAGTTGGAGTGGAGCGCTACTGGTGATGAGGACAAGTGGCCGGCGAGTGTACCGAGTAGTGTTGTATTTGTGGATGCAGGCACTCAGGTGGTGGTTAGTGAGTTCCCGTTGATCAGTGGTGATGAGAGTTTGTCAAAATCAGAGTCAGGTGTTGTTGGTGTGGTGGATGATGGTGTAGATGCGACTGGTGTTGTTGAAATGGAGGCGGTGGCTTCGGTGTCGGCGGCGGCGGCGGCGGCGTCAGAGGAGGAATCGCGTAAGTCGATGGACGAGCTACGTGCAGAGTTGGCCTTCTGCTATGACCAGATAGCGACGCTATCGAGATGTGTGGAGGAGAGCGGTGACTCGTTGAGAGATGTGCGTCATTTGTTGAGTGTGAAGGAGAGAGAGGTAGCTGAACTGGAGGAGGAGAAGCGTCGTTTGTCGATGGAGGTGAGTGAGGGTCATGAGACACTGTGTGCAGAACGACGCGATTTGGAGATGCTTCGTGCGAATGTTTCTGCGTTGGAGAAGGAGATGGAGGTGATGACGAGGCGGCGACGGGATATTGAGAGTGGTGTATCAGATGGTGTTGTTGGAGAGGAAGTGTGTGTGCAAACGGAGATGGAGGATGTCTTCGACTTGGTGTCGAAGCTTCAGCTGGAAGTGTCTCGTCTGCGTAGTGAACAATTGACGATGTCCATAGCTCTCGAGCTTTCCCAGTGTGAGTTGGACAGGAAACGTGATGAAGTGCAGAAGTTGGAATCACGCGTTGCGGCGGTGGAGGCGAGTCGATCCATACCTTGTGAAGGTTTGACGAGAACGCCTGATGTGACTGTTGATGAGTTGACGCGAGTCGACTATCCAGTTGAAGTGGAAGCAGCTGTTTTGTCTGGTCTTCCGGATAGGGCGTTAGTAGAGACTGTCGTGTGTGACACAGTAGGAGACATTGTTCCGGATCGACTTCAGCCACAGGCTAGTGACTCAAGTGTTGTGGGCGTTCCAGACGAGGAAGTGATCTCACCTGTTCGTGTGATTCAGAGTCAGACAAGACCAGTGAGTGAGGATGCAGAACTCGACGTGTTGAGTACAGACAGTCTGAGAGAGAGACTGAGGGATGCGATGAACAGAATCAGTGAACTTGAGAATGCCAAGGCAGAGCTCAGTGTGCGTGTATGTGAGCTGGAAGGTGTCGTTGTGTGTGACGACAAGTCGACGAGTGTGGGTGAGAGTTTGTCAAAGGAGGTTGAAGAGGCTGTCGCCTTATCGAAACACAATGAGGATCTGAAGAGAGAGGTGGACTTGTTGCGAAACAGTGTATCAGAACGCACGACACTGTTGGACGATGTGTGCGTGGAGATGAATGAGATTAGAGGATCACTGGGCTCCCTGTTGAGTCAGGTGAGAGATTTGCGTGCAGCACATACGGAAGCGAACGCCGATCGAGCCGACATGGCGAACAAACTGATTGAATATGAACGGGCTGCAGTTTGCTTGGATTCAGCTGCCGATGAACCGTCGAAACCCTCACTATCCGAATATAACGCATTGGACGAGATGTGTAGAGATTTGCAGCGTGCACTGGACACACGATCATCGGAGTTGGAGACAGTAGTTGAGAAAATGAGAGGATGTGAATCAGTGAATGCAGCGTTGACGCGTGAGTGTGAGTTGTTGAAGCATCGTGTAGAGAAGTACACAAGGGTGACGACTGATCTGGAGAATGATGTGAGTCGAGCGAAGGCACTTCTGCCAGTAGTTGTGAATGAGCTGAGAGACTTGCGCACCGACTATGCAGATTGGTGTAGAGAACACGAAGAACGAGTTGGTGAGTGCATTGAAGCTGTTGGGACAGCACTATCAGCATCAGTTCCTGCATCATCGTCATCGGATGATGTTGGTGGTGGTGTGGTTGAACGTGTGGACCGTGATTGTGGAACGAGTGATTGGCCAGAGGAGTTGTTGGATGCTTCTGTGAGCGAAATGAGAAGACTGTGCGATTCGAACCGTGAGCTGTCAGAGGATCTGTGTAAGTACCGAGAATTGTGTGATAAACAAGCGTCGGAGATATCATCGATGCAGATAGCTTTGCGTGAAGCAGTTGAGCAAGCGTCATCGTCACACAATGAACTCGAGGCTTCTAGACAGGAGAAAGTGAGCGAGCTGTCAGAGTTGGAGAGACGACTGGCTGTTTCGAGAGAGGAGTGTTGTGCATTACAGGATGAAGTGAACCGACTTGAGAAGTCGATAGAAGAGAATTGTAAGACAGCGGTTGCAATAGCCAGTCGAGACTGGGAGTTGCACATAGAGCAAGTGACGAGTGAACGTGACACTGCGCTTAGAGAGTTGGAGGAACTACGTGGAAGACTGGATGCAGCAGAGAGTGTGAAGATTCGAGGTGTTGAAGAAGCAGAAGCACAAGCAGAAGCTGGAACAGTAGCAGGCGAAGAAGCGGTGAGGAGAGTGATGACAAGCGATGTGAGAACTGAGAAAGTCATCGAGTGTGTCATTGAACATGATGTTGCCTTGTCGTCAGGATTGACACGTGACTGGAGAGAGACTGTGAGCGTGGGAGTTGGTCATGATGTTGACGACGACGACGAGTTGATTGGCGGAACGGTAGTTGACGGTTGGAGCGACTACAAGTTGGAGTGGAGCGCTACTGGTGATGAGGACAAGTGGCCGGCGAGTGTACCGAGTAGTGTTGTATTTGTGGATGCAGGCACTCAGGTGGTGGTTAGTGAGTTCCCGTTGATCAGTGGTGATGAGAGTTTGTCAAAATCAGAGTCAGGTGTTGTTGGTGTGGTGGATGATGGTGTAGATGCGACTGGTGTTGTTGAAATGGAGGCGGTGGCTTCGGTGTCGGCGGCGGCGGCGGCGGCGTCAGAGGAGGAATCGCGTAAGTCGATGGACGAGCTACGTGCAGAGTTGGCCTTCTGCTATGACCAGATAGCGACGCTATCGAGATGTGTGGAGGAGAGCGGTGACTCGTTGAGAGATGTGCGTCATTTGTTGAGTGTGAAGGAGAGAGAGGTAGCTGAACTGGAGGAGGAGAAGCGTCGTTTGTCGGTGGAGGTGAGTGAGGGTCATGAGACACTGTGTGCAGAACGACGCGATTTGGAGATGCTTCGTGCGAATGTTTCTGCGTTGGAGAAGGAGATGGAGGTGATGACGAGGCGGCGACGGGATATTGAGAGTGGTGTATCAGATGGTGTTGTTGGAGAGGAAGTGTGTGTGCAAACGGAGATGGAGGATGTCTTCGACTTGGTGTCGAAGCTTCAGCTGGAAGTGTCTCGTCTGCGTAGTGAACAATTGACGATGTCCATAGCTCTCGAGCTTTCCCAGTGTGAGTTGGACAGGAAACGTGATGAAGTGCAGAAGTTGGAATCACGCGTTGCGGCGGTGGAGGCGAGTCGATCCATACCTTGTGAAGGTTTGACGAGAACGCCTGATGTGACTGTTGATGAGTTGACGCGAGTCGACTATCCAGTTGAAGTGGAAGCAGCTGTTTTGTCTGGTCTTCCGGATAGGGCGTTAGTAGAGACTGTCGTGTGTGACACAGTAGGAGACATTGTTCCGGATCGACTTCAGCCACAGGCTAGTGACTCAAGTGTTGTGGGCGTTCCAGACGAGGAAGTGATCTCACCTGTTCGTGTGATTCAGAGTCAGACAAGACCAGTGAGTGAGGATGCAGAACTCGACGTGTTGAGTACAGACAGTCTGAGAGAGAGACTGAGGGATGCGATGAACAGAATCAGTGAACTTGAGAATGCCAAGGCAGAGCTCAGTGTGCGTGTATGTGAGCTGGAAGGTGTCGTTGTGTGTGACGACAAGTCGACGAGTGTGGGTGAGAGTTTGTCAAAGGAGGTTGAAGAGGCTGTCGCCTTATCGAAACACAATGAGGATCTGAAGAGAGAGGTGGACTTGTTGCGAAACAGTGTATCAGAACGCACGACACTGTTGGACGATGTGTGCGTGGAGATGAATGAGATTAGAGGATCACTGGGCTCCCTGTTGAGTCAGGTGAGAGATTTGCGTGCAGCACATACGGAAGCGAACGCCGATCGAGCCGACATGGCGAACAAACTGATTGAATATGAACGGGCTGCAGTTTGCTTGGATTCAGCTGCCGATGAACCGTCGAAACCTCACTATCCGAATATAACGCATTGGACGAGATGTGTAGAGATTTGCAGCGTGCACTGGACACACGATCATCGGAGTTGGAGACAGTAGTTGAGAAAATGAGAGGATGTGAATCAGTGAATGCAGCGTTGACGCGTGAGTGTGAGTTGTTGAAGCATCGTGTAGAGAAGTACACAAGGGTGACGACTGATCTGGAGAATGATGTGAGTCGAGCGAAGGCACTTCTGCCAGTAGTTGTGAATGAGCTGAGAGACTTGCGCACCGACTATGCAGATTGGTGTAGAGAACACGAAGAACGAGTTGGTGAGTGCATTGAAGCTGTTGGGACAGCACTATCAGCATCAGTTCCTGCATCATCGTCATCGGATGATGTTGGTGGTGGTGTGGTTGAACGTGTGGACCGTGATTGTGGAACGAGTGATTGGCCAGAGGAGTTGTTGGATGCTTCTGTGAGCGAAATGAGAAGACTGTGCGATTCGAACCGTGAGCTGTCAGAGGATCTGTGTAAGTACCGAGAATTGTGTGATAAACAAGCGTCGGAGATATCATCGATGCAGATAGCTTTGCGTGAAGCAGTTGAGCAAGCGTCATCGTCACACAATGAACTCGAGGCTTCTAGACAGGAGAAAGTGAGCGAGCTGTCAGAGTTGGAGAGACGACTGGCTGTTTCGAGAGAGGAGTGTTGTGCATTACAGGATGAAGTGAACCGACTTGAGAAGTCGATAGAAGAGAATTGTAAGACAGCGGTTGCAATAGCCAGTCGAGACTGGGAGTTGCACATAGAGCAAGTGACGAGTGAACGTGACACTGCGCTTAGAGAGTTGGAGGAACTACGTGGAAGACTGGATGCAGCAGAGAGTGTGAAGATTCGAGGTGTTGAAGAAGCAGAAGCACAAGCAGAAGCTGGAACAGTAGCAGGCGAAGAAGCGGTGAGGAGAGTGATGACAAGCGATGTGAGAACTGAGAAAGTCATCGAGTGTGTCATTGAACATGATGTTGCCTTGTCGTCAGGATTGACACGTGACTGGAGAGAGACTGTGAGCGTGGGAGTTGGTCATGATGTTGACGACGACGACGAGTTGATTGGCGGAACGGTAGTTGACGGTTGGAGCGACTACAAGTTGGAGTGGAGCGCTACTGGTGATGAGGACAAGTGGCCGGCGAGTGTACCGAGTAGTGTTGTATTTGTGGATGCAGGCACTCAGGTGGTGGTTAGTGAGTTCCCGTTGATCAGTGGTGATGAGAGTTTGTCAAAATCAGAGTCAGGTGTTGTTGGTGTGGTGGATGATGGTGTAGATGCGACTGGTGTTGTTGAAATGGAGGCGGTGGCTTCGGTGTCGGCGGCGGCGGCGGCGGCGTCAGAGGAGGAATCGCGTAAGTCGATGGACGAGCTACGTGCAGAGTTGGCCTTCTGCTATGACCAGATAGCGACGCTATCGAGATGTGTGGAGGAGAGCGGTGACTCGTTGAGAGATGTGCGTCATTTGTTGAGTGTGAAGGAGAGAGAGGTAGCTGAACTGGAGGAGGAGAAGCGTCGTTTGTCGGTGGAGGTGAGTGAGGGTCATGAGACACTGTGTGCAGAACGACGCGATTTGGAGATGCTTCGTGCGAATGTTTCTGCGTTGGAGAAGGAGATGGAGGTGATGACGAGGCGGCGACGGGATATTGAGAGTGGTGTATCAGATGGTGTTGTTGGAGAGGAAGTGTGTGTGCAAACGGAGATGGAGGATGTCTTCGACTTGGTGTCGAAGCTTCAGCTGGAAGTGTCTCGTCTGCGTAGTGAACAATTGACGATGTCCATAGCTCTCGAGCTTTCCCAGTGTGAGTTGGACAGGAAACGTGATGAAGTGCAGAAGTTGGAATCACGCGTTGCGGCGGTGGAGGCGAGTCGATCCATACCTTGTGAAGGTTTGACGAGAACGCCTGATGTGACTGTTGATGAGTTGACGCGAGTCGACTATCCAGTTGAAGTGGAAGCAGCTGTTTTGTCTGGTCTTCCGGATAGGGCGTTAGTAGAGACTGTCGTGTGTGACACAGTAGGAGACATTGTTCCGGATCGACTTCAGCCACAGGCTAGTGACTCAAGTGTTGTGGGCGTTCCAGACGAGGAAGTGATCTCACCTGTTCGTGTGATTCAGAGTCAGACAAGACCAGTGAGTGAGGATGCAGAACTCGACGTGTTGAGTACAGACAGTCTGAGAGAGAGACTGAGGGATGCGATGAACAGAATCAGTGAACTTGAGAATGCCAAGGCAGAGCTCAGTGTGCGTGTATGTGAGCTGGAAGGTGTCGTTGTGTGTGACGACAAGTCGACGAGTGTGGGTGAGAGTTTGTCAAAGGAGGTTGAAGAGGCTGTCGCCTTATCGAAACACAATGAGGATCTGAAGAGAGAGGTGGACTTGTTGCGAAACAGTGTATCAGAACGCACGACACTGTTGGACGATGTGTGCGTGGAGATGAATGAGATTAGAGGATCACTGGGCTCCCTGTTGAGTCAGGTGAGAGATTTGCGTGCAGCACATACGGAAGCGAACGCCGATCGAGCCGACATGGCGAACAAACTGATTGAATATGAACGGGCTGCAGTTTGCTTGGATTCAGCTGCCGATGAACCGTCGAAACCCTCACTATCCGAATATAACGCATTGGACGAGATGTGTAGAGATTTGCAGCGTGCACTGGACACACGATCATCGGAGTTGGAGACAGTAGTTGAGAAAATGAGAGGATGTGAATCAGTGAATGCAGCGTTGACGCGTGAGTGTGAGTTGTTGAAGCATCGTGTAGAGAAGTACACAAGGGTGACGACTGATCTGGAGAATGATGTGAGTCGAGCGAAGGCACTTCTGCCAGTAGTTGTGAATGAGCTGAGAGACTTGCGCACCGACTATGCAGATTGGTGTAGAGAACACGAAGAACGAGTTGGTGAGTGCATTGAAGCTGTTGGGACAGCACTATCAGCATCAGTTCCTGCATCATCGTCATCGGATGATGTTGGTGGTGGTGTGGTTGAACGTGTGGACCGTGATTGTGGAACGAGTGATTGGCCAGAGGAGTTGTTGGATGCTTCTGTGAGCGAAATGAGAAGACTGTGCGATTCGAACCGTGAGCTGTCAGAGGATCTGTGTAAGTACCGAGAATTGTGTGATAAACAAGCGTCGGAGATATCATCGATGCAGATAGCTTTGCGTGAAGCAGTTGAGCAAGCGTCATCGTCACACAATGAACTCGAGGCTTCTAGACAGGAGAAAGTGAGCGAGCTGTCAGAGTTGGAGAGACGACTGGCTGTTTCGAGAGAGGAGTGTTGTGCATTACAGGATGAAGTGAACCGACTTGAGAAGTCGATAGAAGAGAATTGTAAGACAGCGGTTGCAATAGCCAGTCGAGACTGGGAGTTGCACATAGAGCAAGTGACGAGTGAACGTGACACTGCGCTTAGAGAGTTGGAGGAACTACGTGGAAGACTGGATGCAGCAGAGAGTGTGAAGATTCGAGGTGTTGAAGAAGCAGAAGCACAAGCAGAAGCTGGAACAGTAGCAGGCGAAGAAGCGGTGAGGAGAGTGATGACAAGCGATGTGAGAACTGAGAAAGTCATCGAGTGTGTCATTGAACATGATGTTGCCTTGTCGTCAGGATTGACACGTGACTGGAGAGAGACTGTGAGCGTGGGAGTTGGTCATGATGTTGACGACGACGACGAGTTGATTGGCGGAACGGTAGTTGACGGTTGGAGCGACTACAAGTTGGAGTGGAGCGCTACTGGTGATGAGGACAAGTGGCCGGCGAGTGTACCGAGTAGTGTTGTATTTGTGGATGCAGGCACTCAGGTGGTGGTTAGTGAGTTCCCGTTGATCAGTGGTGATGAGAGTTTGTCAAAATCAGAGTCAGGTGTTGTTGGTGTGGTGGATGATGGTGTAGATGCGACTGGTGTTGTTGAAATGGAGGCGGTGGCTTCGGTGTCGGCGGCGGCGGCGGCGGCGTCAGAGGAGGAATCGCGTAAGTCGATGGACGAGCTACGTGCAGAGTTGGCCTTCTGCTATGACCAGATAGCGACGCTATCGAGATGTGTGGAGGAGAGCGGTGACTCGTTGAGAGATGTGCGTCATTTGTTGAGTGTGAAGGAGAGAGAGGTAGCTGAACTGGAGGAGGAGAAGCGTCGTTTGTCGGTGGAGGTGAGTGAGGGTCATGAGACACTGTGTGCAGAACGACGCGATTTGGAGATGCTTCGTGCGAATGTTTCTGCGTTGGAGAAGGAGATGGAGGTGATGACGAGGCGGCGACGGGATATTGAGAGTGGTGTATCAGATGGTGTTGTTGGAGAGGAAGTGTGTGTGCAAACGGAGATGGAGGATGTCTTCGACTTGGTGTCGAAGCTTCAGCTGGAAGTGTCTCGTCTGCGTAGTGAACAATTGACGATGTCCACAGCTCTCGAGCTTTCCCAGTGTGAGTTGGACAGGAAACGTGATGAAGTGCAGAAGTTGGAATCACGCGTTGCGGCGGTGGAGGCGAGTCGATCCATACCTTGTGAAGGTTTGACGAGAACGCCTGATGTGACTGTTGATGAGTTGACGCGAGTCGACTATCCAGTTGAAGTGGAAGCAGCTGTTTTGTCTGGTCTTCCGGATAGGGCGTTAGTAGAGACTGTCGTGTGTGACACAGTAGGAGACATTGTTCCGGATCGACTTCAGCCACAGGCTAGTGACTCAAGTGTTGTGGGCGTTCCAGACGAGGAAGTGATCTCACCTGTTCGTGTGATTCAGAGTCAGACAAGACCAGTGAGTGAGGATGCAGAACTCGACGTGTTGAGTACAGACAGTCTGAGAGAGAGACTGAGGGATGCGATGAACAGAATCAGTGAACTTGAGAATGCCAAGGCAGAGCTCAGTGTGCGTGTATGTGAGCTGGAAGGTGTCGTTGTGTGTGACGACAAGTCGACGAGTGTGGGTGAGAGTTTGTCAAAGGAGGTTGAAGAGGCTGTCGCCTTATCGAAACACAATGAGGATCTGAAGAGAGAGGTGGACTTGTTGCGAAACAGTGTATCAGAACGCACGACACTGTTGGACGATGTGTGCGTGGAGATGAATGAGATTAGAGGATCACTGGGCTCCCTGTTGAGTCAGGTGAGAGATTTGCGTGCAGCACATACGGAAGCGAACGCCGATCGAGCCGACATGGCGAACAAACTGATTGAATATGAACGGGCTGCAGTTTGCTTGGATTCAGCTGCCGATGAACCGTCGAAACCTTCACTATCCGAATATAACGCATTGGACGAGATGTGTAGAGATTTGCAGCGTGCACTGGACACACGATCATCGGAGTTGGAGACAGTAGTTGAGAAAATGAGAGGATGTGAATCAGTGAATGCAGCGTTGACGCGTGAGTGTGAGTTGTTGAAGCATCGTGTAGAGAAGTACACAAGGGTGACGACTGATCTGGAGAATGATGTGAGTCGAGCGAAGGCACTTCTGCCAGTAGTTGTGAATGAGCTGAGAGACTTGCGCACCGACTATGCAGATTGGTGTAGAGAACACGAAGAACGAGTTGGTGAGTGCATTGAAGCTGTTGGGACAGCACTATCAGCATCAGTTCCTGCATCATCGTCATCGGATGATGTTGGTGGTGGTGTGGTTGAACGTGTGGACCGTGATTGTGGAACGAGTGATTGGCCAGAGGAGTTGTTGGATGCTTCTGTGAGCGAAATGAGAAGACTGTGCGATTCGAACCGTGAGCTGTCAGAGGATCTGTGTAAGTACCGAGAATTGTGTGATAAACAAGCGTCGGAGATATCATCGATGCAGATAGCTTTGCGTGAAGCAGTTGAGCAAGCGTCATCGTCACACAATGAACTCGAGGCTTCTAGACAGGAGAAAGTGAGCGAGCTGTCAGAGTTGGAGAGACGACTGGCTGTTTCGAGAGAGGAGTGTTGTGCATTACAGGATGAAGTGAACCGACTTGAGAAGTCGATAGAAGAGAATTGTAAGACAGCGGTTGCAATAGCCAGTCGAGACTGGGAGTTGCACATAGAGCAAGTGACGAGTGAACGTGACACTGCGCTTAGAGAGTTGGAGGAACTACGTGGAAGACTGGATGCAGCAGAGAGTGTGAAGATTCGAGGTGTTGAAGAAGCAGAAGCACAAGCAGAAGCTGGAACAGTAGCAGGCGAAGAAGCGGTGAGGAGAGTGATGACAAGCGATATGGGGACTCCGGTGTTCGGCTACTCGACACATGATAAATCACTTTGTTCTGGTCTTACGCCGGTTAATTTTGATTCAATGAATATTGGCGTTTCAGGTGAAGCCCTCGTGTGTTCAGCCTCTATGGAATTTCCGCGTTTTTCTGTTTCTTTGCCATCACTTTCTCCCTCTGGTTCACGTTTTGTTTCATCCCCGTCTCAGTTACCCTTTTCTGTTATTCAACCTCGTGAACCTGATCAATTGTTTACATCTGGTCTTGATTCTGAACTTTCTCATTTACGTCGTCAATTTTCTAAAACTTCAATGTCTTTAATGTATGCCGTTGATTTGGTTGATTATTGTTTCAATCTCTTGTTGTTATTTACTCGTCTATTGACTGAAATCCTGCACAACTCATCGTCTTCCATTCTAGACAGTCATATGTCTTCCAATGTAATAAACAGTTTGAAAAATATTCTATCCATTTCAAATTCATCTTATTTTACTGAATATTTTGGTGATTATACTCAGATTTTATCAGAATTTACAAATTTATGTGATCTCATCACATCGAATCATCAATCCACATGTTCAATTTGTCATCAAATCATTGTGAACAACGATTCGTTGATTTTATCTAGTTTATGCGTGAATTGTCTGACAGATTTAGAAGGTTTAAATTATGCCAGTTTTAGAGAATTTATCAATTTGAGTAAGACGACTCAATATCCTAATGTCGCGTCTACTGATTCTTTTGATATACCCTCTGAACATCCTACAACTAACGATATGAATGATGAAATAAGTGAAGCTATCAGACAGTCACCTACTTACCTAGCTGTACCTATCAATGCCGAGGATGAGATTCGTGATACTACTCATGAAACTACTATCACTACTATTCCAAGTGAATTACTTCATACTATCCAAGAACTTGAGCATAAACTTTTAATCGCCGAATCAGAAAGAAATCGTTTAAATCAATTAATCGATTCATTATCAGCGTCAACGTCTTCACCTCAAGACACTGATGAATACAAACAATTACAACTTAACGATTCAAACATCAATAATACAAATAATAATAAGCATTTAAAATTATTTATTCATGAAGTACTTGAAGAAATTTATAAATATTTAAAAGGATCCATAGAAAAGTCATCCTCGTCTTCATCGCCTTCAATATCTTTCATTGAATCTATTCAAAAATTAATTTGTTTAAATCGTCAAGTGAATGATTACATTGACCTTGAAAGCATTTCCCGCCGTTTTGAAAATATAGAACAATCATTATTATCGAAGAGTTTAAAACAAAAAGACAATGGTGATGATATCTTGGAGATGCAAAAACGATTGGAACAAATGAAGTCAGATTATGAAAAGCTATGTTTTGAAAATATTTATTTAACCAAAAAAATCAATACACTATTATCAATTGATAATGAAGATAAATTAGATATTGGAAGAAGTATATTGCATTGTACAATAGAACAATTGAAACAATTGAATACAATGATCAGTAAATCAATAATTGATCGAAGTTGTTATCCACTTGATAGTATAGATGATACATTCAAAACATTGGATAATATTCATTTGACAAATAATTTAATGATGACATTAAATACCAGGGCATATAGATCAGAAATCGTTCAATGTTATCAATGTGTTAAACAGTTAATTGAAGAAAATTTAAAATTAAAGACTTTACAAGAATCAAAGCTACCCTCTCCATCAGATGTGGATGATGCTGATGATGGCGATACGCTACCGGCTTATCAACTTGATGACAATCCTCATGAACAATTCTCTACCCTGAAGACTTCCTTGTCAACCACTATGAATTGCTTGTTGAATCGTGTAGACGAATTAACTCAAAGAATTGATGTACTACAATTGAGAATTGAAAAATCTTCAAAACAACGTCAAGTTGACCGTCTTGAACAGCCTGAAGAGGACATGAATAACCGAATGTTAAAGGATGAATTAACTGCATTAAGAAGACGAGACATTGAATGGGAAGTTAACATTAATACCCTTTACAATTGTTTATCACAAGTGATCGATAAAGACAAAAGCATGGAGAAGACGATGAAGGATGGAGGAGTAAAACAGCAGCCCCAGGAGGCGGAAGTGGAGAACAATGTTATGAAAGAAGACGAAAAGTCCACAAAACAGTCTATTCATCATCCAAATGAAATATTACCACAATTTAATCAATACATCAATACTATACAAACACAAATGTCTAGAATAGCCAATCTTGAAAATCAATACAATGAACTTAATGCACAATTGAATCAATTATCCGAGGAATATGAACAAGCACGTTGTGAAGTTGAACAACTACAGACAACCGCGAATCAACAAACAAATGAAGCTGATAGATATACTAATATGTTAGATTATTTAGTAGCTAAAATTATTGATCTTTCAAGTGAATTACCTGATCCCATTTCATCTCTTGATGATGATGATGATGATGATAATCAGGATCATGATCATGATGACGGTAATCAGGATCAGGATCATCATGGATTAGATGTTATGCGCATTCGAAAATCTTCATCTAGTACAGATATTGAACTTATATTGATAAGAATTAAAAAATACCTTTGTGAGTATAAATCAATACAAGAAAGGCTGAGACAAGTTGAAGAAGAGAAGGCCGTGCTCATCAGTCAATTAGCAAAACAATATGACCAACCAGAAGTCGAAGAAGTAGTGGAAGAAAAGATAGAGATGAGTAAAGAAGATGTTGTTATCCATGAAGTACCCACACCTCTGCCTGTCTTTTTCAAAGAGAAACCTGTAGAAAAGGCTGAAACTGTCGGTACTGAATATCTTCAAATGATGTCATATGCTATGTCACCACCCCAACCACCTTCGTCTCCATCCTCTTCTCATAAAGATACTAAACCAGTTATCGATCAATTGTCTACTATAAAAGATGATATCACCCTATTAAAGAGTGAAACGATCAATATGATCGAAATTATGAATCAAAAACTTGAAAATACCATTGAATACACCTCAAAGAAAATATCTACTCATGTTGTTCTAGACCGCCAGCAAACATCTTCACCATCGTCACCTTTAGCGAAAAAATCACAGATATTATTCAACTTTACAAAAGACTTAACCACTACAGTGGCACTGGAACCGTCCATAAATAATCTCGTGGAAAGTCCGCTAGAAGTCATCTCAGAAGATGATCTCACCGAATCCCTGAATGACCTACTCAACAGGATAAAAGATACTTTAAAAGAGAGAACGTTAGATGGTGATATACATATTATTGATTCAAAACTTATGCACAACTACGTACTACTCATCAATAAATTAAGTAGTATGCTTCACCTTCCATATGATGATAATCTTTCAACATCCAATGAATCAGATCGATCCAATGCACAAATTGAAGAAATTCTCAATCGCCTACCAAATCTTTTAACGGATAAAATGAATGAATTATGCGAATATATTGAACAATTACTTATCGATTTAACTGACATTGAAGAAGCCGATCAATATTCTATAAAAGTCAACCAATTTTCAAATTATCTTATCACTAATTCATTAGAGTCTATAAAGCTTCCTGAAAGATTTATCCAACTGTATAAACAGCTTCTTCATCAGTCTGTATCAAAGACACTTGTCGATGTTTACTCCACTGGTAGTGGTAGTGGTGGCCAATTGGAGACTGCAGAAGAAGAAGACGTATCAAGAATTGAATTGGCTTCAATTCTGAGAAATATAATAAAGAGTTGTACAATCCATGAGAATAATTATCGACTATTACAAGTACAGTTATCGCAAGATGCTGCGGTATCATCACTCACTACTACAACTGATACACTCGATAATGATGAAATCGATACTGATCTATTCACTTTATCATTCAATGAATTAATTGACCTTCTATCACAGAAATGGTTACAATTTGATAATCGATTAAAAGAATTTATTGATTATATTAGAGAAGTGATCGCTAAACGAATCGATAATAAACCTCAACAAGAACAATTCATGGATTCAAGTGTTAAAAGAATAACAAAACATCATCATCAATCGATTTACAAAAGATATCGATCAAATTCATTTTCATACTCCCCCAGATTATCTTGTAATAATAATAAGCTGGTATCAATTAAGAATAAGAATAAATCAATGTTAACTTTGTCAATATCCACATCAGCAACCAGCTCATTACAGTATACATCATTATTAGAATTATTAACAGTTCTCGAATTATATACTCCAGCGTTTTTAATGTATATTGAACCAATGAAAGAGATGCGTTTAGCGTATCATTTAAGAATGGATACTTTGAAGTGGGGATTACATCAATTGAGGAGATATTTAATGCGCCTTACACCATCAACACCCTCAACAACAGCAACAACGATAACCACGACGACGACAACAACGTACACCGAAGAATTAAACACATATTTACAACGCATAAATACTTATTTACATGTAAAAGAATTATACACTAAAAAGGTGTTGAATGATCTACGGTCAGAGTTAATATCATTGAATAGACAAAAGCATAAATTATTGAAAAGAAAAGTGTCAAATGTCACGACAACAACAACAACAACAATGTCGACGACAAAAACAGTCGGTCTTCTGCCTATTCCATCAACATCTTCATCTACAACAAGTATTCTACCGACTGTTATCTATGAAGATGAAGAAGTTTTACAGGAGAAGTTGATTTATACAAAAGACAGGCTGAAACAAACTATACTTATTTATAAATGTATACAAGAATTGCTAAATTATCAATCCGATTATTATTATAATTATTATTATCACTATAATATAAAATCGATCGATAATGCTCAGGAGGTAACTGTTGATGATGATAATCATCGAGGTAGACGACGACTGAGTGGCACAAGGAGTACTCTTTGTCGTAGTCAATTATCAAATTACGCAAGCACAGATTATTGGGAAGGTGAGACTGATGATACTTACGACCAGAATCGTAATCTAAATCAATCACAAACTACTCTATTATATAATTATGATCCTGATGATATGAATCTATTGTATATTGGTAGTAGTAGTGGTAATAACGATCAGGAGCATCGTGATCCACATAATGAACTGGAATATGCTCTACGCCTGCTGCATATACGTGATACTGAGCTGTTGTATCTCATATCCCTTCAACATAAGAATAATAACACCGATACAGGATACAATAATCTAAAATTCAATCTGTCAACATCATCACGGTTGACCTCCCCCACTGCTGCTGTTCCTGCTGTTGCTTCTACTACTACTAACAATGATATCAGTAGTAGAGGTAGTAGTAGTCAATGGCTTAAAGAGAAATTGGATAAATTTATGCATTGGAATAATGTACAACCGATTGATGTGCATAGTATACCAATTCATCGTATTGAATTTAGTCAGCGTCAACACCTTCAGCAACAATCACAACAACAAATAATCGATATGATGACTACTACACCTAATCTTATGATGAAAAGTCATTTATCTAGTACAGATGATGAAAGATCAACTCCACTGTTTACAAGTCAATCATTTGATCATATGACGTATTATTATGAAGACGAAACAGATGTGAGTACTGCTCTTTCTTTTCATTATTTTCTATTATGCTTGATTTGCGCACCCATCACCAAGGTTTGAAATCATGACCTTCCGGTTATAAGGCCAGCCAGCTTGTTTGTATACTATTGAACCACTAAGACCCATGGCATCGTCGGTGGCATAGCGGTTAGGACGCTCACCGACCATGCACATGGTCCCGGTGTTCGATCCCCGACCGACGAGGCACTCCTTTACCTCGCTAAGCCAGAACTAATGCTGGTAAAGAGGAAAGGTTAGGCATGAGGCAGGCTAGCAACCCCATCCTGTAAAAATAATCACCACCGCGACAGAAACTTCAAGCCACTAGCTTAAAGGTCCCCTATGTTCCACTGGGGAAGGGGAAGGAAAACAGACTGGGACCCCCCGATTCAATGGCCAGTGCATAAATTCCAACTTCTACCAATTCATGATGCATTTAGCGCGACTGGCACCAACCAAATGGTCATCGGTGGGTGGGAAATCCATCCTCACACATGACATCTGGATGAACCTCACTGCTCGGTCACGACTTCTCACTAGAACTGACTCCAGGAAACTCCAACCTAGAGCAAGTCACTAGCGAGCATCAGATTAATTTTCTATAGTTTGGTTTGTAAGGTTTAGTTATTTTTTTATGAGTTGATCATGGATGGATATCAGAGGTAGAGAACACTATTGAAAACCTGGACAGCCAGCTGTTTCATCAGTCTGTTTTGGGAATCATCGGCAGTACGTACACCCCCCCCCAACTCAGGACCTTCCAGTTGCAAGGCAAGCTAGCTCATATACCATTGAACCACTAGGACCCCATTCGGTTCAATGGCCAGCCCATGAATTCTAACTTTTACCAATTCATCCTGGATCCGAACCCCTTGTTGTGGGTGCGTACTGCCGATGATCCCCAAAATAGTGAGATGAAACAGCTGGCTGTCCATTACTCCCTGTGGCTGGTTTTCAATGGTGATCTCTAACTCCTGATATCAATCCGTAGTCAAACTCGTAAAAATAAAACTAACCCTTACAAAAACCAACTATAGAAAATCATAGGAATTCTCTGATATCCCCTAACGTTTGTTGTCCACGTGGTGGGTGACCCACATACACGCACACGCACAAGCTTTTATTTTGTCCTTTCATGTAACTATCGGATATCCAACATGCTGGTTGACACTCGGGAGTTGCGATTCATGGGCCGTGTTTTTTCGGTCTTCTGAACTTATGTACAGTCCATCGTCATTTGTTTCTGCATATTTGTTGAGTAGGCGATAGATTTGCGACTAGTTCACTCCATCCGATGGAGTTAGTCGTCTCTTATCGTTTCTTACTCATGGATACAAAAGGCGCGTTTGTCATTCGCCTGCCAACTTACTCCATATCTGGGTTAGTAGACGTGATATCCGACTGGCTGTTGACCAGAGGACGTGTATCCTGATCAGCTGTTTGACTATGAGATATGGCCACTGAAAATGGAATACATGAAAAGGCCATTGAGCTGTCCTTATGTGTAGGCGCCTGCGTTCTATCTCCCGTGTTAAGTGGTATTATAAGGTGAACAATATTGAGATGAGGCATCGGTCAAGTGGTGCGTGAGGAGGGCGAATCAATCGACGAGTCGAATGGTCACATGAAACCATGAGAACTTAGCTTCTGCACTTCCCTCCAATGTTTTGTGGATCAGGCTTCTAGTCAAAGGCTCTATAGAAGGCACTGACCCTTTAACACAACCATCTGCTTCGGTTTGAGCTTTCGGGATGGTTGAGCAGTATTCCAGCTCTCACACAAATTATAGGATTTTACTTACCTCTATCTATCAAGGTTTCCGTGTAGCCAGATAGTAGTATCACTAGCTGCCTCTCTTCCTCACATACATACACACAATGAAGTGTAGCTATTGAATGGAAATACAAGTGATTACTGAATTTCATTTAGCTGGAATATTTCCTCATGAGCTGACATCAGTTAGAGAACCATTTGAAAACCACTTACTGGAGTACTGGACAGTTGTTTCCCCCGTCCTGGTTTGAGACCCTTTATCAGTACGCACGCACAGAAAGGATTCGAATCCAGGACCTTATGGTTACAAAGCCAGAGAGCTCATAGACCATTCAGCCACTAGGGCCTGATCCAATGGCCAACCAATGAATTCTAACTTCTGCTAATTCATGAAATGACGCAACTCCTTCGCAATGTCTTCTTCGATGAGTAACTGTCGTCAGCTTCAACCTACTATACCTTACTGGTCACGGCTTCCCGCTGGATAGGGCCTGTCGCTAGTAAGCATCACTGGGTGTACAAGCTCACCTTGTAACCAAAAGGTCCTAGGTTCGAACTCTGTGAGTGGATGAGTGCTGTGAAGGGTTCTAAACTAAGACAAAACAGCTGTCAAGTACTTTCTGTTAGTTTTCCAATGGTTCTCTAACTGATGTCAGCTCATCATTATGAAATCCTCCAACCAATCAAAACAAAAAAACCAATACTTGAGTTTCATTTTCCTTGAATGTGCAAAATTACACTTTACTTTACTTCTCTGTGTTTTTTTAATACTTGATTGTGTCTTTCTATTGTTGTTTGTTTTCCTTTCGTCTTCTTCTTCAAGATATACGAACAACATTTGTACACATTAATCCAGATTGCAATGAATAAATTAGATCAATTGAATAAAAGTTATACAGAACCCAAGAGACAATTATTATTATCCCCAGATCGTGAAGATGAACTCACTGAATTACTCGATAGAATGATTAAATTAATCCCATTAGAAGGTGGTCATGCTAGTCATGTGAATAAGACGGCAGATAGTGAATCAATTTATTCTCAGCTGCTCGGTAAACGTTTAACGACAACAATGGTAGGAGCGGCGGCAACGACTACCACTACCACAATAATGATGACAACCCCAGCTGCTATAACTGCTATCATGACTACAACTACGACGACAATGTCAGCAGGCCCATCGTCAACATCATCCTATTCTCATTATTATAAGCCCATCTCTGGTACCTGTGACTCTTCTGATCTTAGTTTAATGACGAATATGACTTATCCTTATCCAAAACGTGCAGAGAAAGCACCAATTCATGATTTAGTCGATTCTGTGGATCATTTAAAGAATTTACATGAGTTACGCAGTCTAGCTAAATATCTATTAGATCAATATCATATTGTTACAACTGAAGTAAGTGGTTTGTTTTTTTCTTTGTTTGTTTCGTTTCATTCTTCCTTTTTCTCTCTGAATCATTTCAACGTCACTGTCAAACATCGCGCGTATGCGTTTGTGTGTGTGTGTGTGTGTTCGTACCGATCGAGTCTGAAATGTCTTCACCAATTCCATATTAGTTTGTTTATTAGATGTATCACATGATAAGATCTGGCGTGGTATTTTGTGCTCCTGTCCATCCTAAGTAAAATACTATTGCTACATCATCCTGGAGAGAATCAAACACGTCGCCCTAGATGAAAAACTTCGACCGGAACAGGCTAGATTCAGGAGAAACAAGTCATGCATTGATCAAGTTGCAACACTAAAGATCATCACTGAATAAAGCCTGGAATGGCAGTCAGCTCTCCACCTTACTCAACTTCATTGACTTTCAAATGGCCTTCGATAGAACAGCATCGATCGAGAGGTGATTTGGTAACTACTTCGCTACTACCAAGGGGTGCCGCCAACAATTATACATCTCATCCAACAGTTGTACGACAATGCAGCGCATGCCAAGTAATCCACAACGAGAAACTCACGGAATCCTTCGAAGAAGTGAAGACGAGAGTAAAACAAGGTTGGCTGGCTGCCTAAAATCTCCAGTGATTTCTTCAATGATGGAAAATGGGACAGACAGCGGGCAACGAGGAGACAGGCATAAAATGGACCCACATAAAAAACTTGACCGATCTGAATTTTGCCGATGATGATATGTGTCTGATTTCCCATAAACTGGAAGATGTACAAGTGAAAAGCGACAAGTTGGCAGAAGAAGCATTCAGGAAATATAGGGAGGACTTCAGGGGAAAAGAGGTAACAGAGGTGATGAAGATTCCTGGCCAACAGCAACATCAACAATAATAGACAACAATCAGTGTAAATGGAATAAATCTTAAAGAAGCAATCTCCTTCACCTACCTACCTACCTGGGAAACGTCTTTCCAACTACAGGTGGGCGGAACTGATGAGGATATCAAAGCAGCGAGGATCGAGAAAGCAAGGCAAGCTTTCATTACTCTGACCAAGCCTGTGTGGAGATCAGCAACACGCAGCATGAAAAATAGGATCCGGTGTAGTGAGTGGTATAGCTGAACTATTCTCTACATTTATCATCTTATTCGGGTCAACTAATCTATATTTTGCTAGGTTTTCATGCTCGGCTAGTCTGATTGCCCCTGTTCTACTAGTTTGACCTATGTGTTTGACCTGACAATAATCCCAGCAGGGCATTAGATAAACTAAATTGTTTTGTTTTAAAGGCTCCACTGGCAGGATCCTTTAACCGACAAAGCTTGTTTCTAATTGAGTTTGTGGATGGTTTGAATGCCAGTCACTTTTATTCCTGCCCTGTTAAGAATTCTCCGGCGTAAGGCTTCCGAGGTTCATTCCTTGTATGGAATTACTACTGATGATTTAGATTCTCTATTGTTGGTGTTATCATTATCTTGCTCACGTTTGACATGTATGTCGTCATTAATATCACTATTATTATTAGGCGGTTGGTTGAAGGCAATTGGCTGCATTCTTCGGATGTAGCTTACATTCCCTAATCGGCACTTACTACCGAAACCCATTTATTGTGGTCTAAACTCAGAGGATTGATCTTTGCGTGTTCTGCTGTGTTGTATAACTGTCCGACACTTCTTTGACACAAACTCACAGTCATAGAACTCTCTAAGGATAGCAAAAAGACAGTTATTCGTCGTAAGATCTATGGGGCTCTGTTCAACAACGGTAATATCATAATATCATCGTTAACGAGTATTTGTCCTCATTCTGGAATGACTTGGTTAGACTCCACTGGTCACGTGACTTCCCACTAGAATTCCAGTCAACTTTATCCCGGAACCAGTTACTAGTGAGCATCAGACAAATTGAGCAAAGTTCAGACATTCATATCAACAGTGTATGTGGCCAGAGAAGTTACCACCAACTGAGCTATTCGGGCTCTCAATTGGTATCTCCTGTAGGACTTTGATGGATACTTTGACTGAACACTAGGTAATAACTAATTTTTGTTAACAAACATATCGCCACTTATAGTGGGAATTTGTGACCAGTGGGGGGTCGGGTGTGAGGACAAATACTCGCCAGCGATGACATTCTCTGGTGGTTGTGCCGTATGATGAATTTGCAAAAGCTGGAATTCATGGACCGGAGGCTATTGGATAGGGTCCCAGTGGCCTAATGGTCTAAGAGCTCGCCTTGTGACCAGAAGGTCCTGGTTCCAAACCTCAATGGATGTGCACTACTGAAGAGTCCCAAACGATGACGAAACAGTTATTTGTTCAGTACTCCTAGTTGGTCTTCCAATGGTTCTCTAACTGATGTCAGTTCATGATGAAATCCTGAATCCAGTCTAATCCCTTCAAAGCAACACTTGAAGATGTGTATTGTGTTAAATATGATATACGTTAGAGTAGAGCCGGATAGAAATGAGGATCTAATTGAAAAGTAGATATTTCTTACCTTTCAATCATATTGATTCCTAAATTTATTGATTTGTTTATTTTGGAGTTTATCTAATCCGTTTTTTCCCTCTCGGACTCCTATTGTTTCTTGTTTGTTTGTTTTTTTTTTTATCAAAATTAGTTGGAATTACAATCTGATACAAATTGGTGTTTAAGACAACGATTAAGCAATGCCAATAGTCAATTGGATCGTTTAACTGATCTACTGAATAAAAGTAGTCGAACATTTCAATCGATTGATGAACGGCTAACCGCAGAAATACATAAACATTCAACGCTAACAGGTAATTATTACACGTGTATACTATTGCATATTATTTGGTGTTACTTTCATATCTTCCTTATTTTTTTCCTTCACGTTCCCCAGTGGAAAATAGGGGACCGTCAAGCTAGTGACTTGAAGTTTCTTTAGGAGTGGTGATTATTTTTACAGGATGGGTTTCCTAACCTCATGCCCAACCTTTTCCTCTTTACCGGCATTATTTATGGCTTAGCGAGGTAAAGGAGTGCGTCAGGGGCCGGGGATTGAAACCCGAACCATGTGCATGGTTGGCGAGTGTCCTAACCGCTATGCCACAGACCCACATCTTCGTTATTTACGAATATTATTTGACATTGCCTCCCTCCACCCTGTTTTGATTGTTGATTTCATCATTGGATCAAAACACCTCAGTCCCATGTTGGATATACCCGTGGTTGGCGAGCGTTCTACCGCTGGACCACCGACTGACGTTCATATTTTGGTGCTATACTTATTTTTCGTTTGATTTCTTTAATACTTATTTATTTTCTTATAGGATTGCATCATGAGCTGACAGCGGTTAGAGAACCATTGGGAAACCAACTGGGAGTACTGGACAGCCAGTTGTTCCGTCCGACTACTTTGGGACTCTTCAGCAGTACGCCGTGCCCACCACAAGGGTTCGAACCCATGACCTTCTGATTACAAGGCCAGCGAGCTCGTAGACCATACATTCAGCCACTGAGACCCGATCCAATGGCCACCGGTCCATGAATTCCAACTTCTGCCAATTCATGATATGGCGATACCACTTGCGAATGTCACACATCTCGGTGGTGAGTATTTATCCTCACACCTGACCACCTGTCGTGACTAGTAGGGTATAGCAGTTTGGGTGTAAGAACAAATACTCGCCACCGATGACATTCGCAAGTGGTCGCGCCATATCATGAACTAGCAGAAGTTGGATTCATTGGCTGGCCGTGTAACCAGAAGGTCCTGGTTTCGAACCCTGTCGGTAGGTGCTTAGTGGTGAAGAGTCCCAAATTAGTAGGACGAAACAGCTAACTGTCCAGTACTCCCTGTGGCTGGTTTTCCAATGGTTCTCTAACCGCTGTCAGCTCATCATAATGAAATCCTGTAACCAATCAATCAAATCTTTACAAACTAATACTTGAAAAACTTATTGATTTGTTTGTTTTCCCTCTATTTTTCTGTGTGTTTGTGTGATTGTGTGATTTAGAACAATGTGATGCAGCACGTCGAGATACACGTCGAGTTGTACATACTTTAAGTGAAATCAGTCAACGGCATAAACCGACAAGTGGTCAACGGTTAAATTTTGTTCCAGATTCTTCAGAATATTTGGTAAGTTAGTTAAACATGTGAGAGAAAATTATTATTATTATTATTATTATTACTATAATGATGATTATTGATTTTGCTTTTAGTTTTTTTTTGCGTTTTTCTTTATAAATGTATTGATTATTTCGGAGAAAGAAAAACTATAATTAAAATAAGATAGCGGTGTGTGAATAGGTGGCCTTGTCTTGTCTCTTGTTCTTGTCTCCCCTCCTGCCTCTCCCACCTACCTATCTATCTATCTCTTTCCCTTCCTCCTCTGGCTGCTCCTAGACTGTCTTTCTTTCTTCCTGCCTTTTCTCCCTCCTTTGCTTTCTTTCTCTCCTTTGTATATATAAATCGGCCTAATCACTTACACCGGAGATGCTTCGCAAAAACTGATTTCTTGGCTGCCCTTGAATCATTCATTACTCAAATCATCATCAAATTTGAACAAGGAAACACAGGAAGAGATACGCCAAACAAGCGTACCAACGGTCAAACAGAAAAAAAACAACCTACACACACCACTCAACTCAACTCTCAAGAACTAAAAGCCCTCTAAAAAGCTGAAAAATAGGAAGGACATCGTCATTTTTACCAGCCCCCGATAAAGGAAGAACAACAGTAGTCAGTAGACAGAGAAGAATACACCAAGACGCGAGGATGTATATCAACAACTCCCAATAAATCTCATACAAACATTGGACAACTGCATCCAAAGAACCTTAAACAAGCTCCCCAAAAACTGGATAGATCACAAAACAAGACCAATGACGAATGAAATCTAATGAACCAGTCCTACTACCCCGATTCAACGGCAGACCCAAAATACACAAGCTAAATATCCCGTTACAACCAATTGTATCACTCTCAGGAATTCCAACATATAATTTATATCCAAAGAATTATACAGAAAACTGAAACACCTAACGGAATCTCCTACTCATATCGTTGATTTTAACAGAATCATTGAATTGACAAAGGTGTGTCTCTGTGTATTCGTATTCTAAATTATTGGAGAAATTGTAAAAATTCTGGAGTCTTGTTGAGAAGTCGTGACCGACCAGTGAGATCCATCCAGATGTCATGTGTGAGGATGGATTTCCCACCCACCGATGACACATGGGTTGGTGCCAGTCGCGCTAAATGCATCATGAATTGGTAGAAGTTAGAATTCATGGACTGGCCATTGAATCGGGTGGGGTCCCAGTGGCTGAATGGTATACTACTAATAATAATAACTGACGAGGCTGTGAAATTACATCGATTGAGTGAGATGGTTAGGACATGTGTTACGTATGCCTAGTCATCGCTTTCCTCGACGGGCAGGGCAATGGTAGCTGACATAGGGTCAGGCTGGAAAAGAGCTGCTAGTGGTGGCCAAACCAAAACATGACTTCATCAGTCAATGAAATCTACAACAGTTAGTTGAGACCAGCCACGTAGGAAGGTGTAGACTTCCTGGTTGGGGTCCTTGCGATGGTAAAAGCCAATGGCTGGAAACTATCGTTGATATGGCTTAAAATCGTTCTCAATGGCTGGCTAACGCAGATGGATCCACTCCTTGTGACTTGTGATTTTCAATGAAACTATATTCTTCTTCAATATTACTATTCCTTTGTCTCACACCTCTGTTTACTGTCTCTTATGTGCATTTCTTCTACTTTCTTCTCTTGCTTTGTGTGCTCAACATGGAGAATGAGTGTGGCGACTTGAACTGCTGCGCATCTGTGCAAAGTTCTATGTCGAAAACAGGTAGACATACAGATAGATATGACATTTTGAATGTCATCTGAGAATTAACTTGAAGTAATTTTTTTGGTGGATGACGATGTCTAACAATGGAATGATGTGTGTGTGTGTGTGTGTGTTCGGAGCTGAAATGTTGTCAATACAGGCTGAATGTAACATTTCGAGCCAATCAGTCGACGAGAAAATACAAAATTGAATTAGAAACAAACACCAACTGACTCCAATTCTCAACACGAATATGTGAATTCAATCAATTCTTCTATACGGGTCAGAAATTTGGTCAGCGCATCACAAGAAAGATTTCCAACAGGCTACTGCAGACGCCTGTCAACAACTGCCACCTTCTCTGGCTCCACGCAGAAAGAATTAGCAACAAGAAACTCTGCAGTGGAATAAACCAACCAAGAACCAATTGTTCAACAAATATTATTGGAAGAAGAAACACTGGAGATGGATAGGGCATTCGCTGAGGAAGCCATCCAATGAAATCGCGCACAATGCTGCATGCCATCTCTGGAGTGGAATCCTAATGGAAAGCACGCGACGAGTGAGTCGTCTGTGCGAGGATAACATGGAGGCGATTTTATGCCAAGGAGGAGGAGATGAGGGATTATGGGCAACCGTGGAGCCCACCAACTGAATAGGACAGCTGTTAATAGAAGAAAGTGGTGATGTGTTTTTGAAGCCCTATAATGTTCCACTTGGATCCCAATGGATTAATAATGATGATAATAACTGACACACCCGTTTTCCAAATGGTAACTGTCATCGCTCAGGTCGTCTAGTGGATGATAACGCTTTGATGTTTGAAACAGTGTATTATTATTATTATTGTTCCCTTGGGTTCCTAGTGGAACATCCGGCTTCAACTGCGCGTCTCCACTTGCCACTTCTGTCTTCCTTCTGCTGTACTTTTCACCTCCATCCGTCCATGTTAGTCCATACTCTTTCAACTCCCCTCTCTTTACACGATCTCCCCCATATCACCCTTGCACTGGCGTCCCACTCACCACTTCCCATTGTGTCGGATTCCACTCGAGAAATGGCCTGACACTCGCGCGATGTCACCCAGCGGTGGCTTCCTCAGTGAGCGACTGTCCAACCCATCTCCACTTTCTCGTGCGTATTTGTTGGTCGGCGATTGGTTCTTGTTTTGTTTGTTTGTTCCCATAGCTGGTTTCTTGTTGTTGGTGGTGATTCTTTCTGGCCCGGCCATCTGATCTTCAGTATAGAGCCAGCGAAGACAGTTGTTGATAAAGGTCTGCAGTGACCTGTTGGAAATATTCTTTGTGACCCACCCGCCAAGTTTCTGATCCGTCCATATAGAAGAACCGACTGAGTTGACGTTGTTTGTATTGAAAATCCGACCGAATTTTGTTGTTGATGCTGGCTGAGTGACGAAGATTTCCAGATTGGTTTCAGGTTGGTTGATGAATGTGTTTCTCGCCCCCCACCCGATTCTCGCTGGATTTGACATCCTCGTGTGTTCCGACTGCGTGTAGTTGAGACAATGCTCCCTGGATAAGTGAAGTGAATGAAGTAACCTCTTTGAAACAATGAGAGTACTGATATTCGATTTACAGTGGAAGGCACACCATCACTCACTCATTCACCCACGCACTTACTCATTAGTTAGTGAAGGGAATGCAGCTGCATCCACTAGTGTTATCGAGTGCAACCAAATAGAATGAAATGTAGCACACACGACCTGATGGTGGGATTCCTCTGCTAATCTCCATCCATCAAAATTACCCAAAAAAAACAAAATATTTTTTTTCGTTCAACAGAAGGAATGTGAAAATTCCACTTTCATTCATTCATTCATTCATAAAATTGAACAAATATTATTGGTGATGTGAACAACTACTAAAACCCATCACATGAATGATGCGTATATAATAAACACACACATATAGATTCAATAATAATAATAATAATAATTAATTTATGAATTACTAGTCATAAGTTTTATCAGCTGTCTGACAGGAGAATGTAAAGTGATATATATATATATTTCGAAATTTCTAAAGTGTTTAAATAGTGTTACCGCAAAAACAAAAAAGAATTGTAAACAGAAATGAATCTTTAGGTTACAGGATTTCATCATGAACTGACATTAGTTAGAGAACCATTGGAAAACCAGCCACATGGAGTACTGGACAGCCAGGTGTTTCGTCCTTGTTTGGGACTCTTTATCAGTACGCACCGACCCACACGGTTCGAACCCAGAACCTTCTGGTTACAAGGCGAGCTGGCTCTTAGACCATTAAGCTACTGGGACTCGATCCAATGGCCGCTGAACCATGAATTCTAACTTCTGCCAATTCACGAAATAGTGCAACCGCTGCTAGCCAATGTCTTCCGTGGCGAGTATTTGTCCTCACACCCGACCCGCTCTACCCTACTGGTCACGACTTCCCACTAGAACGGCAGGTAAATACCTACCTACTTGCCTACCTGAATAGGGCCAGTCGCCAGTAAGCATCTCATTGATATCCAAGTATTGGTTTGGTTGATTAATCAGCCAAATCCCTACAAACCAATACGTGAATCTTTAGGTGTTTTTGTTTTTCGTTGCTTATCGTGTGTGTAGGTAGGTGGGATGTCTTCACGAACGGGGATATTAGTAGTACCAGCTAGCCAATAACCGCTTGCAGATATATTCATTTTATACGGAAGGTGGGGAGGGGCCAGTAGAGTTGGTAGAATATTCATTTGCTAACCACCGACCCATGTGGTCCACGTCTCACCCCCCCTTCCCCCGCAGTTGGTGCCGGTAGGTAGTAAGACTGATAAAAAAAAGGAAAGTTGGGCAGGTGTGTGAGGTTAGCGATCCCACATGTAGAGAAGGTTTGTAGCTCAAGGTGGATGATTTGCAGTTAATAGTGTTCTCTGAGGAGCTGGTTGGTTTGGTTGCGGAGATTTCGTCTATATTAACGTGTTTGTTAATTGCATATTCGTTTGAGTACCAGGCTTTGGGAATTCCCTGACTGCACTTTTGGTGTTTCCTCTGTCTAAGATTTCGATATTATCCCAATCAGATATGCCATCTAATAAAAAGTAAATCACATGTGACCAGAAAGTTTAAAATCCAAGTCAATAGAAAATGGTCAATACACGTATGAAAAGATGGTTGTTACCGGGAGACGCAATTCTATTCACCACTCATGAAGAAAAATTTAAATCATATCACTTTATGTTAAATATTTAGCTGAAAAGGGATGTTGTCCAGAGGGTGGATGACGAAATCTCCGCAGCTAAACCGACCAGCTCCTCAGAGAACACTATTAATTGCAGATGATCCCACACATATGTTGCCGAAACTTCACAACGCAAGCTTTTGGAGCCTTGCATTCCAGTGGGAAAGTAAAAGAATAAAATAAATAATAATAGAGTGGAGTGGAACTGTTGGTGTAGTTTCTAGTTCAATGATGATGTACTTCATGGAAGACAAACGAAAATTCTACGACACACTGGCCGGAAACTGAAGTAGAACAGGCAGGCTGCAGGTAAAAGAGACCTCAGAACAGTATATCAGATAACCATGTCTCTATACGGGAATAGATCAACCCAGGCGGTGAAACCAATCTGGAACAAGCTGGATTCAGGGAAAGCAAATCGTGTGCGGAGCGAATTGTAACTCTATGCATCGTCATCATCACAGAACAAAGCATAGAATGGCAGTCAACTCCGCCTCCACGTCAACTTTCTTCATCAACTTGGAAAAGGCCTCTGACAGTGCAGTGTTGATCGAGAAGTAATTTAGAAACTGCTTCATCACTATGGCGTACTGTGCCCTAAATCTTTACCAACCTCATTCAACAGCTGGCTATATGACAGTGGAACGCCTGAAGAAGTTCGAACCAGATTGCCGAACGAAACGTTGGAATTAATCATTTGAATTTCGCTGGGATTTTACAAATATAACTTTATAAATGTCTACTTCTCACTCAGCGCTCAATTATTTTGCAACTATCCAGTCAAATCTTGATCACAGTTCATGTGAATTATTTTGCAATCGAATGAAACTTCACTTGCGCCTAAAAAGAAACTTTACATGAACTTGGATTTCAGGGGAGAGTTAACAAGCGATATTCTCAAGAGAAAGATCACATCATCTCTGAGAACATTCTTTGCAGAGAAGCTAAGAATAGCATTCACCAGTCGCCTAAAGGACAAGATCCCGCATCTGACCATTTCTATGTGCATATATCAGTTCACCTGCTGCTGTGGAGTCAGCCAAGTACATCGGTCGTTCGACGCTCACCCTATCCAAGAGGATTCAACAACACTATCCAGGATGGTTGCGAAAAGGCAATACTGGTGCAATAAGGAGTGCGATAATTGAACACCTGGTTAACACTGATCATTCCATTTCAACAAACGCCTCCTGCTTCAATGTAGTCTACAAAGTGGAGAATAACGTACCAAAGGCAATACAGTTTCGTCTTCTTTGTATCGCTGAAGCTTTGGCCATTCACATAGAAAAATCGGGGCCTGTGTATACAAAAAAGAGAATTACTGAACCACGTCTACTGTCATGGTAACAACTTTGTTGATTTTGATGACTTAATTTTGTTTCTTTTCCTGTTCTTTATTTTGCTTATAATTCTTGTATTTATTGAGAACTCTTGCGTAATCTCATATTCTGTACTTTGTTCTTATGTGCATCCTGAGTAAAACTCACTCATCAAACTATTCGTATTATTATTACATAACTTCTTTTTTAACAACTGTTTTTGACAACTCATCACCTACCTTTGTTACTACCCTAATTTCATTAACATCTAATTTTTTTTGACTGATTTTATATTACGTAACTCCAATTACCAATCTTCACCTGTTTAGTTGAAATAACCAATTGTAATTTTGTTTGACAAACTTATTGTACATATACATACAAAATAACCCACACATATATTTGCGATTGTACAGCTAAGAAAATGAATTCGCCAGCGAAAAGAGACCATTGAAAACCAGCCAGGGAGTACTGGACAGCCGTTTTGTCCTAGCTTGGGACTCTTCATCAGTATGCACCCACCGACAGAGTTCGAACCCAGGACCCTTAGCCAATGTCTTCCGTGGCGAGTATTTGCCCTCACACCCGAACTGCTGCACCTTACTGGTCACGACTTCTCACTAGAACCCCAGGTAACTGTCATCTACCTGAATAGGTCCAATCGCTAGTGAGCATCTCATCAATATTTATGTGTTGGTTTGTAAGGATTTGGTTGGCTAGGGGTCCCGCTATGTATTGAATTGGCAGAAGTTAGAATTCATGGTTCGGCGGCCATTGGATCGGGTCCCAGTGGCTTAGTGGTCTACGAGCTAGCTCGACTTGTAACCAGAAGGTCCTGGGCTAGAACCCTGTGAGTGGGCGGGTACTGCTGAAGAGTCACAAACTAGGACTGAGGAAACATCTGTCCAGTACTCCCTGTGGCTGGTTTTCAATGGTTCTCTCTCTAACCAATGTCAGCGCATGATGAAAATCCTGTAACCAATCAAATGAATCCCTACAAACCAACACTTAAACATAGATATTAATTAAACAGTGACAAAGGTAAATAAAATAAGGATAAAGTCTACAAATGATGTCAAAAGAATGATGTACATTCTAAGAGAATACTTAGTTGAAGCATCCAAATAAGTATTATTATTATTACTATTAATAATAGTATAAATAGATTGTTTAATATGAATTTCCTGTTTTACACTCTGTCTAATATAAAAAATATTCTTTTATGCTGTATGACAATGTTTTGTTTTGTTTTGTTCTTGTCCAATTTGTTGTTTTTTTAATTTAGATGAGAAGTGGTCCATCATCATCTATTCAAACAATGGAGAGTAAATCTGCCTACAAGATGAAATCAAAATCAAAACCTCAAATGCCACAGTCAACAGCATCAACATCAATACAGTCAAGAATTAGTGATCCTGACTTCTTTGTATTGAATAGAGTATATGTTCCATTTAGAATGATGGTAAGAGAGTTTAATGTGCTGTCATTTGTGTCTGTGTGTGTGTTTCTTTGCGTTATTAATACTATTATGTATTATTATTATTATTGTTTCCTTTAGTTCCTAGAGGGAACATAGGGCCTTCAACTGTGTACGTCTCCATTGCTTCCAGGGTTTTATGTCAACGTTTTCACGTCTGCTCACATTCCTTCATCTCTTCTTACAACATCATCTCCTCCACTCCATGTCACACTCGCACTGACGACTAACTGACTTGCCACTTCTCATTCGGGTCCCATTCGAGCTATGGCTTGGCGTGTGATATCACTCACTTGATTGTGGTTTGTTTTCTCAGAGTATGACCAGCCAATCCACCTAACTCCATTTCTTCCTGGATGCATATTTGTTGCACAATTGGGTTCCTCGTTGATTGGTTGGTTGGTTCGCTCCCAGAGATCTGTGTTGCTGATCTTTTGTGGACGGACGATGTATTATCGCATCACATTCCAAGCAAACTTTTTATTTTATGGACACAATTCGATAGAGAATCTTTAGGGATTTGGTATTTTTTTATGGACGAGTTAGTTTCGCAGTGTGCTTGATGTTTTGAAGAAAACTCTGACGTCGAGCTTTTATTATTATTATTATTGTTCCCTTGGGTTCCTAGTGCCATTGGAACATAGGGCTTCAACTGCGCGTCTCCACTTGCCACTTCTGTCTTCCTTCTGCTGTACTTTTCACCTCCATCCGTCCATGTTAGTCCATACTCCTTCAACTCCTCTTCACACGATCTCCTCCATATCACCCTTGCACTGGCGTCCTACTCACCGCTTCCCATTGTGTCGGATTCCACTCGAGAAATGGCCTGACGCGCGCGCGATGTCACCCAGCGGCCTCTCCAGCCAAGAGTGTCCAATCCATCTCCATCCACTTTCTCCTGCATATTTGTTGGTTGGCGATTCCTTCTTGTTTTGTTTGTTTGTTCCCATAGCTGGTTTCTTGTTGTTGGTGGTGATTCTTTCTGGCCCGGCCATCTGATCTTCAGTATAGAGCCAGCGAAGACAGTTGTTGATAAAGGTCTGCAGTGACCTGTTGGAAATATTCTTTGTGACCCACCCGCCAAGTTTCTGATCCGTCCGTATAGAAGAACTGACTGAGTTGACGTTGTTTGTATTGAAAATCCGACCGAATTTTTGTTGTTGATGCTGGCTGAGTGACGAAGATTTCCAGATTGATTTCAGTTGGTTGATGAATGTGTTTCTCGCCCCCCACCCGATTCTCGCTCGATTTTACATCGCCATCGACATCTTCGTCCGTTCCGACTGCGTGTAGTTGAGACAATGCTCCCTAGATAAGTGAAGTGAATGAAGTAACCTCTTTCAAATCCCTCCTGTTGATGGCGATTGGCGCTGGATTTTGCTGTTGTTGTTGTTGGTTGGTTATTTTCATCACCTCCGTCTTTTCTATGTTCACTTGGAGTCCTGTCTTCGCCGGCTGCTTCTTCGACCAGTTTGTCGGTCAGTTTTCGCTTGTAAATCTTCGATTTTGTGTGACATCAAACATAAATCATCCACACGCGAAATCTAGGTTCTTCACGTCGGTCAGTCCAGGATATCCCTGTCTCCTCGTTTCCCACTGTCTGACGCAGAGAGTCGTGTGTGTGAAAACAATATTTTGACTCGTGATGCTTATTTCAACCTGTTTGTAGGATTATCGTAGTTAGTGAGCACTCGACTGCAATGAACAGATCTTGATGATAGATTCGATAGATCACGGATACTCGACGATATCACTGGTGTCATCAAATACATATTTCAGAGTGCGAGACATCGCAAGTCGTGCACCATTCGACTGCACACGAATAACTGCCTGATAATACTGTCCATGTCTCCTCAACAATCTTTCGTGATAGTTCATTCATCACTCTCGGAATTGTCTTATCACTTGGTACGTGCAATGTGGAATCTCCATGAGTTGGTTTGCAGGATTTTGATTTGTTCCAAGTCTCATCATTGAAGTGATGCGGTGACATGATGCAGATTGATGTGGGAAGTGGCCGAAACTTGAATCAAAATTTTGAGTGAATTTCTGCTGTCTGGAGATACAACCGTTAATTCCTCAAATCTGGATTTCTATCACGTTGGGGACATGAAATAACCTCATTGCCAGACATTTTCAGCCTAGGGTGATTCGCCAACCAGGCAGAAGCGATTATTCTCTCGTGAGCTGGCGGAGATTTATTTAGTGTTGCTAAACTTTAAAGACATGAGATGTTTTTCCTTGGTAGGATACTCCGTTCACAATTACCTCATATTCTCGTGTTGCACTATCAGTTGGACAAGCATTGAATACCAGGGAGTACTGGAGTCCTGTCTTTGTTGCTGCCGATGTCGAGCTTACTTTTTAACTATCTCATTTACCTACCAATGTTTTTTTCTTTTTTCTCTTCTGTAGCAATCCATATCATCACAAACCGATAAACGCTGTAAACTCTCCTGCCTACCATATAGTGCCAGTAGTCTTACTTGTGGTCCAAAGTTAAAACGTTCTACAAGTCGTAGTAGTAGGAGTAGTAGGAGTTCTAATAAACTAACTAACCATCGATCAGATTCACGTAAACGTCATCAGGCGTCAACACCAACTATTATTATGCCTATTTCTTCATCAACTAGTTATAGACGACCATCGAATACACCTGGTAGTAGTGGTAGTCATAGTCATCTTCAAGAAGGAGGCCGAGGAGTAGATGTACAGTCTGAAGGCATGAATACTCAACAAACGAATAATAATAATTATTATACAAATTGGAGTGAATTTGAATCAGGTCAACGTAAACTACAGTCGGTATCATTATCGATTGAAAAAGATCTATTACGCTATTATCACCATCAACAACATCCAAGTGAATCCGCACCCTATTTAGGCCTACCATGTTCTTCTTCAACAATGATCTCCGAAGAAGACGAAGAAGAAACAGAAAAAAGTAAAGAACATCCGTGTGAAACTCATCCATTATTAGAAGAATATTACAGAAATCAAGAAGAAGAACAACAACAACAATCAATCATTACACCGTCATCTTTATTATCTCCACCGCCGCCGCCGACGGTGTTGATAAAAAGTGAAAATTCCACTTCATCACCATCTACTTCATCCTCTTTATCATTTACTAGTTTAGAATCACATTCACGTTCTGCTATTCATGGTGTGAATAATGAAAGTCAAGCCGCCAGTAGTGTTGGCGGTAGTCGTAGTCGTCAGTTACCACTTCGACAGAAAAAAACTAAATTTTCATCACGTTTTATGAATTTATTCAATAAATCGAATTCTAAAAAGTCATAAAAAACACAAAGAATATCATCATGTACACAATGTATGTATGTATGTACTACTCATGGGTGTAAACATGAGGACATGTGACGTGTACGTACGTCGTACACTTACGTTCATTACATATATATACATTTCCATAGATTCATCTTGTTTTGTTTTTTCCGGTGTTGCTCCGATGTTGTTTTTTGCTTGTTTCTTGCTTTCTTTCTTTGTTTTCTCATGTTTTGCTCTTTGCTTTCTATCCTCCTCTGTTTTTGTTTACGCAATAACAACAATAATAATCACAACAGAGAACATAAAAATCAATACAATTGATTGATTGATTGAGTATTGGTTGCCTCCCTCCCTCCCTCCCTCCGTCCCTCGCTCTCTCCTTCTTCTCTACTCAACTTTATCTTTATTCATGATTATTGATTATCTATGTTGTTGTTGTTGTTGTTATCCACCATCTGCTCTGTTTCATGCTGATGATTTCATCTGGACGTGTTGTATGTTCACAATTGATATATTGATTTTGCTTCCTATTCTTTTTACACACACGAAGGCATCAACGCACGGATGTATTCTACTTAAAGACTTGCTTGTGTTAATTACACTTGTTTCAAAGTTATTGTGTGTGTGTGTGTGTGTGTGTTAAATTGTGTAAATCGATAATAATTCCCTTTTCTATTTTTCATTATTACATTTTGTCATTCGGTATCTTTCATACATTCTTGTGTATTGATTTTGTCACATACCAAAGGCCTATAACTGTGTAGAAACTTAGGCAAAAGAATGCATCCTCACAAGCACACTCATGCACATTTTACAGATTTTTTTTTGACACAGAATTTAATACATCAATCAATTACAACGAAATAAAATAAATACACCACTTACAACCACCCACCTACACAAAAACACACATACGCGCATTGACGTGTGTGTGTGTGTGTCGACGTCATATTTTGTCATCGTTATCGTTATTCTTGACCTCTCCTTGTTCTTGTTCTTCTTCTCTTTATGTTGTACGTTTCTGTCAGTTATAAGTGTCTTTCCTACCACCCTGTTTCTTTCATTGCAGATATCCCAATATTATTTGTATATGTGATTGTGTATTTTGCTGTCTCCCACCCACCCACCTACACAACAACTCAATAAACCAGCCTAAATGTACTCTACTCAAATCTAATCTAAATGTAATCTAAGTGCATTTTGGCGATTCCACCCCCCCCCATCTTGTTATGTATGTATTTTGTCTTTCTCTGTGTGTTTCTGAATGAGCACCTTGTGTTTTTGCGCCCTCCGTCCCCTGAGACAGCATTATTTTCCTTCAGTTCACTCTTCGGTGTGTGTGCGTGGGCGTGTGCGCGCGCGCGTAAATGAAATGTGCCATATATATTTTTTTAAATGACCTCGATTTTTCGATCTTTTCTCTGTTTACCTCATTTCGGTTTTGTCTTCTTTCATGTTTTCTTTTTGTTTGAATGTTTGAAACTTTTACTTGCACATGTATATTAGGCAACATACACACTCTACGCAAGCACGCACGCACGCACGCACACATGAGGACAGAAACCAAATCCTCTTTATTTATTTTTTTTGATCTTTACTCACTTTCCTTTTGACTTCACTTTCTTTCCGTTTTGAGTCGTCTATCTTGTTGTTGTATATTCTCATCTTCTCTGTCTCTCCCTCTCCCTCACTGTAGTTATGTACTGATGTCTGTGTGTGAGTGTGTGTGTGTGTATAGGTGCGACGTCTGTGTATGTATATATATGTGCATATATATATCAACCAGAACTGGCGTATGTATCCTGTACACAAAAAAATAACAAAACATGAACAGTTCTAGGCTGTAATGATGATCAAACGTGCCGTCATCATCAAGATGCTCATTGTCATCGTTATTATTTCCGACTTGTGACTTGTTGTCATTAACAACTATTAGATATCGCCTTTCTATCATTATTATTATTATTATCACATTGTCAATGTCATCAGTGCGTCCGCCTATCTGTCTATCTTTGTGTTTGTGTGTGTGTGTGTGTGTAATCAATTTCTTTTTTCTCTCATTCCTGTCATATAAATAAATATTCATTTTTTTCTGGATACATGTTGTGTATTTTTTGTATTTTATTGATTGATTTGTTGATCGATTCATTGATTAACTGATTGCCAAGTTTGACCACGGGAAGTATAGGCACCTAGGTTTCGTGCCAGTGGATACTCACTACCAGTCAGTCAGTCAGCAAGGCAGACGTATCTGCTAACACATTGAAGGAACTCGTGTCCCCATTGTTGTGAGATACGAATCCACGTCCCCTAGTAATGTTGCTTTATATAACTGTTATGATATTAAACGAGATATCTGGTAGGATTTAGGTTAAGTTTGCGAAAGATTTAGTTAAGGTGTTTAGCCCCGAAAAAAAGGTTACAGTTGGTTGGAGATAGATTAAGGCTAGGTTACAAATAGATCCGAGTTCAGGTTAGGGTGAAAAGGCCAAATTTGCGTTTCAGCACTATGCTTGTTTCCAAAGTCATCGGTGTGTTCGCTCCTCTTAGGTGCCTGTAGTATAACTTTTCTAGTTTACCGTATTACTGTCGGTATTCACCAGTGTACATTTCTCCATTTCATCGACGAAGTTACTAATAATAATAATAATAATATGTAGCCCAGCGTTCAAATAGTATTTGATTGGACACTAGTAATTAGTGTGACGTTTCTAATCCTTTCTTTGCTGCATTCGACATCACGGTGCACATTGATTTGATGATATTAGATGGTTGGAGGCAATCGACGCCACAGGAAGCCTTCGACCTAGGTTTCGTGCTAGTTGGCACTCACCAGTTAGTCAGTCAGCAAAGCGTATCTGCAACCTCCTTGAAGAAACTCATTTCCCTCCTTCCGAGATCCGAACCCGCGTCACCCAGTACTGCAGTCAGAGACGTCAACACTGAGTTATTCGGGCTCGCTATTGACCCCCTGCAGGACTGTAGTGGGTATTTTGATTGGACACTAGTAATTAGTTTCTAGTCCTTTCTTTGCTGCAGACTGAATTTTGATTGATTGCCAAGGTTGACCATGGCAAGTCTTGGACACTGGGTTTCGTGCTTGTTGGTACTGACTAGTCAGTAAGGCAGACGTATCTGCTAACAATAATAATAATAAACAGCTTTATTCCAAACAGTATTTGTGGTACAGGTATGGAATTTTCAGCGTGCATGGCAATATATTGCGTCTAATCACCTCATAAATTTTTATACGTCGGTGGCACAGTGGTTAGGACTCTCGCCGACCATGCATATGGTCCGGGGTTCGAGCCCATGCCGGTGCACACCTGATATCTATGGTCGGCCTGCAAAATTTGGGCTACCGATATCCATGCTGAAAATTCCATACTTGTACCAAAAATGCAGTGTGGAATCAAGCTGTAAATCAAAAAAAAAAAGCAACACCCCAAAAAAAGATAAATAAAAAAATAAAAAGAACAGCATCGCGTTTACATTTTAAACAATGCACCACAGGATATGAAATATAAAATTAGTGTGTAATAGAAGATGTGAACAAAAATATAATAGTAACGAGAAAGGAAAACAAAAACTAATGGGAACTATTTGTTAGAGTGCCGCAGTAAGTTGATCGTGTCATACCTAACGGATTTCTCGTCACGCACATAACAGCTGTGCCAGATATGGTATTGTGAAGTTTTTGTATTTGGTAGTCCTAGCATATAGCCAGCCAGCCTCCTATAGCTGCTTCTAGTTCTACCAGATGAAATGCAAGCAGACAGCTGCGTATAGAGAGGATGCTTGGGGTCCGACAATATTGCATTCGCTAGTTTCTTACATGACATAATATGTCTATCTACAATAGTGTTAACCAGTTGGCTTAACGATATCCAACTTGCCCTACTCTAACGGCTTTTAGTGCCTGCCCTTCTCAGCAAAGCAAAGTCTTTCTTAAGTAGTCCAGGAAAGATTAATGAGGAGCAGTAAAGGGGGATGGGTAGAATACAAGAATTGACAAACTGAGAAAGCAAAGACTGCTTTATGCCAGACTGCCTAAATTTCTTACATAGAACGTTGAGCGAAACATCTTTCTAGTAACTAGCGAGATGTGAGAGGACCAGGAAAGGTCGGTGGAAAAACTCAACCCAAGGAACTTGACATTAAATGTATTTTCAACCTCTCTGCCGTCAACGATAGTGGGGCCATGCGAGCTAACTAGTTGTTGTAGGCCACGTTTTCGTGTGAAAGTGAAATTGACTACCTGACATTTAGACAGATTTAGCTTAAGACCGTTTGAAGAGGACCAGTGACTAATTTCCGACAGAAAGTTATTTAATTTGGAACAATCTGACTGAGAATTGACAGGCATAGAAACAGAGAGGTTGTCAATCAGCATACTTAACAAAAGTGGCTACATCAGAATGAGGCAAGTCATGTAAGAAAAAAGAAAACAGAAAAGAAGAAAGAACAGCACCTTGAGGAAGACCAGCTAAAGTAAGTAAGTGAGGTAGTGGAGGAATTTCCATTGTAGACGGTGTACTGCTTCCTTGAAGGAACTCATGTCTCCATTGTTGTGAAATACGAATCCACATCGCCTAATTCTATTGCTTAATATAACTGTTATGATATTAAACGGGATATCTGATGGGCATTAATGAAAACAAAACACGTAGTTCAGTGAAGAGTCTCTTTTCGGCGGCGAATTCATTTTCACAGCTGTACAATCGCAAATATATATGTGTAGGTTATTTTGTATGTATGCGCACATTAAGCTTTTTAAACAAAATTACAATTGGTTATGGTTATTTTAAGTAAACAGGTGAAGATTGGGGTAATTGAAGTTACGTAATACAAGATCAATCAAGAAAATTAGGTGTTAATGAAATTAGGGTAGTAACAAAGGTAGGTGATGAGTTGTCACAAAAAATTGTTAACAGAAGTTATTTAATAATAATACGAATAGTTTGATGAGTGAGTTTTACTCAGGATGCACATAAGAACGAAGTACAGAATATGAGATTACGTAAGAGTTCTCAATGAATACAAGAATTATAAACAAAATAAAGAACAGACAAACAAACAAAATTAAGTCATCAAAATCAACAAAGTTGTAATCATGGCAGTAGAAGTGGTTCAGTAATTCTCTTTTTTGTATACACAGGCCCCGATTTTTCTATGTGAATGGCCAAAGCTTCAGCGATACAAAGAAGACGAAACCGTATTGCCTTTGGTACGTTATTCTCCACTTTGTAGATTACATTGAAGCAGGAGGCGTTTGTTGAAATGGAATGATCAGTGTTAACCAGGTGTTCAATTATCGCACTCCTTATTGCACCAGTATTGCCTTTTCGCAACCATCCTGGATAGTGTTGTTGAATCCTCTTGGATAGGGTGAGCGTCGAACGACCGATGTACTTGGCTGACTCCACAGCAGCAGGTGAACTGATGCATGCAGACAGAAGTGGTCAGATGCGGGATCTTGTCCTTTAGGCTTCTGTAGATCAGTGGGCGACTGGAGAACACTACTAGGTAAGAAATAGATTGAAGTTGGGGTTAGGGTGAGAAGGCCAAATTTGCGTTCCAGCACTATGCTTGTTTCCAAAGTCATCGGTGTGTTCGCTCCTCTTAGGTGCCTGTTGTATAACTTTTCTAGTTTACCGTATTACTTTCGGTATTCACCAGTGTACATTTCTCCATTTCATCGACGAAGTTACTACTACTACTACTACTACTAATAATAATAATAATAATAATAATGTGTAGCGCAGCATTCAACTAGTCTTTGATTGGACATTAGTAACTAGTGTGATGTGTCTAGTCCTTTCTTTGCTGCAGACTGAATTCTATCAGCCAATCAGGTTTGCAATGTGGCCACCATGCCACTCTAGGTAGCTCGTCATCCATCACGGTTTACATTGATTTGATGATATCAGATGGTTGGAGGCAATGGACGCCTCAGGAAACCTTAGACCTAGGTTTCGTGCTGGTTGGTACTCACGAGTCAGTCAGTAAAGCTTATCTGCAACCTCCTTGAAGAAACTCATTTCCCTCCTTTCGAGATCCGAACCCGCGTCACCTAGTGCAGTCAGAGACGTTACCACTGAGTTATTCGGGCTCACGATCGGCCTCCTATAGGACTGTAGTTTTTTTATTTATTTTTTTTATTTTAGATTACAGCTTGATTCCACAGCGTATTTTTGGTACAATTATGGAATTTTCAGCGTGAACATTGGTAGCCCAAATTTCGCAGGCCGACCATAGATATCAGATAGTTAAACTATCATAGCCAAAATCACGCTAACTTTGAACAACCAACCCGAATTCAAATGCAGAAAAGTCACATAATTGTTGAGAAATGAATTTTTAAAAACACGTTCCAAACATGATACAATACTAGATAATTGTCGCTTATATGTTGTAAGAATATCTCCCAGTCACTACACGGATAATCTATGAAGAAATCATACCATGCACGATATACGTGTGTATCTATGCAGGTAACCGTAGATCATGGCACTTTGAGATACATTGATATCTCTGACACTGATCCTGACTAAATCAATCTTAAAACAGTCGATGTTTAAAAAATTATATAATTCCAAAATATTTGCGCCTATGTACTCCAATTACTTCAAGATAAATAACATCAGCCGCCGAAAATGTCAGTAGATTATGTCTAAGAGAAGAACTACATCGAATTACTGTAAAAAACTAAATAATTTACGAAGTGAAATCGAAAATCTCAAACAGAAACTCAAATGTATGGTCAATGACAACGATTATGCAATAGTTGTTGAAACAGCCGAAAAAGCTAGAGAATCAGCATTAAGAAAATCAAACAATCACACAAATCAAAAAAATTCAACAAACTAATTGAAGAAAAGAACACAACAAATGAAACTGATGTCAACACTTCATCCTCTATCGACAGAACAAAGTGGGTGATCAACCTCTCTCATCAAGGGAACTAAGCTCTAGTGAGATAAAAGTACTTGAGAAAGGACTAAATTTCAACGTAACAGTTAATAAATTAAAACCATAGGATGTTATTCCTAACATAAAAGTAGCACTAAGCTCTTAATAGATAAGACGACAGCAGAAGAGGTTCGAGCACAAAGTACATTAACCCTGAAAAATTAAAAGAAAACAGAATCAAACTTAACAAAATCGGAAAGAGAAGCTTTAATTAGTCTAAAACAGGATAAAAAATATTGTCATCGCAAAAGCTGACAAAGGAAACTCCACAGTAGTCTTGGATGAATCTGACCATATAAAGAAAGTGACTGAACATATCGAGATGGATCCATATGAGGAAATTAAGAAGCCTGTAGATACAATAATGAATAAGGTTAAAAAATCTACAGCGAAATTAATACGCAGAATGAAGTCGTCACTGGATGAGCCAGAATGGTTTAATTTAATGCCTAAGATTAATAATGGGGTACTATTAAAATACATAAGCCAGGTTATCCCATACGACCAATAGTAGATTTCAGAAATACTCCCCACTTATAAAATTATCAAAACACTTAGCTCTAATATTATGCCCCATTAGAAATCGTTCAAACTCTAGACTAACTAACTAACTAACTAATTTATATGAGATGAAAAATAAACTAAACGACATTCAACTAGAGAATGATGAAAAATGGTTAGTTTTGATATAACTAGTCTTTACACTAATATACCAGTTAATATGGCCTTAGAAGCAGTTAAAAAAGAATTAACTACAAATCTTGAACTCTTTTATAGGACAAAGCTGCCCATTGAAGAAATTATTTTAGAAATTCAATTATCCTGTCTCACATCTACTATCTTTAAGTTCCAAGGCAATATATATAGACAAACAGAAGGTGTAGCAATAGGGTGGATCAACAATATCCCCTATCGTACCAGACATATTTATGGACAGCTGGGAAAGTAGTGCTCTTAATACGTTTAATCCTACTCCGAAAATATGGTGGAGATATGTGGATGACACTTTCACACACAGTATTAAAAACAGAACACATCTCTAGCTTCTTGACACACATAAACTCACAAGTTGAGGGAATAAAATTCACATTTGAATCAGAAAATGAACAAGGAGAATTAGCTATGTTAGATTGTAAGATAAAAAGAATAGAAGAAGGCAAACTGCACCCTAGTGTTTATAGAAAACCATCGCATTCTAATAGATATTTAGACTTTAATTCATCCGTTGATTGTTAAGGCAGGCTTAGTTAAGTGTTTAACAAAACGAGCAGTAGCACTAAGTGGCACAAATAAAGGCCTAAATGATGAAATAAAACAGATAGAACAGGCATTTAATTAGTGGATGGTGACTAGCAGTGGAATCCAACCAGGATGCGAATTTCGTCCTATTTAGGACTCGTCAGCTAACTGGATGTACTTGCATTCCCCAGTCATCGAGTGATGATGTTCCCTCCAAGGCTCGAACCCAGTGCTTGTGTGGTGAGAGCAGGCTGCTAGCCGATTGGTTGGCACTAATCTACGTTAAGGTCTAGGTCACTAATATGGGCCGTGAGAAAATATGAACAAGCCTGAGTCAACAACCAATCACAGCAAAGTTAACGTGGCAAAATATGATTCGCAGAGAGAACTCTATTTGTCAAGGAATCCCGAAACAACCAATCAGAAACCTGCGTTTGTCTACCTAAACAACCAATCAGATGACTGCGCTTGTCTATAATAATGTAGTTGAAAGATGTATAAATACGTGTTGATTTTCATAATAAAACGATCTGTTGCCTGGCCCTTGTCTTCTGTTGTTACATTTGGTGTCGCTGCCTACCGACAAATGAAAAGCCTATACCCTGCAGTTTTTGATGGAGACATATGGATCTTCGGGCAGGACTTCAAGGCTTCTGCGCAGTTGAGTGGCGTTCAAGATCTGCCAGCGATGGAGCTGCTACTTGAGACGCTGCTGGGAGGTCGGGTGAAAGCAGCATATGAAGGTGTCGGCCGAAGTATGGACGAATGTTCGACAGGGTCAGGCAAACAGTTTCCAAAGTGGGAAGGACCATATATGGTCACTTCGAGATGGGGTTACGCAGACACAGTCGCAATGGCGAACAATGAGAGGCGCGTGAACGTCAGCGAGCTCCAGAAATGGATACAGCGAGACAAGCCAACGATGACGCCTGCACCAAGTAGATCAAGCCGACTTCAGTCGCACGTATTTGACGGGGAGACGAGTGTGGTGAGAGCAGGCTGCTAGCCGATTGGTTGGCACTAATCTACGTTAAGGTCTAGGTCACTAATATGGGCCGTGAGAAAATATGAACAAGCCTGAGTCAACAACCAATCACAGCAAAGTTAACGTGGCAAAATATGATTCGCAGAGAGAACTCTATTTGTCAAGGAATCCCGAAACAACCAATCAGAAACCTGCGTTTGTCTACCTAAACAACCAATCAGATGACTGCGCTTGTCTATAATAATGTAGTTGAAAGATGTATAAATACGTGTTGATTTTCATAATAAAACGATCTGTTGCCTGGCCCTTGTCTTCTGTTGTTACACTTGTAGTTTCAAATGCCAAAGCGATATCCACTAGACCACTTGGGCCATGAGAGCCACCTCTTGTGCAACGGGTCATATTAATTATTGAATTGAATTTTTGATTTTCCCGTCGATTGACTGAGCCGAAGTGCCCAATCTCAAATTCAATTAAAATTAATATGACGCGTTGCACAAGAGGTGGCCTTCGTGGCCGAAGTGGTCTAGTGGATATCGTCTTGGCGTCTAAACCTATGGGCACTGGGTTCGAGCCTCCGTGGGAAAGTCATCACTCGATGACTGGGGAATGCAGGTACATCCAGCTGACGAGTCCCAAATAGGACGTAATGCGCGTTCTGTATTCCACTGCTAGTCGCCATCAACCAATTAATTACTAATTAAATGCCCAGACATCGTCAAAGTATCTGCACAAGAAGCCAAAAGACATGTCAACCTGAGACCGAGCACTTCGATCCAATCAATTGACGGGAAAATCTCAAATTCAATTAAAAGATAGAAGAGGCGTTGGTGTTAAAAAACTATCCTATAAAATTCATTAAGAAGATCGAAAAAGGCCAAAATAAAAATAATTGTGAAACTAGTAATGATAACATAAATAAGAGAGAATATAAGGCATCTACAGTTATACCATATAAGGAGGGGACGTCTGAGACCCTACGTAGTAGGATTCTTAATAAAGCAGGAATTAGAGTGGCACTCAAACCTACAAACTCACTTAGGTAAGACAAGCTCTGTAGGTTAAAGGACCTTGTAGGTTGACCCAATTAGACAAAATAATATAATTTAAAAATACCCTGTAATGACTATAAATGGGGTCAACTACATAGGTCAGACTAGTAAATCGGAGGTCAGAATGGCTGACCTCACGAAGATGAGTAATTTAGAAAAAAACAACTCAACACTACATTGCACTGCATGCATTAACACACAAGCACACAATAGGATGGGAGAGGGTTACAATTCTAAAAAGTAATCTAGGTAAGTGGAGAGAGAGGTTGATTACTGAATCTTCATTCATCGAATCTACGCCAAACACATGCAATAGGAATAACTTATCACTCAGACCGTAAATATGGAAAATACTACTACCAATCAAATCAAGCGATGAAAAATAACGGAATTACATAAACGAAGTTAGAAAGCTGTGTGAGTGAGTTCCTTGACATGATTATGAGCAATAATAAACTGTGCTCTCAACGTAGTCATCAGTAAATAATACAGTATAATACTGTGAGAGTTTATCTAAACAAATTTTACCCATAATGGAATTATACTCTACCACAGTGAACAAGTTTTAATCTAATATCAAAAATCTAGTTGATTTTCTCAATTTGAAATAATGGAGAAAATTCCTGCCCATAGTAGATGGCTGTAATGTGATTTTGTGTTCAATAAACTGGATGGTGGTATAGCTGTGAAGCTTTATCCCCTCCCATGCACTCTAGACAACATCTTCAACGCTAAATTCATAATGAAAGCTGCGTAAAAACAACAATGGGAAAAAACAGTGGCATTAATCATTTATCATCCAATCAAAAGTGACTTTGAAGGTCATATACGCGTGTTCACGTGATTAACTGGTGAACGGAAAATCCATCCACATAATACTAAAATCTGATTGGTTATTTATCTGATATCTATATTTATTTATCTGATATGTATAAGATGATATACGTTTTGTTGGATTAATGACATGTAATTAGGATATCTAATATCCACTATGGAAATGCACTTGTATTTAGGAGTCGTAATATGGAGGCGGCCGTACTTCAGGTGCACACTAATTATGAGCGAACTAAACTGTGGACAGTTACACATATTCATTACTCTGACACAAGTAACTGTGTGTAGGGAGATTTATTGCACTTAGCATAAAAAACAAGATTCGGATTTTAGACGCAAATGTCAAGTCACTCAGTGCTTTTATATGATCCAGAGACTCGGAGCGTGCGTCACATTTCCAAAATTATAATTATTATAATATCCTTTAATTCCTGGAGGAACATAGTGCTTCAGCCGCGCGTCTCCTTTGTGTACGGTTCTCTGCAAACGTTTTCACCCCGCTCCTAGTCTACCCACACGCTTTTATCTCCTCTTCACATGACCTCCTCCAAGTCACCCTTGCATTGACGACCAACTCGCCGCTTCCCTTTCGGGTTCCACTCAAGCGACGGCCTGTCTAGTGATGTCACTTGGTGGATTGTTTCCTCAGAGTATGGCCAGCTAATCTATCTGCATTTCTTCCTGCCTATTTGTTTCACAATCGGTTCCTGGTTGGTTGGTTGGTTCGCTCATTGCCAGAGATCCCTGTTTCTGATCTTTTCTGGCTGGCCGTCTGATCTTGACTGGTATTGAGCGAAGATAGCTGTTAATGAAGTTCTGTAGTTTGTTTGAGATGCTCTTCATGACGCGCCCACATAAGTGTGTGGGGAGATTTACTGCACTCAGAATAAAAGAAAAAAATTCGGATTTTTAATACTAATGTAAAGTCACTCAGTACTTCTATATGGTCAAGAGACTTGAAGAGTGTGTCACGAAAGGCATTTCGTCGACTTTCATCAACATCTGTCAACTTCTCTTCCTCGATACTGGAGATCAAATGGCCAACTAGACAGGATAAGCAACAGGGAAATCTGTGTGAACGAACCAACTAAGAACCTATCATAGCCAAAGTGAAAGGTTTTCAAGACTGACTTTGAAGGACCAATCAGGTTAATCAGACACTTTAGTAGGTCATTTCGAATAGGAATCATACCTACGTTTATAGATTTGGCTAGTGAGTTCCACGAATATATCGAGCAACTAACTGTTATGTCAATTTCATGCATTTATTCCCGTTGATGAATTTGAATAAAGCAAGAACAACAGTGGCGGTTTGTGCAGAATAATATGGTACCATCACTGCTTATTTCGTTGGCTTCTCATCACCTGCTTACAGCCTAAATAAATTATGAGGCTTCAGTACAGAATAGTTTTAACATACTTGTAAATTTTACATGTTGTCAGTTGACAGAATGTTCCACAATTAGTAAACAGTGCTCAGAAAATTGCGCTTATGTCTCCTCGACACTGGTCATGAGGTGGAAATCGAGAAATCCTTCAAAATTATCAATAGATAAAGGAGCTCCATTCTCTTCAAGTTTCCCGAAGTGATTTCTATCAAATGCTTGAAACCAGATTTATGTGTTCAGAAAGAAGAGGCAGTTATTAGTTTTTCCTTGCCTTGGTAACTGGATGTCTTTATTCTCTCATCTGATTACGTAATCTTTGTCTTTAACCTCACCCTCCTTTCATAATCTGTAATTCTGCTTGTCTCTCGTTTCTATGATTTGAGTTCAACTCAGTGGATTGTTACCTAACTTATTAGTCAATCTGCATCTAACGCACAACTCATCTTTATTACGTAACTCCTTTACCACTGTATGCATACATTTATTTTGCTTAAACTTGAACTACCTATGTGAAAACTACATAAGCCCAATTTTCTGAGCACTGTTTACTAATTGTGGAACATTCTGTCAACTGACAACATGTAAAATTTACAAGTATGTTAAAACTATTCTGTACTGAAGCCTCATAATTTATTTAGGCTGTAAGCAGGTGATGAGAAGCCAATGAAATAAACAGTGATGGTAGCATCTTCTTATTCTGCACAAACCACCACTGTTGTTCTTGTTATGTCAATAATGGATTATAAACGAAATATTCCCGTACTGAGTCATAAGAAAAAGGCACAAACAGCGAAGAAAATTTTCTTTTCGACGATTCATTTTCATGACCTGCTGTACAATCGTAATTATACTAAACAAAGAAATCTTTAGACCAATCAGATACTGGTAAACTGTGTCCTCGAAAATTGTATTACATAATGTGAGGTGTAAGAAGGGATGACTAATTGTGAATTAGAAAAGAGACAGAAGTTGGCAATTACGTAATAAGTGTGAGATAATGACTAATCAATAAGCTCGTGTAGAATGGACCGAAATTAGTGGAAAGGCGATAGTGTTTTTATGTAAAATCTGTATGAAAAAGCAATGTTATTAATAAACAGTAATAAAGTGGTAATAAAATATGGATGATGGGAATAATAATGATAAGAAAATAATGGTAGTAATAACAATAATAATAGTGAACTTACATAATAAAATAGAGAAGCAAAGTTATAGTAAGAACTTTACTCTGGCCAGGGTAGGGCAAGAAAATGTACGCATCGCTTTTGAGTGCAGAGTTGTGTTTGTGGAGATACTATGACACCAAAGCAATTATTATTGTTATTCCCTTGGGTTACGAGTGGAACATGCATCTTTGTTAAGTACTAGTCGAGAATTTAATAGTCCTGACGCAAGAAAGACGGAAATCAGAAGACCACTAGGTCTGCGATGATGCTTCTATTTTCCAAACCACAAGGAGAATCAAAAGTCACACAAGAGTGTGAGAGCAAAAATATATGAATGTCCGAACAAGTGTGTGAGCGAATATTCAAAATGAACAAATCAATAGACAGTCTTAACATGATTGGCTAATTATAATGGAATATCGATCCATATATACATACCAAACTATAACAGACTGTCAAACAAACACACATATTATGTGGATACATATCAATCTTCAACAACACATCTCCTTCTATTCTCTGCTGTCCTCTTCAGCTTAACCCACGATTGCCGATATTCTCTCATCTCAACTCCGACTTGACACAAAATCTTCTCCATGTCACCCTCACAGTGGCAACTCACTTATAGCTTTACATTTGGATTCCACTCAAGCGATGGCCTGCATTGCACGTGGTGTCATTCCACGGCCTCCTCAAAATGTGCCCGATTTATCTCCACTTTCTCCTATATATTTTTGTTGAACAGTCGACTCTTCTTTGGTTGGTTTGTTCTCAGCCAACCAGAGTTCTTAGTTGCTAATTCTTCTCTGCCAGACGGTCATCTGATCTTCAGTATAGAGCCAGCTGATTAAGGTGGAAGCTGTTGATGAAAGTCTGCAGTGGCTTGTTGGAAATCCTTCTCGTGACACACTCGCCAAGTATCTAATCCGTATACAAGAAGTGACTGAATGACTTGAAATTTGTGTTGAAATTCCAAATCTTATTCATATGCTGGTTGAACGTAGTGGAGAAGATTTCCAAACTGGTTCCACTAAATCAATCCAACCACTATGTTAGAGATAAATACTGCTATAGATATAGTTGCATGAAGAATTTCATCATGAGCTGATATCAATTAGAGAACCACTGGAAAACCTGGGAGTACTGGACAGCTGTTTTGGCCTAGTTTGGGACTCTTCAATGGTACGCACCCACTACACTGGGGTTCGAACCCAGGACCTTCTGGTTACAAGGCGAGCTCGTAGACCATTGAGCCATTAGGACCTGATCCAATGATTCTTGAATTCTAACATCTGTCGGTGGATGCGTACTGATGAAGAGTCCCAAACTAGGACGAAACATCTGTCCAGTACTCCCAGGTTTTCCAATGGTTCTCTAACTGATGTCAGATCATGATGTAATTCTCCATGCAATCAAAAAAAATCCGCTCAAAACCAATACTTGAGGGTAGATGCAGCACTTCACTTATTCCGTAGATACATTTTTCTCCAAGTCTAAGCTATCTTTGATGCATATCCTACGCCTTGTATACTGTTGGATTTTAAAAAGACCTGTAAGGTCAACAGCAACTCAGACAGAAAATAGCCTGATCTCTACAGTGCTATGGTATCAGCATTGTAGAGACTTAGCGTCATAGAAATTGGAGGGGATTACTGACTATCTTAGAGGAATAGGAGTAGATGTTCACATCAGTGAAACTGTCCTAATTAGGAAAGAGCAGAATAAGGAAAGGAGAAGGGCTAATTAAGTGTGGAGGCTTGGAATCTACAACACTTCACTTTGAAAAGGTTTTGTGGAATCAATACCCAACAAAAGTTCCTGAGCAATTATTCTAATCATTCAGAGCTTGGTATTGTCAGGAACAACCATACATACTGATGACTGTAGGAGATATTGTGGTGAGAGCTGACTGTTAGTCAAAACTGATGGACAGTAATTTACGTCAATGTTTATGTCCCCGGTTTTGGCCGTGAGAAAAATGAGAACAAAGGCTTTGCGTGGGCGGATACAGTTAGCATAAAGATGGTCTGACATTCAAGAAACAGCTACAAAGAGGTGCAAGGTTAACTTTCTGTGAGAAACAACCAATCAGAAGACTGTGTTTTTCTGCTAACAATAATCTATAATAATGTACATGAAAATCTATAAATATATGTTGATTTCCTTAATCAACGTTCTGTTGCCTGACTCTTGCCTTCTGTCGTTACAATATAACCAACTATCATTTCTGGCTTATATTCAGCATCATGTAAACCATTCCTCTGATCTTGTGGATCCAACCTCGAGCATACATATTAATCTTATAGAAGGATTTTGGAGCAGGTTGAAGAAAACAATCATGAATTTCAATGGATCACAAAATACCATGCTTTTTAACCACATCAATGAACACCTGTATCCCATATGGTACGGTTTATCTGCCAACTATCCTTGGAGAAACTGGGACACATTTCTAGAGCATATCAAAAACCAGTTTAATTTTATGTTTCTAACGTTTTTAAATACGCTTTTTCTTAATGATCATTCCAATTTTTCGCATCTAAACTCTGATTGGTTGATCAAGGTCACTGAGACTTAAGCAATCATTGTTTAACTTTGTCCTGAAGGGAATGAAGACGAATTGGATACACTCGGAGAAAACCGTTAATTGACACTGTACGTCAACTCCACGAGTAAAATCTCATTGGGAAATAACGAGTTCGGCGTAGGTCCAAGGGGGACACGTGTGAGATCGTGTAAGGAGGAGATGAGAGCTAAAAAGAACTGCAGAGAACAGGAAAAAAATCCAGATTAACTAGCGAAGCCCCATATTCCACTTGGAACCCAGGGGAATAATATTAGTAATAATAAGGGTTTGCGTATGGCTGCTTAGTCCTAAGGTGCAACGAAGCAGCTTCCCAGTACTCCGTTGTCATTTCCAATGGTTCTCTACCTGATATCCACCCGTGGTCCAACTTGAAAAACTAATCAAATCCCTACAAACTAACTCGTGTTGGACCAGTGGGACCTATTAAGTAGATCGCCAGTGAGGTTAGAATTCATGTGCTTGCCATTGAGTTGGATCCCAACGGTTGGTTGGCTGGATGAATGGTCTGCGAGCTTTGCTTATACCTGGAAGGTCGTGGTTTCGACCCCAGGCGATGGGTGTGTACTGCTGATAAGTCATAAACTAGTGAAACGGAACAGTTAGCTGTCCAGTACTTCTAGTTGATTTTCAATGGTTCCGTAACTGGTATCAACCCTCTTATCGAACTTGAAATAGTATTCATGATAATAAAATATGGACGCAGGGAGTCATTTCGTCAACAGATTTACTATCCGATAAGTTTTGGAGACGTCCAACAGTGAGAAATATGTAGCCAGACTATTAGACTAGAGTGAAAGGAATATATATATATATATATATATATATATATATATATATATATGTCTAGATTCACTCATAATCGATTTTGGCAAATATATAATATATTGTGATTAACAGCCAAACTCAACGATCAATGAAATTATCTTGAACAACAACCAGTCACATTGCTGCTTTATACTGAGAAAGAATCTTAAGTGTCAGTGATTAACTAACCAGTTCAATCACCGATCGATTATCTCAGGATCAAGTATTCATATTGACTAGTAGAGTGCGTGTTTCTTATTATTGTCACTGGAATATTCTTATCATTACTATTTCCTTGACTTCTGAGCACATCTTCATTTTGTTCTGGTCTCTTCAATTGGCTTCAAAATTGACCACAACCTTTCATCTCCTCTTCTTTACACGACCCCCTCGATGTCATGCTCGGACCAACACCCAACTCATCCTTTATCTTGAACAAAGCAACAACAACAATTATACCAAGATAATATGAGCTCATCTTTTATTATTACTTCGAGGATTCTTCTCAACTGGTTACAACCTGAACGATAAAAAATATATATGAATTACATTAAAGATATGAACATAGTTTTTTCCACGATCACTAGGAGTAATTGGTTGGTAGGAAGTAAAAGTAACATTAGTCCGGAATGATTTAACTGATTAGGAGTTACAAACACTGACTATTTATAGAATAATTAGGCTTGGAAACAAAAAGCAAACAGGGTTGCGTATGTATATATGTGTGTATAGAAACAAGCTTTAGCTAGAAAGAGCATAACAAAAAAGTAGATTACGTAACTAAAGAAAACGTCTTATCTAATAGCCAATAGACAAAAGGAAAGAAAAAAAACAAGGTAGGGTGAGTCATATTTAGATGAGAGAGTAGAGTTTTCTAAACAAGAAAAAAGGGTGACTCATAAAAGTCGCATATTTCCTTATCACCAGGGCAGTGCAAGATTCACCACTGTCTCTTTCTACGTACATAGATTTTGTTTAAGTCGTTTGATGGCAACTGCTTCGACAGAGCGTAGCAATCTAGGTTTCTTTTGCTTGTGGATTATTTTGAATGACTTCAAGTTGTCTACAATATGACCAGTGTCTAATAGACGGCGAGCAATCACACTGTTTAGTGCTTGTGGACCTTTCAGTCTCAGGTTCTTTTTGGTGTATGTGTTCAGAAATGCGGACAATAACCCATCTCTCTCTGTTCTTTCAATGTATGTGCTTTGGCACGTACAACATGTAAATTGGTAGACACAGTTTGAGGTAACATGAAGTGGGTATTTGTCCACTTTTGATTGTCTCAAACAACTACTAGTTGTTAGATAAACACATACAAGTTTGGCGGCTGGATATGTTCTTTTCTTATGATCTTTCTAGATAAATCTTGTTTCTGTACACACACTATATATATACAGAACTCTGTTTTTCGTTTCTAATCCTAATTGTCTAATTATTCTCTAAATAGTCAGTGTTTGTAACTCTTAATTAGTTAAATCATTCCGGACTAATGTTACCTTTACTTCCTACCAACCAATTACTCCTTGTGATCGTGGAAAAAACTATGTTCATATCTTTAATGTAATTCATATGCTTTTTTAACGTTCAGGTTGTAACCAGTTGAGTGAGAAGAATCGTCGAAATAATAAAAGATGAGCTCATATTATCCTAGCCAACATCAACAACACCAACAGACCACAATAAGCATAAATGGGAAGAACCTGAAAGAAACAACCTCCTTCACCTACCTGGGAAGCATCGTCTCAACTACAGGCGGAACTGACGAGGACATCAAAGCCAGAATCGGAAAAGCAAGACAAGCTTTCATTACTCTCAAATCTGTGTGGAGGTCAACAGCAATCAGCATCAAAAATAACATCCGGATCGTCAACTCCAATGTGAAGCCAGTCAGTGATACTCTATATGAACCAGAGACTTGGCTCGTCATAAACAGCACCTCAAACAAACTTCAGACCTTCATTAACAGTTGTCTTCGCTCATTACTTCACACAAGATCAGATGGCCAGCCAGAAATGATCAGAAACACGGATCTCTGGCAATGAGCGAACCAACCAACCAACCAACCAGGAACCGATTGTGAAACAAATAGGCAGGAAGAAATGTAGGCCGATTGGTTGGCCATAGACTGAGGAAACAATCCACCAAGTGACATCACTAGACAAGCCATCGGTCGAGTGGAACCCGGCCGAAAGGGAAGCGGATGGCGAGTTGGTCGTCAGTGCAAGGGTGACTTGGAGGAGGTGATGTGAAGAGGAGATGAAAGCATGTGGACAGACCTGGAGCAGGTTGAAAAAGTTGTCAGAAAACCGAAGTCAATGGAGGTGCGCAGCTGAAGCCCTATGTTCCTCTAGGAACTAAAGGATACAATAATAATAATATATTATCCTGGTATAATTGTTGTTCTTGCTTTGTTCAAGTTCATCCTTTATCATTCGGCTTCAACTCTAACGATGTCTTGGAGTGGGATGTCATTTATCGGTCTCTTCAATGGCATTTATCTAATTCACCGGCAAATTTCTTCGGGATGTTTATTGAGCAATCAGTTCTTGGTTGACTCGCTCCTCCTGGAGTTTCTCGTAGCTAATGCCTTCTTCAGGATGGAGTCGGCGAAGGTGTCAGCTGTTGATAAATTTCTGCGGCTGTCTGTTAGAAGCGATTTTCGTGACGCGTTCGCCAAGTTTCTATCCTAAACATATTTATTTTCTTGTATAGGTAAGCCTCAGTCAGTTGTGTGTGCATTGCTAGGACAAGCCTAATGTGGCCTATCTCACATACACAAGACTTGTCAACCTCATTATTATAGGTGAGAATGGAAGGCATAGCAACTGATATGTTGTTGGGTTATTCAAAAGAGATAGGATAATTGGAGTGAACTAGTATTTGGACATAAATGTTCTAATTTATTTGAATAGCCTAACAACATGTTGGTTAGTTTCAGTCCACTCCACCAGGCAGTATGACTGTTGTCCCCGAGGTCATCGATCGGTTTAATTATTCCATGGTAAATTACGGACACTTAAAAGATTCTCTCCGCATAAAAGTAGCAATGTGATTGGTTGTTGTTCTTGTTCAAGGTAATTTCATTGATCGTTGAGTTTGGCTGTTATTCGCAATTTATATATATATATATATATATATATATATATATATATATATATGCCCAAATCGATTATGAGTGGACTAGAATTTGGACACATGCATTTTCTTCCAATTTATTCCAACAATCCTATGAAGTCAGAGATCTCTGAAATGTACTGGATTTCAATTCTGTACGATGACAGAATGGTACAACTCATGCTAAGTCTTTCATTATAATAAGTTCCTATATAGTTACTACCATAAGGTATACAGGGAGTAAGCCGATCAGATAAAGTGAATCAATCCCATATATTCTGCTGACCCAAATGTAATTGAGATTCATACGAACTTTGTAGAAAGATTTAGGAATCGAACTCGAGTTAACGAAGTTATTGTTCAAATGGTAATCATCACTATATTCCCAGGCCATAATGGGAAGATCGTCATCGAGCTACCAGGTTGATCCCCTGGCCGAAGGGGGACAGTGTTGAAGAGTCCCAAAATAGGACGAAACAGCCACTTGTCCAGTACATCCTGTTAATTTTCTTCAGTGATCTCTCTCTCTCTCTTTAACTGGTTAGCTGGTGCATTCCTATCGATTTTTTTTGTTTGCTTGGCAAACTTAGGCAAATCGATTAGATGCTTTATTTTTAGGCTTTTATCATGAATAAAATAAAATCAATCAATATATAGAAAAAAAATCAATTTTCCATCCATTTTGAATATTTTTTGTAGGTGTGTGTCAGTCATTCTATTATCAATGAACACAAATTGTATATGTATATGTACATACATACACAGTGAGAATCGATTATTTCGAATAAATTTAAATTTGAATATTCCTTCATAAAATGTACTAATTGATTTTTTTTCTCTTTCGTTTAAATCTTTACGATGGATGAAATGAGAAAAAAATAGAAGTAACATCATCTTTTCATTTAAGATATTGATCGATATGCATATGTATAAATAAATAAATCAATAAAAAAAAAGACTAATGGTAAAGGCATTTTATTTTGTCTGTCTGTGAGTATATAATGCGGTTTCTATCGTTTAATGGTAGGTTAGGAAAGATTAACCAATATCAAGTTAATTTTATCGTCCACTCCTTTGGGTTTTCCAAGTAGATACAAAAAGCAGTAGGGATGTGTTTTTTTGACGAAATCAACCTTTCCCTTCTTTCCTGAGCTTACTTCTGACTATCAATAAGTGTTAGTGAACTAGGGTGTGGTTTATGCGTACGTCATCAGGGAATCGAACTGTGAACCACATGTTTGGTTGGCGAGCACTCCACACACGCAGACACACACACACACTAATGTTACATTTTTGGACCTCAAAGCATGTCACTCATCCAGTTCTGCCAGTGTTAGCCATTACAATCCTATAAGCTGCCAATCTTGACCTTCGATAGTTTATTAGTAACTCAGGACGTCAGCTCCCTACATGAAATGCAAATCCAGAACTTCAAGTATTCGTTTGAAGGGATTTTGTTTAATTGTTTACAGGATTTCATCATGAGCTGACATTTGTTAGAGAACCATTGGAAAACCAACAGGGAATACTGGACATTCAGCTGTTTCGTCCTAGTTTGGGACTCTTCATCAGTACGCACCCATTGGAACTCGAACCCAGGACCTTTTGGTTACCACTAAGTCACTGGGACACGATCTAGTGGCCCACGAATTCAAACTTCTGCTTATTCAAGACATAGAGGAGACGTTAGCCAATGTCTTCAGAGAGTATTTGTCCTCACACCCTACCTGATGCACGCTACTGATCACAGCTTCTCACTAGAACCCCAAACAATCACCTACCTGAATCGGGCCAGTCGCCAGTGAGCATCTCATTGATATTCAAGTATTGAATCCCAAACTAGAACGAAACAGCTATCCAGTACTCCCTGGCTGTTTTCCAATGGTTTTCAAAAACCAACGTCAGCTGATGATGAAATCCTGTAACGACAGTGCTGCATGCCATGTAATCCACAACGGGAAACTTACGGAATCTTGTAAAAGTGAGGATGGGAATGAGGCAAGGTTGTCTACTATCACCAATGATCTTCCTGATTGCAGTGGACTGGATAATGCGATAGCCAACGGGCAGTGAGGAAACAGACATAAAATGGACCCACACACACAAAAAAAACATGGAGGATCTGGACTTCGCCGATGATGATATATGTCTGATTTCCCACAAACTGGAAGATATGCAGGTGAAAAGCAACTAGTTGGCAGAAGAAGCATCCAGAGAAGAGAGGAAGGACTTCATGTGAACATAGAGAAAACAGGAGTAGATGATGAGGACTCCTGGCCAACAGCATCAGCAACAACAACAACAACAGATAACAATCAGTCAGCATAAATGGGAGGAACCTGAAAGAAACAGCCTCCTTTACCTACCTACCCAGGACAGCATCGTTTCAACTACAGGCGCACAAATTTGATGGCGATATCAAAGCAGCGAGGATCAGGAAAGCAAGACAAGCTTTCATTACTCTCAACAAGTCTGTGTGGAGGTCAACAGCACTCACCATCAAAAATAACATCCGGATCGTCAACTCCAATGTGAAGCCAGTCAGTGATACTCTATATGAACCAGAGACTTGGCGCGTCATAAACAGCACCTCAAACAAACTTCAGACCTTCATTAACAGTTGTCTTCGCTCATTACTTCACACAAGATCAGATGGCCAGCCAGAAATGATCAGAAACAGGAATCTCTAGTAATGAGCGAACTAACCCACCAGGAACCGATTGTGAAACAAATAGGCAGGAAGAAATGCAGATGGATTGGCTGGCCATACTCTGAGGAAACAATCCACCAAGTGTCATCACTAGACAAGCCATCGGTCGAGTGGAACCCGGCCGAGAGGGAAGCGGATGGCGAGTTGGTCTTCATTGCAAGGGTGACTTGGGGGAGGTCGTGCGAATAGGAGATGGAAGCTTGTGGGCAGATTTGGAGCCAATTGAAAACTCTAGAATAGAACCGAAGGCAATGAAGACGTTTGGCCGAAGCCCTATGTTCCTCTAGGAATTAAGGGAAATAATAAAAATAGTAGTTATCTACTTTTGACTGAGTTAACGAGCATACTGTTTTGAAAAGTGGAATGAGTGTCTACTGGCGGGAAATATTCTTCTCAATGCACCTTTAATTCTGTTTTTCCGTTCTTATGGATAACTGTTCTCCTCTCTGTACACTAGACAGATAAAAACTGGTTTCTTTTCAACTATTTCAGGTTTTGGTCCACGTGTTCTTTTCACTTCTCCTTTATTATTTTACTTTACTATACAATCCCAACGCCCTCCCAACCTCCTGAATTCTCCCCCACACCATAATATGTTTAAATTCACTCTGTTTTCCCATTTTGTATTCTGTTTGTAGTTCACCCTCATTTCCAAAAGAGATCTGAACTCAACCCACCCATTCCCTCCACCATTTTGTCTAATTATACCATAAATAGTTAGCCTCTTTCTAACGCTGAATAATTCGTCTAATTACATGGTTTTTGGAATTATATTGCCTATAATTCTTTTATCTATAACTTGACGTTACTGTGAAAAATGAAGGGTGTTCAGATACGACTTTGTAACTTCTAATTTGATTTAGTTTGTGATGTAGGCAGTTGAAGTAAAGAGAATTGACGAAATAAGAGAAGTTCGTATCAACCTGATTGCAGACTGACTAGTTTACTAGTCGATGGGGCGTCGGTGGCACGGTGGTTAAGACTCTCGCCAACCATGCACATGGTCCGGGGTTCGAGCACACACTGACGCACACATGATATCTATGGTCGGCCTGCGGAATTTTGGCTACCGATATCCATGCTGAAAATTCCATACTTGTACCGAAAATACAGTGTGGAATCAAGTTGTAACCAAAAATAAATAAAAATAAATAATAAATGTGTTCGTTCATTCTTTCTCTATTCAAAATATTGATAAATCCAGAATGTGAGTCTCGTCGTCCGTTCAATAATTTGTAGTTTTACTAGTGAATGGGTAGATGACATCACTGAGATCTGTGGGTCTTCTCTTTCTCCTGAAAAATCCAGATAAGTCCTATTTCATGCCTTTGCACGGCAGAAGGTAATTCAGATATGATGGAAAAGGTTTGTAGCTCAAGTGGATGATTTTGATGAGGTTGTGTTCTCTGAGGTGGATTGTTGATTCGCAAAGCTTTCATTGCTCTACTAGGCGACATCTTCAGCGCATACTTCAATTTGTTGAAGTGAGCTTTTAGATTTCTCTACGAGTTTATTAGTCATCTCTCCTGGTGGGTGACCTTCAACGTGATTGGTTGTTTTCTGTGTTTTCACACCCTCTAGGCAGCTACTTGTATTGGAAATGATTGTTTCCTTGACTTTTGAACTTTGTGTGAGGTTTCTTTCTTATCGGCTGATAAATTTTGTCTGTTTCGATGTGTCTATTGACTGACGATTCACTGGAATACCAGTCAGGCTTCTAAAAATTCTCTAACATTTTTGATTTTACCTTTGTCTAATATTTGAACGCTGGTTGTCCCAGTCGAATTGATGTCCGTGTTTGTCTGTATGCTGCGATATGAGTGAGGGAGTGGATGTCATGTCTTTTGACGGCTAGCTTATGATCGTGGATACGAAGACGAAGAAGACGTCCACTTTGACCAATGTAGTGTTTTTCTCAGTTGTTACAATTTATTTTGTAGATGATGTTGGTTTTGTCTTCTTTCGCTGTTGAGTCTTTTGGTTGACATAGAGCCAGCTGAATGAAGTGATTTTGTTGGTTTGTGTGCGATATCACTTCTTAAAGGTTTGAAGAGTCTTGTAGTGATTTCTGAGATTTCCTTTATATATGGTAGGACGATTTTCTTTGTGCTTTCCTTGGGGGCTTTTGGTTTGATAGGTTGGCTTGGGGGTATATGTCTTTTGATGAAGTTCCATGGATATCCATTCTTTTGGAAGACGTCCATGGGATATCTGTCTTCAGTTTTCCTTAAGGTGGGAGTCCTGCAATGAGTCCTCACTGGCTCTCTTGAATAATGTTTGTATGCAATTCCTTTTGTATGTTATTGGATTGTTGCTGTTGCGATTCAGGATTTGATCTGTCTCAGTTGATTTTCTATAAACTTGAGTTTCTAATTCCCCTGTGGTTGTTCGCTTGACTAAGACGTTCAAAAATTGGATTTTGTTCTCGGATTCGTCTTCTCTTGTGAATTTGATGCCGTTGAAGATGTTGTTTATCAAGTTGTGAGTTTTTTTTAATCTAAATCGTTTCTTTTGATCATTACAAATGTGTCGTCTACGTAACGTATCCAAATTTTGAAAGGTAATTCCTTTATTAAAAAGGGGAGATGGATGAATAAGAATATTCTACTCTTATCGCCAAACTATTCGAGATGAGAGGTCTACCTGGGGAAGTTTCAACAAACACTAATTCCATAACGATGGTAAACATGGGCTCCAAAATCCGAAAGGAATGAATGTAGTACATGAACTAATAATGTCAGTAAAAAGTTTGAGCGTTGTGGAGTAGATCACATCGGCTTCTTGTGCCGACATGTCAATCTGAGGCAGAGCACTTCGGTCCAACCAATCGACGGAAAAATCAAAAATTCAATTCAATAATTAAATGACCCGTAGCACAAGAAGTGGCTCTCGTGGCCCGAGTGGTCTAGTGGATAACGCTTTGGCGTTTGTAACTTTGTGCACTGGGTTCGAGCCTCGGTGGGAACATCATTACTCACTGGGAAATGCAGGTACACCCAGATGACGGGTCCCAACTAGGACGAAATGCGCATCCTGAATTCTACTGCTAGTCGCCATCCACTAGTTAAAGTATATTTATATTTCAAAAGTTTACACACAATGATAAGTTTTTTTTTGCTATTGGTGTTATTTCGAGCAAAATTACTGTCCGTGTTCACACCCCTGTTGGAATTGTTTTGTTTTTTAATTCATACATTTATGATTTGTACTCATATATATTTTCTGTAATTGATTTGTAAGGATTAGTTTTATTTTTACGAGTTGATCACGGATTGATATCAGTTAGAGAACCATTGAAAACAAGCCAGGTAGTACTGGACAGCTCTCTAGTGACTTGCTACTGGATGGAGTTTCCTGGAGTTCTGGTGAGAAGTCGTCGCCAGCGAGGTCCATCCATAGGTCACGTTGTGAGGATGGATGTCACACCAACGACACTGGTTGGGGTCTCGCTAAATCACGAATTGGTAGAAGTTAGAATTCATGTGCCGTTGAATCAAGTCCTAGTAGCTGAATGGTACACGAGCTAGCTTGCCTTGTAACCAGAAGGTTCTGGGTTCTAACCCTGGGGGTGGGTGCTTACTGCCGAGGATTCCCAAACTAGGACGGAGGAAACAGCTGTTCAGTACTACCTTACTGGTTTTCAATGGTTCTCTAACTGATATCAGTCCGTGATCAACTCATAAAAACTCAGATAGACATAATTCATTTTTGTGTATTCAGAATTGTATTCCAAGTTGTTGATAGTTGTACTGAGTCACCCTTGTTACATGTATCCGGTGTGACCTTAATGAATATCGATTCTGTTATTAGTACTCCCTCTTTTCATTTGTTCATATAAGTTTTTAGAATACACAAACATTGTGCCAATCGATATTGTGGTTTTTGTCCCATGCATGTGAACTTGTGATATACGATGGCCATCTCATCTTCGCTTTCAAAAATGTTATAATAAAGACAGTATACTGGATCTGGAGTTCTTCCCTTACTGTTGTTTCAATGCAGAACACAACAATATACAACTGATCACTTGAATATTTATTTCCACTTTGAGAAGACAAACATTAGAAATTATTTTGATTGAACACTAGCCAGTAACTAGTGTGATGTTTCTAGTCCTCTCTTTGATGCAGACTGAATTCTATCAGCCAATCAGGTTTGCAATGTGGCCACCATGCCACTCTAGGTAGCTCACCATCCATCACGGTGTACATTGATTTGATGATATTAGATGGTTGGGCGGCAATCGACGCTACAGGAAGCCTTGTCTGAACCTAGGTTGGGTGCTAGTTGGCACTCACCAACCAATCAACAAAGTGTATCTCGATCTGCTTTGAAGGAACTCGCGTCCCTTCTGAGATTTGAACCCGTTCCACTCAGTGAGAGACGTTATCACTGATGAAATTCAGTCTACCCCAGAGAAAGGACTGGACACATCACATTAGTTACTAGTTTCCAATCAAACTACCCACTAAAGTCCTACAGGAGCTGAATCGCGAGCCTGATTAGCTCAGTGGTAACGACTCTAACTGCAGAACTCACTGGGTGATGCGGGTTCGAATCTCAGAAGGAGGGACACGAGTTCCTTCAGATACGCCTTGCTGATTGGTTGGTGAGTGCCAACTAGCACGAGACCTAGGTCAGTCAAGGCTTCCTGTGTCGTCGATTGCCTTCAACTATCTAATATACAAGAAATTACAACGAATGATATGGGATATCATGTTGTGACATGTGCTACTGACAACATTCATCAGTAGTGTGCAAAGAGACGTTCGTCAGCACATCAAATATCAAATAGTGGAGAGATAAATTTGACGCCAAAAAAAGAAGATGAGCCAGTGTTAAGGTAAAACATGGAAGACGCCAAAAGAAGACAAAGAAACGCAAACAATACGAAGGGCAGAAGTAGCACCTCACGGAAGATCTGTGTAAATGATGGTTCTCGTATTATTATTGTTATTATTATTGTTTCCTTTAATTCTTAGAGGAACATAGGGATTCAGCCCCACAACTCCATTTCCTTCGGTTGTCTGCTAGAGTTTTCACCCCGCTCCAAGTCTTCCCACATGCTTTCATCTCCTCTTCACATCACCTCCTCCAAGTCACCCTTGCACTGACGAACAACTCGCCACCCACTTCCCTTTCGGCCGGGTTCCACTCGACCGATGGCTTGTCTAGTGATGTCACTTGGTGGATTGATTCCTCAGAGTATGGCCAGCCAATCCATCTCCATTTCTTCCTGCCTATTTGTTTCACAATCGGTTCCTGGTTGGTTGGTTGGTTGGTTCGCTCGTTGCCAGAGATCCGTGTTTCTGATCTTTTCTGGCTGGCCATTTGATCTTGTGTGAAGTAATGAGCGAAGACAACTGTTAATGAAGGTCTGTAGTTTGTTTGAAGTGGCCTTCTTGTGTGCTGTTGACGTCCACACAGACTTGAGAGTAATGAAAGCTTGTCTTGCCTTTCCGATTCTGGCTTTGATATCCCCATCAAATTTGTGCGCCTGTAGTTGAAACGATGCTGCCCTGGGTAGGTAGGTGAAGGAGGCTGTTTCTTTCAGGTTCCTCCCATTTATGCTGACTGATTGTTGTCTGTTGTTGTTGTTGCTGTTGGTGTTGGTCAGGATTCTTCATCACCACATCTGTTTTCTCTATGTTCACCTGAAGTCTTTCCTCTCTTCGCTGGATGCTTCTTCTGCCAACTAGTTGCTTTTCACTTGCATATCTTCCAGTTTGTGGGAAATCAGACATATATCATCATCGGTGGAGTCCAGATCCTCCAAGTTTTTTTGTGTGTTTGGGTCCATTTTATGTCTATTTCCTCACTGCTCGTTGGCGGTCACATTATCCAGTCCACTGCAATCAGGAAGATCATTGGTGATAGTAGACAACTTTACCTCACTCCCATCCTCACTTTTACAGGATTTCGTAAGTTTCCCGTTGTGGATTACATGGCATGCAGCACTGTCTTACAACTGTTGGATGAGATGTATAATTGTCGGCGGAACCCCTTGGTAGTAGCGAAATAGTTTACAAATCACCTCTCGATCGACGCTGTCTGCTGAAGGCCTTTTCAAAGTCAATGAAGTTTAGGTAGAGAGACGTGTGACTGCCATTCCAAGCTTAGTTCAATGATGATCCGTAGAGTGGCGTTTTTTGATCAATACATCACTTGTTTCTCCTGAATCTAGCCTGTTCCGGTAGAATATATATAATATATAAGGCATATAAAGCATACATAATTTCCTTCTATAGGGACATCAAATTACAAACGAACATTCTGTTATCAAGTTTCTTATCTTCTCCTGTTACAACGTGACGAAGAAATCACTAAGTTAACAAAAACACCAACCATGGGTTTTTGACTAGTTATTATGTTCCAATCAAAATTCAGTCATGTGACACCTTTATTCTACATTAAGGTCAAATGTCTGATTTGATGGTCACGTCAGAAACACTGAAACACTACGCAGGCGAGAAGATGATGGATCTGTAAGTGTTGGGGCTAGACTTAAGATAGTCCTCGATATCACCACACTTACTAAAAACTTCACCGTCTTATGACTTTACCAGTACTCTACCTAACGTGTAAGTACTGATTAACTCAATCAAAGTTTAAAGGCTAAAAATGGAAAGAATTCTTAGTACGAGTTGTATTTAACGTAACTGAATAACAGATTTAATAAATAAAGTGACTGTACAACTTATCTGCAGACGTTGCTGGAGGTAGGCTCGGAGAGTGTGCAGAAAGAGAGCACAACAAGAGAGCGAACCAATGAACGTACGAAGACTCACAACTCAAAAACCAAAAAGTGTATCATCGTGGGTGAGCGAGTTTAAACAAAAGTTCAAAGGTACAATGTACACTACAGATCACTTAGGTGAAGGGTGTATAGAAAATGCACTTTCCAGGGCAATACACACACACACACACTACCTTAGTTACGTGCCCATTAAATGTAAAATAAACGTTTGTTAAGTGTCTTACGAGGAGAGCAAGAAAGATATGTATGGATGACCACTTACAAAAGGAATTTGAATATAATCATGATTCCTTGATGGAGATGGGCTATCCGAGTAATTTCATAAAGAAACACATGAAAACATTGGAGAGGAAACCTGAGACTATGACTGCACATAAAAAGCCTCTATTCATCAAGTTACAATTCCAGGAGTATACGAAGAACATTTTACGCAGCAAACCTATGTCTGTCATTCACTGGCCGACAAATGATTGGGACGCAAACGAAGGATAATTGGCTAGATAGTTTCTGTGCATATATCAATTCTACTGCACCCGTGGGTGAACTACTAGACAGCTTAGCCAACATGTGACTATTGAACATCTTCCATCGTGGTTTGTCAAAGGACAGACAAAAGCCATCCGTAGCGCATTTAGTTGTCACATTTAGTTCATAGTGGTCTTGTACTGGAGAAAACGAAAGCTTTCAATGTAATTCATCGTATCCCACTGAATCTTTCCAATAAACTTCGTATTCATCTACTGCACACAGCTGGGACAGACGATAGGCATTCGAACTATTAAACCTAAACTATGCTCATTCAAAAGAAGTTCGTACACAGGCACTATCCCTTCCCTGTTGGTGTATTAAGATCTAACCAACCACGGAATATACACATTTGATCGTAGGGAATACAAAGACAGTTGCAGCGAAGAAAATTTTCTTTTCGACGAAGTCATCAATTATGCTGTACATTCTTGCATTTATAATAAATGGGTGAGAAAGTTCCAGAATAATTTCTGGTCAAGGGTCAAATTAATAAAAATTACAATTAGGAATTAAAATGCCATAATAAACAGGAGGTGGGATGGATAAAGCTCAGACAAAGTAGCATCATAATTACTGAGAAGATTGACATATTGAGCAATTGGGGGTTGGAAATGTAGAAATAACAAAAATAGACAGGAGGTTTGGATAAAAAATCGAGTGGAAACGTAACTAAAGTGACGAAAAATTGTTTTTGCAGTTAGGAATTAAATATGTAGAAATAATAAAATGACAAAATAGACAGGAATTTCGGATATGAAAATAGGGTAGTGTAAATAGTGGAGAGATTAAGAAATACTTAAAAATAACATGAATAAACAGGAAGTTTAGATAAGAAAGGCAATGAGATGGCCAATACTAAAAGAATTACCTGTTTATGATGGCCATGGCATGGACAAGGGTTGGACGTATTTCTTTTAGATACATAGTGTGGATTTGAGCTTTTGGATAGCTAGTGCCTCGGCTATGCCGAGGTGTCTTAATTTTACTCCCTTTGGTAGGTTTGATCAAATCTTGTATATTATTTTGAAGGATTTTTCGATAGGTGCTGAATGTCCTGAATTGACCAGGTGTTCTGTCACTGAATTATATACACGTTTTCGTTCTCCTTTTACTAACCAAGCTGGATAGTGTTTACGAGCACGTTTTGCAAGTTGGCGCATGGTACTGCCGATGTACTCAGCTCCACAAGAGCAAATAAACTGGTATATGCAGGCTGAAGTGGCCCAATGTGACAGCTTGTCTTTCGCGTTCTGGCTGAACAGTTTCTTACAGGAAAACGTTAGTCGTAGGCTCACAGCAAAGTAAGTCTTCCTCAGACTTTTGCAGAGGCGTTTACGAAGAATTTCTGCTTCAGTGTCACCTTTGAATTCTAGATTAAGCGGAAGTATCTTCTTCGGGACGGATTGAACTTGTTCGGAAGTCTTCTTTGGTTTGAGATTCTTGTCTACCAGCCTAGGCGGAAAACTGTTTTTCATCATGGTTCCTCGGAGATTACGCCGTTCTTCATCAATCACCTCCTCGTTGCATATCTTCCGAATCCTCGAGGAAAGAGCGCCTATCAGGTTCCTGTTTCTGCTTAGGGGCAGGAAGATTTGAAAGTTGATGAACTGTCCAGTCCATGTGGGCTTTTTGTATACGGACCTTTTCAGAGAGTTGTTGGCGTTTCTTGTCAGATGGACGTCAAGGAAGTGGATGGAACATTCCGTTGGATTCCGCTTCAAGAGTAAAGTCGGTGGGCATTGTTGAATGTTTAAAGTAAGTTTTCAAGGTCCAGGTTCTTATCACAAATGATGAAAGTATCATCAATGTATCTCTTGTAGAGACGAAGGTCGTCCATAGTTGAGACTGGCCATAACCAACCGACGACGTCTCCACCACCACCACCCCTTACTTAAATTTTTCAAACCCTCTCTTATCATCCCTTAATCTAACTATCACATCTTCATTAAAAACATATTTCATTTACTACCCTTACAATCTAGCATTACTTAATCAGTCCACTGGCTTTTATTAGCCTTTATCGACTATTACGTCTACCTGAACACAATTTTTTGTTTAATCATGCTATTTTTCCATTATTCCTGTTATCACAGATTTCTTCAATTTTTCATCAATGTTATGGATACAATCACTATGTAACGGTAGAAGACGAGTGACTTGGTAAATGAATGTTTATTTGGAATTTGGTATCACCTCTATATAGTCAAATTAACTACAGCTTATCTTCAAATTAACCCTTGCACAGATCTTCCATCCTGTGTTTTTTACTTCTCGCTTTCCTTCATATTGTGTGTGTGTGTGTATGTGTGCGTTTCTTTATGTTCCTTTCACGTTGTCGTCCATGTATCTCCGCAATGCTGAATCATTTGCTTTTTCTCTGACATCAAATCTATCTCTAAATATTCCCATTATTAATATTAGAACAAGACGTATATAAGCGAACAATATCGTCGTTTTCAATTAGGTCTTCTTCAAGCTTCACTTTAATTTACATGGATTTATCTAACTGATGGATGGTGATTAGCAATGGTATCCAGTCGGGACGCGCATTTCGTCCTACTTGGGATTCATCAGCCAACTGGATGTACCTGCATTACCCAGTCATTGAGTGATGATGTTCCCATCGCCGAGCCTTGAACCCAGTGTCTGTAGTTTCAAACGCCAAAGCATTATCCACTAGACCCTTTTGGGCGACGAGAGCCAGCCACCTGTTGTGCAACGGGTCATATTAATTATTTAATTGCATTTTAAATTTTCCCGTCGATTGATTGGACTGGAGTACTCGGTCTCAGGTTGACATGTCAGCGGCTTCTTGTGCAGACGCTTCGACGATATCTGGGCATTCAATTAGAATTTAATTGGTGGATGGTGACTAGCAATTGAGTCCAGCCAGGATTCACACCTGCAACCTCAGTGGGAACATCACTCACTGGGAAATGCAGATACATCTACTAGCTGACGAGTCTCAAATAGGACGAAATGCGCATACTGGCTGGATTCTACTGCTAGTAACCATCCACCAATCAAATTCTAATTAAATGCCCAGACATCGTCGAAGCATCTGGACAAGAAGCCGCCGACATGTCAACCTGAGACTGAGCACTTCGGTCTAATCAGTCGAAGTGAAGTGGTAGAGCACGTTGACCGCTTCACTTATTTGGGAAGTACCATCAGCCCCAACGGGCTGATCTCTGACGAAATCTCAGCACGAATACAGGGGGCTCGTTTCGCATTTGCCAGTTTACGCCGACTCTGGCGTAGACGAGATGTTCGACTATCGACCAAAGGGCGGGTGTACTGCTTATCAGTCCGCTCCGTCCTCCTTTATGGTTGTGAGCGAGACCTGGCCACTGAGAGTGGAAGACATGAAAAGACTAGCTGTCTTTGATCATAGGTGCCTGCGCTCTATTTCCCGTGTAAAGTGGTATAATAAGGTGAGCAACATTGAGGTTAGGCGTAGAGTTCTGGGTAAACGGGGGAAATCAATCGACGAAGTCGTGAAGTTACAAAGACTGAGATGGTTAGGACATGTGTTACGTATGCCAAGCCATCGCCTCCCTCGACGAGCAATGTTAGCGGATATAGGGTCAGGCTGGAAAAGAGCTAGCGGCGGTCAAACAAAAACTTGGCACCAGTCAATGAAATCCACAACAGTTGGTCTAAGCCAGTCACGTAGGAAGGTGTAGACTTCCAGGCTGGGGTCCTCGGGACGGTAAAAATCTATGGTTGGGAACAATTGGTGACATGGCTCAAAGTGATCGTTCTCAATGGCTGGTTCAGATGCATCCACTCCTTGTGACTTATGATCTTCAATGAAACTGTTTTGTATTTCTTTATTACTCCTTTGTCTCACACCTCTGCTCACTGTCTCTTTTATGCTTTTCTTGTACTTTCTTCTCTTGCTTCGTGTGCTACACGGTGTGTGGCGACTTGAACTCCCGCACATTTGTGCAAAGTTCTATGTCGAAAACAGACAGACAGACAGAATCAGTCGACGGGAAAATCTAAAATTCAATTATGCATAGATTTATATTTAAAAATTTTAACCAATGACGGTGAGCTTGTGGATCAAATCATAATAATAATGTGGTAAATATTTTGAACCTCATTAATAACGACGATCATAATGATAACAACATAGTGACAATAAGGTTTATACAGGTGGTGATAAGAATAACGAAGGCGGTGAGTGATATGTGTACATGTAGACAATTCACTAAATAAATAGATTAGGTCAAATCTTAAAAGTTACGTAATACTAGAAGTAGGTGAAGTGGACAGATAATCAGAGTTTAAATAAATATCATAAAAGTACGAGGAAAGTGTAGTTGGGTTATTCAATTATGAACGAATTACTATTCGAAAACATTTATTCCAATGTATTTCGATAACTCATAGGAAATTGAAAAGGATAAGACACATGCCAGTGAGAAAACCGTTGAACGACGTAGCACACTAGGCAGTCGCTCAAGTGGAACTGGAATCCGAAATGACATTCGAGTCTGAAGTAGAAGAGATCGTGTGAGGTGAAGATAACAGTTTATGGCCACTCGTGGAGGAGCCACTTGAGATGAACTGGAGAGACCAGGATCAAGTGGAGATGTGCCATATGGAGAAGTCCCACGTTCCTCTCCAGTATCTCAGTGAATAATAATAAATTTGGATAACCTAGCAACATGGCTGATACTACCAGTCGTTTCTACGTTCTCCTAGTCACCTGTTTGTGACATTGTCAATGCTGAAGACACTATTCTTAACATTACTCTGCTGGCCTGTAATTAAATAAGACTTCAAGTGAGAGACTCGTACAGCTGTCCCTTAAGGCAACAGCCTACTTCAGGTTACGTTATTTTGTCAAGGATTGAATTCAGATTTTCACGTTGATTGATTCGATTAAAATGTTCGGCTTCTGTTAACATATTATGGATAACATACTATGGCGACTGGAACAATGGATACTTGGTTCGAGTCTGGGTGAGAACACTGTCAAGACCACTCAACGTCCACCAGAAATACTTCAAGTGTTGGTTTGTAGGGATTCGGTTGATTGGTTACAGGATTTCATCATGAGCTGACATCAGTTAGAGAACCACTGGAAAACCAGCTGGGAGTACTGGACAGCTGTTTCGTCAGCCTAGTTTGGGACTCTTCATCAGTACGCCGTACCCACCCCCGCGGTTCCAACCCACGACCTTCTGGTTACAAGGCTAGGGGGCTCGTAGACCATTAGGCCACCAGGACTCGATCTAATGGTCCATGAATTCTAACCTCTGCCAATTCACGATCTAGTGCAACCGCTAGCCAATGTCTCCTCATACCCGACCTGCTGCATCCTAGGGCCATTCGCCCTATTCAGGTAGGTAGTTACCTGGGGTTCCAGTGGGAATTCGTGACCAGTAGGGTGTAGCAGGTTGGGTGTGAGGACAAATACTCGCCGCAGACACTGGCTAGCGTTTGCGCTATATCGTGAATTGGCAGAAGTTAGAATTCATGGACTGGCCATTGGATCGACTCCTGGTGGCTGAATGAATGGTCTACGAACTAGCTCGCTTTGTAACTAGAAGGTCCTGGGTTCAAACCCTAGTGGTGGGTAATGCGTACTGATGAAGAGTCCCAAACTACGACGAAACAGCTGTCCAGTACTCCCTGGCTGGTTTTCCAACGGTTCTCTAACCAATGTCAGCTCATGATGAAATCTGATAACGCATTTGCCATTTGAAACTATGGGTAGTGAGTTCGAGTCTCAATGGAAACATCATCACTAAATCACTGGGAAATGCAGGTAAATCCACTAGGTTACTTTTGTGATATGTTTCCTATAGACTGTGGATTAGAGTAATATTGACAAATATTCCAAGTTCAACCACTCATCACACTTAAACTCTATCAACACAATTAATGTTTTGGTATTTTTAATGTCTAGGACTACTCCACACCAGACCAGACCAGACCACCCACACACCCACAGAGAGAAGTACCTCGTAAAATTCTTACGCCAAGTATGCATTCACATGACAAAATATTGCTTGAGTGACTTTTCTTTTTGGCATGAAATTATCATTCCTAACTAACCAAAATTAATCGATTTCTAATCTAAGTGTGTATGTGTGTATATATACATATATTTATACATGTTTATCTTGTGTACTTTGAGATTTTCAGCATGGATACAAAGAGGTGGAAGTGGAGCGATAAGTGGATCGCGATCATTGAGCAGAACATCTGATCGATAATGATCACCCTATCTCTAATAGTCTCCTCCTCGTTTAAAGTCATCTACAAGGCATAGAGTGATTTATCCAAATCCCTACGTACCCGACTCATCTGTTGTATTGCTGAAGCCATCTTTGGCTATCGAAACAGAAAAGGCAGATCTCTGTGTACAAAAAAAACGTTTGTTCAACCCCTCTCCTCCAACGTTCATGGTCTTAATCCCTCCTCACTGCTAAAGTATGGTAATCCCCAATCATAGTTTAGCTCTACCAATTTTTCATTTTTCATTGTGTCTATTCAATTTGTATACTCTTCCTTATTAAGTCAATTGTTACTACCATTACTATTCTCACTTTGAACTGTCCCCGGTATTATTTCACTTGTTCCACTTGTCATTCTAAATCAATTCTTTCTTTTTTACAACGTTAAATTCTATGCTATCATTTTTCACACAATATTACGTAACGTTTTTTTCAAGTTCTATCCATCCTATGAATTATTCTATATATGACATTAATTCGCTTTGCTACTTGACATTTAACTTTGAGTATAATCATAAACAATTTAGTTTTAATTGAACTCCATATTATTATTATTATTATTATTATTATTATTATTATTATTATTAATTATTTTATGCATTCACACCTATGATTCAATTCATATAAGTATAAAACTTGGGTACTGTGGTAGAGTATAACTCCATTATAGATAAGATTTCATTTTGATAAATCACACAGTGCTATTGTACAGTAATATTAACTCATGACCACGTTTCGAGCACAAACTATCGCCACTCGTCATATCAAGTTACCCACATAACTTTTTTCTTTCATTTATATACACGTAGGGGAATCGATTAAATATTGGAATAAAAATCAATGAGATAATGTACATTCAGAAATAATAATATGAGCGTTATTGATCAATTACAATCAGATGGGAAATAAGACGAGTGTTTTTTATAGTCATAATAAGTTACTTGTTGGAATATTGTGATGTGCTTGAAATGAAATATAATTTTGAGACTATTTATTATCCTAATTTGATTTGCAAAAAAGTAGCAAATACAAGGAAACCTGTTGTTTATATTCCACGACATGTCAGACACTACTAAACTATGCCTTTTATAGACAACATAAACTGTTTCCAGAGAACCTAAGGCATTCAATCGTTGCAGGTTGACTGGTCAGCAGACAGAGATGTGATTCTGCAGTCTAATTCCCATCTGACATATCCATAAATCTCATCTGGTTTGCTAACAGATGTTCAGTTCCGAAAAGAGAGGAAGTCAAGTGTTAGACTAAAGATCCCAATGCTGTAGACCTCAACAGCACCGTTACTGAATCTTCAAAGTTTATAGTTTTGAAGCCGTATGTATGTTCCTTTCAAAACGTATACGAACCTTCGAGTACGAAGTACTAACTATTGCTCAAAGTGGAGCCAATTCGGTGAGTCGGTGGCACAGTGGTAGAATGCTCGCCAACCGCGCCACATATGGTCCGGGGTTCGATCCCCGGCCACGGACGCACTCTACTACCTCGGTAAGTCAGTAATAGGACTGGTTTAGAGAGAAGGTTGGGCATGAGACTACCAACTCCATCCCGTAAAAATAAACACCACTGCTACAGAAACTTCAAGCCTCTAGATTGAAGCCCTCTGATGTTCCACTGGGAACGTAAAAGAATAAGCGCCATTTTGTAAATTTCATATCTGGTGATTTCTTGTTATCTTAAGGAAAAGACTCTTTCAGTATCCCTATGGGAATTTTTCATCATGACAGTTTCCATCAATGAACAGGCAGTCATACTCATAATGTGGAGCAATTCTGATTTCTATGGACAATCCAGAAGCGCCTGCTGTTTCACAGTTATTGTTAGGATTATATTGAATGGCGTCAACTTTCATCTTAACACCATTTGAAATGAAAACTTGAATAACCAAATTCGGAAGTTGTCGAAATAGGAGAATGTATTCACGTAACTGACGCATTTTAATAACAGTGATATGTAATTACCTACTAACAATGCCACGTTTGATATGACAGCTGACTGATTTAAGGTTTGCACACAAGGTGACATTAGTTTTGATGAACTATTCAAAATATGAGAATAGAAGTTATGCACTGTGGCGGTAGAGTATAATTCCATTTGATAAAGTCTCACAGTGTTATACAGTAAGTAATATTTCCTGATGACAAAGTTTCGAGCACAATTTATATTGCACTGCTCATAATCCCAATATCAAGGCACTACTCACACAACTTTCTAACTTCGTTTATATAATTCCATCATTATTTCAATTCATCGCTTAACTTGATTGGTAGTAGTATCTTCTATATTTCACGTATGAGAGATGAGTTATTGCATCCTGTTGCACGTGTTGGGGGTGTAGACTCAATGAAAAAGGATTCAGTAATCAACCTCTCCGTTTTTCTCCAGCTACCTATATTACTCTTTTGAAGTCTGACTCTGTCATACTCTATATTGTGGGGTTGTGTGTTAGTGCATGCATGAAGTGCAATCGTTGAGCATTTTTCTAAATTATTTATCTTCTCGGGGTCAACCATTCTTACCTTAGCTAACTTCTTATGTTCTGACAATCTGTCTACCCTGACCTACTAGTTTGACCTATGTAGTTGACCTAACTCACAGTCATTGCAAGGTATTTTGTAAATTATATTATTTTATCTAATTGGGTCAACTCAGACCTTTATCCATAATGGAACTATTCAAAAATCAATGCGGACTAGAGGACAGAAACTTTGTCATAGTCTAGGACTCTTCAGTTACAATACACATCCACTGGGTATTCACTGATATCAGCTCGTAATCGAGCTACCTGTAACCAACCAATCAAATCCCACCTTCTTGAGTTGCCATGTTGACACTGTTTATTAGATTTTTTCTGTTTTCTGTCTTCTATCACCTCCCCCCCTGTTTTCCCGTTGAAAATGGTAAGCTTTCGTATAGTTTACATTGCCGAAGAGGCCTCACAGATCCGGAGAGAAAAACCTTATTCATATAGATAGAAGAAACTTCTCCACTCCCTCCTTTTCTACCTTGAATATAAATCCACAGGTTCTACCACTTTGTTATTCATGCCTTTTTGGATGTATGTATGGCATCTTAGCAATATCTTTTTCTTAACCAACTCTTTATTTACTCTTTCTACCTATTACGTAATTTATTTTGGACGCGTGTCTTCATTAACACCCCCTCCCCATTTCACATTACGCAACCTTTGTCACTACTTATCAATCTTCACCCCCCCACCGCCCTGGTTACAATTTTGATGTTGCAAACAATAACCCTAACAAATTTTTATTTTCAAGTATTGGTTTTGTAGGGATTTTGTTTGATTGTATGGAGGATTTAATTATGAGCTGACATCAGTTAGAGAACCACTGGAAAACCTGCCGGGGAGTACTGGACAGTTGTTTCGTCCTAGTTTGGGACTCTTCATCAGTACGCACCCACCGGGGTTCGAACCCAGGACCTTCTGGTTACAAGGCGAGCTAGCTCGTAGACCATTGAGCCACTGGGACCCGATCCAATGGCCAGTCCATGAATTCTAACTTCTGCCAGTTCACGACATAGCGCGACCACTTCGCAATGTCTTCTTCGATGAGTTACTGCCTCATCTTCGACCTGCTGTACCCTACTGGTCACGGCTTCCCACTAGAACCCCAGGTTAACTTCCTGAATAGGGCCAGTCACTAGTGAGCATCAGATTTATTATTTTTATGTTTGTTTGACAATCCTGCTGTACACACACACAGATTATGTGTGTTCCCCAACTAATAGCTTTTAGTGCCTTTCGAAGTGCAACAAAGTCTTTTTTTTTAAATTAGCTCAGTAAGGACTAAAGGGAAACAATAAATAAGAGCGGGTAAAATACAAGAATTAGCAAACTGTAAACGTGGAGACTTAGCGACACTTCTTTACTCAGAAGTCTAAATAAAAAATCTCATCCTAGAAATAAACACGAAGTAGAAAGACCAGAAAAAATTAAAGGAAAAGCACAATTCAAGTTATTTAATATTCGACTTTATTTCAACATCAGTGCTATGTAAATGTTTGACCTATAATACTCACAGAAGAGTATTATTATAATTATTCTTCTTTTGAGTTTCGAGTGAAAAATATGGCTTCAAAAACACATTTACACTTTTGATTTGACACTCCAGTAACTAGTGTGACGCGTCTAGTCCTCTGATTGGTGTAGACTGAATTCTATCAGTCAGGTTGTAATGTGACCACCATGCTACTAGGTAGCTCGCCATCCATCACAGTGCACATTGATTTGATGGTATTAGATGATAGTTGGAGGCAATCGGCCCCACAGGAAGCTTTGTCTGACCTAGGTTTCGTGCTAGTCGGCACTCACCAGTTAAATCTTTAAATATTCCCATTTATAATATTAGAACAAGACATATAAGCGAACAATATTGTTTTCAATTAGATCTTCTTCAGGCTTTACTCTAATTTACATAGACTTATATATATAAAATTTTAACCAATGACGGTGATTTAGTGGATCAAATAATAATAGTAATCATAATAATACAAATAATAATAATAGTAATAATAATGTGGTAAATGTTTTGAACGAAGTTAATAGCGATGATTATAATAATAACAAAATATTGTTAATAAGGCTTATATAGGTGATAAGAATAACAAAGTTAGTATATGCATATATGTAGACAATTCAATAAATAAATAAATTAGGTCAAATCAAATGGAACGATAATCAGAGTTTAAATAAATATCATAAAAGTACGAAGGAGAGGGATGATAAGAAAGGGTGGGAGGGTTTTGAATAGAATTCACCTAGGCAAGCAAGGGAGAGACAAAGGTAGAACAAATTTCTTTTGTATACAAAGACTAGGATTGTTCTCTCGAATTCCCATAGCTTCGGCTAAGTGTAAAAGTCGGGTTCTGATTCCGTTCGAAAGACTTGATGGAATGCGGTAAATGACTTTGAAAGCACTATTTTTGTCCACTTGGTGACCACTATCAATCAAATGAGCCAAAGTATGAACTTTATTTGACCTTTTCCGAACATGAACAGTTAAAAAGAAACAACTGTTCATGAAACTGCAATTTAATGGGGACGTGGCTAGTGAAGTCTTACATCAGAGATTATCGAGAGCGATAAAACGGACTTATACTGCCGCCACCCTCTGTTTGTCATTTTCCAGCCGGCCAATTTTGATTGCTCAAGTGAAAGATAAGTTACCTAGTTGTGCCACTTCCTTGTGTATCTATAAACTTAGTTGCTCCTGTGGAGAAAGCTATATAGGCCGAACAACTAGACAGCTTAACAAACGCATTAATGAGCATCTTCCTTCATGGTTCGGAAAAAGTCAAATAAAATCCATACGATGTTCTATTTTGGCTCATTCGATTGATGATAGCCATCGCCAAGTGGACAAAAATAATGCCTTCAAAGTTATCTATCGTATTCCATCGAGTCTTTCGAAAGGAATCAGAACCCGTCTTTTACACTTAGCCGAAGCTATGGGTATTAATTAGAGAGAACAATCTTAGTCTTTGCACCCAAAAGAAGTTGGTTCTACCTTTGTCTCTCCCTTGCTTGCCTAGGTGAATTCTATTCAAAAACCTCCGACCCTTTCTTATCATCCCTCTCCTTCGTACTTTTATTATATTTATTTAAACTCTGATTATCGTTCTATTTGATTTGACCTAAATTATTTATTTATTGAATTGTCTACATTATACACATATATACATATACTATCTTTGTTATTCTTATCACCTATATAAGCCTTATTAACAATATTTTGTTATTATTATAATCATCGCTATTAACTTCGTTCAAAACATTTACCACATTATTATTACTATGATTATTATTATTATTATGATTACTATTATTATTTGATCCACTAAATCACCGTCATTGGTTAAAATTTTATATATATAAGTCTATGTAAATTAGAGTAAAGCCTGAAGAAGATCTAATTGAAAACAATATTGTTCGCTTATATGTCTTGTGCTCACCAGTTAGTCAGTCAGCAAGGCGTATCTGCAACCAACTTGAAGGAGCTCATGTCCTGAATAGCTCAGTGGTAACGTCTCTGAACGGCAGCACTGCACTGGATGATGCGGGTTCGAATCTCAGACATGAGAGATATGAGTTCCTTCAAGTTGGTTGCAGACACGCCTTGCTGACGAGTGCCAACTGGCACGAAACCTAGGTCTAAGGCTTCCTGTGGCGTCGATTGCCTCCAACCATCTAATACATTTACACTTTCTTATATTCTCTACCTTCCTCTTCAGCTTGAACCAGTGTCGCCCACAATTTCTCATCTCCTCCTTCGAACACATGATCTCCTCCATGTCACCCTCGCACCCCAGATCAACTTGTCACTTCCCATTGGGGCAAAGTTAAACTTTAGACACCACTAACAACCAATCACCAAACGACCTCGAACGGACCAATCACATTAAAGAGGCATATATGATGAATGGAAATGTATATTTATAGAAAAAAGGCATAAAATAGATAATAAAAAAGGTTACATGGGATATCTTTCTCGAACATGTGAGAGAAAAATCTCCCACTTTGGTATGGGACTGTCAATGGAGAAGTTACACCATATCCTGTACATATATTCATCCAAATGACTATAAATGAGATCCTTTTGCGATACATTTATAGCCCTTATCCTATTTTTCAACCTGCCCCAAAATCCTTCAATAGAATTTCTATGTGTCCTCGTAACGGGATCCACAAAATCACTTGAATGGTTGTCTCTATGATGAATATATCCCAGAGATGACAGCGAACTGTAGCCTTTCCGTGTGTATAACTGACCCCCGCTTAACAATTCTGGTAACAATAGCTATAAGAGTAGTTGCTTTTCTATCTGCTATCCTTAGGGAGAGAAGCGAGCTAGCGAAAAAAGTTCCTACGAAATAATAAAATTATCAGCACACCCTCTCTAGTGTTATTAGGCTTCAAACATATAGCACAACGATGAACAAACCCATCAGTTGATTTGGTATAGCTTTTTAAAGTCATGATACCACCACACAAACAAATTCGCTCTTTCCGGAGCAACTCAAATCTAGGAAATACTGGGAAATACTAACCTCCTCGAATTGCAACAATAGCCTTGTAAGGTCACGCATTAGAAATGAATCAAGCGCTATTCAACGTTGAACTGCGTTCGTGAACCTCATTGGATAATTCGACATCGTTCGTGAATCTCATTGGACAATTCGCTGATTGGTAGTTAGTGGTGTCGAAAGTTTAACTTCGCCCCCATTGGGATTTCAGTCCAGCGATGTCATTCGACGATCTCCTCAATGTATGCCCGATCCATCCATCTCCATTTTCTCCTACATATTTGTTGAGCATTCAGTTCTCAGTTGGTTTGTTCCCACAGCTTCTTGTTATTTATTCTTCCTGGCCATTTGATTTTCAGTATGGAGCCAACGAAGGCAGCTGTTGATGAAGGTCTACAGTTTGTTCACAGAGTCCTTTGTGGCGCGCCAAGTATCACCTAGTTAACTAGCTTGCTAGTTTTCTAGCTGGTCACAATCCCAGGTAGAGAGGGTGGGTTTGGGTGTAGGCCTGGCAATTCTAAAAACCCCCAATGCTATCAAACCGCCAGAGAAACTTCAACACTCTCACAAAATAGTAGTCTGTATTTATTGTCTTCTAAGCTGGATATTTTAACTGAAGGGGCTTTCATTTATCATTCTCTTCGGTGCTAAATTCACTATGATCTCATACTGAAGATATCGTACAAAAGGACTATGAATGCTTCTCAACTAAACCATTCTAGACAGAAGACAAGTAGTTCAGCGAAGAGTCTCTTTTCGGCGAATTCATTTTCATAGCTGTACAATCGCAAATATATATGGTTATTTGTGTGTGTGTGTGTATACATTAAATTTGTCAAACGAAAATACAATTAGTAGGTTCAGATGAATTGGATGTTCAGATAAGAGGATAGCAACAAAAGTGATGAGTTGTCATAAATGATTGTTAAATAAGAGTTACGTAATGGCATGAATAGTTTGATGAATGAGTTGTGCTCAAAGGGTGTACATGGAAACAAAATAATATACAGAATTACACAAGGGTTTTAAGTTAGAAAAATAAGCATACAAACAGAAGTAAGGTCAAATCAAACAAACAAAGAAAAGTTAGGTCAAATCAAAGGAGTAGTTACCATGCGAGTAGAAGTGGTTGGATAATTTTCTTTTGTATGCATAGTTCTGGTTCCTCCAACTGGATGGCTAGGGCTTCTGCGATGCAAAGAAGACGGAATCGTACTGTCTTTGGAAGGTTGTTCTTCACTTTGTAGATTACTTTGAAGGAGGCGTTCGTTGAGATGGAATGACCAGTATTGACGAGATGTTCGATTATTGCACTCCTTATATGGCCATTATTTCCTTTCTGTAGCCACGCTGGATAGTGTTCTTTTACCCTTTTAGACAGGATGCGCGTTGAACGACCGATGTACCTGGCTCCACAGCAACAGGTGAACTGATATATACACATAGAAGTGGTCATGTGCGGAATCTTGTCCTTTGGGTTTCTGCAGATCAGCGGGCGACTGGAGAACACTATTCTTAGTGTTGCCGCAGGGAAAGTTCTTCCTAAAGAGGTGGAAATTCTCCTTCTGAGGACGTCACTAAATAGGTCTCCTTTGAAGTCTAGGTTCATATAAAGTATCTTTTTTGGCACGGATAGTGTCTCTTGCTTTTGGTTTTTCTGTTTGATGTTTTTCTCTACAAATCTTGGTGGGTAGCCATTTTGTATGAAGATTTCTTTCAGGAAGTTTAGTTCTTCTTCCATGGTGTCGGAGCTGCAGATGCGTCTGACGCGAGTGGCAAGGGATTTAATTAGGTTTCTTTTCCGACTGATTGGTACCCAGCTGTAGAAACTTGTTAATTGTCCGTTCCAAGTCGGTTTCCTATGGATTGACCTTCTTAAAGTTCCGTCATCTCTCCTTGTAAGCTCGACATCAAGAAAAGGGATTTTAGATTCATTTTCAGTTTCCAAAGTGAACTTTGTGGCTGGATGGCATTTGTTGAATATTTGCAGTAGTTGATTGAGATCGTGACCGTCATCACAGATGATAAAGATGTCGTCAACATATCTAACGTACAACTGGAAATTGTCGATGGTTGATTTGAGTGGGCCATTCTCGAGGCTTGCCATGAAGCAGTCTGCTAGTAATGGGCCCAGTGGAGATCCCATTGCGATCCCATCTTGTTGTCTGTAAATAATGTCGTTGAATGTGAATTGCACATTTAGTGTACATCTCAGTAGTAGTTCTTTTAAACAGGTCGTCGGTAATCCGATGTTCAGCTGATTTTCGTCGATATAGTGACAAATATAAGAGACAGTTTCTGTGAGTGGAACGTTGGTAAATAGTGATTCAATGTCGAGGGAGAGCATAGTTTTGTTCTTTGTATTGATATCTTTAATGTAATCGACGAATTGGAAAGTGTCACGAAGTGAATGGTGGCACATTCGTTTTCGTACAGGTTCTAAAATGTCAGTGAGCCATTTCGCTATTGAATGGTACGGGGAACCTGACATATCCAGAATTGGACGAAGTGGGAGGTTGGCTTTATGTGTCTTTGGTAAGCCATATAGTCTTGGTATTGTTGACCCTGTCGGTCGGATCTGATCATAGACTTCATGAGTGATTAACGTTTGGGTTTGCATTCTTTTCAGGACATCGGTGAGTTGCTTTTCAATCTGTTCTGTTTTGTTTCTTTCGTTGGGTGGTTGCGAAAATTTTGTTTTATCTGACAAGATGTTGTTCATTTTCTCAATATAGTCTTTCTTGTCCATAAGGACTATACCAGCTCCTTTGTCTCCTTTGTCTTCTACTTTTAACAACACAACTACAATAAAAACATCCAATTAAAAGCCTCAAATCTTTTCGATTATCTCAAAAAAATTTCAGAAAGGATTCATGTATATTTTATCCCATAGATGGGAAGGTGTACATATGTAGGAGTAGAACCTCGATACTCTGGTAGAAAGTAATTTCTTGTTACGAAAGTTCATTTCAAATATCACACAGAGAGGTAAGATTAATGATTAGATGAGGTTTAGAGCAGAATTTATTTTCAAGAGTTGACTTGTAAGGATTAAATTTGTTTTTACTAGTTTGACCACAGATTGATATCAGTTAGAGAACCATTGAAAACCAGGGAGTATCGGACAGACAGCTGTTTCATCCTAGTTTGGGAATCATTGGCAGTAAGTACCCACCCACCCACCCACTTCAACCCAGGACCTTCCGGTTACAAGGCAATCTTAATGTACACACATACACACACACAAATTAGATATGCTAATGAAAATGTACAGCTAGGTGAATGAATTCGTCACATCAAAGAAACTCTTCGTTGAACTTTGTTACGTGAGTCTCTGGCACGACGGTTATGACTCTCACCAACCATTCGCATGGTTCGGGGTTCGATCCTCTGCCAACGCACACTTGAGATATCATTTGATCGACCTTTAAAATTTAGGCTACCGATATCACATGCTGAAAATTACATACTTGTACCAAAAATACGGTGTGTGGAATAAGGCTGTAATCAAAAATATTTTTTTTTTTAATATATAAATAATATTCATACAATTGGTGGATGGTGGCTAGCAGTGGAATCCAGGATGCACATTTCGTCCTATTTGGGACTCGTCAATTGGATGTACCTGCATTTCTCATCCAGCTGATGAGTCCCAAATAGGACGAAATGCGCATCCTGGATTCCACTGCTAGCCACCATCCACCAATTGTATACTAACTAAATGCCCGGAAATCGTCGAAGCATCTGCACAAGAAGCCGACATGTCAACCTAAGACCGAGCACTTCGGTCCAATCAATCGACGGGAAAATCAAGAATTCAATTAAATAATATTCATGTTTGGATGGGTATTTCCCGTGAATGAATAAGAAAGTATCACATCTCAACATTTAACAGTTGTCATGTCATGAATATTTTGGCACTGGATGAACCCCCTTGAAAGCCATCACTTGTCATCATCACATACTCACTGACTGACTCATCTTTTTATCTACAATGAAAATGTATAAGGCCCGAAAAGACGATGCGTAGGCGGATTGATCTAATCATATAGTTACAGTAGTTATAGTACTAGTTTTTGTAGTAGTAGTAGTAGTAGTAGTAGTAGTAGTGAGTGTAAGACAGACATGTCAAGGTTGTTTCGCTTCCATCAAGTGTGTCAGTGAGCGTGATACAGACAGACATGTGTATGCCTAAAATACACCGATCTTAGGATCATACATCACTTAAGGAACTAACATTAATGCCCAAATCTCATCCGTCACGACATCATATCGAATTGAGAGACAGTAAGTGGTCTGTCGTGACTTGACTATGTTCACTTAACATGTAGACTGCCTAAAAATCAATATAACTCATGCTGATTTAAGCATAAATGTGAATGTGTGGAGGTAATTCAAAACCACTGTCATAAATAAAGATAACAAGATCTTAAATGCTTTCTAGATGATTCATTTACACTTAAAACTCAAGAAAACATGATTTTCTACTATTTCTCTCCCCCCTCTCTCTCTCTCTCACTCATTTCGAAATACTTCATAAATTACAATTTAAAATAAAACCAAATGAGAAAAATAAAAACATGTAATTAATAAGACAAACTATCGATCGTCTCTGTTTGAAGTCCAACATTCATTTAGACATGGTTTAATAAATAAAAATGTACTGTAATTTACTTCTGGAGGTTTATGTGAGTGCAGACAGAGGTGGATGTGAGGAGCATTCAGTTAACTTTTTATTTCATTTTCTTTTTTGATTACAGACTGATCCCACACCATATTTTTGGTACAAGTATGGAATTTTCAGCGTGGATATCGGTAGCCCAAATTTCGCAGGCCGACCATAGATATCAGGTGTGCGTCGGCGTGAGCTCGAACCCCGAACCATGTGCATGGTCGGCGACGCACTTGCATATATATATCTTAACTGAACAGCATCAGACAAATGAAGCATTTAATTCAATCCTAGATTTTCCCGTTGATTGATTGGACTGAAGTGCTCGGTCTCAGGTTGATATGTCGGCTTCTTGTGCAGATACTTCGACCGAGCACTTCTCACCAATCATCAATCGACGGGAAAATCTAGAATTGAATTAAATAATTAATATGACCAATTGCTCAGGAGGTGGCTTTTTTGGCCCAAGTGGTCTAGTGGATAACGCGTTGGCGTTTGAAACTATGGACACTGGGTTCGAGCCTTGGCGGTGGGAACATCATCACTCAATGACTGGGGAATTCAGGTACATCCAGTTAGCTGACGAGTCTCAAATAGGATGAAATGATCATCTTGAAAGCAATACTAGTCACCATCCGCCAACTGAAGACAAATGAAGCGTTCATCATCAATAAAAGGTTAAGTACAAAAATTCAATATTTGAACGATAAAACTGATAGATTTATATTAAAGTACTTTGTACTTCGTATCTGACAGTACAATATTAGATTCAGAAAATGATTTTGTTTGAAATCATGCCTCATGTAAATCTCTATCCCAGAGTTTGTGTCAAAATCATGTCCCAGTCTTGGTTGCCACAAGTTTGGCCACATCTGTTCTCCTCTGAAGCCACCTCCTTGGCCTAAATGTCCAGTTCTATATCAGTCCCATTCTTATGGACAAGCTGATCGCTTTATTGACGCCTCTAGGCGTACTTTCATCAGGGTGAAAGCGAAAGCGACAATGAGAGAAATTTCGGATAGATTCCAGCTGCCTTATCATACGGCACAAAGTACTTCTACCTCAAATAAGTTATTTCCAGCAAGAGCTATTTTGGATCTAAAAATTAATACTTTACCAAACAGATCCAAAGAGAAACTCCTAGACTTTTTACGGTGGGTCTGCCTGTCTGTCTGTCTATCTGTTTTCAACATAAAACTTTTCGCCGATATGCAACAGTTCCAGTCGCCACACTCCTTCCATGTACCACACAAAGCAAGAGAAGAAAGTAAAAAGAAATGCAAAATAGTGACAGCAAAAAGAGATATGAGGCAAAAAGAATAGTAATATCGAAGAACAATATAGTTTTATTGGGTATTATAGGTCACAAAGAGTGGATGTATCTGCACTGTCATTGAGAACAAAGATTTTGAACCAGCCATAGCATCAGTTGTCTCCAGCCTTTATTGGTTTTAACCGTTGCGAGGATCCTATCCAGGTAGTCAGCCTACAACTTCCTAAGTGGCTTAAACGAATTGTTGTGGATTTTATTGACTGATGAAGTCATGTTTTGGTTCAACCAGCGCTAGCTCTATTGCAGCCTGACTCTATGTAAGTCAGATAACATTGCCCATTGTCGAGGAAGGCGATGGCCATTCTAAGCAAGCATAACACACGTCCTAACCATCTCAGTCGATGTAGCTTCACAGCCTCGTCAATTGATTCCCCCTCCTTACCTAGCACTCGACGCCTAACCTCACACATTTAAGGTGGTTTGTGATAGGATTGGTGTATGTCCCTGTAATGGGATCCACAAAATCTCTCTGTCTCTCTCTCCATTATCTATGACGCGATATCCCTGCAGTCTTGGTACCACTGAACTATTAATACGAGACTATTTCCTGTTTCAGCACCTTCACCTCTCACAGGTCGTTTTAAAAACCCAGCAATTAAAAATATACAAAATCTGGGTTAAGGACAAATGGGACCTGACAAAAAATGTTCCTACGAAATCTACGAAATCATCAGCTAACCTCCCCTTACAGAAGAAGGCAGTTGACTCGAATCAAACGGAAAAGGACCTTCAGCTCCAGTAAATGAAATTCATTGAACCATTTAAGGTCAATGAGGTAGGTGGTCACACTCCATTGGTAGTTATTATTACTACTCCCTTGTGTTTCGAGTGGAATATAGGGCTTCAATAACAAATCTCCACTTTGTCCTATGTTCTGCCGTCCTCTTCAGCTGGGTCCACGTGTTATAACTGTAGGGAATTCAAGGAAGACGTTTTCACCTTGCTCTGTCTGCGCCTGAACTAATCTGCCTATCTGCTTGTCGTACCTTCCGATTTAGTAAAGCACGCAAATATCAAAAGACAAGGGCTGGACTGTGACTGTGTATTGAAGTGCAACAACGACAAAGAAAGCCATGGTATTTATACATTTTACAACAATATGGACAGCTAACAGCATTTGAAATAATTGATCTTAATAGCCAATAACAAAGTGCGTGAGAGATGATAGTATACCATATGTGCGAGGTTGACAGTCAGTAACAAAATGTGTGGGAATGATAATATACCATATATACAAGATTAGCAGTCACTACCAAAATGTGTGAGAATGATAATATACCATATATGCAAGATTAAACGGTCAATACCAAAATATGTGGGATCCTATCACCACGATTGACCAAACTCTTTCATGTCTCCTTCACACGGTCTCCTCCATGTCACCCTCACACAGACAACCCAATTGTCGTGTGCTTCCTATTGAGATTCTACTCCAGTGAGATGGTCTGTATTGCGTGCGATTTCATTCGATGGATTCCTCACTGTATCCCCGATCAATTCACCTGCATTTTTTCCTCCAATGCATTTGTTCAGCGATCAGCTCTTCACTGATTTCTGCCACAACATAGTTTCTTGTTACTTATTCTTTCTGACCTGCCATTTGGTCTTCAGTATGGAGCCAACCGGTGAAGGTGGCAGCTGTTGATTAAAGTCTGCAGTGACCTGTTGGAAATCCTTTTCGTGACACGCAGTACAAGAACTGACTGACTGACTGACTGACTTTAAATTAGTGTTGAAAATCCGAAACTTGCTCTTTATGCTGAAGCGGTGGAGTGCAGAAGATTTCCAAACTGGTTTCAGGCTGATGAAGGCGTATTTTGCCTTTCTGATTCTGTCCGGCTTTAACACCTTCATACATGTAACCATTTGTGGCTAAAACTGTGCTTCCTAGCCGGAGGCAACCTCTGTTGAATCTCTCCCGTTGGTAGTTAGTGGTGCTTAAATTTTCAAGTATTGGTTTTGTAGGGATATTGTTTGATTGTATGGAAGATTTCACCATGAGCTGACATCAGTTAGGACGAAACAGCTGTCTAGTACTCCCCGGCAGGTTTTCCAGTGGTTCTCTAACTGATGTCAGCTCATGGTGAAATCTTCCCCATACAATCAAACAAAATCCCTACAAAAAACCAATACTTGAAAATTAATCTGATGCTCACTAGTGACTGGTCCTATTCAGGCAGTTAACCTGGGGTTCTAGTGGGAAGCCGTGACCAGTAGGGTACAGCAGGTCGAAGATGAGGCGGTAACTCGTCGAAGAAGACATTGCGAAGTGGTCGCGCTATGTTGTGAACAAGGTGCTTAAAGTTTAACTTGGCCGGATTTTGCTTCAAAATGCCCTAATAATTAGATCCACGTTGATCATCTTAATTAAGTTTAGATCACTCATTTATAGGACAGTTTCAAATCTTTGAAATCTTATTGCATATTTTATTTCTTTGTTTGTTATCACCACTACATCTTTTAGAAGATCAATCATAATTGAACATGTGTTCATGAAAATAAAATTGTCGTGAGACAGACAAAAAAAAAGGCTCTTTCTTTACCCTATTCTGCTAATCTTTTTCTTTCTTCTAAATGTGGAAATCATTTTGGATCAGTAAGGGAATAGGGTGGAGTAGAGGGCGGTGAAGAGGTGGAAAACAATCATAAAGGCGGTGAAAAAAAATAAACACTTTCTACTGATTTCCACCCAGTTTTTCTCTCCCCCCCCAACAAACGAACACACAAAAGTACAAAGCGCTTAACTGAACATAAATTCGAAACAAGCCAAACTCCTACAAACTTAACTCTTTAAATTACTTAATCGACTTTTAGATTTTCCCATCGATTGATTGAAACGAAGTGCTCAGTCTCAGGATGACATGTTGGCGACTCCTTGTTCAAATGCTTCGAAGATGTCTGGTCATATACCTCGAAGTTAATCGGTGGATAGTGACTAGCAGTGGAATCCAACCAGGATGCACATTTCGTCCTATTTGGGACTCGTCAGCTAACTGGATGCATCTGCATTCAGGAATCATTGGGTGAAGATGTTCCCATCGCCAATACTCGAACCTAGTGTTTGAAACCATGGTCAGTTGGTTCGAGCCTTGGTGACCGGGGAATGCAAGTACATCCAGTTAGCTGACAATTCCCAAATAGGACGAAATGCGCATTATTCTGGACTGGATTCCACTGTTAGTCATCATCCGCCAATTAAATCCTTAAAGACTGATTTATGAATAGTGAAGTACATTCAGTCATCAAATTCACGATTGAAGAAGTAGAAAAATTCCATAGTAAAACTGTCTTCTTAGACATCCTACTCACAAGAATAACAGATGTTGTCACGACAGAAGACAAAGACCAGGCAACAGTTCGTTTATTGAGAAAATCAACAAATATTTATAGATTTTTATGTACATTATTGTCAGTGGAGAAGCAACGTCTTCTGATTGGTTGTTTTCTTGCTGAAGGTAATTCTGTGCCGCTTGTGAGCGTTCCTCAGAAAGTTACGCCATATATCTATCTACACATCGTATTCGCACACATTAAGCCTGTCGTGAATGGTTGGTGTGTTCCTCAAGGTTAAGCTTTGTTACTGTTTTTCTTATGACCCCGATTCTGCACGTAACATTGACGTAAATTTCTGTATATAATTATGACTTGCAGGCAGCTCTCACCACAATGAATCCGTATAAGAAAAGTACTTGGAGAGGAAAGTATGTACAAATTTTCACAGCTTCGTGTTATTATATTATTATTGCCTCCTTTAGTTCCCAGAGGAACATTGGGCTTCAAATGCACGTCTCAGGTGCCTTCGGTTCTAACCTCTTTCAACGTTTTCACCTGGACCCACATCTGCCCACATGTTTTCATCTCCTCTTCTCATGACCTCCTTCATGCCACCCTTGGACGACCAACTCCCCGCTTCCCATTAAGGTTCCATTCGAGTGATGGCCTGATGTGTGATGTCATTCACTTGATGACAGTTTGTTTTCTCATAGTATGGCCAGCCAATCCACCTAACTCCATTTCTTCCTGCATGCATATTTGTTGTACAATTGGATCCTCGTTGATTGGTTGGTTTATTCGCTCTCAGAGATCCCTGTTGCTGATATTTTCTGGCCATCTGATCTTGAGTAGTATTTAGTGGAGACAGCTGTTGATGAACGTTTGTAGTTGGTTTGAGTCGCTCTTCATGACTTGCGAAGTTTCTGATCCATAGAGTTGCACTGACTTCACATTGTTCACACTTCGTTCTACTCCGATATGTAAAACAAAATTTGGTAAAGAACTTCAGCTTACTGGGTCAGAAATATACTTGTTCAGAAGATGCAATTGAAGATGTTCTTAAGGTTGTATACGATACGTTAATTAAAAACAGCTGTCTTAGAACAGTTCATCACGAAGCACATGGCTAAGAGAGTAGAAAAGGATCCTTCTATATCTGTTACGAAGAAGCCTCTACATTTACGAATATAATTCAAAGGTGATATACCGATGTCATTTATAATCAAAGGGATGGAGTCTTCATGGGGTCTCCATTAGGACCTCATCTAGCGGATGTCTTCATGACAAGCTAAGAGAGTTGTTCATTGAAAGAAACAATCTTGAGTTTGTATATGTATAAATCATATACTGATGACACCTTTATTATTTGTAAAGACAACTGTTCAACTGACGAGCTTCTTGAAAAAAATTTAGTAGTTCTCACCTATCGATGCTTTTCGCTATCGAAGTAGAATCGAATTCCGCATTTCACTTCGTAGATGTTAGGCTAAACAGAAGAGAGGATTGTATGTTGAAAAAAGGTCGATTTATCGAAAGCTAAGATTTTTAAAGGGCAGTACACTAACTTCAACAGTTGGATACCTCTAGGTGGGAAGAGAAATCTTATGCGTTCTCTATACTCCAGAATCCGGAAAATTTGCTCTGTTGATATGGTCAACTTAGAATTGGAAAGCCTTCGTACAGTCCTCTTAAATAATGGATATCCTAGAAGGTTTAATTGACAAAAACATCAAGAAAGAAACCGTCCCCAGCATAACAAATCACAGTGCCAAAGAAGACACTGTTTATGAGTCTAGCGTTCAAAGGTGACACTTTTGCTGAAGTCACTGATTCGAAAGAGAAACTTGGTAAGTACATTGTGTTCAAGGATTAGAAGAATCTGCTCGGAAGACATGGTAGAGAAAGAATTAAATTTATTACGTGAAACCCTACTAGAGAATGGGTATCCACCAAGATTCATTGACAAAAACATGAAGCAGAAGCCTCCGGTGTCAAACATCACAACGGTTCCTAAGAAAACTCTCTTCATGAACCTAGCATTTAAAGGTGATGTCGCAGCGGAAATTCTCAGAAACCGCCTCTCTAAATGTCTGAAGAAGACATTTCCAACAGCCACTCTACGTATAACATTTCCTGCAGACAGTTAATCCAGTCTAACGCTAAGGACAAGATACCGCTTTGGGCCACCTCAATGTGTATTTATCAATTTACTTGCTCGTGTGGCGCAAAGTATATCGGCTGTACGCAACGTCAAGTCCACAAACGTATTCTGGGTCACTGCCCAGCTTGGTTAGCTAGCCAGAGGAGGAAGGAAGAATAGCAGCAGCTCCATCCCCGAACACCTTGTCATCTCCGGACATCCAGCAGCCCCGTATGAATGCTTCACAGTGGTACACAGAGTCCCTCAATATCGTACAAAGGGACTTCGGATACGACATCTGTACATAGCTGAGGCATTAGCTATTAGATACCTGAAACCCGACCTGTGCATACAAAAGCGATGCATACATTCTCTGGTCCTACCATGACCAGAGTAAAATTCTTACTATAATTTTGCTTCTTTCTTTTATTATGTAACTTCACTATTATTATTATTGTTAACACTTTTATTATCATTATTATTCCCATCATCCACATTTTATTACCACTTTATTACTGTTTATTAATAACATTGCTTCTTCATACAGATTTTATACAAAAACACTTTATAGCCTTTCCACTAGTTCCTGTCCATTTTACACGAGCTTATTGATTAGTCATTATCTCACACTTATTACGTCATGCGAACTTCTATCTCTTTCCTAAGTCACAATTAGTCATCCCTTCTTACACCTTACATTATGTAATACAATTTTTCAAGGACAAAATCTACCAGTATCTGATTGGCCTAAAGATTTCTGTGTTAACTAATAATTACGATTGTACAGCAGGTCATGAAAATGAATCGTCGAAAAGAAAATTTTCTTCTTCGCTGTTCGCGCCTTTTTCTTATGAACTCAATATGGGAATATTCAGTTCATTAAAAGTCGTTTATGTAACTGTATTAGAAGGCTGTTTTTATGTAACTGACTTATATTTAGTATTTACCAAATGAAATATGATTTGACAATGCATCAAAGATAAACTACCACTTATTTTTTTTTTTTGATTTACAGCTTGATTCCACACTGTATTTTTGATACAAGTATGGAATTTTCAGCATGGATATCGGTAGCCGAAATTTTGCAGGCCGACCATAGATATCAGGTGTGCGCCGGCGTGGGCTCGAACCCCGGACCATGTGGATGGTCGTCGAGAGTCCTAACCACTGTGCCACCCCCCAATGTGTTTGTGTGGAGGTGATTACATTGGACGTTGTGGACGTGTTCTTCGTAAACACGTAGCTCAGTACTACCCAGTTTGATTAATGAGAGTGTTATGTACTCGTCGAGTAGTTAATAGTCCTGACGCAGAAAGAGGGAATTCAGAAGACCACGAGGTTTACGATGATACTTGTATTTTCCAGACAAAGGAAATAAATGTCACACAAGAGTGTCAATGAAATGGTACGAGTGTACGAAAAGTGTGTGAACCAGAATGAATAAGGGTCTAATACAAAAGTATAACATAACATAACATAAGCTTTATTCCAAATCAGTACTTGTGATACAGAATGGAATTCTCAGCATTTTACTACAATATTGCATCCAGTTTTTTACATTAACAATAAATAAAGTTCTACATAGTTTAAAGTTATCTCAACAACATATTAGTATGTCGGTAGCAAAGCCAAAATTAAAGTGTTTGAAGGTGTTAGAAAAGTAGATACTACTAGCATATTTACTGGCGTAAGCGATAGCAAAATGGTCGAGATATACAGAGTGTGAAAGAACGAACAAGAATGTTTTAAGTAGAGTTTGCAAGGAAGAGAGAAACAAAACAGCACATAACAAAAATAAATACAGAATGAAGAGCGAGAAAACGTTGTACCTATAAATGATGTGAGTTGGAAAGACGAGATCCATTGGTTCTACTGACTATTTAATAAGTTAAAGGTTTCATGCCTGATGCATTCTTTATCGCACAGAACACGGGCTAGGTAGGGTATGGATGAGTTTTTGTACTTACTAGTGCGGGCATATAGTTTCCTATATAGGCTTCTTGTTTTCCCTGAAGAGATACATGGGGAGAGTTGTGAATGTAGAGGGTGTTGTGAGTCAGATAAAATGGATTTCGCCCATTTTTCACATGAGTCCATATGCCTGTCCACCAGAATATTAACAAGCTGGCTAAGTGGCAAACTGCTTACCCTGCTGACAACCTTTAACATCCTACGTAATAAGGTATAGTCTTTCTTCAATAGCCCAGGAAAGACTAAGGGGGAGCAATAGAGAATAATAGGCAGAATACGGGAGTTAACAAATTGTAGGAGTAAGGGTTGGGTTACACCAGAATGTCTTAACTTCTTGATGTAGAAGGTAAGACGGTATATTTTCTTGGAAATCGTCAAGATATGAGACGACCAGGAAAGATCAGAAGATAAAGTGACGCCTAGGTATTTAATTTCCGACTTGGTTTCTATTTCACTGCCATCTATGTTGCACACCTCGTGAGTGCTAACCAGTTTGTTTAGGTCAGATTTATGCCTAAGGGTGAAATTAACTGTTTGGCATTTGGAGGGGTTTAAGGTTAGACCGTTTTCCTTGGACCATTGGCTAATTTCCGATAAGAAGCCATTTAGTTTAGAGCAGTCACTTTGACATTTGACAGGTAAAGATACAGTTAGGTCATCAGCATATTTGACAAAGTTAATGTCATTTGAAGACGGTAGGTCATGTAGGAAGAAAGAAAAGAGAAGTGGGGAGAGTACAGCACCTTGGGGGACACCAGCTTCTGTGAGCACAGCAGAGGAGGATTGGCCTTTGTATACGGTGTACTGCATTCTGTTTGAAAAGTAGGAATGCAACCAGTTAGTGACCCAGGACTCGGTTTGTGTCATGGAGAGCTTATTTAGCAAGAGACTTCTAGGTACAGAGTCGAAAGCAGAAGTAAAGTCAAGAAACGTGCAGCGGACATATTTGGCACCTTTGTCTAATGATGAGACAATACTGTTGTGTAAGACGGCTGCAGCGTCTAAAGTACTCCTACCCTGTCTGTAGGCAAATTGTTTGGGGTCTTCGAAGCTTTTAAGGGAGGGTTCGAGTTTAAGAAGTACTAGTTTTTCCATGAGCTTTAGAAACGGGGAAGTGATGGCGATGGGTCTGAACTTTACGTTCTTGCTATTTCCAGGTTTAGGGACAGGGACTATTTTAATGTCTTTCCATGGAACAGGTACAACGTTTTCGGAGAAAGAAGCATTTAGGATATTAGTTAGAGGAAAACATAAAGCATCTGCACATTGTTTTAGAACATATGCAGGTATGCTATCAGGGCCAAGACTATGTGAGGGCTTAAGAGTTTTAAGACATTTCAAAACATCGAGAGTATTGAAGTCCTGGAAGTTATCAGCTACAAGATTAGTAACGTTAGAAGTGGTTATAGTAGAAGGAGAGCGTAAAAAAGACAGATTAAGAGCATTAACATCACAAGAGGGAAAAACATTACATCGCTTACTTTTGCCAGTAATTTCATTGAAAAGTTTCCACATGCTGTTAGGAGATTTGCATGATAAAAGTGTTTGGTTATAGATAGCATTAAGATTTTTGATTTCAGATTTGATTTGAGCATTAATCTTTTTAAGTCCTAACTTGTCTTTGCATTTATATAACATTTCTTTTTGCCTGCGAAGTTGTTTGAGACGGGGAGACGAGAAACGGTCGAGGCGTTTGAAAATGACCAATACACATGAACCAATATAAGATAGCGTCTTACTTTGATTGGTTGTAATGCCATGTGATAACAAGGTCATACATGTTTATTTAGTTAGTGGACAGACAAAAGCATATTGTCAGTTATAATGGAATATCGATCCATATACACATAGCAAAATATAATAGACTGTTAACAACAAAACACACACATCATGTGGATACATATCAGAGAGGTAAGTTTAGTATGACAAAGTATTCAATCTGTGAACACCTACTGAAGTCAGGTCATTCAAACCCATGCGCGATTTATCCTTCAAAGTTATTTACATGACTAAATCCAAACACTCCAAAAGCTTACATTTTCTCCACTTATGCATAGCCTGCAGAAGCTCTAGCTATACATGGACGACAAACACTTAAATTATGCATTGAAAAGCGTTCTGTTAAACCCCTTTCTTTACCTTGATCATAGTAATGTGTTCCTTATTTATTTTATTCTGATTTACCACTTGAATTCAATCCACACATCACTTCACCTTCGCCGTCTTTACTGTTATCATCATTGTACCCTTCACTTTTCAGACAACACTTGACCTAAAATTTTAAATTCTTTATACCAGTTCACTTACTGAATAATCTTTAAGAGTTTTGTAATCCATCCACTTCAACTCTACCCCCCTTTAATTGCACATCATTTTAATTATCTTTATTCTTATCATCATATGTACACTGTTGACAGAGGAATTTCTAGTGAAGCCATTAAATGCCTTTCTCTTTCCGTGATATAAATACGCGACTGTACAGTTAGATTGAAAATGAAGTCGTTGAAAAGAAACCGTATTTCGTTGCTGAACAAAAAAAACAGTGTCCATGGCCATATTAGGGCCTATAGTTGATTTTAGAAATTCACCTACTTATGAATTATCTAAATATTTAGCCATGGTATTAAATCCCCTAAAAAGTCACTCAAAATCTAGACTAATCAGTCCTTATGAACTAAAACACAGATTAGATAATTTAAAATTAGATAATGAAGAGAAAATGGTTAGTTAGTTTTGACATTGTCAGTTTATATACACGTATAATAATAAATAATTTTTCCTTCACGTTCCCAGTGGAACATAGGGCTTCAAGCTAGTGGCTTGAAGTGTCTGTAGCAGTGTTTATTTTACAGGATGAGGTTGCCAGCCTCATGCCCAACCTTTCCTCTTTATCAGCATTATTTCTGGCATGGAGAGGTAAAGGAGTGCATCCGTGGCCGGGAATCGAACCCAGGACCATATGCATGGCTGGCGAGCGTCCTAACCACTGTGCCACCGATGCACCATAAACACGTATATCGATAATAAATATGGCTGTAGAGGCAATCAGAAATGAACTCATTTCTCACCAAGAACTCGAACTGAGGACGAAAGTGCCACTTGAGGATATAATGCTAGGAGTACAGCTATGCCTGATTTCCACAGTATTTAAATTCCAAGGGAATATATACAAACAAACTGAGGGAGTTGCCATGGGATCACCAATATCGCCGGTTGTAGCACATATATTCATGGATAGGTGGGAAAACCTTAGCGAATTGCGCATTCAGACCCTCCTCAAAAGTTTTGGTGGAGGTATTGATATGTATCCATATACATATATATATATATATATTTGTGCGTGTGTGTATGGTGATCTCTCTTTCTGTTTGCTCGCTTAGTCTGTGACCATTTCACTTTGATGAACCTGTCTCCTTTAACAATGTATATTCCCCTTATATTGTATATAATATGAGTGTTTGTTGACAGTCCGTTGCTTGGTGACATATATCCATATTGTATGTGTGGTTGTTGACATGTCTGCTATATTTTGCTATGTATATATGGGTCGATACTCCATTATAATTAGCCATTCATGTTAAGACTGTCTATTGATTTATTCACACCCTTGTCTGGACATTCATATATATTTCGCTCTCACAATCTTGTGTGACACCACTTTGGTGTGATATCACTTTTGCTTCTCCTGGTGTTTTGGAAAATAGAAGTATCATCGCAAACCTAGTGGTCTTCTGATTTCCGTCTTTCTTGCGTCAGGACTATTAAATTCTCGACCAGTACATAACAATAATTTGGCGACGGGAAAAACTACTATTAACCACTTAGCAGCAGCAACATAACAGGTATGTAGACGACACATTCACTCTACTAAGAACACAGGAGATAGATTTTCCGAACACATTAACTCAAAGGTGGAGGCAATTCAATTCACTTATGAATTGGAAAGTCAGGAAAGGATACTTCCAATGTTAGATTGTACAGTAAAAAGGAAAGAAGATGAGAAGTTAAACACTAGTGTTTACAGAAAACCCAATCATTCAAAGAGATATTTGGAATTCCGATCATCCCATCCTATCTCAGTAAAAATAGGATTAGTGAAATGTTTAAATGACAGAGCACAAAAACTAAGTAGTACCAAGGAAAATGTAAGACATGAAGTGATACACATAAAAGAAGCCTTGAAACTTAATAATTACCCGAATAGAGTAGTCAGGAAATATGTAAGGAAATGTAAAAATAAAATAAATAATGATAGTAGCGACAGTGATAATAATAATAATAATAGTTATGACGACACCAACGATAAGGAATCTAAATCATCAGTAGTAATTCCAAACAAAGAAGGAACCTCGGAAACCTTACGTTAAATTCTTAACAAGGCAGGAATGAAAGTGGTCGGCATTCAAACCACCGACAAACTCAATTAGAAACAGGCTTTGTCGGTTAAAGGAGCAGTTGTGTAGAGTCAATTAAACAAAACAATTTATTTTATGTAATACTCTGCCTGAGATGATTGTCAGGACAAATCACATAGGTCAAACTAGTAGAACATGTGCAGTCAGTCAGACTAGATGAACATAAAAACCTAGCAGCAAAATCTAGATTAGTTGACTCGAATAAGATAAGAAATCTAGAGAATAGTTCAGCCATACCACTCACTACATGCAATTACACACAACCATACAATAGGATGGGATGGGATAAGATGACAGTTTTAAAATCTTATGTCACAGGGTGTAGGGAGGGAGATATTGATAACAGAAGCTTTGTTTATCGAATCAACTGGAAACACGTGTAATAGGAATGATTCAACACCTGTCCATTCGGATATCTGGAAAATTCTACTACCCCAACGACGACGACAAATAAGAGAGAACAAAGAAAACTATAAAACTCAAGTTTCCAAGTAGTGTGATTATAATCTGTGATATGATTATGAACAATAAATTTTGTTCGAAACCTTGTCATCCAGTAAATAACAATACTGTTTCACTCACTGTGTGATACATCTAATAAATAAACTAATATGGGAAAAACTGTGTGTATTTCCTTATGAAGTAATAATAACCAACAAGTTGAGAAAATCGATCCAAAGAACGTTAACTGCTAGGAACCTGAGGTTTATGCCTTTTTTCACATAACCGCTTGTGATTCCTAAAGGAGGAAGGAAAAAGTATTTAGGTTGTATCTATCAGTTCAGCTGCTACTGTGAAGTCGGTTGTATCAGCTGTTGCTATAGCAACTCAACTCTTCGTGTTCTCTTGGGAACACATTACCAGTGTAACTAAACAAAGGTGTTGTTAAAACCATCCACAGTTCTGTGTTACATCACCTTGTTCAAACAGGTCATAAAGCTAACTAGTATTGAAGAGTCCTTCTCATTCGTCTATCGGGTATCGAAGTAATTATCAAAAAACTCTAGATACTGAACAGCAGCTCACTCCGTCCTCCTTTATGGCCGTGAGACCTGGCCATTGAGAGTGGAGGACATGAAAAGCCTGGCTAGCTGGCTATCTTTGATCATAGATGCCTGCGTTCTATCTCCCGTGGGAAATGGTATAATAGGGTGAGCAATATTGAGGTTAGGCTTCAGTCGAGTGCTAGGTTAAGAGGGAGGGCAAATCAATAGACGAAGTTGTAAAGTTATATCGATTGAGATGGTTAGGACATGGACAAGTGTTACGCATGTATCCCTAGCCATTGTATCTTTATTTTTTATTGCTCCCTTGAGTTCCTAGAGGAACATAGGGCTTCAACTGCACGTCTCCATTTTCTTCTGTCTTCTGCTTTACTTTTCGCCTGCATCCATGTTAATCTATATTCTTTCAACTCCTCTTCACACGATCTCCTCCATGTCACCCTTGCACTGACGTCCCACACGCCACTTCCCTTTCGGGTTCCACTCGAGGGCTTGGCGCGCGATGTCACCCAGCAGTGGCCTCCTCAGCGAGTGTCCGATCCATCTCCACTTTCTCCTGCTTATTTGTTGGTTGGCGATTGGTTCTTGCTTTGTTTGTTCCCATAATTCCTTGTTGGTGGTTCTTTCCGGCCATCTGATCTTCAGTATTGAGCGAAGACAGTTGCTAGTAAAGGTCTGCAGCCTTTTGTAAATATTCTTTGTGACCCGCCAAGTTTCTGATCCGTATAGAAGAACTGACTTTACGTTTGTATTGAAAATCCGAATTTTGTTGGTGATGCTGAGTGACGCCAGATACTGGCTTGCTACGGTACTAGCTTACTAGTTTTCTCGCCGGTCCCAAGCCCGGGTAAAGAGGGAGGGTTGGGGCGTGGTGCTAGCAACTCCACCCCTGTAAAACAACCAAATCGCTACAGAAACTTCAACGAATAAATATATTAAAAATTCTAAAAGCATAAGCAATAGCCTTACTTTTCGCTGGAATCGGGGAAGTGAAATGACGCAGGCTGGTGAAAGCCTTCGGGAAGCCAGTTAGCCGATGTGCCTTCTTTCGATGAAAGCAAAAGTAAGGATGGGTACCTGGAATGTTCGTACAATGTACGAAGCCAGCTGGGAAGGCTGCCCAGATAGCCGCTGAAATGAGAAGGTACGGAATAAAAGTGTTGGGAATCTGCGAGAGCAGATGGAACGTAACTGGAAGGTGACAACTACCTACTGGAGAGACAATAATCTATTCCGGCCACCTAGAGGACAACCTAGCCATTGCCTCCCTCAATAATGGACAATGTTAGCTGACATGGGGTCAGGTTGTAAAAGAGCTAGCTAGCCAGTGGTGGTCAAACCAAAACATGGCTTTATCAGTCAATGAAATCCACAACAGTTAGTTTAAGCCAGTCAGCCACATAGGAAGGTGTAGACTTGTTGGCTGGTTGAGGTCTTCGGGCATCATGTCGATTTTCAAGTTTTGGTTTGTAAGGATTTTGTTTATGCGTGCGTACTATTGAAGAGTCAAAAAGTGGGATGGAAGAAACAGCTATCTAGTACTCCAGTACTGGTATTCCAATGGTTCTCCAATCGATTAAACAAAATCCGCACAAACCAATACTTATCATGATAATTTGATCTACAGACTCACTGCCATTGGTTAAATTCTGTTTTATTATATAAATCTACGTGAATTAGAGTAAAGTCTGAGGAAGAAGACGATCTAATTGAAAACGACAATATTGTTCGATTATTATACGTCTTGTTCTAATATTAATTGTGGGAATATTTAAAGATTAGAAGTGTAATGTAGATAAGATAACAATGTGGCAACAAAAGGCAAGACACGGAATCCAAGGTTATTTCTTCAAGTGATCAAACCGCTGTTTACAACAATACAGTTTATATTCGTGTGCAGGTGATTTCGGTTAACATCAAGCGACATGAAATAGAATGTTCAAATAGATAAATGTAGTATTCTATTGCTAATGTCGAATTCAACTGTGGGAATATGTAAGAATCATATTCCGTTGGAACACATTACCATACTCCCCCCTCCGGTCAAATACTTTCGACTAAAGTCGGTTCAGTTTTCTTGGTACTGGCGGCTTTATTTGCTTGTCTTGCTGTATCGAGTTCTGGAGCTCGCTAACGTTCACCCGCTTCTCTTTGTTTGCATTTATGATCGTATATATATATGACCACATGGCACGGTGACCGTGTATGGTCCTTCCCACTTTGGAAGCAGTTTGCATGACCCTGGCACGTATTTGCTGGTGTTTCACCTCACATTATCATATGCTATCTTCACCCGACCTCCCAACCGCGATCCAAGTAACAGCCTCTTCGCTGACGGATTTTCAGAAACAGCCTTGAAATCCTGCAAGAAGATCCATATGCCCCCTTCTTCAAAAACTGCAGGGCATAGGCTTTCCATTTGTCGGCAGGCAATGACACCAAATGTAACAACAGAAGACAAGACACGTATGCAGAGGTGCATGTTTTCAAGTGGTCAAACGGCTGTTTATGTATATACAGTTTTATATTCTCTAACCAATCATTGAGCGTGTGATTTTGTTTTACTATATTAAACGACATGAAATAGAATGTTCAAGTATATATAGTATTCTGTGGCTAATGTAGTATTCAACTGTGGGGATATGTGAGAACAATATTCCGTTGGAACACACACTGTCTGTATTACACCACCACACTCGTACCATACGTGACCATTCAATCTTCCTTCTCACCTTGGCAGCAGTTTAGATGACCCTGGCTCGTATTCGCCAGTGTTTCGCCTCACACTACTATAATGCTGCCGTCGCCCAACCTCTCAGAAGCTTGTCAAGTAACAGTCTTATTGCTAACGGATTTTGAGTGCCATTCGTTTGCGCAACAGACTTGAAATCCTTCCAGAAAATCTATTTGTCTCCTTCTTCAAACACTGCAGGGCACAGGCATTCACTTTGTCGGCAGGCAGCAATAGAAGGTAAGACATCGGAGCCAAGGTATATTTTTCATTCCTTGAACCACTGTTTATACATATATATAATTTATATTCGTTGACCCATTACTGAGAGTGTGACTTTAGATTACATCAAAAAACATGAAATAGAATTTTCGAATAGATATATCGTATTCTCAAAAGAATGGATACTGAACAAAGAATACTCTTTTCGATAACCCCTTCTTCATCAGGCTCTAAAGTTATATACACATTATAGTGAATGAATGAATTATTATTATATCCTTTGGTTCCTAGAGGAACATAGGGCTTCAGTTGCGCGTCTCAGTTGCCTTTTCTGACAACTTTTTCACCCCGCTCCAAGTCTATCCACATGCCTTCTTCTCCTCTTCACATGACCTCCTCCAAGTCACCCTCGTACCGACGACCAACTCGCCGCTTCCCTTTCGGCCGGGTTCCACTCGAGCAATGGCTTGTCTAGTGATGTCACTTGATGGTTTCCTCAGAGTATGGCCAGTCAATCAATCTCCATTTCATCCTGCCTATTTGTTTCAGGATCGGTTCCTGGTTGGTTGGTTCGCTCATTGCCAGAGATCACTCACTATTGCTGAGCTTTTCTGATCGGCCATCTGATTTTGGCTATTCAGCGAAGATAACTGTTAATGAAGGTCTGTAGTTTGTTTGAGGTGCTTTTTATGACGAACTGGCCAAGTCTCTGATCCATATAGTGAGTAGCACTGACTTCATATTGGAGTTGAAAATCCGGATCTTATATTTGATGCTGAGTACTGTTGACCCCCACACAGACTTGAGAGAAATGAAAGCTTTTCTTGCTTTCCCGACTTTCACTGCTTTGATATCCTCGTCAGTTCCACTTGTAGTTGAAACGATGCTTCCCAGGTCAGTAGGTAAAGGAGGTTGTTTCTGTTATGCACTCGTCGCTAAATTATTGTTATGGACTGGTCGAGAAACTAATAGTCCTGACGCGAGAAGGCGGAAATCAGAAGACCACTAGGTTTGCGATGATACTTCTATTGTCCAAACACAAGGAGACGAAAATAAATGGTCTCACACCAAAGTGATAAGTAAGTAAAGTAGTTGTAAAGTAAAGTCACAAGATTGTGAATGCGAAATATATATGAATGTTCCAGACAAAGCGTGGGAATAAATCATTAGACAGTCTTAACATGAATGGCTAATTATAATGGAGTGTCGATCCAATTATACATAGCCAATATAGCAGACATGTCAACAACCATATATGGATATATGTTACCAAGCAACGGACTGTCAACAAACACTCATATTATATATAATATAATATAATATAAGGAGAATATACATTGTTAAAGGAGACAAGTTCATACCAGTGAAATGGTCACAGACAAACAGAAATAGAGACCAACATACACACACACATAAATATATATATGTGGATACATATCAGTTTCTTTCAGGTTCGTCCCATTTATGCTGGTTGTTGTCTGCTGTTGTTACTGTTGGTGTTGGCCAGTAATCTTCATCACCTCTGTTTTATCTATGTTCACCTTAAGTCCTATCTGCTCTGGATGCTTCTTCTGCCAGCTTGAAGCTTTTCACTTGCATATCTTCCAGTTTGTTGGAAATCAGACATTATGAAAAACATTAATGTTAAAGTAAAATCGAATCAATAATATTGATAGATTAAAGCTCAATACCATCGACATGAAATAAGCTGAATGTCAGAAGAATTAGGAAAGATATTATTACAAATTCATGATTTTATAGTGTCTACTGAAGGCTGGCCAGGGCAGTAGTACGGTCCCAAACAACCAGTGCTCTGCGCTTAAAAGAAGCAAGTCCAGCTAGCCCCTACTACTGCCCTGGCCAGCCTTCAGTAGACACTATGAAATCATGAATTTGTAATATTATCTTTCCTGATTTTTCTGACATTCAGCTTATTTTATGTTGATGCTATTGAACTGTAATCTATCAGTATTATTGATTCGATGTTATTTAAACAGCAGCATTAATGTTGTTCATAACACTAAATCATTCATTCATTCATTCACCATGATGTGTATATAACTGTAGAGCTTGATGATGAAGGGGTTATCGAAAAGAATGCTCCTTGTTCAGTATCCCTTCTTTTGAAAATATCGTATTCTGTTGCTGAAGCTAAATTGAACTATCGGAATATGTGAGAATCATATATGTCCGTTGGAACACGCAGAGGGTCTGTCTCACACCACCACAATAGTATTGGCATATTTCTGGGGGGTATTTTCCCCGTTGCATTTTCGATCGAATATCTTCCCAACTATCCGATTTCATTTGATAAAATAAAAATGTCAATATTTTTTCTCTCTCTCTTTGTTTAGTTATTTAAAAGTACACGGAAATATCGTTAATTTTATTTTGTTTAATTGATTGTTTATTTGTTTTTTTTTTCTTGATTTTGTTTTTGATTTATTTCAAGCAGAAACTGAAGAACTTTTAAACTTGTTTTCATTTGTAACCTTGATTACCTCTTTTTCATCATGAATACCCCGTTGAAAAGAGAAAAAAATCGATTTTCATTGATCGATTTCTGTTATTAACTGATAGTAATGATAATAATTGCTTTGGTTACAGGATTTCATCGCCATTGGAAAACCCAGGAGTACTGCCAGACAGCTGTGAATGTGACTGGACCTATCCAGGTAGGTAGGTAGGTAGTTACCTGCCCTTCTAGTGGGATGTCGTGATCACTAGGGTACAGCAGGCGAGGTGTAAGAACAAATACTCACCACCGATGACATTCGCTAGTGAACGCGCTATGTCGTTAATTGGCAGAAGTTGGAATTCATGGGTTGGTGGCCATTGTATCAGGTCCCAGTGGCTGAATGAATACGAGCTAGCTCGCCTTGTAACCAGAAGGTCATGCTTTCAAACCTCCTGTGGTGATTGCGTGCTGCTGAAGAGTCCGAAACTGGTAGGACGAAAGAGTTGTGCAGTACTCCCTATTGGTTTTCCTGTGGTTCTTTAACCTGTTTCATGATGGAGCAAAGAAAACACTGGGATGAACACTTCAAAAGACTTCTGAATCGACCGCCACCTACAACACGCCCAACAATAACAACAACGGAAGCAGAACTACCAGTGAACAACAACTCTCCGACGAAAACAGAAATCCTGAATGCAATCAAGATGCTACAAGCTGTGATAGCAGCAGGATCAGATGGAATCCCAGCAGAAGCATTGAAAATGGACACAGAGACAACAGCGGACTTGATGACGCCATTGCTGGAGAAGGTGTGAAAAGAGAGCAAAGTACACGAGGATTGGATGAAAGGATACTTATTCAAACTATCAAAGAAAGGAGACTTAAGTCTATGCAAAAACTGGTGCGGAATTATGCTTCTGTTCATCCCAACCAAAATACTAAGCCGCATCATCCTGGAGAAAATCAAACACGCCGCCCTTGATGATAAACTTCGACCGGAACAAGCTGGATTGAGGAGAAACAAGTCATGTATTGATCAAATCGCCACACTGCAGACCATCACTGAACAGAGCTTGGAATGGCAGTCAGCTCTCTACCTCAGTCAACTTCATTGACTTTGAAATGACCTTCGATAGAGCAGCGTCGATCGAGAGGTGATTTGGTAATTACTTCGCTACTATGGGGTCCCATCGACAATTATTCACCTCATCTAACAGTTGTACGACAATGCTGCATGTCAAGTAATCCACAATGGGAAACTCACGGAGTCCTTCGAAGAAGTGAAAATGGGAGTAAGACAAGGTTGGCTGGCTGGCTGCCTACTATCTCCAATGACTTTCCTGATTGCGGTAGACTGGATAATGTGACAGACAGCGGCGGGCAATAAGGAAACAGGCATACAATGGACTCACACAAAAAACTTGGAGGATTTGGACTTCGACGATAATGATGATATATGTCTGATTTTCCACAAACTGGAAGATATGCAAGTGAAAAGCAACAGGTTGGCAGAAGAAGCATCCAGAGAAGATAAGAAGGACTTTAGGTGAACATAGATAAAACAGATGTGGTGATGAAGATTCCTGGCCAACAGCAACAACAACAGACAACAATCAGTCAGCATAAATGGGAGGAACCTGAAAGAAGCAACCTCCTTCACATACCGACCTACCTACCTATCTACATGGGAAGCATCGTTTCAACTACAGGTGGAACTGACGAGGACATCAAAGCAGCGAGGATCAGTGGGAATGTGATGCAAGCTTTCATTACTCTCAAGTCTGTGTGGAGGTCAACAACACTCAGCATGAAAATGAAAATAACATCCGGATTTTCAACTTCATTGTGAAGTCAGTCGATGCTACTTAACATACGGATCAGAGACTTGGCGCCGCGCCGCGTCTTACAAAAGCCACTTCAAACAAACTACAGACCTTCATCAAGAGCTGTCTTCGCTCAATACTCAAGATCATATGGCTGGCCAGGAAAGATCAGCAATAGGGAGGGATCTCTGAGAACAAACGAACTAACCAACCAGGAACCGATTGTGCAACAAATATGCAGGAAGAAATAGAGGTGGACTGGCCATAGTCCGAGAAAATAAACCATCAAGTGACATCACTAGGCAAGTCATTGCTCGAGTGGAACCCGGCCGAAAGGGAAACGGCGAGTTGGTCTTCACTGCAAGGGTAACTTGGAGGAGGTCATGTGAAGAGGAGATGAAAGCGTGTGGGCGGACTTGGAGAGAGGTGAAAACTTTAGAAGAGAACCGAATGCAATTGAGACGTTTGGCTGAAGCCCCATGTTCCTCTAGGAATTAAAGGAAATAAATCCTATGACTAAAACTTATTTCCATGATTTCTGGAATTCTTCATTTAGTTATTGATTTGCAGTTGTTCAACTCGTCGACCTTTGCACGATACAACATGGATACTTCACTTGGAACAATCCACTGAGAATTTCTTTTAAATGTCCATCAGACGATTACATCGATTAAACACTTAAGTAATAAGTAACTAGTGTCATGTGTCCAGTCCTTTGTTTAGTGAAGACTGAATTACACTATCAGTTCTAACCTTACAAGCGTAACTTGCAATATGGCCACGATAATAGGTGGCTCATCACCATCACAGTACACTGTGAATTGTTGTTATTAAATGGTTGGAGGCAATCGACCCTAAAGGAACTATTAGATTCATTAGAATCCAGTCTGCAACAACACCAAGAACAACATGCATAACACTAGTTAATTACTCTCTATTGTCCAGTCGAAGTATCGAAAACACTAATACAAACGGTCAGTCGCATACCCAAATAGCTTGATAGTGGTAAAGCCTCTAACTGTAGTGCTCGTTTGCTGGCCCATGTTCGAATCTCACATTGGGGACATGAGTTCCTCTAAGAGGTAGTTGAAGATACATCTTGCTGAATTGTGTGTAATGACAGGCGCGAAACTTAGCTGCAGGGATTCCTGTGACCAACTGCCTTCAACTATTCCTCAATACCATCTGTATTACTCCACTAGTGATTGTGTGTTCTGTAAAAGATGAATTAAGTCTAAGAGTTTAAATGACCAGAGCACGTAACGTTTAAAAATTAGCTAAGTGGTAAAATGGCTGACTAATTAGCTCTGGCTTTGAGTTAATACAACCTGGAATGTAGTAGAAGGTTGAGAATAATCGTTGTTGGTCACTTTGATTAAACACGTAACATAATTCCGTATTAATTTGTTCATCGGATATATCACATAGTGAAGAAACAGTATTATTGCCTACTGAATGATAAAGTGTAGAACACAATTCGTTTATTGTCCACAATCATATTATCAATTGTAATTACACCACTGTGAAACTTGAGTTTTAGAGTTTTATTTATTCCTTCCCCATTCGGTGTAGAGTTGGTAGTAGAATTTACCAGATGTTCGAGTGGATAGGTGTTGAATCGTTTCTATTGACCACATATTCTCCTCAGTTGATTCCATAAGCATAAAGCCTCCGCTATCAATCTCTGTCTGTCCCCCTCCACCCTGTTATATAAGACTTTAGAACTGACATCTTATCCTATCCATCCTATTGTCTGTGTGTGTGTGTGAGCGTGTGAGCGTGCGTGCGTGTGTAATTGCGTGTAGTACCATAGCTAATCTATTTTCGAGATTTCTTATATTACTAGGGTCAACTCCATTTCGGATAAAAAATTTTATTTTGATAAAATCACACACAGCGTGTTTATTATACAGTAATATTTACTACTGATGATCACTTTTTGAGCACAATTCATAATCATATCAAGGCACTACTCACTCAGACAACTTTCTTGCTTCATTTATATACACGAGTAAAAGTTGATTAGACATTTGAATAAAATCAATATAAGATAGAGTACATTCGTAAATAACATGAGTGTTATCAATCAAATACAATCAAATGGGAAATAAGATACTTTTATAGTAAAATAAATGAGCAACTTGTTAGAATGTCATAATGTGAATCGAGTTGAATACATTTTAACATTATTTATTATCCTCCCCTGATTTGACTGACTGGTAGTAATAACACTTTCCATGAATATCTCTGGTAGTTTGCCTTGAGTCATTCCTGTTTCATGTTCTGGTTGTAGACTGCCCGATGAACCAGGCAGGATTCAGTAATCAACATCTCACTCTCTCCAGCTACTTATATTACTTTGTAGAATTTCGACTGTGTCCCACCTCCCCATATTGTGTGGTTGTGTTTTAATGCAGTGCAGTGCAATGTAGTGCTGAGCTCCTTTCTGAATTACTTATATTCGTGGGATCAATCATGCTAACCTTCGCTAAATTCCTACGTTCTGATAGGCAATCTCACTACTCCCGATCTGCTAGTCGGACTGACCTATGTAGTTAACTTAACTCACATTCATTGCCAGCTACTTTGTAATTTATATTACTTTGTTTAATCGGGTCAACCTACAGGGTCATTTAACCTTTTATCGATAATGGAGTTATACTCTATCACAGTGGACAAGTTCTATACTTATATCAATATTACTAGAGTCAACTTATACAGATTTCGTTAGATTTGGCTATGTTCCATGCTAGTCTGATTGATCCTGTCCTACTTACTATTTTGACAAACAAGCACAGAATGATGACAACATCAACAATAAGGAATTCAGAACACCATCAGTAGTACTTCCATACGAAGAAAGTACTGATGAAATCTTAGGTAGAATTCTTAACAGTTCAGGAATAAAAGTGGCACTGGAAATCACAAACTAACTCACTTCAAAACAAACTTTGTCTATTAAAGGATCCTGACTGTGCATCTCATTAAACAAAACAATTTAGCTTATCTAATACCCTGACTGCAATGACTGTCAGGTCAAATACATAAGTCAAACTAGAAGAACAGGGACAGTCAGTCAGACCAGTGGATTGGCATAAAAATCTAGCGAAATGTAGATTAGTTGACCCGAATAAGATAGTAAGAGATCTAAAGAATAGTTCAGTCGTAGATATGATTATGAACAATAAATTGTGTTGGAAACGTCATCCAGTAAATAATACTGTTTCTTCACTGCGTGATATATCTAATATTTATTATTTTTATTTTATATTTTTGATTTACAGCTTGATTCCACACACTGTATTTTTGGTACAAGTATGGAATTATCAGCATGGATATCGGTAGCCCAAATTTTGCAGGCCGACCATAGATATCAGGTGTGCGTCGGCGGGGGTTCGAACCTCGGACCATGTGCATAAACAAACTAATATGGAATTAAAGCCGTAGATAGCACTACATACAGTTACACACACACACACACGCACAATAAAATGGGATAATATGACAGTTTTAAAATCTACTGTTCAGTGGAGAGTGGAGAGAGACATTGATAACAGAAGCTTTATGCCTAAGGAATCAACTGAGAGTGAATACGTGTAATAGGAATGAATTAACAATTGTCCAGTTGGACATCTGGAAAATTCTGCTATCCCAGAGACAAATAGGAAAGAATAAAGAAGACGATAAAACGAAAGTTTCGAAGTTGTGCGGTCATAATTGGCGATATGATTACGGACAACAATGTACTGTGTTCGAAACCCTGTCATCCAGTTAACAGTAATACTGTTTCTTCACTGTATGATGTATCTAATAAACAAACTAATATGGAATTACATACTACCACCACCAAAGTGACCAAGTTTTACAGATATATCGTTATGACATGTAAGCTAAGTCCCAGATACCTTCCCCTCTGGTTAACTCTTATGTAAAAACGTTGAAGTGTATGTCAGTTAGTTTACTTCCCACTTCGCTTACTTGATCGATAAACATTCTGAGATCAATAAATATTACTTAACAATAGACAACGCCTTTGATTCCTTGAAGGTTACAGATATGTGTACATGTTTGAAGACTATAAAAAACAGGGGTAACAATGTAAAGAATACATAAAGTGAGGCATAATAATTTAGTGTCATTGTCTGTCAAAATCACTTCAAAGTAGAACTTCATAAAAACAAAATCAATCAAACTATCATGTAAGTCATGAAATAAGTGTTCCTCTATTGATATTAATTTTAGAACTTTATTTGACTGTGTCATATAGCTGTTGAAAATGGAAGATATAAAAAGGCTAGTTAACTGTCTTCGATCATGAGTGTCTGCATTTAATCTCTCGTATTAGGTGGTATAATATATTATTATTGTTCCCTTGGGTTCCTAGTGTAACATACGGCTTCAACTGCACGTCTCCACTTGCCACTTCTGTCTTCCTTCTGCTGTCACCTTCTGTCACCTGCATCCATGTTAGTCCATACTGTTTCAACTCCTCTCTCTTCACACGATCTCCCCCATAGCACCCTTGGACGTCCCCATCGCCACTTCCCTTTCTGCCTGGTTCCACTCGAGAAATGGCCTGACGCTCGCGCGGTGTCACCCAGCCGCCTCCTCAGCGAGTGAGTGTCCAATCCATCTTCACTTTCTCCTGCATATTTAATTGTTGGGCGATTGATTGGTTCTTGTTTTGTTTGTTTGTTCCCGCAGTAAGTTTCTTGTTGTTGATTCTTTCCGGCCCGGCCATCTGATCTTCAGTATATATCCAGCGAAGACAGCTGTTGTTGATGAAGGTCTACTACAGGCTGTTGGAAATATTCTTTGTGACCCGCCCACCAAGTTTCTGACCCATATAGAAGAACTGACTGACTTGACGTTTGTATTGAAAATACGACTGGATTTTGTTGTTGATGCTGAGTGACGAAGATTTCCAGATTGGTTTCAGGTTGATAAATGTGTTTCTCGCCTTCGCGATTCTCGATTTGACATCCTCATCCGTTCCGACTGCCTGTAGTTGGGACAGTGCTCCCTAGATAAGTGAGTGAATGAAGTAACCTCTTTCAAATCCCTCCCGTTGATGGTGATTGTCGCTGGATGTTGCTGTTGTTTTTCTTGTTGTTGGTTGGTTATTTTTGCATCAACTCCGTCTTGTCTATGTTCACTTGGAGTCCTGTCTTCGCCGACTGCTTCTACGACCAGTGTGTCGGTCGGTTTTCGCTTGTAAGTCTTCGATTTTGTGTGTGTGATATCAAACATAAATCATCCACACGCGAAATCCAGGTCTTCTAGGTTCTTCACGTCGGTTGGTCCAGGATATCCCTGTCTTCTCGTTTCCTAATCACTGTTTGACGCATAATCCAGTCCACCACAATTAGGAATATCATCATTGGTGATAATAAGCACCCTTTTCTGACTCCTATGTTTACCCCCCAAACACCTCGCTGAGTTTTCCCTTGTGGTATAATAGAGTGAGTCATATTGAGGTTAGGCCTAGTGTGTTAGACAAGGAGCGTAAGTCATATGATGAGGTTGTGAAGCTTCATCGATTGAGATGTTATGTACAGGAGTTACGCATGCCAAGCCACTGTTCCATCCTCAAAGAGCAATGTTGGATAAGTTCTACACTCAGCATAAAGAATAAGATTCAGATTTTCAATACCAATGTCAAATCGGTGAGTGCTTCTGTACTGGTCAGAAATTTGCACTACGCGTGTGTCACGAAAAGGACTTCCAACTCGTTGCAGACATTTATCAACAGCTGTGGTCGCAGGCTCCATACTGAAGATCAAATGGTAAGAAAGCATAATTAACAAGAAATTCTGTTGTGGAAAAAATCAACGAAGAACTGATTGCTGAACAGATATACTGGAGGAAAAAATGGCGGCAGATAGGGCACACATTGAGGAAACCGTCGGATGAAAACGTGCACAATGTAGGCCATTGCTTGTGTGGAATCCAAATGGGAAGCGACGAGTTGGTTGATGGTGTGAGAGTGACATGGAGGAGATCGTGTGGCGAGGAGGAGGAGGAGGATATGAGAGATTATGGCCAATCGTGTGGTTAGCCATCTGATGAGGACAGCAGAGAATAGGATAGGGTGGAGATGTGTTGCTGCAGTCCTATGTTCCACTCGGAACCGAGGGGAACAATAATAATAATAATAATTGACGGCACAGAGGTTGAAAATACATCTTATGTCAAGTACCTTGGGCTGAGTTTTTCCACCGATCTTTCCTGGTACTCCCACATCTTGCTAGTTACTAGAAAGATGTTTCGCTTAACTTTCTACATTAGGAATTTTAGGCAGTCTGGTATAAAGCAATCTTTACTTTCTCAGTTTGTCAATTCGTGAATTCTACCCATCCTCCTTTACTGCTCCCCATTAGTCTCTCCTGGACTATTTAAGAAAGACTTTGCAGTGGTTCGCTGAGAAGGGCAGGCACTAAAAGCCGTTAGAGTAGGGCAAGTGGGATATCGTTAAACCAACTGGTTAACACTATTGTAGATAGACATATTATGTCATGTAAGAAACTAGCGAATACAATATTGTCGGACCCCGAGAATCCTCTCTATACGCAGCTCTCTCTCCTTGCATTTCATCTGGTAGAACTAGAAGCAGCTATAGGAGGCTGGCTGGCTATATGCTAGTGTGGTGAGAGCAGGCTGCTAGCCGATTGGTTGACACTAAGCTACGTTAATATGGGCCGTGAGAAAATATGAACAAGGCTGAGTCAACAACCAATCACAGCAAAGTTAACGTGGCAAAATATGATTCGCAGATAGAGAACTCTATTTGTCAAGGAATCCCGAAACAACCAATCAGAAGCCTGCGTTTGTCTATAATAATGTATGTGAAATATGTATAAATACGTGTTGATTTTCATAATAAAACGATCTGTTGCCTGGCCCTTGTCTTCTGTTGTTACACTAGGACTACCAAATACAAAAACTCCACAATACCATATCTGGCACAGCTGTTATGTGCGTGATGAGAAATCCGTTAGGTATGACACGATCAACTTACTGCGGCACTCTAACAAATAGTCCCATTAGTTTTTGTTTTCCTTTCCTCGTTACTACTACACTGTTTGTTCTCATCTACTACCACACATCAACTTTATATTTCAAATCCTGTGGTGCATTGTTTGAAATGAAATACTCTACGCTGTTTTTTTCTTAATTTTTATTTATTTTATTTATTTATAACTTATTCATTTTATTTTTATTTATTTATCTTTGATTTTTAAAAATCTTATATAATTTATGAGGTAATTAGATGCAATATGCTGTAATGCACGCTGAAAATTCCATACCTGTACCACAAATACCGTTTGGAATAAAGCTGTTATTATTCTATTCTAATAAGTTGGAAATGGGCATAAGGGTGGTAAAATCAGAATCTGACATCAAATCATTAAACCTTTGACACTTGGTTTCAGCCAATCACGTGAAGAATCGTAGACGAACTCATTGTAGTCTGAACTCAGAAAACTGATCTCTGAGTTCTACTGTATGGCTGACCAAAACTTCCTTGAGACATCCACAATCACAATACTATCTAATGACAGCAAAAAGACGGTTATTCTTGTTACGTGTCTACTCAAAGTGATCAACAACCGTTATTCGCAACCTTCTACTGCATTCCAGGTTGTAGTACTTACCTCAAAGCCAAGGTTAACCAGTTGACCATTTTACCACTGAGCTAATTATTAAACGTCACCTTCACTGGTCGTGTAAACTCTTAGATGTTATCCGCCTTTTACAGAAACCACAGTCACTGATGAACTAATACAAATATCCAGCAATCATCTAATATTATACGATAGTTGTAGGCAACTGGTCACAGGAAGCCCTCCACCCAGGTTTCGCCCTTGTCGGTACCGACAAGTCAGCAAGGAGTATTTGCAACCACCTCTTGAAGGAAGTCATTCCCCCCAGTATGAGATTCAAACCCGTGTCACCGATCGAATGCTGCAGTTACAGATGTTACCACCACTGGGCTAGATAAACACGATTGAGGGCGTTTATTGAAACACGCTGAGATGTGTGTACAAAAACAATTTGTTATTAATCTTAAACCACTTATTTAGCTAATTGTTATCTAGTTTGATAACCAAATGTAGTATTGTTAACTATTCTTATTATTCTTAAATTCTTTCGCCAGTATTGGTTTGTAGGGATTTTATTTGATTGATTGAAGGATTTCATTATGATGAGCTGATATCAGTTGGAGAAATATTGAAAAACCAACAGGGAGTACTGGACAGCTGTCTGTTTCATCAGCCTAATTTGGGACTCTTCAGCAATAAGCACCCACTGGGACATTGGATTGGGTCCCACTGGCTTGATGGTCTACGAGCTCTCTGGCCTTGTAATCAGAAGGGAATGGGTTCGAACCCCAGTGGGTACGTACTATAGAAGAGTCCCAAATTAGTAGGACGAAACAGCTAACTGTCCAGTACTCCCTGTGGATGGTTTTCCAATGGTTCTCTAACCGATGTCACCTCATCATGCTGAAATCCTTCAACTAATTAAATCCTTTTTGTCACTCTTAATTGGCCTTCCACTTTTCATATATAAATTGATTTGACAAGTAAATATGTGTGTATGTGTGTGTGTGTGTGCGTGATCCGATTGTGTGTTGTCCCAAATGTATACTGTGCACTTGCATTCAGATCACATTTTTTCAGATAATCCCCACCCACCTTCTAATATATAACCCTATCGAAATCTTAACTATCTTCTGTCATTAATGTTCACATTATCTCTAATTGAAATGGTCACACTTTTTTTTTATTATTTTTGACATCAACATTTCGTTAGATAGATGCCAGAGATAATTAATCTGACATAGCTGAGATAAGATAAATGCGCGCTCACCTCTCTATTCATATGATTGAAAATGTCAATCGACTGACGCGTGTTGTACCGTCACCTCAGTAGCCACATGATTATTTAACCCCTTTTAATAAACTAATTAATTAATTAGTGATCAAAGTATTTTTCAAAAATCTGCACCCAAAAACATTGATAATTGAAAAATTTAGATTTGAATTCAAAATTTGAATTTTCAAAAATTCATCGATCAATAAATAGTTTTTACGAGTTGATCAAGGATTACTTGATATCAGTTAGAGAATAATTGAAAATCAACAGGGAGTACTGGACAGCCAGCTGTTTCATTCTAGTTTCAGGAATCATCGGCAATACGTACCCACCCATTAACGGGGTTTGAACCCAGAACCTTCAGGTGGATGTCTCACCGGTGACATTGGTTGTTGCCAGTCGCGCTAAATCACGAATTGGTAGAAGTTAGAATTCATGGGCTGGCCATTGAATCGGGTCTCAGTGGCTGAATGGTCTACGAGGTCCTGAGTTCGAAACCTGTAGGTACGTACATACTGCCTATGATTCCTAATCTGGGATGAAACAGCTTTCTGTCCAATACTTCCAGCTAGTTTTCAACTATTCTCTAACCGATATCAATCCGTGGTCAAACTCATAAAAACAGATCGAATCTTTACAAACCAACTATAGACAATAAATAGTTATAATTGGTAGATTTTTGTTACAAGCCAGGATTAGTTAGAAGGATCATTCATTGTAAGTTAGCAGGGGGCACTGGACAGTCAGCTGTTTCATCTTAATTTGAGACTCTTCAGCGGTGCTCAGCGATGAATCCACCCAGCAGGGATCAGACTTGGGACCTTCAGGTTTTCAGGTAAAGCTTTCTGGTCAGTCATCCATTTAAGCTTAAAATTAATGATTCCGGATTTCTAACTGAAGAGGTCCAAGGTAGGGCGAAACGACTGACTGTCCAGTGCTCCCTTAGTTGATATTCAACGATGATGATGAAAATCTAACAAATGATATTCATCCAAAATCCTCAGAAATCCTGAACTCTCAATAAACATTTATTGATTTTACAGGTTTGATCGTCAGGTGATATGAATTAGAGAGAATTCACTGATAACCAGGGTCTGTTAAAGAGTTGTTTCGTCCTACTTTGGGGCTCTCCAAGTTGTACACACACACACACAGTGGTACGAATCTGTGGAGCTCGTAGACAATTCACGTGGTGGGACACGGTCTAACGGTCCGTGAATTCGAATTTCTGCCATTTCATGATGTTTATAATATTGGTGGGTGAGTACTGTGCGTCGGTGGCACAGAGTTAGAATACCCCTGACCACGCCACATGTGGTCCAGGGTTTGATCCGCGAACGATGAGGCACTCCTTTACCTCACTAAGCTGGTAATAAGAATGGTAAAGAGGGAAAGTTTGGCATGAGGTTAGCAACTCCATCCTGTAAACATAAACACAACGGCTACTAAAACTTCCCGCCTCTAGCTTGAAGCCCTATGTTCCACTGGAAACTTTATTGTTATCATTATTTCATTTAATTCCTAGAGGAACATAGGGCTTCAGCCAAACGTCTCCATTGCCTGCGGTTCTCTGCCAACGTTTTCACCTGGCTCCAAGTCTGCCCACATACTTTCATCTACTCTTCACATCAGCCTCATCGAAGTCACCCTCGCACTGACGACCAACTCGCTGCTTCCCTTTCGGGTTCCACTCGAGCAATGGCTTGTCTAGTGATGTCACTTGATGGCTAGTTTCCTCAGAGTATGGTCAGTCAATCAATCTCCATTTCTTCCTGCTTATTTGTTTCACAATCGGTTCCTGGTTGGTTCGCTCATTACCAGAGATCCCTGTTGTTGATCTTTTCTGGCTGGCCATCTGATCTTGAGTGGTATTGAGCGAAGACAACCGTTAATGAAGGTCTGTAGTTTGTTTGAGATGCTCTTTGTGACGCGCCAAGTCTCTGATCCGTATAGTAAGCTGCACTGACTGATTTCACATTGGAGTTGAAAATCCGGATGTTTTTTTCATTTTCATACTGAGTGTTGTTGACCTCCACACAGACTTGAGAGTAATGGAACTCTGGTGTCTCCTCATTTGCAGATGAATCTTTCGCCTTTTACTGGAAACATGAAGGATTAAAAAAAGTACAACTTAAAAGTCACGGACATAACATCTGTCGAATACTCCAAGTTGGTATTCCAGTTGTTCTGTAACTGATTTCCACTCGTGATCACACCTGTGACCAATCAAATCCTAGAGAAGCAACAACCGGTAATTAATCTGAAGCTGACTAGTAACTGACATTGTATCTGGAGTTAACTCGAGTTCTAATAAGAATTCATGTTCACTGGTTTCCACCGAGTCAAGTAAGAGAAGAGTTACTCATCGATGATATTGGTCGGCGGTTATGCTATCATATATGTTGTAGATTGGAAGAAGTCAGAATCCATGGGCCATTGGATCGGGTCCCAGTGGATTAATAGTCTACGAGCTCATTGGCCTTGTAGCCAGAAGGTTCTGAATTTGAACTGTGTCGGTGGATGCGTACTGCTGAACAATCCCGAACTAGGACGAAACAGACGGCTGTCCAGTACTCCAGTACTGGTCTACAAATAGTTCTCTAACTAATGTCAGCTCCTGATGAAATCGTCTAACCAATCAACCAAATCCCTACAAACCAACACTTGAAAATTGAATATCAACTGAAATTAAGGAAATTTCTACAAAAAATTGAGGATCATTAGAACCTTGATTGATGGTCAAGGTAAGAAAAGTGTTTGAAGTAACCAACTTCATTTGAATACATAAGTTAGGTAGGCATCTTAATATACATCCCAACGGCCAGGCTCAGCAATATTTAGTTAAACGAACTCTTAAGGTAAAGTTAAGATTGGTTGATATGCGATAGATGACTTTGAAAGTCGCCGCATAGACATCGATCTAGTGTTCTGTATCCACAAGATGAGATAGAACAGCGCTATGAATGCAGCTATGTTTGTCCTTAACTTAACCACTATACAGGTTGGCGTTTGGAAATCCGACGAGAAACACGCCTAACTGTACGGCCTATGCAACTAACTGGCTCTACGGGAGGAGTCAAATTGATAGACTCACTTAGAAGAGGCAAAATTAGGCAGTTTATCTTTTACTCCAGAACGACCTCTATTCTAGAATATTTCATGTATATAAACATATACATATACATAATTGTAGAGCCAGAAGAGGAAATTATCGAAAAGAATATTCTTTGCTCATTTTTTTCGTTGCTTTTTTCTAGATGTCTGAATAACTGAAGTTATTGATTATTTTTATCGATCGATCGAATGGATGGATAATTTGTATTTAAACATACAATAATCAGTTATGTTAAATGTCCAATAAAAAATACTGATTAAAATATATAATTAAAATTTTATTTTATTTTTATACGTCTAATATTTATTCAGTTAACACGAAAATGTTTAATTATTCATGAAGGATTTGTTTGTTTATTTGTATAGGTAGGGTGATCAAGCGATTGTACGTTTGCGCGCGCGCGCGTGCGTGCGTTTAAATTGGTATTACTTGTCTTGAATATTGTTCAATGCATCGATCGATAATACAACATGTAAAATAATAATTTGACAAGACTTTATATAATTTTAATTCGTATTTTTTGTTTAAATTGAGAATTTAAATTAGTGCTAACTGTTGTGATTGACGACGAAAGTAAACAGTGTTTTGGTGGGTGATGGAGAAGAAAGGCCTTTGTACTTATAGAGGCGTGCATGTGTGTGTGTGTGTGTGTGGGTGCAATAATTATATCATGGCTAAGCACACCGGGACGGGGGTGGGAGGTGATTTCTTCTTAGGGTACCCGAAATAATGACCAAAAGCAATCTCCGTGTCTTACTGCTGTACAACTGGATGAAACTTCCTTGAGACACGCACAATCACAAAACCCTCCAAAGACAGCAAAAAGACAGTTATTTGTGGGTGGATCTACGTGGTTCTACTTGACAATGATAACAACACATCAAAGACTCAAAATTACCTCAACAGTGCCTTTAGGCAGGTGTACAGTCAACGCAGCGTCCTAGAACAAAACTAGCCATAGTCTATCCTGCGGCTAAGCTCGTCCCTGTCTATCGGACAACTTGCTCATTGGTGCAATCAAGAATCGATAGGTATCTTTCTCATGTTAACTCCAACCTGTATATACAAATTTACATGTATCTGTGGGAGCAGTTACATTGGAAGGACAGAAAGAAGAGCATATCTACGATTTTATGAACATGTACCAAAAAGCTTATGTCTAAAGGGAACAAATGCTTTAAACAGTGCCATGTATTGTCAGGCATCTCCTTGACACGGGTGGTCATGAGGTGGACGTCGAAAAGTTGTTCAAAATTATCAATAGGCAAAAGAGATCAATTCTCTTTAAGTTTGCTGAAGCCATTTCCATCAAGCGGAGCCTGATACCTGATTTATGCGTCCACAAAGAAGCGGTTAACAGTCTTTCTTTGCCCATTCTGGTAACTGGATATTTTTCATCTCTCTTCCATTTGAATGCGTAATGCTGAAAAGTTTGTGTATGATTATTATTATTCGGAATAGTGTTCAATATTGCATATTTATATATGTATATATTATTAGTGTATGAGTATATTGATCGATTGATTTTTGTTTAAAATGACCTCTGTGCATGTTTGTCAAAATTGTTGTTGTAGGTATATTTAATAATGTCTTTGCCATGTAAGCAGCTGACGAGAAGGCAACGAAATAAACACTGATGGTATCATTTTATTCTGCCAAAACCACTGTTGTTCTTGCTTTATTCAAAAAACAGATATTGTGGGACAAAATTAATTGACCATAATTCAATCGTCAGAAGTAACTAAGACTCAAGGAGGCAGGGATTAAGACTCTATCAGCAAGAATCACACACCAACAATTTTCACAAGCATTCCAAGGTCAGAATGAGACGTTGACTCACTCAAATAAAATGGGAATTGTAAGACGACAGATTATGAATATTGTCTCACAACCAAACCACAATCAGAAGCATTAAAATTAGAGATTAAACACGAGAAGAAAGACAAATAAGAAGGATAAAGTCAATGTATAATACAGGAATGTCAGAACAACAATATACAGTCTAGGAGAGAGAAAAAAAAGGACAATAATTACAAAATTAGAGGGTTTCACCATTGAAAAAGCATCAGGGGGAGTACTGGACACGCAGCTGTTCCGTCCAGGATGCCTTGGGACTCTTCAGTAGTACGCTGTACACACCGACAGGGTTCGAACCCAGTGTAACTACAGAAGACAAGGGCTAGACAACAGATCGTTTATTTAGGAAATCAACACATATTTATAGATTTTCATGTACACTATTATAGATTATTGTAAGCAAACAAACACAATCTTTTGATTGGCCGTTTCTCACTGAACATTAATCTTTCATCTCTTTGTCGCCGTTGATGGAAGTTCAGATTATCTATCTGTAAATTCTTTCCGCCTACGCAAAGTCTGCTGTGAATGCTTGTTGAATTAGTCTTTGTTTTTATTTTTATCACGACCAATATTGCGGACGTAAACCTTGACGTAAATTACTGTCTACCGATTTGGCTAGCAGCCAGCTCTCACCAAACCACGACCTTTTAGTTGTAAGGCCAATGAGATCGTAGACCATTAAGCCACTGTGACCCACCAGATCCAATGCCTGACAACCCATGAATTCTAACTGTGCGTCGGTGGCACAGTGGTTAGAACTCTCGCCGACCATGCACATAGTCCGAGGTTCGATCCCCTGCCGACGCACACCTGATATCTATGGTCAGCCTGCAAAATTTGTGCTACCGATATCCATGCTGAAAATTCCATACTTGTACCAAAAATACAGTGTGTGGAACCAAGCTGTAATCAAAAATTTTAAAAAAATTAAACATTTTGCCAATTCACGACATAAAGCGACCACTTCTCAATGTCTTCTTCGATGAGTTACTGCCTCAGCTTCAACCTGCTCTGTAACCTACTGGTCACGGCTTCCCACTAGAACCCCAGGTTAACTGCCTAAATAGGGCCAGTCACCAGTGAGCATCAGATTAATTTTCATGTATTGGTTTGTGAAGATTTTTTGTTTAATTGATATAAGAGTAGAACTTGTGCACTGTGGTGGTAGAGTATGATTCCATTATCGGTAAAATTTATTTTGATAAAGTCTCACAGTGTCATACAGCAGTGATATTAACTGATGACCACGTTACGAGCACAATTTATACATTGCTCATAATTATATCAAGGTGATGAGAGTAAGGTGTTAGTTGCGCGAAAATACCCTCTTATGTCATGATTGTTAAGGATCTGCTTTATTTTCAAGTATTGGTTTTGTAGGGATTTTGTTCGATTGGTTGGAGGATTTCAGTATGATGAGCTGACAGTGGTTAGAGAACCATTAGAAAACCTTCGAGTACTGGACAGTGGGCACTGGGTTCCAGTGGCTTAATGGTTTACGAGCTAGCTCTCCTTGTAACCAGAAGGGAATGGGTTCGAACAATGTCAGTGGTTGCGTACTGATAAAGAGCTTCAAAGCAGTCGGACGGAACAACTAGCTGTCCAGTACTCCCTATTGGTTTTCCAATGGTTCTCTAACTAATGTCATCTCATGATGAAATCCATACAAAACCAATACTTGAAAATTATCAAGTTAGTTGAGACGACCAAATCAGTAAAAAAAATTGGAATTGAATCGTCCAGGGGGGATTTTCAGGCACTTATTCCGTTATCAACTCTTTACAACTTTTTTATATTACTTTCGAACTTTTAGGTTACATAACATTTTTCTTCGTTTCTATATACATCGCGATTACAACTCATTCAATAAATTATTTATGTTATTATGTAACTTAACCCACCATTTAACTCCTCTTATATACATATATATAATACCAAATAGTTTCCAGTCAGTTGGTTCTTAGCATCCTAGTAATAGTGTGTGTCTGTGGCACAGCGGTTAGGACGCTCGCCGACCATGCACATGGTCCAGGGTTCGATTCCAAGCCAATGAACTCCTTTACCTCGCTGAGCCATAAATATTGCTGGTAAAGAGGTAAGGTTGTGCATGAGGTTAGCAACCCCATCCTGTAAAATTAAATACCACTGGTACAGAAATTTCAAGCCACTAGCTTGAAGCCCTATGTTCCACTGGGGAACGTGAAGGAAAAAAAATTGAGTAGTAAGTTCGACAAACGACGTAATCAATCTGAATGTACAAAATAGACAAACGCTAGTTCGGTATATTTTTTATTTTTTTTTTTTGTGCGTCGGTGGCACAGTGGTTAGGACTCTCGCCGACCATGCACATGGTCCGGGGTTCGAGCCCACGCCGACGCACACCTGATATCTATGGTCGGCCTGCAAAATTTGGGCTACCGATATCCATGCTGAAAATTCCATACTTGTACCAAAAATACAGTGTGGAATCAAGCTGTAAATAAAAAAATAAAAAAATAAAAATAAAAATACACCTAAAATAGAAGATAAATTAGCGTTGAGTGGCCGTGAAGCCAACTGGACAGTCACTTGGATGTGGTGCGAGAAGGTGGCGAGCTTTGCATGTAGATGTTACTGCCAGCTACAGATCACCGTCACCTCAGAGAGGAGAGGCATTAAAGGTGACTTGTTAGTGATCTAGGGAAACATTTCACTGCTCTCACCATATTCTGAGCAGGTCGCAGCATCATGATTGTCTGTCCTTCGAGTGACTGACCCTATTCATCTAGGTAGGTAGGTAGGTAGGTAGGCAGGCAGGCAGTTATCTGGGTTCTAGTGGGTAGTTGTGAACAGTGAAGTACAACAGGAAGAAAAATACTCGCCGAATCGATTAGTTTTCGCCCTCAACCCCCGCACCCACCATCGAGATTACATCAGATTATCCACAATCGTTGTCAGCTTACATTGTATTCATGAAGAGAAGAGATCTCTTTTGCGGGTTTGTGTGTTATTTTTAGCATGCTAAAACCTTTAGGGATATGAATTCCAGCCAGTGAAACTTGTTTGGTCATTGTGATACGCAAGGCTAACCACCAAGTCAGGCAGGGTGGCAGTTATCGATTTGAGGACAATATTAAACTGCAGACTAATACCTAAAACTCAGTTGTGATTAAGGTAATTTTTATTTATTATTATTTCCTTTAATTCCTAGAGAAACACAGGACTTCAGCTGCGCGTCTCCATTGCGTTCGGTTCTCTGCTAGAGTTTTCACCTGGCTGCAAGTCCGCCCACACGCTTTCTTCACCTCTTCATATGACCTCCTCCAAGTCACACTTGCACTGAAGACCAACTCGCCGCTTCTCTTTCGGGTTCCACTCGAGCAATGGCTTGTCTAGTGATGTCACTTGATGGCTAGTTTCCTCAGAGTATGGCCAATCCACCTAACTCCATTTCTTCCTGCCTATTTGTTTCAGAATCGGTTCCTGCTGTGTTGGTTCGCTCATTGTCAGAGATCCTTGTTGCTGATCTTTTCTGGCCAGCCATCTGATCTTGAGTAGTATTGAGCTAAGACAACTGTCAACGAAGGTCTGTAGTTTGTTTGATGTGCTCTTTATGACGCGCAGTGCAAGTCTCTGATCCGTATAGTATCACTATAGTTAGTTAATTGAGCGGTTCAAAGTTCTACAGCCGATATAAAATATGACTGTTTCATTTTTCAAAGATTATTTTCAATTCCTGGATGTTTGATCTCACTCGAAGGAAATGCTTGGTCTCGCCCTGCTGTATCTGCTTACAATGAAGAAGCGGTGACATGTCAGAAGTGTAGAAAAATATTTCATTCCAGGACACTTAATCAATTAATGTGTCAAAGACGACAGGCAGATGACCTTCCTTTTGTCAGCTTCAATTGCATTTACCAATTTACGTATAGCTGGGGAAGCAGTTATATCTAGGAGAATAGAAAGGAGGGCCTATCTTAGATTCTCCTGAATATATACTAAAATACCTGGTCGTGGAAAACACCTATAAGAACATTAGAAAGAAGAGAACACAAAGTTCAGCAAAGATATCGATCTTTTCGGCGATTTCATTTTTAAAAGCAGCTCTACAATTGCATTTAAATACATAATTTTACATGGATACAATTCTTTTTTACTTGATTCCACATAATTACGATGGCGAATAAAAGGTGACAATCATTTTCAACTAGATATGGCTCACGAGATCCTGCAGATCCTGAACTCAATCATAGGACAAAGCTGCCCATTGAACAAATTATTTTAGGGATTCAGTTATGCCTCACATCTACTATCTTTAAGTTCCAAGGCAATATATATAGACAAACAGAAGGTGTAGCAATGGGATCACCAATATCCCCTATCGTAGCAGACATATTTATGGACAGCTGGGAAAATATGTCTCTTAATACATTTAATCCTACTCCAAAAATATAGTGGAGATATGTGGATGACATTTTCACAGTGTTAGAAACAGAACATATCTCTCTCTAGCTTCTTGACACATATAAACTCACAAGTAGAGGGAATAAAATTCACATCTGAATCAGAAAATGAACAAGGAGAATTAGCTATGGTGTTAGATTGTGAAATAAAACAAATAGAAGAAGGCAAACTACACACTAGTGTTTATAGAAAACCAACGCATTTTGCTAATAGATATTTAGACCTCTTTAATTCATCTCATCCGTTCGTTATCTGTCTGTGATGGCAGGCTTAGTTGAGTGTGTCTAACAGACCGAGCATTAGCACTAAGTAGTACAAGAAAAGACCTAAATGATGAAATAAAACAGATAGAAGAAGAAGCGTAGGTGTTAAATAACTATTCTTTAAAATTCATTAGGAAGATCAGAAAAGGCCAAAAGCACAATAAAAATAATTGTGAAACTAGTAATGAAAACATAAATAGGAGAGAGTATAAGTCATCTACAGTTATACCATATAAGGAGGGGACATCTGAGACCCTACGCAGGATTCTTAATAAAGCAGGAATTAGGGTGGCGGCATTCAAACCTACAAACTCACTTAGGTAACACAAGCTCTGTAGGCTAAAAGACCCGGTGGATCCCACTAAACAAAATAATACAATTTACAAATTACCCTGCAATGACTGTGAGGGCAACTATATAGGTCAAACTAGTAGATCGTGGGTGATCAGATTGGCGGAACATAATAGTCTGGCTAAGGTAAGAATGGCTGACCTCGAGAAGATAAGTAATTTAGAAAAAAAAAGCTCAGCAATCGCACTACATGCATTAACACACAACCATACAGTAGGGTGGGAGAGGGTTAGGATTATAAGAAGTAATCTATGTAGGTGGAGAGAGAGATTGATTACTGAATCCTTGTTCATCAAGTCTACACACCCAACACATACAACAGAAATGACTCGATGTAAATACCAGAGATATGGAAGATATTATTACCGCCAGTTAGTGAAATCAGAGGAGGATCTATTTCAATTCTATTTCAATTCAAGCACATCACAACATTCTAACAAGTTACTTATTATGACTATAAAAACACTCGTCTTATTTATTTCCAGTCTAATTGTAACTGATCAATAACGCTCATATTATTATTTCTGAATGTACATTATCTCATATTGATTTTTATTCCAATATCTAATCGATTCCACACATGTATATCAATGAAAGAAAAAAGTTGTGTGATTAGTGACTTGATATGATTATGAGCAGTAATAATTTGTACTGGAAATGTGGTCATCAGTTAATATTACTGTATACCAAACACTGTGTGACACTTTATCAAAATAAAATCTTATCCATAATGGAGTTATACTCTACCACCACAGTGCTCAAGTTTTATGCTTATATCGATGGTTCACGAGAGGTTTAGAAACAAAAATTACACAGGATTAGAATATAATTGTAAAATAGTTATTTTAAACGAATTGTAAATGTGATCAGGAAAAGCACGGAAACAAACTTAAAGTAACTGTTCTTATAAATGAAAAAAGTGGGGTGAATTCAATGAAGACAGAGGGAGTAAGAATCACACTCACAGCGAACGAAAAAAGAAAAATGGAGGCTAAGGGAACACCCCGAACTAGGTCCATAGTAGTTGTACAGGTTGGACTAATTTCTTTCGTGACACACAGCTCCGGCTTTTCAATGCATACTGCGAGGACTTCTGCAGTATATAGAGAAGTCGGAAACATACTGGTCGGTTTGGTAGGTTTCTGTTGACTTTGTAAATGACACTTTGAAAGAATTATTTGAGATATTTTGGCACTTCTGATTGAACCGGTGCCTGCTCTTTGCAGCCATGCTGGGTAACATTGTTCTCTAACACGTTTTGAAAGGATGTGCTTTTAGAAATGAAATCGATGAAAAGATTGACATCTTTGCTGAACTTTGTATTCTCTTCTTTCTAAAATATCTGAGATTAGAAGGAAGTGAGTCTTCGGAGAGTGCATCCACGCGACGTCAGATCGATGTAAGTCATCAGGTAGACAAAAATCTTGAATTCTTCCAAGTCAATCCCTTTAATTGTCACACAGTCCATCGTTTTCATATCGTTAAAACTTTAATTATTTATGTATGCAAAAGAGAGAGGATGTAGTGTAAGCCTGTCTCTAGCTTGGTAACTCAACCTGTCACTTTTCATTGATTTATTTCACCTGATATCAAATGTAAATATTGATTTCTTTTTACTCCTACTCAGTTAGACATCATTACTTATTAAACACTATGATTTATGTGTCTGAATAATAATAATTTTTCCTTCACGTTCCCAGTGGAACATAGGGCCTCAAGATTGTGGCTTGAAGTTTCTGTAGCAGTGTTTAATTTTACAGGATGGGGTTGTTAGCCTCATGCCCAATCTTTCCTCTTTACCAGCTTTATTTCAGGCTTAGAGAGGTAAAGGAGTGCGTCGGTGGCCGGGGATCGAACCCCGGACCATGTTTATGGTCGGCGAGCGTCCCAACCGCTATGCCACTGACAATGTGTCTGATGTCTAACTAAATGAGCTTAAATGACTTCCGCATATGACCACTTCAATGTGCATATATCAGTTCACTTGCTCTTGCAGAGAGATCTAGGTACATAGGTCGTTCTATGCCGGTCTTATCAAAGCGTGTTAGAGAACATCATCCAACATGGCTGCAAAGCGGAGGCACTGGTTCAATCAGAAGCGCCATAACTGAACATCTCGTCAACATCTGTCACAGAATCTCAACCGACTTATATGTTTAGAGTCATTTACAAAGTAAACAAAAATCTACTAAAGGCAGTGTGTTTACGACTTCTTTGTACTGCGGAAGCTCTCGCTATATGCATCGAAAAGTCGGAGCTATGTATTCAAAAGAAACTAGTCCAGCGTATACAACTACCATGGACCTAGTTCGGTATGTTCCCTTATCCTTCAGTTTTTGTTTTGTTATCTGTGTGTGTGTGTGTAATTTTCTCTCTTTGCCTTCATTCAATTCATACTATTTTTTCAGTTATAAAAACAGTTATTTTAAGTTTGTTTCCATGCTCCTCCTGATCACACTTGTAATCCGTTTAGAATGACCATTTCACAATTATATTCTAATGCTGTGCAATGTTTTTGTTTCTGTGCCTCTTGTAATCTATATTCACACCTCCTTCCTAACTTACATTTGAAGTTGGAAAAAAATTTCAATTTCAATTTGTTTCCATGCTCATTTTGTTCACACCTGTAATTCGTTCTATCACTGCGTAACCTTTGTTTCTAAGCCTTTTGTAATTCATATCAAGTTGAAAATAATTATCATATTCTATTTGACTTAAAATTATTTCTCCAGTTATCAAATATTAATCTTTTGCATACGTTGTAACTGTTTTGTCTAATCCTATGCAATCTTGTCTCTAAACCCCTTGTAATCTATATTCCTACCTTCAAACTTTCATATCAAGTTGAAAATTATTATCACCTTCGTTACTATGTGGAATTAGACAAATAAGAATTGTATCCATATAAACTAATCTGTACAAATGCAATTGTACAGATTTTGAGAATGAAATCGCCGAAAAGATCGCCATCTTTGCTGAACTTCTTGTTCTTTTCAATCAGGTGAGCTTAACTCACAATACTTCGTTTTAACATATTTTATTCGTTTGTTAACAATTTAAACGGAAATTAAAGAGTCGAACTGAACTAGATCCACAATAGATTTAGACGTTAGATTAGTTTCTTTTGAATGCATTGCTCCAGCATTTTGCTTTATATATGGCGAGGGCCTCTGTGGTACAGAGGAATCGGAAATACACTGTCTTTAGTAGATTATCTGGAAATGACTCTGAATACTGGATGGGTCATTTGAGATGCTTTGACAGGTGTTCTGGCGAAGTGTTCAGTTATGCAGCTTCTGATTGAACCAGTACCTCCTCTTGGTAGCCACGCTAGGTAATATCCTGTAACAATGTTCTGAAAGAATCCTCATAGAACCACTTATATACCTAGCTGCTCAAAAGCAGGTAAACTGATATATGTCCATTGCAATGGTCATAATGAGGGAGTTTGCCCTTCACATTGCTTAGGAACAATGGGTGGCTAGAGAATATCACTTATGGAGTTGTTGCAGGAAAAGTTTTTTTTTTAAAGGACCACAGATTCTCCTCTTTATTATTTATTATTGTTTCCTTCTAGTTCCTAGAGGAACATAGGGCTTCAGACTCACGTCTCCATTGTGTTTGCGATCCACTGCCAATGTCTTCACCTGGCTTCACGTCCGCCCACATCTCTGCTTTCATCTCCTCTTTTCACATCACCTCCTCGCCCTCCTCCATGTCACTCTCCCCCTGACGACCAACAAACTCGTCGCTTCCTATTTGGGCTCCAGTTGAGCGGTGGCCTGGCGTGTGATGTCAGTCACTCAATTGATTACACTTTGTTTTCTCAAAGTATGGGATCATGAGTAAACACTGCTGAGGAGTTCCGAATTAGGATAAAAAGTCAATTGCTGATACAGTATAGTCAGTGTGCCACAAAAAAAAGCTTTAAGAAAAAAATCAAGGGGGGAGATTCATTACTCTTGTAAATTGATAATCCATAAAATAAAAAAGTATGTGAACGAATACCGGGGAAAAATGAGTAACATTCACCAGCATAACGGTTGTATTGGAAATGATAATAGAGTATAAAGCAAGAAAGAAGTGTATTTTTATTGATTTTTTGGTTTTTTTTGATTTACAGCTTGATTCCACACCGTATTTTCGTTACAAGTATGGAATTTTCAGCATGGATATCGGTAGCCCGAATTTTGCAGGCCGACCATAGATATCAAGGTGTGCGCCGGCGTGGGCTCGAACCCCGAAACATGTGCATGGTCGGCGAGAGTCCTAACCACTGTGCCACCGACGCACGTGTAGTACTGCCAATCCAACTGCTCAGATTAATAATAATAAGCGTTTGGATAGGCATGTGCAGAGCAACTAATAAATGGAGAATTATTCGAAGACTTCTGAGATTTCAATGATTTGATAATCGGAGGGAGCGTGTACAAACACAAGAATGTACTTTGAATAAGTCATTTAGAAGACAAATTTGGCGAAATCATATCATTTCGTAGTTTCTTTACAACCGCTTTACAAGGATATACATAAAGCAACATGGATATGATAGAGAAGATTTGTAGCTCAGGTGGATGATTTTGATGTAGTTTTGTTCTCTGAGCTGGATGGTTAGTTTGCGAAGCTTTCATCACCTTACTGGGTGACATCTTCAGCGAATACTTCAATTTGAAGTGAGCTTTTAGATTTCTCCACGAGTTTATTAATCATCTCTCCTGGTGACCTTGGACGTGATTGGTTGTTTGTGTGTGTTTTCACATCTTCTAGGTTACTTGTATTGGAACTGACTGTTTCTTTGATTTGAGCTTTGGCCCTTTGTGTGTGAAGTTTCTTTCTTATCGGTTGATAAATTTTGTCTATCTCGATGTGTCTATTGATTGATGATTCACTGAAATGCCAAGCTTCTAAAAATTCTCTAACATTCTTGTTGTTTCCTCTGTCTAATATTTGAACATTGTCCCAGTCAAATTGATGTCCGTGGTTGTCTGTGTGTAGTGAAATGAGGGAGTGGATATCATGTCTTTTGACGGCTAGCTTATGTTCGTGGATACGAAGACGAAGGGGACGTCCACTTTGGCCGATGTAGTGTTTTTCGCAGTTGTTACAGTTTATTTTGTAGATGATGTTGGTTCTACCTTCTTTCGCTGTTGAGTCTTTTGGTTGACATAGAATTGAGTGCAGCGACTTTGTTGGTTTGTGTACGACGTCAATTCCTAAAGGTTTGAAGAGTCTTTTAGTGATTTCTGAGATATCTTTTATATATGGTAAGGCGAATTTCTTTGTGCTTTCCTTGGTGGCTTTTGCTTTGGTAGGTTGGTTTGGGGGTATATATCTCTTGATGAAATTCCGTGGATATCCATTCTTTTGGAAGACGTCCATGAGATACTTTTCTTCAATTTTTCTTAAGGTGGGAGTGCTGCAGTGACATGGGATTCATCTGATGGACATACCACAAACCAGATAGATTTCACCTGAATGCTGATCAAGGAAGTAGAGACGTAGCTAGTCTGCTAGACACAAAGCCAAGAAGCGTAGCATAAACTCGAAGATTTACAAGCGAAAACCAACAAACTAGCTGAAGAAGCAGGTGGTGAAGACAGGACTCCAGGGGAACATAGGGGAAGACGAAAGTGATGAAGAGAACCAACCAACCAACGAACCGACAACAACAACAACAACAACCAGCACCAACGGAAGAGACTTAACAAGAAAAAGGTTACCTCTTTCACTAATCCAGGAAGCATCGTTTCATTCACAGGCGGATAGCGAGGATGAAGATGGAACCAGTTTGGAAATCTTCTGCACTCCGCCTCAGCATAAACAACAAGATTCACATTTTCAACACCAATATCAAGTTGGCCAGTGCTTTTGTACGGGTCGGAAACTTGCATTGCGTGTCACGAAGAGGATTTCCAACAGGTTGCAGGCTTTCATTAACAAATGCCACTTTCTCTGGCTAGTGGACTGGCCAGCCAGGAAGAATTTACAGCAAGAAACTCTGGCTAGCTGCGAACAAACCAACCAACGGAGAGCCGATCGTTCAACAATTATGTTGAAGAAAATGGAGATGGTTCGAGAATACATTGAGGAGACCGCCAAATGACATCGCGCGCAATACAGGCCGTCACTCGAGTGGAATCTCAATGGGAAGCATACGACAAGTGGGTCGTCGGTGTGAGTGTGACATAGAGAAGATAGTGTGGCGAAGAGGAGATAAGAGATTGTAGGCAATCATGGTCCAAGCTGAAGAGGACAACAGAAGACAGGACAAAGTGTAAATGTGTTCTTGAAGCCCTATGTTCCAATCGGAACTCAAGGGAATGTATCTGCGGGAGCAGTTACATTGGAAGGACAGAAAGAAGAAGGGCATATCTACGATTTTCTGAACATGTACCAAAAAGCTTATGTCTAAAGGGAACAAATGCTTTAAACAGTGCCATGGATTGTCAGGCATCTTCTCGACACGGGTCATGAGATGGACGTCGAAAAGTCGTTCAAAATTATCAATAGGAAAAAGAGCTCAATTCTCCTCAAATTTGCTGAAGCCATTTCCATCAAGCGGAGCCTGAAACCTGATTTATGCGTCCAGGAAGAGGAAGCGGTTATCAGTTTTTCTTTGCCCATTCTGGTAACTGGATATTTTCACTTCTCTTTCCTCCGAATGTGAAATGCTAAAAGTTTCCAATGTGTATGATTATTATTGTTCGCAATAGTGGTTAATATTGCATATTTATATATGTATATATTTTTAGTGTATGCGTATATTGATCGATTGACTGATTTTTGTTTAAAATCAACTCTGTGCAAGTATGTTAAAATTGTTGTTGTAGATATATTTAATAATGTCTTTGCCATGTAAGCAGCTGACGAGAAGGCAACGAAATAAGCACTGATGGTACCATTTTATTCTGCTAAAACTGTAGTTCTTGCTTTGTTCAAATAATAATAGTCATTGCGTGAACAATGGCAACTCTACATTAAACGTCGTTGTTAGGGTATGTGAGAAAAATCCATTCAACAATGGACTTATCCGGTGGATGGTGACTAGCAGTAGAATCCAGCGAGGATTCGCATTTCGTCCTGTTTGGGACTCTTCATCTGGACGTACTTGCATTTCCAAGTGAGTGGTGATGTTCCCACCGACAATCGAACCGAGTTCCCATAGTTTCAAACGCCTAAGCGTTATCCACTAAACCACTTGGGCCACTAGATCCACCTCTTGTGCAACGGGTCGTATTAATTATTTAATCTGGTATTTTAGATTTTCCCGTCGATTGATTGGACTGAAGTGCTCGGTCTGACTGAAACATACCATCCTGGATTCCATTGCTAATCACCATCCACCAATTAAATTCTAAGAACTTCATGCAATTCTTCCCATTAATAAACTTGAACAAAGCAAGAACAACAACTGTACCAGGATAATATGAGTTCATCTTTTATTATTTCGAGGATTCTTCTCAACTGGTTCAAATTAAATTCTAATTAAATGCCCAGACATCGTCGAAGTATCTGCACAAGAAGCCAAAATTCATGTCAACCTGAGACCAAGCACTTCGGTTCAATCATAAATAGACGGGAAAATCTCAAATTCAATTAAATGAACTTATCCGTTTCATTCATCCGAGTTCCATGTGTAAAGTACTAATTAATACTGTGGTATGTTCAAAGTACATCAGATCGATATTTCTTTCATAATCGATCTAACTTAAAACCACTATCCGCCTACGCAATCCTACACATACACAAAGAGAATTCATTTAGCCAGTCTATCTAAGCAATCTGCTAATTCTTGATTTGCATTTCACCGTGATTTAATTTCACCTTGTTGGAGGAATTAGTACATGTACAGAGACTTTTTATCGCGCATAAAATCATTTCTTATGTGTAAAAATTATATATTTGTAAAATCTCAGAGAAATTGAAATAAGTAATTCCAAAGTTTTCTGTGTTTAGCAAACTGGACTTTAGAAACTTTGTCACCAATCGGCATGAGTCATGAAACCGACATCAAAACATGTTTAATAAAGAAAACAAAATTATATGAGTTGTGATCAAAATTTGACCTCAGATTTACAGTTATATTAATCTACTTTTAGAACAAGACATATAAGCGAACAATATTGTTTTCAATTAGATCTTCTTCAGGCTTTACTCTAATTTACATAGACTTATATATATAAAATTTTAACCAATGACGGTGATTTAGTGGATCAAATAATAATAGTAATCATAATAATACAAATAATAATAATAATAGTAATAATAATGTGGTAAATGTTTTGAACGAAGTTAATAACGATGATTATAATAATAACAAAATATTGTTAATAAGGCTTATATAGGTGATAGGAATAACAAAGTTAGTATATGCATATATGTAGACAATTCAATAAATAAATAAATTAGGTCAAATCAAATGGAACGATAATCAGAGTTTAAATAAATATCATAAAAGTACGAAGGAGAGGGATGATAAGAAAGGGTGGGAGGGTTTTGAATAGAATTCACCTAGGCCAAGGGAGAGACAGAGGTAGAACAAACTTCTTTTGTATACAAAGACTTTTGTTGTTAAACAGTGTGTAAACGCTGTGTACTTTTGCATCAGTTAATTTTAGTTATTACGTTCGACTAAAAGATCATGGTCATTGATAAATGAATATGAAAATATATATATGTCATCCGAGACATTCCAAGAGAGAGAACGGATATCCAGAGAAGTTCATTAAAGCCAACATAGGTTACAATAATCGTAAACATGAAATGACAACTGTGCAGAAAAAGCCTTTGTTTTTACGTCTTCAATTCAAGGGAGATACTCCTGTGGAGATTCTATTCTATCGCAACGTTTAACCAGGGCAATCAATATTTTTTTTTACCCTGCACGTCTGTGTCTATCCTTCACTAGCCGTCCAGTGTTCACCCAGAAACTCAAAGATGTCTTACCTAACCTTAGCTCTTCTTCATGCATTTACCATTTCAACTGTTCCTGTCGTTGAAGTTATATAGGGCGGACGATTAGGCAGCTTCGTCTACGGGTTCGAGAACACTTACCAGCTTAGTTCAGCAGGGGGGAAATTAAGTGCATAAAAAGCTCGATCCTGTCACACTTGGTCGGTACTGGACATCGCATCGATGTCAACACAGCCTTCAGGGTTATATACCGAATTCCGAAGTCGTTATCACGTTCAGTTCGCTCACGTCTCCTACACATAGCTGAAGCTGTTGCAATAAGATCGACTAAACCAGAACTTTGTATCCAAAAAGAAAAACGTTCAGACGCTGTTCCTACCGTGGTCAAACTTGGATTGAAGATTTTTCTCCTCACCAAGAGTGCTCCTTCCCCTCAACTCTCTTGGTTTTTTCCTTTGCTTATTATTATAAATATTATTATCACAGTTATTGTTGTTATTATTCGTCATAATTTATGCCCTTTATGCAAACATTCCCTCAATACTATCGAATTTTTCATTTATACTATCCGGACTCATTATTATTAGTGATATTACCTCTTTTCTCAATAGATGCCTCCACCTGTTCCATTTCACATATTCGTTATTTCATTATGAACCTCTCTCATTGCAGTCTTATTATCTCCTGTTTAACTCAGACCACTTTGTACTAGCCACTCACTCACCTGATACCTTCTATAACCTTGAACTGATTTGTCAATTTTCCTGCCCCACACTCTACAAATCTATTATGACGGCTAATCACCACCACTGTGTGGTGACTGACAGTTTCTATCTCTGTATTGTTTAAATACTTACTGCTGGTTGGTAATATATTTCTTATATGAATTGAATTATAATTCCGCTAAATACAAATTCCTGAATTCCGCCCTCTCTGTGTTTTGGTTGGATTCTTGTAATTCGGTCATCTCGAAATACTAATACTACGATTACAAATAATTACAACAAATTGGCGTCGCGATGGAACTAAATAACCTTGGAAAGTTTCCTATAAATGGTTCACCGCGGGAAATTGCTGATTACCTTGAATGCTTCGATGCATGGTGCATTTCAAAGAACGTTCGGGATGACAAAATTCCAGCACATTTCATCAATGCTATTGGGCTAGATGCGTATAGCCTAGTGAAGACTCTGTCATTTCCAGATAAACCAATTTCTCTGCCATATTATAAACTACGTGAACTTCTGATACATCACTTTAATATAACTACATTTGAGACCAGAGAGAGGGCTCAATGCAATAAACTGGTTCGTGCTCCGAACCAGAGGATTAGAGACTTTATTCTGCAACTCCAAACACAAGCTTCAAAGTGTAACTTTGGAGATCAGCTGCATACTCAACTACGTGATCGTCTAATTGCTGGAATCAATATTCCTAAGTTAGAGAAAGAGTTAATTCAGATTCCTTCCTGTACCTTTCAAACTGCTGAAGATTTATGTATTACATATGAAGATGTCAATAATGAATACTCTGCTCTCACTACGTCAGTATCTGATGTCATGTTGTCCAAAGTCGAAAATACAAGTGGTCATGGAAAGCAATCCAAACTGTCGTCCACAGGCGATAGAATTCAGCGAGAGATCAAAAACATCAAACCGTGTTTATCCTGTGGAAAGTTACATCTACGAAGCACTTGCCGTTTTCGGGGTGCTAAGTGTCACAAATGTGGTAAAGTTGGACACATCAAGACTGTTTGCAGAAGTTCGAATACTTATGATGCTCAACATTCTTATAATTCTCCCAAGCTGTCTAGCAAAATGGAGTCAATGTGTCTTTCAACCTTTCAAAATACTCAATCTCATCCAATGAAAACCTTCACTACAAGTTCAGAAACTCAAGCGTCAACTCATGTTTTCAAAAATGACGTAGCCGAGTTACAATGTGAACTGTCGAAAACACGAAAAAACTGAATGAGATGAGACAGCGACTGATTAAAATGGAGGAATTACTGCATATGCATAGACTGCGTCTGTTGAATGCAGAACATACAAGTACCCATGAAAGTCCTGCAAAACTATTCAAATCTCGAATTCTCAGAAAGCATCTGATGTCCACAACTTCTAATGTACATTATTACAGAGGGAATGACTATAGACCTTCTGCTGGAATCATACTACAAGAAATGGGAAATCGAGTGGTGAAGATATTAGACATTGAAGATCACTCAGTTCATAACAGACACCTGGACAAAGTGACAATAAATGAAGTAGGTCGTTCCAATTATTATTGTAATGATTCCGCTACTAATCCTGATTTTGTAGATAGTTCAGAAATAAGTCCAGATAATACTGATGGAAATAATATCACAGAATCAGTTAGAAGGTCGAAACTACTTGCAAGCAAACCGAGACATCGTTATAAATACGCAAGGAGATATTGGACGTGTGGTGGATGTGGTGATTGACAATTTCTATCTCTGTATTGTTTAAATACTGACTGTCGCTTGTTAATCTGTTTCTTATGTGAATTGAATAATAATTCCGCTAAATACAAATTCCTGAATTCCGCCCTCTCTGTGTTTTGGTTGGATTCTTGTAATTCGGTCATCTCGAAATGCTGAAAATTCCACACTGTACCACAAGTACTGTTTCTGGAATAAAGCGAAATTGTTATTGTTATTGTTATACTAATACTACTATTACAAAAAATTACAACACATTGCCTCCCTTTTTACAATATTTTGGTAATCTATTTCAGCCTAGCACGTTCGTCACACTCAAATACGACTATTTATTTGGACACCCCAAAACTATTCTGTTATTCTACGTTAAAGAAATGTATCCGCCTCCGCGTACTGGCTATGATTATTGTAAAGACAATAAATATATTCCATTTTATAATTGTAACAACCTGAAGAGGAGAAATTATTGAAAAGAATATTCTTCGTTCAGATTGTCTTCATGAGAAGATATTGACAATCGGGAACTTAGATCATGTATGATTAATTGCTGATACACATCCGCTTTTTATTTGATTGGTTGAAGGATTTCATCATGATGAACTGATAACAGTTAGACGGCCGTTGAAAAACCAACAGGGAGTACTGGTTAGTCAGCTGTTTCATCCAACTTCTTTGGGATTTTTCAGCAGTACTCACCCACCGACAGGCTTCGAACTCAGAACCCTCTGGTTACAAGGAGAGCTAACTCGTAGACCATCAAGCCACTGAGATCCGATCCAATGGCCAATAAACTCCAACTTCTGCCGATTTATGACAGAATTGTCAATTGATCCACGATAATCTGTGAGACATGTCACCTTACTATTCGGTGTAATATATTGCCTCTATTGTACATTCTTGTGTGTGTGTGTGTGGGGGGGGGGGAGAGTGTGTGTCCCCCCGTGTATTTTGAACAGGAAAGGCTCTGAAATATTCCACTTTCATTCATTCATTCATTCCCAATCGATGTAAAAATCAATCAGATGTGCATGGAGATGAGATAAAGAGCACTAACTAACTAACTAACTAAGTATCAAGCAGTGAGTGATTGATTGACTGACATTTCAATCTGATCGACTGCAGATTGGATCATCTGAATTGAAAATGTAGGCTGACAGCCTACAATAATACGGAATCAAGCACACACACACACACACACAAAGAAAAACAAACACGTCAAGGTTATTAAAGCACACTGACACTAAATGATGCTGATCACTGACACAGACAGACAGACAAATACTCAGATATATCACCTGTTCAACTGTCATATGACTTCACTTCCTAATCAGAGTCTACTAACCTTGATGTAGCAGCGGCCTTTATGGCCTTTTGTGAGACCATCAATTTTGTGTCGATAGTTTGCATTCTTCCAAATTAAACTCAGGTGAGAGAGAGAGAGAGTCTTGTTTCTCACAGCATTATTAATACTAATGTGAACATAAATGGGAAACTAATATAACTCGTCTATATGCGTATGACCCACACAGGCACATATTCTGTGTATGAGAACAAAGAAGACCATAAAACTCAAGTATCGAAGTCGTGTGATTACAATTGATGATATGATTATGAACAATAAATAAATTATGTTCGAAACTGTGTCATCCAGTAAATAGCAATACTGTTTCACTCACTGTGTGCTATATCTAATACACAAACTAATATGGAATTTGTGACAAAGTAAGAACTACAATTTTAGCAGAATAAAATGGTACCGTCTTTTATTTCGTCGCCATCTGGTCAGCTGCTTACATGACAAAGACATTTGCTACCGACATGCTAATATGTTGTTGTCAAAACTGACTGAGATAACCTTAATTTATGTAGAACTTTATTTATTGTTAATGTACTAACTGGATGCAATATTGTAGTAAAATGCTGAGAATTCCATTCTGTATCACAAGTACTGATTTGGAATAAAGCTTATCTTATCTATCTAAATATATCTACAACAACAATTTTGACATACTTGCACAGACAGTTCATTCTTAAACAAAAATCGATCGACCAATATACACATATACTAATATATATATATATATATATATATATATATATATATATATATATATATATATATATGGAAACTTTTCAGCATTTCGCATTCAAAAGAAAGAGAGATGAAAAATATCCAGTTACCAGTCAGGGCAAAGAAAGACTGTTAACCGCTTCTTTCTGAACGCACAAATCAGGTTTCAGGCTCCGCTTGATGGAAATGGCTTCAGCAAACTTAAAGAGAATTGAGCTCTTTTTCCTATTGATAATTTTGAACAACTTTTCGACGTCCACCTCATAACCACCCGTGTCAAGGAGATGCCTGACAATGCATGGCACTGTTTAAAGCATTTGTTCCCTTTAGACATAAGCTTTTTGGTACATGTTCAGAAAATCGTAGATATGCCCGTCTTTCTGTCCTTCCAATGTAACTGCTCCCGGAGATTAAGGGGAATAAATGTAATATGGAATCACTTACTACCACAGTAGTGCCCAAGTTTTACACATATATTAGCATGAAGGTTGGGTTCACCATTAGGATAAGGATTGTAATTAGGGTTATTGTTAAGTTAAGGGTTAGGGTCAGGACTAAGTTTAGGGATAGATTTATAGTTGATGTCATTTATTTTAATTTGTTTTATTACTCACAATTCCCCTGTAAGTAGTCATCGATCCTCTTACTGGAAACCATAGTTATTCAACCGAGGGCTTTTGGAGAAGACTGCACAACAGGATGGCTGAGAGAGATAAACAAGGCAAAGTTCAACAATAGCGTCCCAAGCGATGCGAACGCACGAGTGACCTTCAGCCAGCCAATCATAAAAAATGAGGAATTTTTGCACAAAAAATGACGTATATTCACAAGAAAAATGCATGCGAACACATTAAACGGATTATATTTCTCTGACATGACTTAAAAATACGTTCCAGTTGCGATGATGAGTATCAGTTGCTAATTTGGACTAGTTTCTGTAGATGTATTCACCAAAGTGACTGAAGGTGTGCTGTTTTGTGAATGGTTCATCTCTCTTCTCCTGCTGTGTAGTCCTCTCGTAAGCCCTCGGTTTAGTTACTATGTGATATGTATCCACATATATATATTTATGTGTGTGTGTATGTATGGTGATCTCTCTTTCTGTTTGCTCGCTTAGTCTGTGACCATTTCACTGGTATGAATTTGTCTCCTTTATCAATGTATATTCTCCTTATATTATATTATATATAATATGAGTGTTTGTTGACAGTCCGTTGCTTGGTGACATATATCCATATATGGTTGTTCACATGTCTGCTATATTCGCTATGTATATATGGATCGACACTCCATTATAATTAGCCATTCATGTTAAGACTGTCTAATGATTTTTCCCACGCTTTGTCTGGAACATTTATATATATTCGCATTCACAATTTGTGTGAACTACTTTACTTACCTACCACTTTGGTGTGAGACCATTTATTTTCGTCTCCTTGTGTTTGGACAATAGAAGTATCATCGCAAACCTAGTGGTCTTCTGATTTCCGCCTTCTTGCGTCAGGACTATTACATTCTCGACCAGTACATAGCAATAATTTATCGACGAGTACATAACACTATGGTTCCAGTAAGAGCATTAGCGACTACATACAAGGGAAATGAGGATAATAAAACAAGTTGAAATAAACGACAAATCTATTCCTAATCTCAACCCTAGCCTTAATCCTGACCCTAACCCTAAATTTCACACTACCTCTAACCTTAATCCTAACCCTAATGACAATCCTTATCCTGCCGTAAATCTAACCCTAATCCCAATTATGACCGTATCCCTAACCCTAACCCCAAAACTCGCCTTAACCCTAATCCTAATCCTAACGAGATGTTAACACATTGTCCAAACAGTAATTAAATGCGTGATCTGGGTGAAACTTGCTCCTTGTGTGATGAATAGGGTTGATATTTCAGCTATGATAATGACAGGGACCGTTAGCCAACGACTAGCCTACGTTCAAGGTCATTTGAACGTTCGCACTCCTGAGACGCTATTCTTATACTTCGCCATAAACGGCAATTCACAAATAAACAGCTCATCTTCAGTCACCTCGGTGAATACTCATGTAGAGAAACTAGTCTAACTTAGCGTAACTGATGCTCCTCATTATGACTGGGACGTACTTTTAAGTCGTGTCAGAGAATGACAGCCTGTTTAATGCGTTTTCATGCATTTTCTTACAAAAAAATAAAAATACATCATTTTTCCTGCGAAAGTCACTTATTTTTATGACTGGCCGGCTCAAGGTCACTCGTGCGTTCACATCCCTCGGGACGCTATTGTTTAACTTTACCAAAAATACTATTATTGTTATTATTATTATCGTTATTGTACTGTGTGACCCTACCTACATTCAATTAGTACGTGTCATCAGTAGAGGTCTCTTCAATGTTGTTTGTTATTTTGGTTAAAACAAGACACTATCAGACTTATTCACTCTCTAAACTGCACACACACACACACACACACCCATGTGAACACACACCAGATACCCAACAGACTCAGAGTAAACAAAGCATGCAGAGGTTACATGCCGAACGATCTTGTAGGCATGATCACGCCTACACAGATTTCTTCTTGTGCCCACAATCAATACTGAATATTCACATAGAATATGTGACTGTATGGTCATAAATAATATAGACGGGTAAAATTAGATTCCTGATTTGGTTCTCATTAGTATTATTAATGACGTGAGAAACAAGACTCTCTCTCTCTCACCTGAGTTTAATTTGGAAGAATGCAAACTATCTACATAAAATTGATGGTCTCACAAAAGGCCATAAAGGCCGCTGCTAGATCAAGGTTAGTAGACATTCACACGAGACTCTAATTAGGAAGTGAAGTCATATGACAGTTGAACAGGTGATATATCTGAGTATTTGTCTGTCTGTGTCAGGGATCAGCATCATTTAGCGTCAGTGTGCTTTAATAACCTTGACGTGTTTGTTTTTCTTTGTGTGTGTGTGTGTGTGTGTTTGATTCCGTATTATTGTAGACTGTCAGCCTACATTTTCAATTCAGATGATCCAATCTGCAGTCGATCAGATTGAAATGTCAATCAATCAATCAATCACTCACTGCTTGATACTTAGTTAGTTAGTTAGTTAGTGCTCTTTATCTCATCTCCATGCACATCTGATTGATTTTTACATCGATTGGGAATGAATGAATGAATGAAAGTGGATTATTTCAGAGCGTTTCCTGTTCAAAATACACGGGGACACATACACACACACAAGAATGTACAATAGAGGCAATATATTACACAGAATAGTAAGGTGACATGTCTCACAGATTATCTTGGATCGATTGACAATTAGAAATTAGAGAAGATGGTTTAAGCAAGCGAATACGCATTTTCGTTAAATTGTCATCTGGCGTCGTATTTATTTTGGCCGTGCAGCATTGTCCAACGTGGTTAGTTTGGTAAATGTGGCGTGAAGTCAATCAGAAGTTCCATACTGTCACACTTAGTGGTGTGTACGGAGCACAAGATTGGTAAAAAAATTCAGCTTTTACAATTCTATATGCTGGGTGCCATCTCAACTCCCTAGGTTGAAACGTCTTCGGCTGTTGGGCATAGCTGAGTCAGTTACTACCAAACAAAATTTTGAACCCAACCTCTGGGTTCATAAAAAGTTTGTTCAATCGCTCTTCATCCCTTGCCCTTCACCGTCAATCTGAGGTAGTTATCTCTCCTGATGACACTGGATAAGTGCAAATATTATCTTATTATTATTGTATCCTTTAGTTCCTAGAGGAACATAGGGCTTCAGCTGCGCACCTCCATTGCCTTCTGTTTTTTCTGACAACTTTTTCACCCCGCTCCAGGTCTGTCCACATGCTTTCATCTCCTCCTCGCATGACCTCCTCCAAGTCACCCTTGGACGCCGCCTCCCTTTCGGGTTCCACTCGAGCGATGGCCTGTCTAGTGATGTCACTTGATGGTTTCCTCAGCGTATGGCCAATCCATCTCCATTTCTTTCTGCCTATTTGTTTCACAATCGGTTCCTGCTGTGTTGGTTCGCTCCCAGAGATCTCTTCCTGTTGCTGATCTTTTCTGGCCATCTGATCTTGAGTATTGAGCGGAGACAGCTGTTAATGAAGGTTTGGAGTTTGTTTGAGATGCTCTTTATGACTCGCCAAGTCTCTGATCCGTATAGTAGCACTGACTTCACATTGGAGTTGAAAATCCGGATGTTATTTTTGATGGTGAGTGATGTTGAGCTCCACACCGACTTGGTGAGAGTGATGAAAGATTGTCTTGCTTTTCTGATTCTGGCTTTGATGTCCTCGTCAGTTCCGCCTGTAGTTGGAACGATGCTTCCCAGGTAGGTGAAGGAGGTTGTTTCTTTCAGGTTCTTCCCACTTATGCTTATTGTGGTCTGTTGGTGTTGTTGATGTTGGCTAGGACTCTTCATCACCTCTGTTTTATCTATGTTCACTTGAAGTCCCATCTTTGATGCTTCTTCTGCCAACTTGTTGCTTTTCACTTGCATATCTTCCAGTTTGTGGGAAATCAGATATATATCATCGGCGAAATCCAAATCCTCCAAGTCTTTTATATCAGTCCATTTTATGCCTGTTCTCTCGTTTGTTGCCGTTGTCTGTCGCATTATCCAATCTACTGCAATCAGGAAGATTATTGGTGATAGTAGACAGCCTTGTCTAACTCCCGTCCTCACTTCGAAGGCTTCCGTAAGTTTCCCGTTGTGGATTACTTGGCATGCAGCATTGTCGTATAGCTAGCTGTTGGATGAGATGTATAATTGTCGATGGGACCTCGTAGTAGCGAAGTAGTTGCCGAATGACCTATCGATCGACTGTATTTTTGCTGTATTCTTCTTTACTGTATTCTTTACTGTAATTTTATTTTATTTTTACGAGTTTGAAGATGGACTGACGTCAGTTAGAGAATAATTGAAACCAGCTAGGTGTATGGGACAGCTAGCTGTTTCATCCTAGTTTGGGAATCATCGGCAGTACGCACCCACCAACAGGGTTTAAGAACAAGACTTTCTGGTTAAAAGGTCAGCGAGCTTGTGTACCATTCAGTCACTGGGACCCGATTGAAAACAAATCTAGTCCTTACAAAACCATCTCTTGAAAATTAATCTGATGCTCACTAGTGACTGACTATAGGACATAGTTTCCTAGAGTTTTTTAGTGAGAAGTCGTGAGCAATGAGGTTCATCCAGTCGGGAGTGAGGATAGTGTTGCCACAGATGAGATTGGTTGGTGCCAGTGGCTCTAAATCACGAATTGTTAGAAGTTATAACTTATGGGCTGACCATTGCAAAGTCGTATCCCACAGTGGCTGAATGGTATAGGAATTCACCTCAGAACCTGAAGATCTTGGATGAAAAACTGTCCAATACTCGCAGCTGGTTTTCAATGCTTATCTAACGGTGTCTTCAAAGCACCCCCTATCTTACATTTGAGAGTTAAGGATAAACTTCCCATTTGTGCCTCTTCTATGTGTATCTATCAATTTCACTGCTCCTGTGGAGCCAGTTAGTCTCATAGACCATACAATTAGGCGTGTTTCTTGTCGGATTTCCGAACATCATCCTGCATTGTAGTTAAGTAAGGAACAAACAAAATCTATTCGTAGCCCTGCTCTATCTCATCTCGTGGATACAGAACACAAGATTGATGTCAACGAGGTGGCTTTCAAAGACATCCAACGTATACGAACTAATCTTACCTCTACCTTAAGAGTTGGTCTACTACATATTGCTGAGGCTGGCCGTTGGGATGTATGTTAAGACGCCTAACTTATGCATCCAAAAAAAGTTGGTTGGTTCAGACATTGTACCCTACTGCTGTACCCTACTGGTCATGGCTTCCCACTACAACCCAAGATTAACTGCCTGAATAAGGCCATACACTGGTGTAGACTTCCAGGCTGGGGTCCTCGGGACGGTAAAAATCTATGGTTGGAAACAATTGGTGACATGGCTCAAAATCGTTCTCAATGGCTAACGCAGATGCATCCACTCCTTGTGACTTATGATCTCCAATGAAACTGTTTTGTTTTTCTTTATTACTCCTTTGTCTCACACCTCTGCTCACTGTTTCTATTATGCTTTTCTTGTACTTTCTTCTCTTACTTCGCGTGCTGCACGGAGTGTGGCGACTTGAACTGGCGCACATTTGTGCAAAGTTCCATGTCGCAAACAGACAGACAGACAGACAGATACACTGGTAAGCGTCAGATGGATTTGCAAGTATGAGCTGAAATCAGTTAGAGAATCATTGGAAAACCCGCTGGGAGTACGCTTAGTAACCAGAAGGTCCTGAGTTCCAACCCTGTCGGCAGGTGCCTACTACTGAAGAGCTTCAAAATAGGCTGACAATATATGTGACTGTTCATTACTCCAGTACTGGTTTTTCAATGGTTCTCCAAACTGATATCAGCTCATGATGATGAAATCCTCCAACCAACTAATCAAGACAAAAAATCTCTATAAAACGCCAATCCTTGAAAAACGTAAACTTATTGATTAAAATCATGAAACCATTAGGCAATAACTAACTATAGAGAGTGAATTCTAGAGGGGTAATCACTCAGAGGAAGGCTAAACGCTGTTCAATTCTTATTCAATAGTGAAATAATAATAATAATAGTGATAACAATGAAACGCGATAACATACGTCATTAGAAGTAACATTATAAAAGTGTAGAATCATTTTAACTGACAAGTTTAAACGTGTTTTCATAATACTGTCTGCCTGAAGTGAAGAATTTCTCTATCCAGTATTGTGTGTTCATTCTGTTTGTTATGACGTTAACGTCATTCAATAAAACAAATTCAAAATAATAAACTAAGGAATGTTTTCTTGACCTTGATTCTATATTATTGTAGATAACTTGAGAAAATAATCATAACGAGATAATAATAATAATAATAATTACTGTAATAACAATGGTGAAGTAAAGTTCAACTGCCAAATTGGCATAACTCATAATCTCATAACAAAGACAGAGGTTTCAGGATTTCATCATGAGCTGACATTAGTTAGTTAGAGAACCATTGGAAAACCTGCCGGGGAGTACTGGACAGTCAGTTGTTTCGTCCTAGTTTGGGACTCTTCAGCAGTACACACCCACCACAGGGGATTCGAACCCAGGACCTTCCGGTTACAAGGCGAGCTTGTATACCATTAAGCCACTGGGACCCAACGGATCCACTGGTCCTTGAATTCTAACTTCTGCCAATTCACGACATAGCGCGACCGCCAGCCAATGTCTTCCGTGGCGATTATTTGTCCTCACATACCCTACTGGTCACGACTTCCCACTGGAACCCAGGTAACTACCTACCTGAATAGGGCCAATCGCCAGTGAGCCTCTCATTGGTATTAAAGTGTTGGTTTGTAGGGATTTGATTGGTTTCAGGATTTCATCATGAGCTGACATTAGTTAGAGAACCAATGGTCCGATCGGGTCCCAGTGGCTTAATGGTATACGAGCTCGCCTTGTAACCGGAAGGTCCTGGGTTCGAATCCCGATGGGTGCGTACTGCTGAAGCGTCCCAAACTAGGACGAAACAGCTGTCCAGTACTCCCAGCTAGTTTTCCAATGGTTCTCTAACTAACTAATGTCAGCTCATGATGAAATCCTGAAACCAACCAAATTCCTACAAACCCACACTTAAAGACAGAGGTGATGGAGGTGACCAACCAACAACAACACCCAGAAGCATCAAACACAAACGATGGAAGAAATTCTACAGAGCTTCTAATAATACATATGGATGCCAAGGTGTGTGTTCAAGTAATCAAACTGCTATTTATATTATTATTATTACTACTACTATTGTTTCCTTTAATTCCTAGAGGAACATAGATAGGGCTTCAGATGCACGTCTCCACTGCTTCTAGGGTTCTCACCTCACTCAACGTTTTCACCTGTCTTCACGTCTGCCCACATGCCTTCATCTCCTTTTCGTATAACCTCCCACCGACTAATAACCAACTCGCCACTTTCCAGTCAAGCTATGACCTGGTGTGTGTGCGTGATGTCACTCACTTGATGGTGGGTTGTTTTCTTCAGAGTATGTATGACCAGCCAATCCACCTAACTCCATTTCTCCCTGAATATCTCTTACACAGTAGGTTCCTGCTGTTGGGTTGGTTGATTGGTTGCTTCGTTCCCAGAGACCCCTGGTGCTGGTCTTTTCTGGTTATCTGATGTTGAGCGATATTTCAGGAAGACAGCTGTTGATGAGAGTGTGTAGTTTGTTCGAATTGCTCTTCTTGATGCAGCGCGGCGAGGCGCACGCCAAGTCTCAGTTCTGTATAGTAAATAGTACTGACTGACTTCACATTGGAGTTGAAAATCTGGATGTTATTTTCATTTCCACGCTGAGTGCTGTTGATCTCCTCCACACAGACTTGGTGAGAGTAATGAAAGCTTGTCTTGTTATTTATATAAATACAGTTTTATATTCCGTTACCAACAAAACTCTGGAACTATTCAGTTGAATCTTCATTGGGGTTGATACAAATAGTAGACAAGTAATAGTAATAATAATAATAGTAATATAATTACAATCGTTAGTATTTTTAAAATATATATTTATGCGTTGAAGTTTCTGTAGCAGTTTGGTGAAGTTTTGGGGTTGGAGTTACTAGCACCACACCCCAACCCTTCCTCTTTATCCGGGTTTGGAACCGGCTAGAAAACTAGCGAGCGAGGCAGCCGCTGGGTGACATGGCGCGCGCGTCAGGCCATTGCTCGAGTGGAATCCGACACAATGGGAAGCGGCGAGTGGGTCGTCAGTGCAAGGGTGACATAGAAGAGATCGCGTGAAGAGGAGTTGAAAGAGTATGGACTAACATGGACGGATGTAGGTGAGGTGTAAAGCAGAAGGAAGACAGAAGTGGCAAGTGGAGACGTGCAGTTGAAGCCGTATGTTCCACTAGGAATCCAAGGGAACAATAATAATAATGATAACAATCGTTAGATTTCTCCATGAACTAACATCATTTACAGAGGTCATTAAAAACCAGCGAACACCGGACTTGTGTTTCGTCCTGGTTTGTGGCTCTTCATCAATACGCATCTTCGGGGAGAATATCCCGAACCTTCAGGTTAGAAGAGGAAGATTCTCGACCATTCTGTCACTTGAGCTAGAATTAATTAACGCGTGAATTCTAACACTGTCAATTCGTGATATAACATTACTAACATCCAGCACAGTATCTTAAATAAGCATCCGATTTAACCTTAATATGGTAGACAAGTTCGACCTCTGGCAATAAGGTCTTAGGTGCGAGCTGAGATGATGCCAGTCCCAAATAAGCATGAAATAGTTCTCTGATGCCTCCCTGTTTCCAATGATCCCATTCTGTCTGTCTGTCTGTTTTCGACATAGAACTTTGCACAAATGTGCGGAAGTTCAAGTCGCCACACTCTGTGTAGCACGCGAAGCAAGAGAAGAAAGTACAAGAAAAGCATAATAGAAACAGTGAGTAGAGGTGTGAGACAAAGGAGTAATAAAAAAACAAAACAGTTTCATTGGAGATCATAAGTCACAAGGAGTGGATGCATCTGCGTTAGCCATTGAGAACGATTTTGAGCCATGTCACCAATTGTTTCCGACCATAGATTTTTACCGTCCCGAGGACCCCAGCCTGGAAGTCTACACCTTCCTACGTGACTGGCTTAGACCAACTGTTGTGGATTTCATTGACTGGTGCCAAGTTTTTGTTTGACCACCGCTAGCTCTTTTCCAGTCTGACCCTATATCCGCTAACATTGCTCGTCGAGGGAGGCGATGGCTTGGCATACGTAACACATGTCCTAACCATCTCAGTCTTTGTAACTTCACGACTTCGTCGATTGATTTCCCCTGTTTACCTAGAACTCTACGCCTAACTTCAATGTTGCTCACCTTATTATGCCACTTTACACGGGAAATAGAGCGCAGGCACCTATGATCAAAGACAGCTAGTCTTTTCATGTCTTCCACTCTCAGTGGCCAGGTCTCACAGCTGGCCATAAAGGAGGAAGGAGCGGACTGATGAGCAATACACTCGCCCTTTGGTCGATAGTCGAACATCTCGTCTACGCCAGAGTCGGCGTAAACTGGCAAATGCGAAACGAGCCCCAATGATCTCATTGACTGCTGTTGTGGTTCGTCGGTGGTAAAGTGGTTAGGACTCTCACCGACCATGCACATGGTCCGAAGTTCGATCCCCCCCTCTGCAGACGCACACCTGATATCTATGGTCGGCCTGCAAAATTTGGGCTACCGATATCCATGCTGATAATTCCATACTTGTACCAAAAATACAGTGTGGAATCAAGCTGTAAATCAAAAATATTTTTAAAAAATAACGAAATCCAGCGACTAAAATTATTGTGAACCTCCACAATTCCCGTAGTTTGACTACCACTACTACTGTAAGAAGGAAGCCGAGGCATGTTTTTCACCAATCGAACCGCTGTGCATATGTTCATATGGTTCATGGTGACCATTTATCTACCTTCTCACTTTGACAGCAGCAGTTTGCACGACCCTTTTTGGTATTCGCCAGTGCTTCACCTAACACTAACACATGAGATGCTGTCGCCCGACCTTTCAGCAGCGTTCCAATTAACAGTCTCGTCACTCACTGATCTGGAAAGCCATTCAACTGCCCAAAAACGTGGAATCCTGCCAGAAGATCAATATGTCTCCTTCTTCAAAAACTGCCGGGTATAGGCTTTCCATTTGTCGGCAGGCAGTGACACCAAATGTAACAACAGAAGACAAGAGACGGATATCAAGGTATATTTTCTTCCATTAATCAAACCGCTGTTTCCATGTATACGGTTTATATTCTTTAACCAATCAATCACTGAGCATGTGATTTCGGCTTACATCAAAGCGACATGAAATAGAATGTTCAAATATACAAATGTACAGCATTCTGTTGCTAACGTAGTATTGAACTGTGGAAATATGTGAGAATAATATTCCATTGGAACAGACATTGTCTTTATCAAACCGCCAAACTCGTCCTCACATCAAATACTTTCGGTTCAGTCTTCTTAGTGCTAGCGGCTTTGGTTGTTTGTTTGTCTTAATTTATCGAGTTCCAGAGCTCGCTTACGTTCACCTGCTTCTCTTTGTTTGTATTTTTGATCGTATATACGTGATCCATGTCATGGTGACCAAGTATGACCCTTCCCACTTTGGAAGAAGTTTGTATGACCCTGTCACTTATTCACCGGCATTTCACCTTGTAACAACAGAAGACAAGGGCCGGCAACAGATCTTTTTATTATGGAAATCAACACGTTTTTATATATATTTCACATACATTATTATAGCTTGTTCAAGTAGACAAACGCAGGCTTCTGATTGGTTGTTTCGGGTAGCCATCGAAAAGTAGAGCCATCTATCTGCAAATCCTATTTGCCCACGTTAAGTTTGCTGTGATTGGTTGTTGAATCAGCCTTGTTCATATTTTCTCACGGCCAATATTAGTGACCTAGACATTGACGTAGATTAATGTCTACCAATTGGCTAGCAGCCTGCTCTCACCACAACCTCATATTATCAAATACTGTCTTCACCCGATCTCCAGACAGCGTTTCAAGTAACAGCCTCTTTACTGACGGATCTTGAACATCATTCAGTTGAGCAGAAACAGCCTCAAAGTTCTACAATAAGATCGATATGTCTCCTTCTTCAAAAACCGCAGGGCATAGGCTTTCCATTTGTCGGCAGGCAGTGACACAACATGTCACAACAGAAGGTAAGACACGGATGCCAAGGTGTATTTTCTTCCAGTGATCAAACAGCTATTTCTAACTATATAGTCTTATATTCTTTAAGCAATCGTCGAGCGTGTAATTTTAGTTTACATTAAACGACATGAAATGGAATGTTCAAATATACAAATGGACAGTATTCTGTTGCTAATGCCGAATTGAACTGTGAGAATATGTGAGAATAATATTCCGTTGGAACACATTGTCTGTATCCCACCACCACCAAACCAGAATTGGAAAGGCAAGGTACACCTTCATCAATCTGGAATCAATTTGGAGATCTTCCAGACTGCACACAGGCAGTATAAACAATAAAATTTGAATTTTCAACACCAACGTTAAGTCAGTTTTAAGTCGGTCAGGCAGTCAGTCAGTCAGTTCTTCTATATTGAGTTAGAAACTTGGCGAATGCGCCACTGGCTTCATACTAAAGATCAGATGGCTTGGAAGGATTGGCAACAGGAGACTTTGAAAGACAATTAACCAACAAAGAACCGATTGGCCAACTAATATTCTGAAGAAAATGAAGATCAATGGGACACACATTGAGGAGACTGTTGAATGAAATCACGCGCCGATCCCTTGAGTGGAAATAGAATGGAAGGAGACGAGTTTGCCATCAGTCCCAGAGTGATATGGAAGGGGTGACGGCCTAATGGAATAATAATAATAATAATTAGTTTGTATGGATTGTATTTGTTTCAGGTGTTTCTGATGGTCGCCAGTGACTAGCCACAGAATGAAATTGCCTGGAGTTCTAGTAAGAAGTCGTGACCAGTGAGGTATATCCAGTCGGGAGTGAGGATGAAGTCCCGTTGATGACATTGGTTGGTGGTTAGAATTCATGCAATGGCCATTGAGTTGGGTCCCAGAGGCTGAGTGGCATACCAGTTCGCCTTGTAACTGGAAGATCCTGGGTTCGAACCCTGTAGGCGGGCACATACTACCAATGATTTTCAAAGTGGGATGAAACAGCTGGCTGTCTAGTACTCTAGCACTGGTTTTCAATGGTTCTTTAACTGATATCAATCCAAATTCAAACTTGAAATAATAAAACTATTAATAACTTAGCGTAAACCTGGTAATTAACAATGATACTTCTAACTTGAATAAAATGTTACGAGTGTAAAAAGTAAAGCTGTTCACCGTGACGATTGATCGATTGACCTATCTCATAACCTGATAGTCCTAAAAGAAGTAAAAGTGCTCAGTAATACAATTACCCTCTATTTTTGTTAGATAGCAGTCATGAAATTGATTCTTTAAAATCCTGGAAAGGTAATTAAAGTTCATGACAGAAGGGGTCACCTCTCTGAGCTGAGTTGAATCGCCAACAACCTCGTTTCCAAAGGAGCGATATGGTCATCCAGTGGTTAGATCACTTCGATTTGTTCGGTCGGCAATTACTACTCGTTGGTGTCAAACTACTTAAATGCATCAATCAGTAGTATGTGTCATGACACATTTATGCTCACTTTTCTTGATTCCTTTCTGTGTTATCTATTGAATCACATACTTAAATGTGAATCATTTCGGTCTCTAAAGGCAACTGTCATGAAACTTCACTTCTAACCGCAGTTTACCTAAAGACTAAAATTTTGTGATGAGTGCTACTGATAAGATTTATTAGTAGTATATATATATATGTGAAGAGACTTTCATCGGCATAAAAATATCAAGTAACAGAGAGATGGATTTAATGTCAGAGAAAGCAAATTATACAGCGTTGCGGAGATACATTGGAGACAAGAAGAGAACGCGAAGAAACGCACACACACACACACACACCCAATATGAATGAAGGTGAGAAGTAGCGGGCACAAAATGGACGATATGTGCAGATGGTGCGTGCCTTGAAGATAAGGTGTACATAATTTCGTTATGCAGAGATAGACTTAGGTCCAGATAAGGCATCCTATGGCGTCGATTGCTTCCAACCATCTAATATCACTCACTATCTGTTATTACTAAGTGAATATTTCAATTTTTTCATGAACTGACAGTAGTTAGAGAACCATTAGAAAACCAACAGGGAGTACTGGACAGTCAGGTGTTTCGTCCAACTCCTGTGGGACTACTCATCAGTACGCAGCACCCATCGACAGGGTTCGATGGTTACAAGGCCACTAAGCCACTGGGACCCACCCGATCCAATGACCACCGGCCCATGAATTCCAACATCTGCCTATTCAGGACAAAGCGCAACCGCTAGCCAATATCTTTGGCGAGTATTTGTCCTCACACCCGACCTGCTGCACCCTACTAGTCGTGACTTCACACTACCTACCTGAGTAGGGCCAGTCGCCAGTGAGCATCTCTCTCCTTGTATCTCATTAGGTAGAACCAGAAATCAGTACAAAATAATATATACGCTCGTACAACCAAGTATAGGAACTCAACGATACTATATTTGGCCAGCCCGTGTTCTAAGTGACAGAGACAATGTTAAGCGTGAAACCTATGACTTGCTTTGTTGTTAATAACATAATTTTGGCCCTTGTTATTTCCCCCTTACACTCTCTTATTTGTACTCTATAGTGAACAACCTTCTTAAACATACTTAGCTACTTAAAATTATTACCATTGGCTTACTTTTTTATTCTTTATTCTATTCCTTCTTTTGTGTATCTACTGGGTCAGACTATATTATCACTATGATTATTACAAAATTGTCCTGTCATTAACTATCATGTAAAGTTAGTTTTGTGATTGTTTTTGTGTTCAGCAATATTAACTGACAATCTTGTTTGTGAACGCCACTATCACCATCTTAAAAATTTTGTATCATGCATGATTCCTCACACTACCACAACAAACACTGCATTAGTGCTGACAATAAAAAAAACACAACCTGAAATGTTTATTTTATGATTGTTTAGTGTAGTTCAATCAAATTTAACTGATCATCTTGGCTATAAACATTTTTAAGAACATCTCATAATTTCTTGTATGATTATAGCTGTTACTGTCCACCACGCATACACATATCATAGCTTCCACTACCCAATACTGAAATATTTTTCATTATTGGTGTTTATCTTCCCTTCTACTTGTTGGTATTTTTATTTGCATTTTCTGTTGTCTTTGTGTCTTTTGGGGTTTTTTTTATATTTATTTTTTTTGTAATACTCTTTTTTAAGTGTGCGATGAAATTAGATGCAATACTGCAGATATTGTGCTGAAAATTCCACACTGTACCAGAAGTACTGTTTCGGGAATAAAAGCGAAATTATTATTATTATGTTATGTTCTAACCCCGTCTCTCATCGAGCATCTCTTGAGGTTTTCCAATGGTTCTCTAACCAATGTGTCAGCTCATCATGATGAAAACCTGTAAACCAATCAATCAATCAATCAATCAAATCCCTACAAACCAACACTTGAATATCAACGAGGTGCTCACTAGCGACTTTCCCTATTCAGGTAGGTAGTTAGCTACCTGAGGTTCTAGTGGGAAGTCGTGACCAGTAGGGTGCACCAGGTCGGCTGTGAGGACAAATACTCGCCATGGAAGACCATTGGCTAGCGGTTGGGCTATGTCATCGACTAGCCTTGTAACCAGAAGGTCCTTGGTTCGACCCCCGATAGGTGCGTACTACTGAAGAGTCCCAAACTAGGACGAAACAGCTGACTGTCCACTACTCCCTGTTGGTTTTCCAATGGTTCTCTCTAAACAATGTCAGCTCATCATGATGAAATCCTCTAATCAATCAATCAATCAATCAAATCCCCCTACAGAAACCAATCCTTGAATATTTGAATTTTATAATTCTATTTAATTGATTTTATATTTAATTACTGTGTAGAAATTTCTCACAATTCTCTACTCTCTACTTTTATTCTCTTTTCACGTAACCTAGATACCAGAAAAATGATGACTAATCAAGTGAGAAGAATTTCTGATACTGATTGACTGTCTGTCATTTCATATATTCGAGTTCAATCACAATCTCGACTGTGCATCTTTGTGTGCCTATCTGTGTGTGGATGTGTGTGTGGGGGGAGGTGTGGGGTTTGCGCTGATAATCTCATGTAACATTTGACAGTGAAATATGACAAAATATTGTTGAAGAGTTTTTTTTATTTATATGAACCATAAAATATGAAATTCAGCACATATAATAATAATAATAATACTTAAGTGAGAAGTTAATATTTTCTGTGAAAAGTTTGTTACTGTCATAAAAAGGGTACTTGCTCCCCCTGCCTTCCACCCCCCTCTCCAACACACACACACACACATACACACAGACGAGAAATACACAACACACAATTTAATGATAATAATCGTAATAATCTGCTTAATTTCCAAAAAACACTGCCTATAAAATAGCATAGAATTTTCAGCATTTAATACACAATATATGGCATCTAATTTATTATTATTGCTACCTTGGGTTCCTTGTGGAACATACGGCTTCAACTGCACGTCTCCACTTGCCACTTCTGTCTTCCTTCTGCTGTACTTTTCACCTGAATCCATCCATGTTAGTCCATACTGTTTCAACTCCTCTCTCTTTACACGATCTCCTCCATGTCACCCTTGCACTGACGTCCCACTCGCCGCTTCCCATTGTGTCGGGTTCCACTCGAGCAATCGCCTGACACTCGCGCGATGTCATCCAGCGGTGGCCTCCTCAGTGAGCGAGTGTCCAATCCATCACCATCCACTTTCTCCTGCATATTTAATTGTTGGGCGATTGATTGGTTCTTGTTTTGTTTGTTTCCATAGTTAGTTTCTTGTTGTTGATTCTTTCCGGCCCGGCCATCTGATCTTCAGTACAGAGCCAGCGAAGATAGTTAGTTGTTGATAAAGGTAACGTCTGCAACAGGCTGTTGGAAATATTCTTTGTGACCCCCTTCCCGCCAAGTTTCTGATCCGTTCCGTATAGAAGAACTGACTGACTTGACGTTTGTATTGAAAATCCAAATCATTGAAGGCGCAGAAGTCTGAGAAGAGTTCACCATTGTCGTTCATTTCACCAAGGGCCTCACGACCCATGGTCAGTTCTCTTCCTGTGTTGTCTCCTCCCAGCTTCGCATTCATGTCGCCCATCAGGATTTTGTTATCGCCATTTGGGACGTTGTCCATTATTGCTTGTAGTTGCCTGTAGAACGCCTCCTTCTTCTCTTGTTCTGAGACGTTTGTAGGCGCATAGCATTGAATGACTGTAACTTTCCTTCCTTTTGAGTTGAACCTGGCTGTCATAATCCTGGAGGAGATTGGTTCCCACTGCATGAGAGCTTTGGCTGATGTTGGTGACACCATGATGGCCACTCCCTCGGTGTGTTGGTGGTTGTCCTCTGGGTGGCCGGAAAAGATTATTTTCTCCCCAGTTTGTAGTTGACACCTACCACACCCGTTCCATCTGCTTTCGCAGATTCCCAACACTTCTATTCTGTACCTTCTCATTTCAGCGGCTATCTGGGCAGCCTTCCCAGCTGGCTTCGTACATTGTACGAACATTCCAGGTACCCATGCTTACTTTTGCTTTCATCGAAAGAAGGCACATCGGCTGACTGGCTTCCCGAAGGCCAGCTTTCACCAGCCTGCGTCATTTCACTTCCCCGACTCCAGCGAAAAATAAGGTTATTGTTTATATTTTTAGAATTTGCAATATATTTGTGCGTTGAAGTTTCTGTAGCGATTTGGTTGAGTTTTACAGGGGTGGAGTTGCTAGAACCACGCCCCAACCCTCCCTCTTTATCCAGGCTTGGGACTGGCTAGAAAACTAGCAAGCTAGTAATCTAGGCGAGGTTTGGCATCTAATTTACTCAAAATATATAAATATGCTTCTCTCACTAATCAATGTCAACTCATCATGATGGAATCCCCCTACAAATCAATACTTGAAGTCACGGAATATATACATTGGGTCATAGGAGTTATTAAGAAGACAGTTGCAGCGAAGAAAATTTTCTTTTTTCGATGAAGTTATCGTCAACTAGGAGGCTGAACATTCGTGTATTTATATCAAATGGATGGGAAAGTTCCAGAATAATTTCTGGTCAAGGGTCAAATTAATAAAAATTACAATTAGGAATTAAAATGTCATGATAAACAGGCGGAGGGGGACGTATAAAACTCAAACAAAGTAGCATCATAATTACTAAGAAGATTGACAAGAAACTGTTCAGCCAGAACGCGAAGATCAAGCTGTCGCATTGGGCCATGCGCCGACTTGAAAAACGCGCTCGTGAACACTATCCAGCTTGGTTAGTAAAAGGAGAACGAAAACGTGTATATAATTCAGTGACAGAACATCTAGTCATTTCAGGATATTCAGCGCCTTTCGAAAAATCCTTCAAAATAATATACAAGATTTGATCGAACAAACCAAAGGGAGTAAAATTAAGACATCTGGGTATAGCCGAAGCACTAGCTATCCAAGAGCTCAAACCCACGCTTTGTATCTAAAAGAAATACGTCCAACCCTTGTCCATGCCATGGCCATCATAAACAGGTAATCCGTTTAGTATTGGCCATCTCATTGCCTTTCTTATCTAAACTTCCTGTTTATTCATGTTATTTTTAAGTATTTCTTAATCCCTACACTATTTACACTACCATATTTTCATATCCGAAATTCCTGTCTATTTTGTCATTTTATTATTTCTACATATTTAATCCCTAATTGCAAAAACAATTTTTCGTCACTTTAGTTACGTTTCCACTCGATTTTTTATCCAAACCTCCTGTCTATTTTTGTTATTTCTACATTTCCAACCCCCAATTGCGCAATATGTCAATCTTCTCAGTAGTTATGATGCTACTTTGTTTGAGTTTTATCCGTCCCCCTCCGCCTGTTTATCATGACATTTTAATTCCTAATGCAATCAAACAAAATCCCTACAAAAACCAATACTTGATAATTCCTAATTGTAATTTTTATTAATTTGACCCATGACCAGAAATTATTCTGGAACTTTCTCACCCATTTATTATAAATACACGAATGTACAGCTACGTATTTGACGGTGACTTCCTCGGGAAAATAAAATTTTCTTTTCTGCAATTGTCTTTTTATTATCCCCTACGATCAAATGTATATATTCCGTGACTTTCTCTATTTGCTAACCGAGGTTTAGGAGTACGACAGCGAGGGATCGAAACCCGAGTCTCCTGTGTCACTGGCCTTATGTTCCATTCGAACTGATGCGTGAGTGTATTACATTATATGCAGGAAAGGGGAATTAATATGAAACAGGGAGTGATATGCTTGTCATATTGATGATGAGTCACAATTTTTTGTCAGTTTGCCTAATTAGCCAATAATTTTCATTGGCTTAAATTGTGGCTTACAATTAATTGACCAATCAAAAATTAAATGGATGACGGTGTCAATTTTTTATTGGATGATTGAGACTACGGGGGAAGGAAACTAAAATAAATAAAGTATTTTCCTACCCCCCAGATCTGAATCTTCATTTTTATCTAGATGGATTTCTTCATTAACTATTGAAGTAACACAGAACTCAACGCTGTTTAATTCATAGGATTTGTGGGTATTTAGGTGTAATTCCAGTCATCGAGTTTCGGGATTTCATCGTGAATTGGCATCTGTTAGAGGACCATTGGAAAACCTGGCAGTAATGGGTAGCTGTTTCGTCAGCCTAGTTTGGGACACTTTAGCAGTACTCATGGCTGACCATATTCAGTTAGATAGTTATTTGGGTTCCAGTAAGGGTACAGTACTCACGGATGACAATCATTGCTGATTGTGCCATATCATGGATTTGCAGAAGTTGGAATTCACGGATCATTGAATCGCGTCCCATTGGCCTAATGGTCGATGAGCCTGATTACTTTGTAACCAGAAGGTCCTGGGTTCAAGCCCTGTCGGTGGGTGTTTACTGCAGAGGAGTCCCGAACGAGGATAAAACAGCTGTCCAGTTGATTTTCCAACGGTTCTCTAACCGAAGTTAGTTCATGATGAAATCAATCAATTCCCTACAAATCAACACTTGAATATCAGTTATCGAGTGTTGGCTCTCAAAGATTTGATTGGTTCGGTTACCGGTAGTTTGATCACGATTGGAAGACATCATTTAATGAATCATCAGACAGTTGCTTCGTTCTGGTTCGGGACTCTTCAGCACTATGCGTACACACTAAGGTTCTAACCCAAGTAAGCTCGTAGATCATTCAAACCTGCAAAACACCACTTAATAAATAACTAGTTAACCGACTGGTTTTAACATAGAACTTTACACAGAAGTTCACCAGATCGAGTTGTCACACGCTTTCCCTGTAGCACACAAAGCAAGCGAACAGAGTGAAGAGATATTCAAAGGATAGAGACATAATAACAGAATTCTGGGTGATAAAAAAGAATAGTGGTAATATGGAAAAACAGTAGAGTTTTATTGGATATGACAAATGACAAAGAGTGAATGCATCTGCGCCAGCCATCACTGAGAACAACGATTTTGAGTCAACCATATCATCAACTGTCTCCAGCCTTCATTGGTTCTTAGAATCCCGAGGATTCCAATTAGCTAGGCAGGTAGTGTACACCTTCCATAAGAAGCTGGCTAGTTGGCTTCAAATAACTGTTATGGATTTGATTGACTGATAGGTCCATGTTTTAGTTTGACCACCACTAGTCGATTCCCAAACTGATCCTATGTCAGTGATTGTCCATTGTCAAGGAAGGCGATGGCTATGAATGCACGCATAACACATATCCTAACCATTTCAATCGATGTAACCTCTCAAACAAGTCTAGCGAGTATTTCCCCCTTACCTAACACTCGAGCAAAGCTTAACCTCAATATTGCTCACGCTATTATACACCGCTTGACTCAGGAGATAGGATGCAGACACCTATGGTTAAAGACGGTTAGTTTTCTAATGTCTTCAACTTTAAATGGCCATGTTTCACAGTCAGAAAGGAGGAGGTGACAGGGAACTGTTGAACAGTACACACGTTCTTTGATCGATAACCAGACGAATATCACGTCGACTAAGTCAGAGATGGTGTAAGTTGGCAAATGCCAAAAGAGCACATCATTATTAATCTGATGCCTGCTAGTGACTGGCTGTATACAGAAAGTTACCTGAAGAGTTACTCCCCTTTTCGGTGATATCATCATCAAGTTGTACAGTCGCACAATACATAGTAAATTATTTTAGCAACAAAAGGGATATTTTCAAAATTGTGTCACTAGAGAATTGTAAACTTTAGATAACCAGTTATGTGATACAGAAAGTGAAAATCAGGTAGCAACTGAAACAAAATTTCATCATCAGCCGACATCGGTTAGAGCAACATTGAAAAACTAGCGGGGAGTACTGGACAACTCTTTCGTCCCACTAGTTTCGAAGTCTTCATCACTACGCATCCACAAACAGGATTCGAACCCAGAACCTTCTAGTTTCAAGGTGAACGCATAGACCATTAGGACACTGGGACCTGTGTTGTAAAAAGCACCCAATTAGGCTGACGAAACAGCTGTCCACTACTCACAATTTTCTCAATCGTTCTTTAACCCAATGTTACCTCATAATGAAATCTCTTAACCAGTTGAATCCTCATAAACGAACATTTGAATAAAATAAATTTAAGTGTTGGTTTGTAGGGATTTGATTGGTTTCAGGATTTCATCATGAGCTGACATTAGTTAGTTAGAGAACCATTGGAAAACCTGCCGGAGAGTACTGGACAGTCAGCTGTTTCCCCCGTCCTAGTTTGGGGCTCTTCAGCAGTACGCACCCACCACAGGGGATTCGAACCCAGGACCTTCCGGTTACAAGGCGAGCTGGCTCGTATACCATTAAGCCACTGGGACCCGATCCAATGGACCTTGAATTCTAACTTCTGCCAATAAATTTAAATAAGTATGATTGAGTGACGTAATACAATTGACTGACATGTGTTGACTGGAATTCAACTAAAATTAAATGAACGAGAGTCAGCGTTAATAAGAGGTAGAAATTTAATAAAAACGGGGTGGGGGAAGAAAGGAACAAAATAAAAACCAGAAAAATTACTTATTTAGTGTTAAGATAAATCGGGTCCATTGCAGATTTAACGACTGCACAAAAACTTCTTCTTTTTTATGCAGGGTTCAGGATTTAACGTGTGACATGAACTACCACCATTGTTTCTACACTTTGAAGATGAAGTTTCATTCGTATTCTTTTTACCAAGATTCCCACGTATTCTATAGATAATATTGAAATTACTTTGTGGGAGAGCTTGGTGTCCAGATTCGATCGGCTACTCCACGATAAGGCTGTAGTGGAAGCACGGAAACATTTTCTTCTCCTTTACAAAACCATGAGTGTGGGAACCTGTTCGATGATACACACGATGATAGCATACGCTGCCTACTGCTAAGGTTCCTAACTCCTACACACGACCAGGTGGACTGGTTGACGCATACTGATGAGACCGGCCAACAGTGGTAGCTTATCCTTCACTAATTTCATGCTAATCATTGGTTTCGTAAAGTAAGTTAGTCTAAGATCAGCTGCGAAGAAGAAGATTCTCTTCAATGAATGGGGACAGGCAATTCCCCATTAATTCCGCCGATCAGTCTCCTCCACTAAATTGTACATCCAACTAGAGAGGTGGTTCCTAGAAGCAGATGATGTATTATAGATCACTACATTACCTGGAGATTCTGTACAATGGAGTAAATTCTCTGCAGTAATAAACTTGCTCAAAATTCTTTATTATGTTATTATTATTATTATCATTATTATTAAGTGTCATTGAGATGATTTTGTCCGAATTTGAGTATTTCTGTAGTCTTATAAACATTTGCTAAGTAAGTGATCAACAAACACGTAGAGTGCATCTATCATTCAGCCTACACTAAGACTGAGTACAGCTTTCAATCAACCTTCATTTTAAAAGTATTGATTTTCTCTTCACATCTTCATTACTTATACCACAAAAGGTATCTGTTTACGCGTCTATTTCTGGTGATTTTCAATAACTGTAAATATTGTCAACTGTTAATGTAAATAATGAAATTAATACACACATACATATACTACTGATTGGCTGGTATAAGTAGTTGTGTCTTTATCACTCATTCACCCATTTACTGACATCAACCAGTAGGACTTACAAACACAGACAGTTGTCCCATCAACGACAGGTCCTGGGTTTCATCCCCATCAGTGTCATGGTTTTATACGTACGAAGAGTCGCCAAATGGGACGAAACATCTATCAAGTATTGTCTGGATTTCAGGGATTATCCAAAATCATATCAATATCCAATCAAACATGATATCGATGTCAAACGGAATGCAACACATCACCTTCAGTTTATGAGGCAACTGCAAAGGAATCCAATGACATGAGTTAGATATCAATGACTTCCACTTTTGATCCCCTGTTCGGTCATGCATGGATACTATACTATTGAAGAGTGGCACATTAGGATGAAATATATATCCAGTATTCAAAACAAAATCATTATTTGATTGTGAAGTTTGTGCAGATCCATGTGATTTGGAATTCTAATGGAAATGGGGTTGTATAACGAAGCACCTCACACTGTCACACAAACACACTTCTTTGTTTGACATTTATTGAGTTAAGAAGTCTGTATGTTATATTTCCAAGTCAACTGACTGTTGCTCACCACATCCATTCCATGCTGGGAAATCATCTCAAACTCCGACAGTGAGCTGCAGTAAACTTTACCAAAAAATTTTGTTTGAATGAATATTAAACTCTAATCAGGGATGAAATCGGGAGAGCTAAGTAGGTAGACAAAAAACAGGGGCAGGCTATCACTCAATTAATACGTCAACCAACTAATCATATAATTCACACTTCTAGACTGACCACTTTATGAGACGTGGCATATAATTAAACCTACACAGAGAAAACTTTACACCACGACTTTTTGCAAAATAATAATAATAACAACAATAATAATAATAGTAATAGCTTTATTCTGAATAATATTTATAAAATGTACAGAATTTTCACCGGATCTTGAAATAAAGCAGATTAATTGACATTAAACGTGTGACACAGTTCCTTCTATCTGACCTGGAGAGTACACCAATCTGCTATAATGATGTTGTCAGACACGTCTCGTAAACCGTTAATGCCCAGCTCTTGCTACGCTCGGGCTCACGCTGTTCCTTGAAGTTTCTCAGAAACGCTTAGTAATAACGGACGCAAAAACCAAAACACCGATTGGCCACTCGAGAATTCTTTATTGTAACACCAACATATAAAAAATGTTGCCACTAAGGTTTCTGACGGTTTACTGCTGACTTCTTTCTGAACAGCGACCGATGAGACGATGACTGTCGTATTGATGCCTCCGCGAAAATTGGGGAAGTTGGTTTTGAGCAAACAACCGTGAATTGATCGTTCAATCTTCAACTGCATTGACAGATGTCTCTTCTTTATCTCTTTCGAGAGAGATACACGATGACATTTTGCTGTTGAATGCTAATTATAAAAAGTTAAAGATTACATTTTATGAACCAAAGACATCACTGAGGAACGATCATGTCATGTTTGAGGATTTCATCATAAGCTGACATTAGTTAGAGAACCATTGGAAAACCTGCCGAGGAGTACTGGACAGTCAGCTGTTTCCCCCGTCCTAGTTTGGGGCTCTTCAGTAGTACGCACCCACCCACACAATTCGAACCCAGGACCTTCTGGTTACTAGACGAGCTAACTTGTATACCATTAAGCCACCTGGACCCTATCCAATCGACCGGGTAGGTGGTTACTTGGGGTTCTAGTGAGAAATCGTGACCAGTAGGGTGCAGCAGGTTGGGTATGAGGACAAATACTCGCCATGGAAGACATTGGCTAGGGGTCACACTATGTCGCGAATTGGCAGAAGTTAGAATTCATGCAATGTCTGGCCATTGGATAGGGTCCAGGTGGCTTAATGGTATACGAGTTAGCTCGCCTAGTAACCAGAAGGTCCTGGGTTCGAACAGTGTGGGTGGGTGCATACTGCTGAAGACTCCCAGACTAGGACGAAACAGCTGTTCAGTACTTCCCGGCAGGTTTTCCAATGGTTCTCTAACTAATGTCAGCTCATGATGAAATCCTGAAACCAATCAAATCTCTACAAACCAACACTTGATCATATCATGTATTGGGATAACGTGTCATCGAGGATAATCCTTTTCCACGTGTTTAGTAGAACCTTGACAATCGACAGGTAATGAATGTTTTAAATACTCACCAGAGTGAACAGTCTTATTCCAGGTCATATCTTACTAGATTGAAACAAATTGAATAAGACGAATTATATGAAATATACAATGATGGTGACTTTTTAGCAGCCCAAGTTTTGAGCAGACCGCCCAATGCTCATCCTGGAGATATAGCTTAACAATGGATAGTAAATTAGCATGAAGTTTTTGGTGTGTGTAGGAATTTGATCGACTTCAAGTTAAAAGTTCATCACAGACTGATATAATTAAAAGGTAGAAATGGTTACAACACGTGGATTGCATAATGCATAATTTAGGAAAAAATGAAGAGCAATTAAGGGATAAGCGTGTGTACAGGTTGATTACGTAACAGATTGTTAAAGAAAATAAAACAATTTGGACAATGATAATTTGTAACTAAAGTTGAAGTGGTCATAAGAATAAAATAATTTTACAAGGAAAACACGTAATTAAAGATGAAGTAGTCAGAAAAAATAATAAAATAATTTGGACAATTATAGTTTTTAAAAAGAAAAATTATTCTAGGGAGAGGGTGATGGAGTAGTCCGGTTTATACAGTCATGTAACGATGGCCAAGGTAAGGAAAGTGGCTGTAAAAATTTCTTCTGAACACACAAGTTTGGCTTCTTCAGGTGGATTCCTATTGCTTCAGCTGTATGTAGAAGACGAACTTGTAAAGCAAAATTAAGATTAGTAGGAATACGATAAATATTTTTAAATGCAGTATTAACGTCAACCTTATGCTCACTATCTACAAGGTGGGCTAAAATAGAGCTACGAATAGATTTTGTTTGTCCCTTGCTTAACCATGCCGGATGATGTTCGGAAATACGATGATGAACCTGCCTAATTGTTCGCCCGATGTAGCTGGCTCGGCAGCTGCAGTCAAACTGGTAGATACACATAGAAGAGGCGAATTTAGGTAGTTTATCCTTAGTATGCAATTGGTGGATGGTGGCTAGCAGTGGAATCCAGGATGCGCATTTCGTCCTATTTGGGACTCGTCAGCTGGATGTACCTGCATTTCTCAGTGAGTGAGTGATGTTCCCACCGAGGCTCGAACCCAGTACCCATAGTTTCAAACGCCAAAGCGTTATCGACGGGAAATTCAAAAATTCAATTCAGTTTATCCTTATTACTCGAACGTAGGATAGGTGTGGTTGTGAAGAAACAGTGTACCTCTGCTGCTTAATAAGCTCTTTTAACTGCATTCTTCAGTCGTTGTGTTATTATTTCGCTGATGTTGTCACCGACGAACTGAAGTTTTATGAACAGTGGTTTTTTCGGAAATGTTGCCATAGTGACTGTCCTAGGTGATGAATTCATATTTTTCTCAATAAACTTATCTGGATAACCATTTTTTCTAAGCAGTTCTCTAATAATCTTAAGCTCCTCATTGAAGCATTCGTCTGAACAGATTAACCTAGCTCTATGAACCAGACACTTTACCAGGTTGCGTTTATATTTCAAAGGTACAAAACTCAAAAAATGAATGTACTGACCTGTTGTAGTAGGTTTCCTGTACACACTCCTTCTTAGTGTGCCATCTTCTTTCCTTGCCATGAAGACGTCTAGGAATGAGATACTGTCATTACTTTCTTTCTCTATGGTGAAGTTTATTGCTGAATGGGCATCATTAAACTTGTCAAGGATGTTCATTGCATCGTCCTCGTTTTTTATGACCAGAAATGTATCATCCATATATCGACAGTAGAAATCCAAGTCACTAATTACTCCTTTCAGTGGTTCATTCTCTAACTTAGAGAGGAAAAAAAACAGCTAGGATTGGGTCTAATGGGGAACCCATGGCTACACCATCAATTTGTCTGTAATATTCCTTATTGAATAAGAAATGAACGTTCATTGTACCTCTTAAAATAAGTTCCTTCAAGGTGGATACACAAATCCCGATGTCTATGTTTCGTGTAGTAATCTCCTTATATATAAAATCCACTGTCTCCATTAAAGGTATATTGGTGAACAAGGATGATACATCAAAAGATTTCATAAACTTATCCCTCACATTAAGATCTCTTATTTTTCCGACAAATTCAAAACTGCCATTTACGCTATACTTTACCAACTCATTATGCAGAGGTTTCAGGAGCTTGACTAACCATTTTGCTGTGGCATGATATTTATTTTATTTATTTATTTATTTTTTTATTTTTGATTACAGCTTGATTCCACACTGTATTTTTGGTACAAGTATGGAATTTTCAGCGTGGATATCGGTAGCCCAAAATTCGCAGGCCGACCATAGATATCAGGTGTGCGTCGGCGTGGGCTCGAACCCCGGACCATGTGCATGGTCGGCGAGAGTCCTAACCACTGTGCCACCGACACACATGTCTAACACTGGTCGAAGTGGCACACCAATTTTGTGCACTTTTGGAAGTCCATATAATCTTGGTGTAATCGTGCCAGTAGGCTTTAGAGATTCATATAGACCTTCTATGATGCTGCTTTGTTGTTGTGACTGATATCATTTAGAGATCCACCAATAAACCACATGGAATACTTTATAGATGTTTCATCCTATTTCTCAACTCTTCAGCCACTAACGGGGATAAAATTGTGGACCTTCAGTTTATGAGGCAACTAGGATGGAATTTAATGATAAAAAGTCAGACTTCATTGCTCCTACGTTCGATCTCCTGTGGAGCCATGTATCTAAACTGATGAAGCGTGGCAAACTAGGACGAAACACGCGTCCAATACACCCTGCTATTATTTGACTGTGAGTTTTCCACTGAGCCTTATACTGTTGATGGAAAAAAATTTTCAGCGGCTTCATTTGTCTGATGCTATTCTGTAAGTTAACTGAATGCTCCTCACATCCACCTCTGTCTGCACTCACATAAACCCCCACAAGTAAATTTCAGTACAGTTTTGTTTAATAACCCAAGTCTAAATGAATGTTGAACTTCAAACAGAGACGATCGATAGTTTGTCTTATTTATTACATGTTTTTATTTTTCTCATTTGGTTTGATTTTAAATTATGATTTATGAAGTATTTTGAAATGAATGAATGAGAGAGAGAGAGAGGGGGGGAGAGAGAGAATAGACAATCATGTTTTATTGAGTTTTAAGTGTAAATGAATCATCTAGAAAGCATTTAAGATGTTGTTATCTTTATTTATGACGGTGGTTTTGAATTACCTCCACACATTCACATTTACGCTGAAATCAGCATGAGTTATATTGATTTTTAGGCAGTCTACATGTTAAGTGAACATAGTCAATTCATGACAGACCACTTACTGTCTCTCAATTCGATATGATGTCGTGACGGATGAGATTTTGGCATTAATGTTAGTTCCTTAAGTGATGTATGATCCTAAGATCGGTGTATTTTAGCCATATACATGTCTGTCTGTATCACGCTCACTGACATACGCGTTGGGGACAGAACAACCTTGACATGTCTGTCTTACGATCACCACTACTACTAATATCACTAGTACTATTAATACTGTTATTGTATGATTAGATCAACCCACCTACGCATACTCTTTTCGAGCCATTTGCATTATCATTGCAGATGAAGAGATGATGAGTCCGTCAGTGAGTATGTGATGATGACAAGTGGTAGCTTTCAACGGCCCATCCAGTGTTAAAGCATTCATGACATGGCCACTGTTAAATATCGTGCTGTGGTGTTAAATTTTTCTCTACAACAATATACTACTGATTTAATTGATTTGAGTAGTAGTAGTATAACATTTTAATCACGCCAACCAGTAGCGCTAACCAGACAGTCAGATTCAAGAAGTAATCTGAATACCAGGCACAATCGTTTCACCTATTTGGGGCGAGGCGGTCTTCACCACAAATCGATTCGTGGTCCAGTCGACACAATTATGTAGTGTCAGTTATCAGACACCAATCAATTCTAGCAAATGAGTAACAGCATTCGAATTGCTAGTGTGACAATGATATACTACTAACTGACTAGTTGATATGAGTAGTTTGATATATCACGCATCCATCAACTAGTAGTAAGATTGAAGAAATCTAAATATCAGATGATTGTGTTCACTCGTTTGGTCCAGAGTTCATCAATGAGTAGTATGGTTGGTGTTAGACTCGTGTCACAGAAGCGAATCAGTTGAGAACACCTAAATTCTTATTGGCTGGCTGACTGGCTGACTGGTTAGCTAGCTAGCTAATTAGACGAATTGGTAGTGCATTGGACTGAATTGGTTCTTTACATACCACTCAGATTGATTTGGGAATGGATTGTACGAATTGTGAATTTGGTTTATTCTATTTCCAGTTCTCTGAAGTTGTTAGCCAGAATTCGGGTGTGTTTTCTTTTGCGGGGAGCGGGGAAGGGGGTTGACCAACTTTCCTTGAAGTGAGTTAAAGCAGGTACACTGTTGATTAATTCTGCGTTGAAGAAGGGAAATAACTATCCGGTGTCTAGATAACTTCTTTGATCTGGCTGACTAGTAAGTCCAACTGGTTGATGTCAGTAAGTGAGTGAGTGACTGAGTGATAGATATACAACTACTAATTTCGGTCAATCAGTAGTATGTATATATATATGTATTGATTTCATTATTTAAAGTGACAATTAACAATATTTACAGTTCAAGTATTGGTGTGTAGGAATTTGACTGATTGGTTACAGGATTTCATCATGAGCTGACATTGGTTAGAGAACCATTGGAAAACCTGCCAGGGAGTACCATCATCATCAACTGACTCATTCAAAGTCATTTACGAAGTCAACAGAAACCTACCAAACCTACCAGTATGTTTCCGGCTTCTCTACATACTGCGGAAGCCCTCGTCATATATGTCGAAAAGCCGGAGCCTGGTGTTCAAAAGTCATTAGTCCAACCTCTACAACTACCGTGGACCTACTCTGCTATGTTCCCTTATCCTTCAGCTCTTTTTGTTTTGTTTCGTTCTCTCTGTGTGTAATTTTCTCTCCCTTTGTCTTCATTCAATTCATCCCATTTTGTTCACTTATAAAATCATTTATATTAAGTTTGTTTCCATGCTCCTCCTGATCACATTTATAGTTCGTTTAAAATAATTATTTTACAATTATATCCTAATCCTGTGTAATTTTTTGTTTCTAAGCCGCTTGTAATTCATATCAAGGTGAAAATAATTGTCACCTTGGCTTCATAATTATGAGGAATCAAGTGAAACGGACGAGAATGTCAAATCGAGCGAGAATCGGGAAGGCGAGAAACACACACACACATTCATCAACCCGAAACCAATCTGGTAATCTTCGTCACTCCGCCAGCATCAACAACAAAATTCGTTCGGATTTTCAATACAAACAACGTCAAGTCAGTCAGTTCTTCTATACGGAACGGATCAGAAACTTGGCGGGAAGGGGGTTACAAAGAATATTTCCGACAGCCTGTTGCAGACGTTACCTCTATCAACAACTGTCTTCGCTGGCCGGGTCGGAAAGAGTCAAGAACAAGAAACTCTGACTGGGAACAAACAAACAAAACAAGAACCAATCAATCGCCAATCAACAAATATGCAGAAGAAAGTGGATGGTGATGGATTGGACACTCGCTCACTGAGGAGGCCACCGCTGGGTGACATCGCGCGAGTGTCAGGCCATTGCTCGAGTGGAACCCGACACAATGGGAAGCGGCGAGTGGGACGTCAGTGCAAGGGTGACATGGAGGAGATCGTGTGAAGAGAGAGGAGTTGAAAGAGTATGGACTAACATGGATGGATTCAGGTGAGGTGTACAGCAGAAGGAAGACAGAAGTGGCAAGTGGAGACGTGCAGTTGAAGTCGTATGTTCCACTAGGAATTCAAGGGAACAATAATAATAATAGATAGATTATGTAATTAAATGTGATTGCAGAGCTGCTTTTTGAGAATGAAATCGCTGAAAAGATCGACATCTTTGCTGAACTTCATGTTCTCTTCTTTCTAATGTCAGTATGAGTGTTTTTCACGATCACCAAAAAATAAACGCATAAATGGATACCCTTTATGGTAAAGGTAATGAAAATAAGAAGAGAAAATCGATACTTTAAAAATGAAGGTTGATTGAAAGCTGTACTCAACGTTAGTGTAAGCTGAATGATAGATGCACTCTACGTGTTTGTTGATCACCTACTTTGCAAATGTTCATAAATCTCGAAAAATACCCATTTATTCATAAGTAAAAACACAGTTTTTGTTCAGTGAAGAAATTTCTTTTCAACGACAGCTTGAAAATGAAGTCGTTGAAAAGAAATTTCTTCGCTGAACAAAAAAAAACGATGCTTTTACTTATGAATAAATGTTCATAAGATTAGAGAAGTACTCAAATTTGGACAGAATCATTTCAACGACACATAATATTAGCATTATAATAAAGATTTTCTTGTATTTCCCAGTGACGTTTCGCTACTTAGTGCTGTTGCTGATAACTTTATCAAAGTTGTATTGTTAAACCAGAATTTACAAAATCTCAACTTATCATGTATAATAATAATAATTAAATCCTGTTTCATCAGCATAGGGTAATTTACTTCTACATTGGCAAATTGGTCTATTGGTAAAGATAACAAAACCAACCAAGTGTAGAATGCCTGTTGAATTTGATAAGTGTGTAATATTATAAAAAAGCAACATGTGTTTACATAATGAAATTGCTTATCACATTCGTGTTGATTTTGTCACTTCATGGGGGAGCGGTGGGGTGGTGTTGTGACCAGGTCAAATTCTGTTCTAGTCCATCATTCCTATTCACCTCAGACAATTTGGATTCCACTTGATATGAAGTGCTTCTGATGACATTAGACGTTCTCTGTGATTTCTGAAGTTTTCTGGATGATGATTTCAATATTTGTCAAAATCAATTTTGTGGCCTGATTCTATAGAGTGTAGACCTATGGCTGATGATTTTTGAAGTTTTTCTAGTTCAATTGGATTTCTTGGTGGTCGCAGAGATGCTCTACGGTGTTCATTTCTTCTGATTTTGATTTCTCGAGATGTTTGTCCGATGTATATCGTATCACATTCCGAGCATTTTATTTTATAGACACAATTCGATAGAGAATCTTTAGGGATTTAGTCTTATGTATGGACAAAGTCGCTTTGCACCTTATTCTCGAAAGATGCGTTTCTACATAATACAGAATTTTGAGCAAGTTTCTTATTGCAAAAGAATTTGCTGCATTTTACGGAATCCCTAGGAAGTATAATTGTTGTATGAGTTGGCTACAAGCCAAAGCTGTAGACAACAAGTGACGTCAATGTTACGTCCTGAATCAGGGTCATGAAAAAACAACAACAAAGCTTAATGCTGAGGGACTCACAGCAGGTTTAACGTGTGCAAATACGATTTGCACATATATGGCTTAACTTTCTGCGAAACGATCACAAACAGTACGGAATAACCTTCAGCAAGAAAACAACCCTTAGGAAGAGGTTACTTCTCCACTGACAATAATGTACATAAAAATCTATAAATATCTGTTGATTCTTTCAATAGACCATCTGTTGCCTGGCCCTTGTCTTCTGTCGTTACATAACAGTCTATAATACATTATCTGAAGGGATATTATTCCATCCAAACTATGCTTCAATGCTACCCGTGTGATGTTCTTCCTGAATGTCCTTCGAAAAATTCCTAGCCGTAGACAGATAGTTGTATGTTGGAAATTCTCTGCGTGATTATACATTGTGATTCTTCATTGTCGTCATTAGTTGGTTATGCCTTAATATACTAACAAGGTAGGGACAATGGCTGTGTATGAACTTCTTTTGAATGAGGATAGTTTAAGCTTAACAGTTCAAATACCTACCGGCTGCCTCAGTTGTGTACAGTGGACGAATACGAATTCCACTGGCAAGATTTGGTAGGATCTAATGGGTCACCTTGAAAGCTTTCGTTTTCTCCACTACATGACTACTATCAACTGTGACAAAACGGAGGTACAGATTGTTTTTGTCTGTCCTTCATTGAAACGACGATGGGAGATGTTCAGTAGTCACATGTTAGCTAAGCTGTCTAGTAGTACACCCACGGGTGCAGTTGAATTAGTAAAAAATGTACATAGATGTGGCAAAATTATCTAGCTTATCCTTCATTTGTGTTCCAATCATTCGTCGGCTATAGGATGACAAACATAGGTATGCTGCGATAAACGTTCTTTGTATACTCCTGGAAAGTCTCTGGAATACAATCTCACTTGACAAATCACCATTCAATCGTAACTTTATAAATAGAGGCCATAGTCTCAGGTTTCCTCTCCAATGTTTTCATGTGTTTCTTTATGAAATTACTCGGATAGCCCATCTCCATCAAGGAATCATGATTATATTCAAATTCCTTAAGTAAGTGATCATCCGTACATATCTTTCTTGCTCTGATCATAAGGCACTTGACAACATTCTGTTTATACTTAATGGGCAATTATACACGTTTTACTGTGAATATATGACGAACAAACGCTCTGTAAGTGCATCATTATGCCTACACTAGACTAGATGAGTACAATTTTGAATCAACCTTGAGTTCGAAAGTATTGATTTTTTACATGTACGATATATATATATAACGCGATCAGACTAGCCAATAAGAAATGAGATGATGAAATTTAAAGCCATGCATACACACGTTAGCAGGATTTATCGGTCTGAGACGCCTACGCAATTCTTAATTTTATTTATTTAAATCGTTAAGCATTATTATTATTATTTATACAAAATAAGGAAATCGATCGGAATACTTTAAAAATGATCCTAGGGTAGATGGAAAAGAACATTAAGGGAATAATACTACACCACCATGAGTTTTCGTCAAGTTGATTGAAGACATGAATTTCATGAATATCTAGATAAATTTATAAAGAATAGAAAGAAATATGTAACTGATTCAGAAAAGAAGAATACAGTTTGTATAAAATTATCAACCTGTTGTTTAAATTAAACATTAGTGGTTAAATGTTCAATGTCCTTGAATTACCGCGTGATATAAATTAAGAAGATACAGTTTAGCGAAGAATATTTGAATAAAGCAAGAACAACAGCGCTGTTTTTACAAAATAAAATGGTACCATTAGCATTGTTTATTTCGTTGGCTTTTCATCACCTAGCTGCTTATAGGCCAAAATCATTATTAAGTAGATCACGGAGAGTTCATTTTTAAACAAAAAATCAATCAATATATACATGCAATACTACTACTACTAATAATAGTAGTCACTTCATTCCAAACTAATAACTTCTTCTCTCTGAACACACACATAAATCTGGTTTCAGGTGTTTGGTGGAGATTACTGTAATAAACTTAAGGAGAATTGAACTCTTTTACCTATTGATAATTTTGAATGCTCTTGCGACGTCCACCTTCTTCATGACTGGTGCCAAGGAAATGCTTGGAGATGGCACTAATGAAAGCATTTGTTTTCTTGAAGCATAGTAATAATAATAATAATTTGCTTTATTCCAAACCAGTACTTGTAATACAGAATGGAATTCTCGGCATTTTACTACAGTATTACATCCAGTTGGTACATTATCAATAAATAAATAATATTCTACATAGATCAAGGGTAATCTCAGTTAGATTTGACTACAACATATTGGCATGTCGGTCGGTAGCAAAGCCGAAATTGAACAGAGTGTTTGAAGGTGTTAGAAAAGTAGACGGTAGCATATTTACTGGAGTAAGCGGTAACAAAATGGTCAAGATATACAGAGTGTGAAAGAACTAAGAAGAATGTCTTAACTAGAGTTTGCAAGGAAGAAAGAAACAAAGCAGCACATAACAGAAGAAAAAGAGAGAGAGAAAAGGAAAAGAAAGAAAGAAAACGTTGTACCTGTAAATGATATGAGTTTGAAAGACGAGATCCAGTTGTTCTACTGACTATTGTAAGTTATAGGTATCACCCCTAATGCTTTCTTTATCGCACAGAACACGAGCCAAGTAGGGTGTGGTAGAGTTTTTGTACTTCCTAGTGCGAGCATATAGTTTTCTATCTAGGCTTCTGTTCTGGTCTGGCCTGATGACATACAAGTGGAGAGTTGTGAATGAAGAGGGTGGTGTGAGTTAGATAAAATGAATTTAGCCCATTTTTCACATGAGTCCAAGTGCCTGTCAACCAGAATATTAACAAGTTGGTTAAGTGGCATGTTGCTTACCCTGCTGAAAACCTTTAACATCCTACATAATAAGGTATAGTCTTTCTTCAGTAGCCAGCCCTGGAAAAACTAAGGGGGAACAGTAGAGAATAATAGGCAAAATGCGAGAGTTAACGAATTGTAGGAGTAAGGGTTGGGTTATACCAAAATGTATGTCTTGACTTCTTGATGTAGAAGGTAAGACGGAATATTTTCTTAGAAATTATCATCAAGATATGAGACGACCAGTAAGGAAAGCTCAGCAGATAGAATGATGCCAAGATATTTAATTTCTGACTTAGTTTGTATTTCAGTGCCATCTATGTTGCAGACCTTGTTAGTGCTAACCAGTTTGTTTAGGTCAGATTTATGCCTAAAGGTGAAATTAACTGTTTGGCATTTGGAGGGGTTTAAGGTGAGACCGTTTTCCTTGGACCATTGGCTGATTTCTGATAAAAAGCCATTTAGTTTAGAGCAGTCACTTTGACATTTGACAGGTAAAGATACAGTTAGGTCATCAGCATTTTTGACAAGGTTAATGTCATTTGAAGATGGTAAGTCATATGGGAAGAAAGAAAAGAGGAGTGGGGAGAGTACGGCACCTTGGGGGACACCAGCTTCAGTGAGCCCAGCAGAGGAGGATTTACCTTTTTTGCATATGCTTTTTGCTACATATTAAGAAAATCGGAGGTATGCCCCCCCTTCTTTCTGTTCTTCTAATGTAACTGAATGCCACCACAGATACATGTAAATTTGTCTATACAGGTTGGAGTTAAGATGAGAAGGATATCTATCGATTTTTGTGTGCATCAAAGAGCAAGTTGTTCGATAGACGGGAATATTTCTTTGGGTGTGGGGCGGGGGGCGTGGAAATTCTCATCAAAGCCATACAGATAAATATTGTTGGTAGAAGATTGGTGAACATGCTGATTAATGTCAGTACTTAATATTTAGGACAACACATGTAAGCGAACATTCAAATCTCATCAGATTTGAGTGTTTTGTTAGTCTAACGACATGTATTTTGTACAGTATATAATGCCATAATGCACTGTTAAGAATTCAGTCTTATCAGGGAGAGAGAGAGAAAGTTTATGGAATCGATTTTGTTGTAGATATTGTTAACTTGAGCCAATAATCTACTTGATAAAATGTCAATGACGCCTCCAACACGGGTGTAATGTAAATTCTGATTAATTGACTCCATCGTGTACGCCTACAATTCACAAATAAACAGTGCTGGGACAGTATACCAGCATACATATATGCGATTGTGTAACTAGAGAATAACATCATTGAGAAGAGTGTGGTGGGAGCAGCCTGCTAGCCAATTGGTTGACATTAATCTACATCAATGTCTCGGTCACTAATATGGGCCGTGAGAAAATATGAACAAGGCTGATTCAACAACCAATCACAGCAAACTTAAACGTGGGCAAATATGATTCGCAGATAGATGGCTCCACTCTCCGAGGAACTCGAAGACAACCAATCAGAAGACTGCGTTTGTCTACTTGACTAAGCTATAATAATGTATGTGAAATTTATATAAATACGTGTTGATTTCCGTAATAAAACGATCTGTTGCCTGGCCCTTGTCTTCTGTTGTTACAAGAGGAGTGACTCTTCGCTGAATGACATTTCTTCAGAAACAATAGTCAACAAAAAAACTCCAGCAAGGGACCAATCAAGAAGAACCTATTGCAATACCAATATACAGAATAAAAATCAAGATGGAATGTACAACACACTCTAAGGAGACCATTCAGTGGCATCCCTTTCCAGATGTGCATAAGCTTGCACGGAATCCAAATAGGAAACATCAAATTGTTCTGTGGTCTTAGGATAACATACAGGGGATTGTTTAAGGTGATAGGAATAAAAGCTAGTGAGCAGATCGTCAACCCAAAGGAATAACAATAATCAATAATCTAAATGTCATTCTACAGCTGCTCAATGATAGCTACCGGATAGATACCCAAAGCTGTACTCAAAATTCGTGACCAATAAGGCCCATCATGTTATGCAGATGGAGTGGCTGCTCATTGAAGACATATTGACTGACAAAGTTAAAATCCACAAGTGGTCATTAAAATTCCTGCTCAAGTAGTAGCTCACTGGTCACCAGAAGATTCCAGGTTCAATCTCTGTCTGATGAGGAGTCCAAAGCTAGGACGAAACACTCGATTAACTCAAAATCCCGTCTTTTTCTGTTATATTAGTCTGACAACGTATATTTATTCAGTATGTAATGCTATAATGCACTGTTAAGAATCCAGTCTTATCAGAGAGTTTTATAGGATCGATTTTGTTACTGATGTTGTCAGCTTGAGCAAATAATCTCGTTGATAAAGTCAATGACGCCTCCAACGATGGTGTAATGTAGAATGCTGATTAACTGACTCCATCATGTACACCAACAATTCACAAATAAACAATGAAATCTACTAGTGTGTTATCACCTTCCGATAAATGAGGTGTTTACATTTTCAAATATAAAATTAGAAGGTTAAATAAACACTCTTATCATTCATCGATTTGTATTGATCATCTACACAGAATACAATTCAGCAAATACAATATCTGATGTTTTGTAGTTGGCAGGAATTTTTACGGAGCTATAAATAGTAAGAAAAAATTGTCACAACAGAAGGCAAGACACAGATGTCAAGGTATTTTTTCCATTGATCAAACCGCTGTTTACATGTATGCGGTTTATATTCTTTAACTAATCAATCACTTCACTGAGCGTGTAATGTTGTAGTGAGAGCAGGCCGTGAGAAAATATGAGCAAGGCTGATTCAACAACCCATCACAGCAAAGTTAACGTGGCAAAATATGACTCTATTTGTCGAGGAATCCCGAGACAACCAATCAGAAGCCTGCGTTTGTCTGCCTAACTTCTGATAAACAACCAATCAGATAACTGCGCTTGTCTACTGGCATAAGCTATAATAATGTATGTGAAATATGTATAAATACGTGTTGATTTTCATAATAAAACGATCTGTTGCCTGGCCCTTGTCTTCTGTTGTTACAATGTCAGCTTATATCAAACGACATGAAATAGAATGTTCAAATAGATATATATGTAGTATTCTGTTGATAATGCCGAATTGAACTGTAAGAATATGTAAGAATCATATTCTGTTGGCCATACATTGTCTGTATCACACCACCCCAACATCTCAGATGTGTGCTATCAATAATCATCAATTTTAATATTGATTTTGCCAGAAGGTAACATCAGTCAGTCTGGAAGCCAATAAGGAGTATTGAGCAGCGAGCTGTTTCGTCTTAGTTTCGGATGCTTTGACAGAATAGACACACCGCTAGGGTTCGAACCGAAGAACTCTAGGTTACAAGGATTGCTTGTAGACCATTCAGCCACTGTGGAACCTGATTCCTCAATATCCAGCTCATGAATTCTGACCTCTGAGAATTCATGATTTTCGTGCGACTGACACCAGCCAATGAATGTTACCGTTGTCAAGCGCTTCTCCTCACTCCAGACAGTGTGTTCTCACTAGAACTACTTCCTCCTACAGTCAGTCAGTAGCGAGAATCACTGGCTAAATGGTCTGTGAGTTAGCCTTGCAACCTGAAAGGTCGTGAATTCGAACCCTACAGGTGGTGTTTGCCTACTGCCGATAACTCTTAAACTAGTCGAACGAAACAGTTGGCTGTCAAGTACTCTCACTCCCCTGCGCTAGTTTTCAATACTTCTCTAACATATATCAATCCGTGATCGCAAATCTTGTAACAAAATCAAATCCCTACAAACAAATTCTTGATAACAAACAAATGTTAAATATAAACGATGTATGGTGATTGGATAAGACTGTGTAGATGATAAATAGTTCAGTGATTCATAATAATTTTTTGGGTGTTCTGTTGCTTCAAGTTCCCAGTGGAACATAGGGCACCTACAAGCTAGAGGCTTGAAGTTTCTGTAGCAGTGGTATTTATTTTTACAAGATGAGGTTACTAGCCAGGGAGTACTGGATAGCTGTTTCGTCAGCCTAGTTTGGGACTCTTCATCAGTACGCACCCACCACAGGGAGTCGAACCCAGGACCTTCTGGTTACAAGGCGAGCTGGCTCGTACACCATTAAGCCACTTGGACTCGATCCAATGGCCAGTCCACGAATTCTAACTTCTTCCATTTCACGACACAGCGCGACCCCTAGCCAATGTCTTCCGTGGCGAGTATTTGTCCTCACACCCGACCTCCTGCACCAACCAACACTTGAATATTAATGAGATGTTCACTAGCGACTTGCCCTATTCAGGTAGGTAGTTACCTGGGGTTGTAGTGAGAAGTCGTGACCAGTAGGGTGCAGTCGGTCGGGTGCGAGGACAAATACTCGCCACGGAAGACATTGGCTAGCGGTCACGCTATGTCGTGAATTGGCAGAAGTTAGAATTCATGAACTGGCCACTGGATTGGGTCCCACAAGGCTTAATGGCGTACGAGCCAGCTCGCCTTGTAACCAGAAGGTGCTGGGTTCGACCCCCTGTGGTGGGTGCGTACTGACGAAGAGTCACAGACTAGGCTGACGAAACAGCTATCCAGTACTCCCTGGCTGGTTTTCCACTGGTTCTCTAACTAATGTCAGCTAATGATGAAATTCTAAAACACTGTATTAGTGAAAGCAGGCGTCCGCATCGACTATGAATCCAGGAGCATAAATCAGCTGTGAAAAGACACATCTATTCTCTGGAATCAATCAAGCCATGTTTTTTTATTCCTTTACATTCCCAGAGGAACATCAGAAGACTTCAAGCTAGAGGCTAGGCCTGAAGTTTCTGTAGCAGTGGTGTTTATTTTTACAGGATAAGGTTGCTGATCTCATGCTCAAACTTTCCTCATTACCAGCTTTTATTTCTGGCTTAACCAGGTCAAGGAGTGGGTTGGTGGCCGGGGATCAAACTTCGGACCACCTGCGTGATAGGCAAGCACTCTACCACTGTGCCACCGACGCACATCAAGCCATGTAGACAACTATATTAGATTTATTTATTTATTTATTTATTGTTCCCTTGAGTTCAGAGTGGAACATTCCACATCCTCATTCTTATTCCTGCTTTCATCGAGAGAAGACACATCGGCTGGCTGGCTGACTGATTGGCTTCTCGAAGTCTGGCTTTCTCCAGTGCGCTGTGTCATTTCGCCTTTCCTATTCCAGGGAAGAATAAGTTTTTTTTTAATCCACGGAAAATACTCATCCAGACATGAATATAAGAACAACAAAGTTCGGAGAAGAGACTCTTTTCGGCGGCGAATTCTTTCCTCACTTATCTGTAAAATCGCATTAACACATATAATGATTTTGTGTGTGTGTGTGTGTGTGTGTACAGTAGGATTGTTAAACAAAAATAAAAAAAAATTGGTTGCGGTTATCGCTTACGTCATCAAGATGCTTCTAAAATGTGATGAATAATCAAATTGTAACCACAGGGGGGATGGAGATTGGTAAGTATTGACAAGGGTTGCATACTATGAAAGACAAATAGGATGTTAATGAAAGAACATGAAGATACGTGTCCAAAATAGATTACGTAATAGGCAGAAAGAGTAAATTAAGAGAGTTGATTAAGAAAAAGATATTGCTAAAAAATCATACAAAAATTCGAAATAAAAAGCCTTCTTAACAAAGTCGTAGAACTTAGAATTACACCCAAGGTAGAAAAGCAGGGAGTGGAGAAGTTTTTTCTGTGTGTACATAAATAAGAGCTTTCTATCCGGATCGCCAAGGCCTGTGTTCGTCAATGCAAAGTATATAGAAGCTTACCGTTTTCAACGGGAGAATTCTTTCGACTTTGTAGACGACTTTGAATGAATTCTGTTTACATACTGAGGAACCAGTGTTCAATGATAGAGTACTCCTTACTGATCCACTGTTACCATTTCGTAGCCAAGTGGGATAATGTTCTTCGACTCTGTTGGGTAAAACAAGCATTGTGAACGATCCCTATATATCTCACTGCACATGAGCAAGTAAATTGGTAGATACACATATAGAAATGGTCAAATGCAATAGTTAATCTTTGTAATTGTTTCCATTATAGATAAGAGTTTATTTTGATAAATCGCACAGTGTTTACAGTTATATGAACTGATGACGTTTCGAGCACAAACTATTGCCATTCATAATCATATCAAGTTACTCACACAACTTTGATCTCTCATTGATATACATGTGTGGAATGGATTAGATATTGGATTAAAAATCAATGTGAGATAATATACATTCAGAAATAATCGTACGAGTGTTGTTGATCAATTGCAATTAGATGGGAAAATTGGACGAGTGTTTTTACAGTCATAATAAGCTGCTTGTTAGAATGTTGTGTTTGAATTGAAATAGAATTTTAATATTATTTATTACCCTCTTCTGATTTGACCTGCGGTAATAATATCTTCCATATCTCTGATTGTATTTGCATTGAGTCATGTTTGTTGCATGTGTTGGGTGTGGACTCGATAAATAAGGATTCCGTAATCAACCTCTCTCTCCACTTAGCTATATTACTTTTTAGAATTTTAACCCTCTCCCACCCACCCTATTGTGTGGTTGTTTGTTATTGCATGAAGTGCAATAGCTGAGCTTTTTTCTAAATTACTTATCTTTTTAGGGTCAACCATTCTTACCTTAGCTAAATTCTTATGTTCTGTTAATCTGACTATCCCTGACCTACTAGTTTGACCTATGTAGTTGACCTAACTCACAGTCATTGCAGGGTATTTTGTAAATTATATTATTTTGTTTAATTGGATCCACCGGGTCTTTTAGCCTACAGAGCTTGTCTCTGAGTGAGTTTGTAGTTGTTTGTTTATATTTTTTTATATTTTTATTGTGCATTGAAGTTTCTGTAGCAGTTTGATTGGTTCTATGGTGGTTAGGTCGCTAGCTCCACTCTAGCCCAACCCTCCTTCTTTACCCGGACTTCGGACCGGTTAGAAAGCTAGCGAGCTAGGGAACTACGCGAGGTTATTTAGACAACTACGGACACCAATTTGATGAGGAGAATGTTGACATTTTAAACAGAGAAAACACCAAAAGTAATGCCAAGAAATTTCTAGAAGCTTGATACTTAAATGAATCAGCCGTTAATAGACAAATTAATCACTATAGATCAAATTTGCCAACTAATAAAAATGAATAAACCACATGATAAAAAAGTTCAAATTTCAAGTCAATAAAAATAATCAATGAAGATATAAATTAACGATCAGTCACAACAAAAACAAGCCATAAAGATTGTCAGCAAATACAATTGTATTGTCATTCACGGAGAATTCAAACAAGTTCACGTCGAGTTTAGCCACATGTTGATAATAGTTAAAGAAGTATTGAAAATCAATAGGGATTACTGGATTGCCAGCTGTTTCGTCTCATTGGTTTATGACTCATCCTGAGCATCAGTTGACTAAAGTTATAGTAAGAAGTCACATGACCAGTGGTGTCCACCAAGTCGGTCGGGAGTGAGGAGGAATATTCACCAGAGATGACACTGGCTGGTGCCAATCTAGCTAGAATCACGAATTGGTAGAAGTTAGAATTCATGGGTTGGCCATTGAGAAGTTGGGTCCCACAGTGGTTGACTGGTTTACGAGCTTTCATTGTAAACGGAAGTTCCTGGTTTCGAACTCTACTCGGTTCATGAGGCTGCTGAGTCTCACACTGGGACGAAACATCTGCCCAGTACTTTCTGATGGTTTACAATATTTCTCTAACTGATATCGATCCGTGGTGAAAAAAGTCAAATCCCTGGAAACTAACTCTTAGGAGTTCCATATTAGTTTGTTTATTAGATGTATCACACAGTCAATGAAACAGTATTTACTGGATGACGTGTCGAACAAAATTTATTATTGTTCATAATCATATCATCAGTTATAATCACACAACTTCGAAACTTGAGTTTTATAGTTTTCTTTGTCCTCTCCTATTTGTTGTCGTCATTGGGGTAGTAGAATTTTCCGGATATCTGGGACAGGTGTTGAATCATTCCCATTGCATGTATTTGCGGTTTATTTGATCATGTCATGTGATTATAACTGATATGATTGTGAACAATAAATTTTGTTGGAAACCTGGTCATCCAGTAAACAATACTGTTTCACTGTGTGATATATCTAATAAACAAACTAATTTGGAATTACTTACTACCACAGTGCCAAGTTTTACACATATATTAGCATTAATGAGGGACTCTGTGTATCACTGTGAAGAATTCATGTGGAGGTGCTCGATGTCCGGAGATGACAAGATGTTCGAGGATAGAGCTGCTGCTATTCTTCTTTTCTCCTCTGGCTAGCTAGCCAAGCTGGACAATGTTCCAGAATACGTTTGTGGACATGACGTTGCGTACAGCCGATATACTTTGCTTCACACGAGTAAGTGAATTGATAAATACACATTGAAGTGGACAAAAGCGGTATCTTGTCCTTAGCGTTAGACTGGATTAACTGTCTGCAGGAGATTGTGATACGAAGGGTGACTGTTGGAAATGTATTCTTCAGACATTTAGAAAGGTGGTTCCTGAGAATTTCCGCTGCGATATCATCAGGTTCATGAAGAGAGTCTTCTTAAGAACTGTTGCGATGTTTGACATCGGAGGCTTCTACTTCATGTTTTTTTTTCGATAAATAGCCTTATTAACAAAGTCATAGAACTCGGAATTATACCCAAGGTAGAAGGGGAGGGAGTGGAGAAGTTTCTTCTGTGTGTATATAAATTAGGGTTTTCTATCCGGATCTTTAAGGCTTGTGTTCGTCAATGCAAAGTATACGGAAGCTTACTGTTTTCAACGGGAGGGTTGTTTTGACTTCGTAGACGATTTTGAATGAATCCTCCTTACATGTTGAGTGATCAGTGTTCAAATAATGTTCAATTATAGAGCACTTCTTATTGATCTACTGTTACCTTTTCATAGCCAAGCGGGGTAATGTTCTTTGACTCTTAGATAAAACACAAAATAATCGAGCGCAAAGAATATTCTTTTCGATAAATTCCTCTTATGGCTCAACAATTATATATGCATGTTTATATACACAAAATATTCAAGATTAGTACTTGTGGTGAGAGCAGGCTGTTACCCAATTGGTAGACATTAGTCCTCGTCAATGTCTAGCTCACTAATATTAGCCGTGAGAAAATATGAACAAGACTGATTCAACAACCAATCACAGCAAACTTAACGTGGGCAAATATAATTCGCAGATAGATGGCTCCACTTTTCGATGGCTACCCGAAACAACCAATCAGAAGCCTGCGTTTGCCTGTTTAACTTCTGAGAAACAACCAATCAGAAGACTGCGTTTGTCTACTTGAACAAGCTATAATAATGTATGTGAAATATATATAAATACGTGTTGATTTCCGTAATAAAAGGATCTGTTGCCGGCCCTTGTCTTTTGTTGTTACGCAAAAGAAAAAAACACAGCAAAAAAACACAAAATAATCGAGCACAAAGAATATCCTTCTCGATAATTTCCTCCACCTCTGGCTCTACAATTATATATGCATGTTTATATACACAGAATATTCTAGATTAGTAGTCACTAACAATATTAGTGTTTTTTTAAATAATATCGGTTTGTTAGGTAAGATTAACGGGCCAGTACACACATTTTCTCAGTTTTGTGCCCTTGAAATACAAACGCAATTTAATAAAGTTCCTGGTTTACAGAGCAAGAGCGATTTGCTCGGACGAATGTCTTGATGAAGAACTGAATAATATGAAACGGTTGCTAAGTGAAAATGGTTTATTGATAAGAATCTGAATCTGAAACCAAAGCCGCCCAACAGTTGCAAAAATGGCCTTATTCTTACAGATGTAGTTCCTGCAGCGCCTTAGAAATGCCATAAAAAGAGCATTCCCTGCTGCTGATTTACGTTGTATCTTTAAAACCACTCCTCTTGTGCGTTCGGGAGTAAAAGACAAACTGCCTAATTTCGCCTCTTCCATGTGTATCTACCAATTTAACTGTTCCTGTGCAGCCAGTTACATAGGCTGTAGAATTAGGTGTGTTTCTCGTCGAATTTCCCAACATCACCCTGCATAGTGGTTAAGCAAAGGATAAACAAAATTTATTCGGAGCGCTATTCTGTCTCATTGTGTGGATACAACAGAACACAAGATTGACGTTAACCAGGTGGCTTTCAGGGTCATTTACCGCATACCTACGAATCTCAATTTTGCCTTAAGAGTTCGACTACCAAATATTGCTGAGGCTGACTGTTGGGATCCATATTAACAAGCCTAATTTATGCGTCCAAAAGAAGCTAGTTCAGACATTATCATTACCTTGGTCATCTAGGTTTGAACAATTCTGAATTTTTGTGGAAATATCCCTAATTTTAGTTGATATTCTATTTGCTGTTATATCTTTATTATTATTGTAATTTAAGCATCTTTAATGAACTGTAATTCCATTGTGATCTTACTTTACAAATCGATATTATTTAAAAAACGTTAATATTGTTATTGACTACTAATCTAGAATATTCTATGCATATAAACATGCATATATAATTGTAAAGCCGGAAGAGGAGGAATTTATCGAAAGGCGGATATTCTTTGCTCTCAATTATTTTGTGTTTTATAGATGTCTGAATGAATATTTTTGATAAAACACGCATCGTCAATGACCTACATATTTCGCTCACTCCACATAAGCAAGTAAATTGGTAGATACACATAGAATTCGTCGAATACGATAGTTTATCTTTGGAGTTATTGAAGAACAACGGGTAACTTGAAGGAATACCAATCGTAATGTAGCAGCCAGCAGAGAATGTTTTTTCTAGGGCGTTAGATGCTCTTCTCTTCAGGATACACGTAGAAGTGGTCAAATGTGACAGTTTATCTTTGGAGTTGTTTATTTATATTTTTTATATTTCATACATTTATTCCCCTTAATGAATTTGAAAAAAAGCAAGAACAACAGCGGTTTTTGCAGAATAAAGTTGTACCATCATTGTTGATTTCGTTGCCTTCTCGTCAGCTGCTTACAGGCCAAAGTCACTATTAAATAAATCTACAGAAACAATTTTAACATACTTGAACAGAGAGATCTCATTTTTAAACCAAAAATCAATCAGTCAATCAATATATGCATACAGTAATAGTATGTATATATTTATGTAATATTAAACACTATTCCGAACAATAATGATTATACACAATGGAATCTTTGGATATTACGTAATCGGATGAAGGAGAGGGTGAAAATATTTGGTTACCAGGAAGGGTAAAGAAAAACTGATTACCGTTTCTTCCTGAACGCATAAATCAGATTTCAAGCACTTGATGGAAATGGCTTCAGAAAACTTGAGGAAAATTGAGTGAACTCTTTTGCCTATTGATAATTCTGAACAACTTTTCGACCTCCACCTCAAGACTCGTGTCAAGGAGATGCCTGATGATGGCACTGTTTAAAGCAATTGTTTCCTTTAGACATAAGCTTTTTGGTACATGTTCAGAAAATCGTAGATATGCCTTTCTCTCTGTTCTTCCAGTGTAACTGAATGTCACCTCAGATACATGTAAATTTGTATATGCAGTTTGAGTTAATATGAGAAGGATATCTATCGATTTTTGATTGCACCATAGAGACACTAGCTCCACGCCCAACTATGGACTGCAATTTGATAAGGCGAATGTTGGCATTTTAAACAGAGTAAACACCAAAAGCAATTATTATTATTATATCTGATATGTATCCACATATATATATTTATGTGTGTGTGTATGTTGGTCTCTCTTTCTGTTTACTCTCTTAGTCTGTGACCATTTCACCTTGATGAACCTGTCTCCTTTAACAATGTATATTCCCCTTATATTATATATAATATGAGTGTTTGTTGACAGTCCGTTGCTTGGTGACATATATCCATATTATATGTGGGGTTGTTGACATGTCTGCTATATTCGCTATGTATATTTGGATCGACACTTCATTATAATTAGCCATCCATGTTAAGACTGTCTAATGATTTATTCCCACGCTTTGTCTGGAACATTCATATATATTTCGCATTCACAATTTGTGTAACTACTTTACTTACTCACCACTTTGGTGTGAGACCATTTATTTTCGTCTCCTTGTGTTTGGACAATAGAAGTATCATCGCAAACCTAGTGGTCTTCTGATTTCCGCCTTCTCGCGTCAGGACTATTAATTTCTCGACCAGTCCATAACAATAATTTAGCGACGAGTACATAACAATATCCTTTAATTCCTAGAGGAACATAGGCCTTCAGTCGCGCGTCTCCATTGCCTTCGGTTTTCTGCCAACTTTTCACTCCGCTCCAAGTCTGCCCACATGCTTTCATTTCCTCTTCACATGACTTCCTCTAAGTCACCCTACCGTGGGACGACCAACTCGCCGCTCCGCTTTCGGGTTCCACTTGAGGGCTTGTCTAGTGATGTCACCTGATGGTTTCCTCAGCGTATGGCCAATCCACCTAACTCCATTTCTTCCTGCCTATTTGTTTCACAATCGGCTCCTGCTGTGTTGGTTCCCTCATTGCCAGAGATCCCTGTTTCTGATCTTTTCTGGCCGGCCATCTGATCTTGAGTGGTATTGAGAGAAGGCAGCCGTTGATGAAGGTCAAATTTACTAACTAGTAAAGATGACTTAATGCATTGATTACCCATGATGAATTTGAATAAAGCAAGAACAACAGTGGCGGTTTGTGCAGAATAAGAAGATGCTACCATTGTAACAACAGAAGACAAGGGCCAGGCAACAGATCGTTTTATTATGAAAATCAACACGTATTTATACATATTTCAGACAACATTATTATAGACAAGCGCAGTCATCTGATTGGTTGTTTAGGTAGACAAACGCAGGCTTCTGATTGGTTGTTTCGGGATTCCTTGACAAACAGAGTTCTCTATCTGCGAATCATATTTTGCCACGTTAACTTTGCTGTGATTGGTTGTTGACTCAGCCTTGTTCACGGCCCATATTAATGACCTAGACCTTAACGTAGATTAGTGCCAACCAATCGGCTAGCAGCCTGCTCTCACCACACTCGTCCCCCCGTCAAATACGTGCGACTGAAGTCGGCTTGATCTACTTGGTGCAGGCGTCATCGTTGGCTTGTCTCGCTGTATCCATTTCTGGAGCTCGCTGACGTTCACGCGCCTCTCATTGTTCGCCATTGCGACTGTGTCTGCGTAACCCCATCTCGAAGTGACCATATATGGTCCTTCCCACTTTGGAAACTGTTTGCCTGACCCTGTCGAACATTCGTCCATACTTCGGCTCACACTTTCATATGCTGCTTTCACCCGACCTCCCAGCAGCGTCCCAAGTAGCAGCTCCATCGCTGACAGATCTTGAACGCCACTCAACTGCGCAGAAGCCTTGAAGTCCTGCCCGAAGATCCATATGTCTCCATCAAAAACTGCAGGGTATAGGCTTTTCATTTGTCGGTAGGCAGCGACACCAAATGTAACAACAGAAGACAAGGGCCAGGCAACAGATCGTTTTATTATGAAAATCAACACGTATTTATACATATTTCAGACAACATTATTATAGACAAGCGCAGTCATCTGATTGGTTGTTTAGGTAGACAAACGCAGGCTTCTGATTGGTTGTTTCGGGATTCCTTGACAAACAGAGTTCTCTATCTGCGAATCATATTTTGCCACGTTAACTTTGCTGTGATTGGTTGTTGACTCAGCCTTGTTCACGGCCCATATTAATGACCTAGACCTTAACGTAGATTAGTGCCAACCAATCGGCTAGCAGCCTGCTCTCACCACACCATCACTGTTTATTTCGTTGGCTTCTCATCAGCTCAACTGCTGCTTACAGCCTTAATAAATTATGAGGTTTATGTACAGAAAAGTTTTAACATACTTGCAAATTTTACATGTTGTCAGTTGACAGAAAGCAGTGCTCAGGAAATTGCGCTTATATAGTTCTTACATAGGCAGTTCAAGCTTAAACAAAATAAATGTATGCATACAATGGTAACGGAGTTACATAATAAAGACGAGAGGTACGTAAGATGATAAGTGACTTATAAATTAGGTAACAATATACTGAGTTCAACTCAAATCATAGAAACAAGACACAGGCAAAATTACTTTATATCAAAGGGGTGAGGTTAAAGCTAAAGATTGCATAATCAAATGAAAGAGTGAATAAAGACATCCAGTTACCAGGGTGGCAAGGAAAGACTGCTGATAACTGCCTCTTCTTTCTGAATACATAAATCTGATTTCAAGCGTTTGACAGAAATTGTTTCTGGAAACTTGAGGAGAATCAAGCTCTTATATCTATTGATAATTTTAGAAGATTTCTGCGATTTCCACCTCATGACCTGTATCGAGGATAAGCCTTGTAATGGCACTATTATAAGAGTTTGTTCCCCCTGGAGACGTAGGCTTTTCGGTACATGTTCACAAGGGTACACCTCCGATTTTCTACTTTGCTTAAACTTGAACTGCCTGTGTAAAAACTATATAAGAGCAATTTTCTGAACATTGTTCACTAATTGTGGAACCTTCTGTCAACTGAGATCATTAAAAATTTGCAAGTAGAAATTAGTGGAACAAGGTAAAAGAAGAATTAAGCTTTGTTGAAAAATGCCTTAAGGAAAACGGGTATTCAAAAGGATTTATCCTAAAGTACATCAAAGAAAGAGATGAGAAACCGAAGTGTCCAACAGTTGAGAAGATGAAAGTGTTCATTTGCCTCCCATGTGTAAAGGAGAAGTGGTATCACAAAAGATTGAAAAGAGGATGAAAGGAGCAATAAAGAGATACTTCCCAGCAGCCAATCTGGTGACACTATACAGCAAGCACTACATGCTCTATAAGCCAATCGAAACTGGAGAAGTACCCTGCTGCTGATGTTACCTCAAACTATATTTATAAATTTACGTGTCCCTGTGGCAGCGAGTACATTGGAAGGATAGAAAGAAGGCAGGGCTTCTATCCGGTTTTCAGAGTATATTCCAAGAAATTTATGCTTAAAAGGAAGCAGATATTTACAAAGTGCAATTACCAGACACCTACCCTGTGGATACGGGTCATTTTGTCAAGATTTCCAAATCCTTCAAAATAATAAACACACAAAGGACAGCGAATCTACTACGATTTACTGCTGAAGCAATTGCAATCAAGCGTCAAAGACCAAACTTATTCACACAGAAAGAGAGTGTATAGTGAATCTCTCACTCCCTTGGTAACCATATCACTTTCATTACACTGATTAGTCATACACACTAGTGAGCTCAATTCACTAAGCAAGTTTTCAAATTGATGAACTTTGTTTGACCTTCTTGAGTTGCCATGTTGACACTGTTTATTAGATTTTTCTGTTTTTCTGTCTTCTCTCAACCCCCTCCCCTCTTTATTTTTTCATAGTTTGATAGCATATAAATTAATTCGTAACTTAAACTATAAATTATAATACTTATATTCTAGATGCGTTCACCTTATAATGTTTCCTCTATTACCTTTCAAACATTGAAGGATGAAATGTTATCACTATTTATAACCATTGTAATCATTTCAGGTAGTAGTCTACAGCAGCTGATGAGAACCTGTGAAATAGTATGACGATATCCCATTTTATACTGCAAATCTGGTCTTTCTTTCTTTTTTTCTTTCTCTATCGAAGTTTATCAAGGGAACCAAATGTATGAAATTTATAAGTATGTTAAAACTTTTCTGCACATAAACCTCATAATTTATTTAGACTGCCTGTAAGCAGCTGCGCTGATGAGAAGCCGACGAAATAAGGCAATGATAGGCAGCATAATAAAGATGATTAAACCCCATCATAAAAAAGTTCAAATTCCAAGACAATAAAAATAATCAATAATGATGTAAACTAACAACCAATCAGAATAAAAACATAAGCAGGAACAAAGGTTGTCAGGAGATACAATGATGTCATCATTCACTTTAAGTTCAACTACAGGTTGATAACAGTTACAGAACTATTGAAAATCGATAGGGAGTACTGGATAGCCAACTGTTTCCTCCCACTGGTTTAGGACTCATCAGGAGCACCTACCCACTGATCCTCGGCAGAACGAAGTTGACTGAACTTCTACCAAGAAGTCACATGACCAGTGAGGTCCACCAAATCGGTCAGGAGTAAGGAATAACACTCACCAAAGATGACACTGGCTGGTGCCAGTAGTGCTAAAATCACGAATTCGTAGAAGTTAGAATTCATGGGCTGACCATTGAGGAGTCGGGTCCCACAGTGGCTGAAAAGTCTACGAGTTTGACTTGTAATCGGAAGTTCCTGGTTACGAACCCTAGCCTGTCCATGTGGATGATGAGTCTCATACTGGGAGGAAACACTTGTCCAGTACTCTCGGATGATTTCCAGTGTTTCTCTAACTGATATCGATACGTGTTGAAACTTGAAACAAATCAAATCCCTGCAAACTAACTCTTAGGAGATTCACTTTCGTATGGAAGCTTGCGTTGAAGATGCTGTCTAGATGGGCAAAGAAAACTTCACAATTAAATCAACCATTTCAAGGACGACATCTAAATCCAAACTGATCATTGAAATAAAATTTAATTTTAAAAATGTCACTGATTTAAAGGTCATCCATGAAAAGGTGTACTATTTTTTAACACACTAGGACATACTACTGGTTACACAGGAGTAGTTGGAAGTGATTGATGTCAAGAAGTGGGGATTTGAATTGATCCTACTGTCTGGGGATGAATCTAACTGGGTTTAGCTAGTGATGATATATTGTTGTTATTATTATTATTGTTCCCTTGGGTTCCAAGTGGAACATCATAGAGTTTCAACAAAAGACCTTCACTCTGTCCCATTCTCTGGGCTAACGATCGTCTATAGTCTCCTCCTCGCCACACGACCTCCTCCACGTCACCTTCGGGCCACAGCCCAACTCGTCGTTTCCCATCCGGACACTACTGGAGTGATGGCCTGGCGTGAAGTGTCGTTCTATAGCCTTCTTAGTGGTGGATACCCAGTGTATCTCTGTTTTCTCTTACGTCTTTGTTGAGCAATCGGCTCTCAGTTGGTTAGCTTATTTTACCAGCTAGCCAGAGTTTCTTGTTGTTAATTCTTTCTGGTTGGCCAACCGACTGGCCATTTTGATCTTCAGTATGGATCCAACCAGCGAAGGTGGCAGCTGTTGATAAAAGTTTGCAACAGGCTGTTGGAAATCCTTCTAGTGACACGCTGGCCAAGTTTCTGACCCATAGAGAAGAAGTGACAGCCTAACTTGACATTGGTGTGTTGAACAGAATCCGAGTTTTGTTGTTTATACTGGCTGACTGAGTGAATCAGAAGAATTGCCTTTTCTGGATGTCCTACTTACCAGAAAACCAGATGGTAGCATAAAAAGAAATTTGCATAGAAAAAGTACTTGGACAGGACAATATACACATTTCAATAGCTTCGTTCCTATCAAGTATAAAAGAAATTTAGTGAAGACCTTCAGCCACAGGGTTAGAGCTATATGCTCAGAAGAAGTAATTGAAGATGAATTAAGCATTGTATATGATACTTTGATCGAAAATAGCTATCTTGACAAATTTATCGAGAAACACATGACAAAGAAAAAGGAAAGGGAGCACTCACTATCTGTAAAAAAGAAGCCCCTTTATATACGACTACAACTCATGGGCGATATACCAAGCGAGATAGTTGCGAAGAAATTAAGAAAATCACTTCAAAGAACTTTTACTGCTGGCGAACTACACGTCTCATTCTCTACACGACCGATGGTGATTCCTCGACTGAAAGATGAAGTACCTAGTCTAGCCACTTCTAATTGTATCTATCAATTCAACTGCGCTTGTGGAGCTAGTTATATTGGCCGTTGCTCTAGGAACTTGATTTTTCGTGCTCGAGAACATCTCCCAGCATGGCTAAGTAAAGGTGTAGTGAAAACCATTAACAGTTCAATATTGGACCATCTGGTGCAAACCGGCCACAAAACCAGCCAGCCAGCGTGGAAGAATCCTTCTCTATAATCTACTGGGTGCCAAATAAATTACCAAAAACATCGAAGCACCGCAGGCTCCAAACATCAGAGGCTATTGCAATTCGCCTCAAACAACCAGCACTCTGCGTCCAAAAGAAGCAAGTCCAACCCCTACTATTGCCCTGGCCTTCAGTAGAAGCTATAAACCCATGAGATTGTACTATTATCTTTCTTAATGTTTCTGACATTCAGCTTATTCTATGTTGATGCGATTCAGGTGTAATTTATCAATATTATTGATTCGATGTTATTTAAACAGCAGCATTAATGTTGTTCATAAGACTAATTCATTCACTCACTATAATGTATGTATAAATGTAGAGCCTGATGATGAATTTATCGAAAAGAGTACTCTTTGTTCAGTATCCATTCTTTTGAATCAGAAGACTTCCAAATTGGTTTCAGGTTGGTGAAAGCGTATCGTGCCTTTCCTATTCTCTGACTGGCTGGCTGGCTTGGTTTGACATCTTCATCTGTGCTGTCCAACTGCCTGAGGTTGAAAAGACTCTTCCTGGCTGGATAAGTGAAGGAAGTAACGTCTGTTAAACCTCTCCCGTTGATAGTGATTGGTGCTGGTTGTTGTTGTTGTTGTCGTCGGTAGTGAGAGTGGTTATCTTGTAACAACAGAAGACAAGGGCCAGGCAACAGATCGTTTTATTATGAAAATCAACACGTATTTATACATATTTCACATACATTATTATAGCTTATGCAAGTAGACAAGCGCAGTCATCTGATTGGTTGTTTATCAGAAGTTAGGCAGACAAACGCAGGCTTCTGATTGGTTGTTTCGGGATTCCTCGACAAATAGAGTTCTCTATCTGCGAATCATATTTTGCCACGTTAACTTTGCTGTGATTGGTTGTTGAATCAGCCTTGCTCATATTTTCTCACGGCCTGCTCTCATCACAATCTGACTGACTGACTGACCTAACATTCGTGAAGAAAATTCAAATCTGTTTGTTTATGCTGACTATTGTACAGTAGATTTCCAGACTGATGTTAAACTTGAACAAAGCAAGAACAACAATTGTACCAGGATGATAATATGAGCTCATCTTTTATTATTATTATTATTATTTCGAGGATTCTTCTCACTCAACTGGTTACAACCTGAACGATAAAAAATATATATGAATTACATTAAAGGTATGAAGATACTTTTTTCGACGATCACAAGGAGTAATTGGTTGGTAGGATGTGAAAGTAACATTAGTCCAGAATGATTTAACTAATTCAGAGTTACAAACACTGACTATTTATAGAATAATTAGACAATTAGGCTTGGAAACAAAAAACAGAGTTGCGTATTTATATATGTGTGTGTATAGAAACAAGCTTTAGCTAGAAGGAGATTACGTAACTAAAGAAAGCATCTTATCTAATAGCCAATAGAAAAAAGGGAAGAAAAGAAACAAGGTGGGGTGAGTCATGTTTAGATGAGAGAGTAGAGTTTTCTAAACAAGGAAAATAGTGACTCATGAAAGTTGTATGTATTTTTTTTTGTTATCATCAGGGCACTGCAAGATTCATTCACCCCTGTCTCTTTCTGTGTACATAGATTAAGTTTAAGCCGTTTGATCGCAATCGCTTCAGCAAAGCATAGCAAGCTAGGTTTCTTTTGCTTGTTGATTATTTTGAACGACTTCAGGTTGACTTTTACAGTATGACCAGTGTCCAATAGACGGCGCATAATCACACTGTTTAATGCTTGCGGGGACCTTTTAGTCTCAGGTTCTTTTAGGTGTATATGTTCATAAATGCGGATAATAACCCTTCTCTCTCTCTCTGTTCTTCCAGTGTATGTACTTTGGTACGTACGACATGTAAATTGGTAGACACAGTTGGTGGTAACATGAGGGGTGGGTATTTGTCCAATTTTGATTGTCTCAAACAACTTACATTGGAATCCTGGCACTGTTTGTTCTGCCGAAGAGTTCTAAACTAAGGCGAAACAACTGTTCAGTACTGCCTATTGGTTTTCCTGACTGACTCATGTTACCTTGCGGCAAAATCAATATTAAAATTAATGATTATTGACAATGCATAGTTGAGATTTTACTTACTATTAATAGCTCCGTAAAAAATCCTACCGACTATAAAAACATCAGATATTGTATTTGCTGAATTGTATTCTGTGTAGATGATCAATACAAATCGATGAATGATAAGAGTGTTTATTTAACCTTCTAATTTTATATTTGAAAATGTAAACACCTCATTTATCGGAAGGTGATAACACACTAGTAGATTTCATTGTTTATTTATGAATTGTTGGTGTACACGATGGAGTCAGTTAATCAGCATTCTACATTACACCATCGTTGGAGGCGTCATTGACTTTATCAACGAGATTATTTGCTCAAGCTGACAACATCAATAACAAAATCGATCCTATAAACTCTCTGATAAGACTGGATTCTTAACAGTGTATTCTTGTATTGTATACTATACGAATATGTGTCGTTAAATCAATAAAACGGAATGAGAAGCAATGTTGAATTCACTGAGAGAAAATTATGCGTAAAAGTATACACTACTAATTAACTGAGATGAGTAGTTGTATACCACCCAGTGATTCACTTACTGAGTCGCATCAACCAGTAGGGCTTACCATTCAGTCAGCCAGCCAGTCAGATTATCGAAGTGTTCTTTAGACTATCAAACAACCGTTTCTCTTCTTTTAGGATTGAGCTCACCAGCGTTATGCGATTTGTGGTTAGTCCCTTGGATGAACTGCCGCTATCATAAATCAAATGCACAATTTGCAAATGAACTTGCAGTGTACACAGTTCAAGGAAGTGATTACTTCAGTACAGTCTGCTTTTAGGAACCGAGGTTATTCAGATCGCCATATGTGATCCTGAGTTCGGTAAATTGGTCCGAACTTCTTCAGGAAAATGAATTGAAATTAACATAACAGAGATTTATATATAAAAAGAACATCTCTTGCCTTTAAAAAACTTTGTCCAGTCATGTAAGTCATGAAACAGGCATCAAAATAAATAGATAAGCAAACAAAAATTGCATGAGCAGTGATCAAAATTTGACCTGTGTGACTTACAAATGTTAGCCTATTTTCAAGTATTGGGTTTTGTAGGGATTTTTCTGTTTGACTGATTGGAGGATTTCATTATGAGTAGCTGACATCGGTTACAGAACCATTGGGAAAGTAACAGGAAGTACTGGACAGCTGTCCGTTTCGGACTCCTCAGTAGTACGCACCCACTGCCAGGGTTCGAACCCAGGATCTTATCGTCGGTGGCACAGTGGTTAAGACTCTCGCCGACCATGCACATGGTCCGGGGTTCGAGCCCACGCCGGCGCACACCTGATATCTATGGTCGGCCTGCAAAATTTGGGCTACCGATATCCATTCTGAAAATTCCATACTTGTACCGAAAATACGGTATGGAATCAAGCTGTAAATCAAAAAAAAAAATCTCTAAGAAAATGTTTCGTCTTACCTTCTACATTAAAAAGTTAAGACAATCAGGTATCAACCAACCTTTAGTTTCGCAATTTCTAAACTCTTGTATTTTACCTATTGTACACTATTGCTCTCCATTAATCTTTCCTGGGCTTCTCAAAAAAGATTATATCATATTACGAAGAGTATTAAATGCTGTGAGTAGGGCTTGTGGTCTGTTACTGCCTGAGCTCGCCAATAATATAGTCGAGAGGCATATAAATTCCTGTACAAAATGGGCAAAGGCTGTACTGTCAGACCCTTTGCACCCCCTCTATTCAGAACTATCCCCTTGCATCTCATCAGGTAGGACGAGAAGTCAATATAAAAAGTTATATGCTGGAAACACTAAGTACAAAAATTCTACAATACCGTATTTAGCCCGTATTTTATGTGATAAAGACTCTGTTAGATGTGAAACATACAAGTTACTATGTTATTAGCAAAGTGAATCGATCCTTTCATCTTTCTGTAATTTTATGGTGTCACACTTTCTATCGTTTAATTATAACTTAGCGATTTTATTTTAGTTGTTATTACCACTATCGGTGGCACAGTGGTTAGGACTCTCGCCGACCATGCACATGGTCCGGGATTCGAGCCCACGCCGACGCACACCTGATATCTATGGTCGGCCTGCGAAATTTGGGCTACTGATATCCATTCTGAAAATTCCATACTTGTACCAAAAATACAGTGTGTGGAATCAAGCTGTAATCAAAAATAAAATCAATAAATATAATTTTATACTTTATGCATATTTTTCTCCGTATTGCATACAGTAATTTGCTATATAGCTGCTATTACAACGTTTTGTTATTATTATTACTAAGTAATGTTTATTTTTATTTATTTTGTTGTTTTTGAGTAAATTAGGTGCAATATTGTACTGAATGCTGAAAATTCCTTGGTGTATCATGAGTACTGTTTTTCGAATAAAGCAAATTATTATTATTATTATTATTATTACAAGGTTAGTGAGCTCGTAGACCATTAACCCACTAGGTGTCTATCCAATACCCATGAATTCCAACATTTGCCAATTCACACCATAATGCGACCATTTCGCAATGTCTTCTTCTATGAGTAACTGTCCTCGCCTTCGAACTTCTATACCTTCTATACTAGTCACGGCTTCCCACTAGAACCCAAGTGTTGTAATTATTTGTACTAGTAGTATTAGTATTTCAAGATGACCAAATTACAAGAATCCAAACAAAACACAGAGAGGGTAAAACTCAGGAATTTGTATTTAGCGGAATTATTCTGCAATTCATATAAGAAACATATTAACAATCAACATTAAGTATTTAAACAATACAGAGATAGAAATTGTCAATCACCACATCCACCACACGTCGAATATCTCCTTGCGTATTTATAACGACGTCTCGGCTTGCTTGCAAGTAGCTGCGACCTTCTAACTGATTCTGTGATATCATTTTCATCAGTATTATCTGGACTTATTTCTGAATTATCTACAAAATCAGGATTAGTAGCGGAATCATTAAAATAATAACTGGAACGACCCACTTCATTTATTGTCACTTTGTCCAGGTGTCTGTTATGAACTGAATTATCTTCAATGTCTAATATCTTCACCACTCGATTTCCCATTTCTTGTAGTATAATTCCAACAGAAGGTCTATAGTTATTACCTTTGTAATAATGTACATTAGAAGTTGTGGACATCAGATGCTTTTTGAGAATTCGAGATTTGAATAGTTTTTCAGGACTTTCACGGGTACTTGTATGCTCTGCATTCGACAGACGCAGTCTATGCATATGCAGTAATTCCTCAATTTTAATCAGTTGCTCTCTCATCTCATTCAGTTCTTCTCGTGTTTTCGACAGTTCGCATTGTAACTCGGCTACCTCATTTTTGAAAACAGTTGACACTTGAGTTGCCGAACTTGTAGTGGAGGTTTTCATTGGATGAGATTGAGTATTTTGAAAAGTTGAAAGACACATTGACTCCATTTTACTAGACAGATTGGGAGAATTATAAGAATGTTGAGCAACATAAGTATTCGAACTTCTGCAAACAGTCTTGATGTGTCCAACTTTACCACATTTATGACACTTAGCACCCCGAAAACGGAAAGTGCTTCGTAGATGTAACTTTCCACAGGATAAACACGGTTTAATGTTTTTGATCTCTCGCTGCATTCTATTACCTGTGGATGACAATTTGGATTTCTTTCCATGACCACTTGTATTTTCGACTTTGGACAACATGACATCAGATACTGACGTAGTGGGAGCAGAGTATTCATTATTGACATCTTCATATATAATACATAAATCTTTAGCAGTTTGAAAGGTACAGGAAGGAATCTGAATTAACTCTTTCTCTAATTTAGGAATATTGATTCCAGCAATTAGACGATCACGTAGTTGAGTGTGCAGCTGATCTCCAAAGTTACACTTTGAAGCTTGTATTTGAAGTTGAAGAATGAACTCTCGAATCTTCTGGTTGGGAGCACGAACCAGTTTGTTGAATTGAGCCCTCTCTCTGGTCTCAAAAATAGTTATATGAAAGTGATGTATCAGAAGTTCACGAATCTTGTCATATGACTAACTAACTACCTACCTGAATAGGGCCAGTCGCTAGTGAGCATTAGATTAATTTCCAAGTATTGGTTTGTAAGGATTTCATTTGTTAAACACTGTGAACCGTGTGTACTTTTTCATCAGAATTTTTATGATTAATTTCGACCAAAGTTCATGGTCATATTTAACTAAATATGCAAAATATATACGTGTATACGCGTTATGCAATGGTGTGTGTGTGCATGTGTGTATATGGAAACATTTGTAAGCCACTTCTAAACAGATAAATATAAGACTGGAAGAGCATCAACAATGTCTAAATGTGGTTCCAAAAACCTTTGCAGACTTGAAGAAGCTAGAAAACAGATCGGAGATTGCACTGCACCCGACAGAATGGGAACACAAAATCGACTTAAATGATAGGACTAAGGTTCTACAGAAGGGTTTTAGTTCATATAAAGAAAGACTGACTGCCAAAGCCCTACATATGTATTAATGGGTGAATCCCAAAATCTTGAACAGACATGAAGGTGTGATGTGTGTTAGCTGATGAATGCCAAATCCTGCATCATTAATTAATCATACGTGGTCTAAATTCCTGCTTGTCTATATCTTCTTATGGGGAGGCTAACAAATGTTTCACAACTGTTCACCCATAGACACACACACACACACACCTTTGTGTACCGCATATACATATACATATTCTTCTAGTTAAGTATCTAAGACGATGAACTTTTAGTCGAATGTAATCACTAAAATTCTGCTGAAAAAGTACACACACTGTGTACAGGGTTAAACAACAAAAGTAGACTAATATTTATAATTCTCAAGAGTTATACCCTATTAGGCCTATAACTGATTTTAGAAATTCACCTAATTATGAATTATCTAAATATTTAGCTATGGCATCAAAATCCCCTTAGAAGCTACTCAAAATCTAGACTATCAAATTCTCATTGAACTAAAACATAGATTAGATAATTTAAAATTCGACGGTGTGGAAACAGTTGGTTAGTTTTGATATTGTCAGTTTATATAAACGTATACCGATAATAAATATGGCTATTGGAATGTGGCAACTCGAACTACTGCACTTCGGTGCCAAGTTCTATGTTGAATCCAGACAGATAGACAGACAGACAGAAATATGGCTATAAAGGCAGTCAGAAACGAACTCATTTCTGACCAAGAACTTGAAATTAGGATGAAGGTGCCATTGGAGGAGATAACTCTGGGAGGGCAGCTGTGCCTAGAATTCCACAGTACTTAAATTCCAGGGAAAAATAAACAAACAAACTTAGGGAAGTTGCTATGGTGTCAACAATATCCCCGGTTGTGGGAAAACGTGGCGATTGAAATACCCTGGCTCAAATGACTTTCAGGTCAAATACGTAGGTCAAAGTAGTAGAACAGGGGCAGTCAGAATAGCCGAACAAAAAAACCTAGCAGCAAAATCTAGATTGGTTGACCCGAATAAGGTAAGAAATCTAGAGAAAAGTTCAGCTATAGCACTACATGCCGGCATTACAACCTGAAATCAATCTGGAAATCTTTGTCACTCAGCCAGCATCAACAACAAAATTCAGTCGGATTTTCAATACAAACGTAAAGTCAGTTCTTCTTTCTATATGGATCAGAAACTTGGCGCGCGGGTCACAAAGAATATTTCCAACAGCCTGTTGCAGACCTTTATCAACAACTGTCGTCGCTGGATCTATACTGAAGATCAGATGGCTGTACCGGAAAGAATCACCAACAAGAAACTCTGGCTGGGGATAAACAAAACAAGAACCAATCGCCCAAGAACAACAAACATGCAGGAGAATGTGGAGATGGATCGGTCACTCGCTGAGGAGACCGCTGGGTGACATCGCGCGCGTCAGGCCATTACTCGAGTGGAACCTGAAAGGGAAGCGGCGTGTGGGAGGTCAGTGCAAGGGTGATACGGAGGAGATCGTGTGAAGAGTAGTTGAAAGAGTATGGACTAACATGGACGGATGCAGGTGAAAAGTACAGCAGAAGGAAGACAGAAGTGGCAAGTGGAGACGTGCAGTTGAAGCCATATGTTCCACTGGGAACACAAGGGAGCAATAATAAAAAAAATAATAAAATACATGCAGTTACACCCAACCATACAATATGACGAGATGGGATAAGATGACAGTTTTCAAATCTAATGTAACAGCAGGGTGGAGGGAGAGATTGTTAACAGAAGCTTTGTTTATCGAATCAACTGCAAATACGTGTAATAGGAATGATTCAACACCTGTCCATCCAGATATCTAGAAAATTCTATTACCCATACGACAAATAGGAGAGGACAAAGAAAACTATGAAACTCAAGTTTCGAAGTCGTGTGATTACAATTGAAGATATGATTATGAACAGTAATAAATTTTGTTCGAAACCTCGTCAGCCAGTAAATAATACTTTTTCCTCACTGTGTGATACATCTAATAAACCAACTGATATGGAATTCTCAAGAGCTGATTTGTAAGAATTAAATTTGTTTTTACGAGTTCTCCCACGGATTTGTTCTTAGTTAGAGAACCATTGAAAACCAACTGGGAGTACTGGATAGCCAGCTAGTTTGGGAATCGTCGGCAGTACGCACCCACCGGTTTTCGAACCCAGGACCTTCCGGTTACAAGGTCAAATTTTGATCACAGTTCATACAATTTTGATCCCTGTTTCATGACTCATATAATTGGCGACAAAGTTTTTAAAAACAAAATATGTCATTTTGTGCATAAACCTCTGTTATGTTAATTTCGATTAATTTCCTTGAAGAAGTTCGGAGCAGTTTGTTGAACACTGAAAACGTTGAAATTACTTATTTCAATTTGGCTGAGATTTTTACAAATATAATTTTTACTAATGTGGAATTAATTGACAGCGTTAACTAACGGACTATCATTCCATCGTAGACTTGCACCTCAGGTGGTTTGTTCCGAAGAAATTTCCATGTTCAGCATTAAGTTGATCCATTCTCTCTCTCTCTCAAATGGCTTTCGCTCCCCAATCTAGAATAGTTTCCTATCCAGGTAAATATGATCCTTAGAATAATAATAACTTATAAGATTTGATAATGTGAAATATTCCCATATTATGAATTAAAAGTCAATCTGAACGAAGAATATTCTTTTCAATAATTTCTCATCAGGTTCTTACAATTATAAAATATAATATTTGTGGTCGTTACAATAAAGATAGCCAGGTATGCGGCGGATACATTTTTTAACGTAGAATAACAGATTAGTTATGGGGTGTCAAAATAAATAGTCATATTTGTGTGACAAACGTGCTAGGCTGAAATCGATTAGAAATATTGTAAAACGGGAGACAATAGTGGTGATTAATCATAATGGAATTGTAGAGTGTGGGGTAGGAAAATTGACAAATCAGTTCAAGGTTATAAAAGGTGTCAGGTGAGTGGCTAGTACAAAGTGGTCTGAGTTAAGCAGGATATAGTAAGACTGGAATGAGAGGTTCATAGTGAGATAACGAATATATTAAATGAAACAGGTGGAGGCATATATTGAGAAAACAGATAATATCACTAATAATAAGTCCGTACAAATGAAAATTCGATAGTATTGAGGGAATGTTTGCATAAAGGGCATAAATTATGACGAATAATAATAACTGTAATAATAATATTTATAATAATAAGCAAAGTAAAAAGAAAAAAAAACCAAGAGGGTTAAGGGGAAAGAGCACTCTTGGTGAGAAGAAAAATCTTCAATCCAAGGTTGGCCACGGTAGGAACAGCGTCTGGACGTGTTCCTTTTGGATACACAGTTCCGGTTTAGTCGATCTTATTGCAACAGCTTCAGCTATGTGTAGGAGACGTAAGCGAACTGTACGTGATAACGACTTCGGAATTCGGTATATAACTCTGAAAGCTGTGTTGACATCGATGCGATGTCCAGTATCGACCAGGTGTGACAGGATCGAGCTTTTTATGCACTTAATTTCCCCCCTGCTGAACCAAGCTGGTAAGTGTTCTCGAACCCGTAGACGAACCTGCCTAATCGTGCGCCCTATATAACTTGAACCACAGGAACAGTTGAAATGGTATATGCATGAAGAAGAGCTAAGGTTAGGTAAGGCATCTTTGAGTTGCTGGGTGAACATTGGACGGCTAGTGAAGGATAGACACAGACGTGCAGAATAGAAAGTTTTCTTGATCGCCCTGGTTAAACGTTGGGATAGAATCTCCGCAGGAGTATCTCCCTTGAATTGGAGACGTAAAAACAGAGGCTTTTTCTCCACAGTTGTCAGTTCATGTTTACGGCTATTATAACCTATGTTGGCTTTAATGAACTTCTCTGGATATCCGTTCTCGCTTAGAATGTCTCGGATGATCTGGAGTTCATTCTCTACGCATTCTTCAGAACAAATCGACCTCGCTCTAAATGCTAAGCACCTGATTAGATTACGTTTGTATTTCATCGGTACGAAGCTAAGGAAATGTGTATACTGGGCTTTGGTCTCTAGCTTTCTAAATATGGTTCTTTTGATGGAACCATCCTCTCTTCTTGTTAGTAGGACGTCGAGGAAGTGTAAGGATTCGTTGTATTCTCCTTCGTAGGTGAAATGGACCGCTGGGTGAGCACTATTGAAGTTGTTCAAAATCAAATCACTATTTAACCCTTCATCGTACACTACAAAAGTGTCATCCATGTAACGACAATACATTTCCATTTTCGCTATTTCCTCTTTCAACGGACTATTTTCTAGTTTTGCTAGAAATATATTCGCGAAAATAGGTCCCAGTGGGGATCCCATGGCTACTCCATCAACCTGTCTGTATATTTCATTATTAAATAGGAACTGAACATTCGTTGTGCATTTAACAAGTAGTTGTTTCAGATTACTGATAGGAATATCAGTGCACAATTTCTTTTCTATAATCTGTTCACAGATATAATCGATTGTTTCCACTAGAGGCACATTCGTAAATAGAGATGAAACATCAAGTGATGCCATATATTTGCCAGTCGCGTTCAGGTTTTTTATCTTATCAACAAATTGAAAGGTATCCTTGACGCTGTGCTTTACTAACTCGTCATGCAAGGGTTGAAGCAGCTGTACCAGCCACTTTGCCGTCTCGTGATAGGGTGAATGGGACATGTCTAGTATGGGGCGTAGGGGCACTCCTGATTTATGCACTTTCGGTAAACCATACATACGTGAGATGGTACTCCCTGTAGGTTTTATGTTTTCGAAAGTTTTTGGTGATAAATAGCCTTTACCCTTCAAATCTTTTAATAAGTTTGTTATTTCTTATATGCCTCCACCTGTTTCATTTAATATATTCGTTATCTCACTATGAACGTCTCATTCCAGTCTTACTATCTCCTGTTTAACTCAGACCACTATGTACTAGCCACTCACCTCACCTGACACCTTTTATAACCTTGAACTGAAACTTTTCAATTTTCCTACCCTACACTCTACAATCTATTATGACGACTAATCACCACCATTGTCTCCCGTTTTACAATATTTCTGATCGATTTCAACCAACTAGCACGTTTGTCACACAAATATGACTATTTATTTTGACACCCCATAACTAATCTGTTATTATATGTTAAAAGTGTATCCGCCGCATACCTGGCTATCTTTATTGTAACGACCACAAATATTATATTTTATAATTGTAAGAACCTGATGAGAAATTATTGAAAAGAATATTCTTCGTTCAGATTGACTTTTAATTCATAATAATAACTATTATTATTATTATTTGACTGTGTGATTATAATTGCATATTGCAAACATAATTTCACAACTTATTATCATTTGAAACCCTATTATTATTATAATTATCTAATCGCTATAAGACAATAGTAATTACCTTTCACCTGTCTACCCCTCTACCTAGACACTCACAATGACTGACTCCCTCGATTATGTAAGCACATGGGTAAATTTATGCTTGATTGCCTCGATTAGCACCTACTAATTCTCGGTATGCTGTCTAGACTTTAGTTCTATTGTCAAGAGTTTATCTGTTTGTTTATAGGGATCACGAATTTATTGATATCAGTTAGGGAACTGTTTGAAAGCCACCTTAGGGAGTACTGGATAGCTAATTATTTCATCCCTTTAGTGTGCAACTCATCGACAGGATACATCCACCGCTTAGATTTGAACTCTAAACATATTGTACAGATAGATTAACTTGTAGAATACGTGATACATGTATACATTATGCCTTCTATTTATGCATTTACTTAATATTACCACATAGTATCATTATGATTATAAGTCACATGGCTTACCAGTTCATTTCGACAGACTGTGCTCGGGAGTGAGACGACAGGAATACGTTGGACCAACAATAAGAAGACTTTAGAAGATCTGGATTCCGTGTGTGAATGATTTGATTTATAATCGCAGTTAAATGTCAAGTGGCAAAACAAATTAATGTCATATATAGAATAATTCATAGGAAGGATAGAACTTGAAAAAGAGTGTGCAATTATAGGATTAGTAGAGCAATCGAATAAAACAAGAAACATTACGTAATATTGTGTGAAATTTGATAGTATAGAATTTAACGTTGCAAAACAGAATTGATTTAGAATGACAAGTGGAACAAGTGAAATAATACCGGGGTGTTATAACTGTAGGGAATTAAATGAAGACGTTTTCACCTTGTTCTGTCTGCGCCTGAACTAATCTGCCTATCTGCTTGTCAAACCTTCCGATTCAGTGAAGCACGCAAATATCAAAAGACAAAGGCTGGACTGTGACTGTGTATTGCAGTGCAACAACGACAAAGAAAGCCATGGTATTTATACATTTTACAACAATATAGACAGCTAACAGCATTTGAAATAATTTATCTTAATAGCCAATAACAAAGTGCGTGAGAAATGCTAATATACCATATGTGCGAGATTAACAGTCAATAACAAAAATGTGTGGGAATGATGATATACCATATATGCAAGATTAACAGTCAATACCAAAATATGTGGGATCCTATCACGGGGACAGTTCAAAGTGAGAATAGTAATGGTAGTAACAATCGACGTAATAAAAGAAGAGTATACAAATGGAATAAACAATGGAATAAACACTGTGCGTCGGTGGCACAGTGGTTAGGACTCTCGCCGACCATGCACATGGTCCGGGGTTCGATCCCCTACCGACGCACACCTGATGTCTATGGTCGGCCTGCGAAATTTGGGCTACCGATATCCATTCTGAAAATTCCATACTTGTACCAAGAATACAGTGTGGAATCAAGCTGTAATCAAAAAAAAAAAAAAGAAATAACAAGCAGAGCCAAAATACGATTGGGGATTACCATACTTTAGCCTGGAGGAATTAAAACGATGAAAGTCGGAGGGGTTGAACAAGCTTTTCCTGTATACAGAGGGATCTGACTTTTTTGTTTCGATAGACAATGCTTCACCAATACAGATGAATCGAATACGCAGTGATTAGGGCAAATTTTTCAAAACAAAACAATTTAGTTTATCTAATACCGTGCGTCAATGATTCTCAGGTCAAATACACAGGTCAAAGTAGTAGAACAGGGGCAGTCAGAATAGCCGAACATAAAAACCTAGCAAAATCTATATTCATTGACCTGAATAAGGTAAGAAATCTAGAGAATAGTTCAGCTATAGCACTCACTACATACAGTTACACACAACCATACAATATGACGAGATGGGATAAGATGGCAGTTTTCAAATCTAATGTAACAGCAGGGTGGAGGGAGAGATTGATAACAGAAGCTTTGTTTATCGAATCAACTGAGGAGAATACGTGTAATAGGAATGATTCAACACCTGTCCATCCAGATATCTAGAAAATTCTACCACCCCAACGACGACAAATAGGAGAAAACAAAGAAAACTATGAAACTCAAGTTTCGAAGTCGTGTGATTATCATTGATGAAACGATTATGAACAGTGAATATTGTTCGAAACGTCATCCAGTAAATAAAAATACTGTTTCTTCACTTTGTGATACATCTAATAAACAAACTAATATGGAATTACTTACTACCACAGCAGTGCCCAAGTTTTACACATATATAATAATTAAGGCTAATTACTTTTCGCCTTGTAGATGACTTTAAAGACGGAGGCTGTAGAGATAGGGTGATCATTATCGATCAGATATTCTGTTCAATGATCGTGCTTCTTATTGCTACACTTTCACCTCTTTGTAATGACCATGCAGGATAGTGTACTTGCACCCTCTTGGACAAAACTCGAGTTGAACGACCGATATACCTAGCTCTACGCATCCTATGAATTGTTCTATGTACATATGACATTAATTGTTTTAGCACTTTACACTGAACTATGATTATAATCGCAAACATTCTAACTGAATGACTGGTTTCAACAATAGAACTTTGCACCGATGTGTAGCAGTTCAAGTCGCCACACTCCCTCCTTGAAGCACACAAAGCAAGAGATGAAAGTAAAACGAAAAGCAAAATAGAGACAGCAAACAGAGATACAAGGCAAAAAGAATAGTAATATCGAAGAACTATGTAGTTTTATTGGGTATTATAAGTCAGAAGGAGTGGATGCACCTGCAACAGCCATTGGTTTTTACCATTCCTATGGCCCCAACTAGGAAGTCTACACCTTTCTACGTGGCTTGAACTAACTGTTGTGGATTTCATTGACTGATAAATTAATGTTGGTTTTGGTTTGACCACCACTGACTCTTTTCCAACCTGATCGACCCTATGTCAGCTAACAATGCCTGTCGAGTAATGCAATGGCTAGGCATGCATGTATAACACATGCAAAACAAAAGTTTCTGGTGGCCTGTTTGACACCCTGGGCTACCTTTTCCTGCGCCTATATGTCCTAACCATCTCAATCGATGTAACTTCACAGCCTCGTCTATTGATTTCCCCTGTTTACCTAGAACTCGACGCCTAACTTTAAGATTGCTCACCCCAGTATATCACTTCACACGGGAGATAGAACGCAGGCACTTATGATCAAAGACAGCTAACTGGCCTTTCCATGTCTTCTACTTTCAATGACCAGGTATCACAGCAATAAAGTAGGACAGAGTGAACTGGTGCCGAGCGCAGCATACACACCCTTTGGTCAACAGTCAGCCAGATATCTTGTCTACGCCAGAGATGGCGTAAGCTAGGAAATACCAAACAAGCCTTCTGTATTCCTTCTTAGATTTCGTCAGCGATCAAGCCGTTTCTGCTGTCTGATGTAACTCCCCAAATAAGTGAAGTGGTTAACATGCTCAATCTCTCTACTCCCTAACTTTCACTTAGAAGTGAGTCAATGTGGTTTAGTCCTGTAGCCTGATCATCTTAAATTTGGCGTGAGCCAATCACATGCGAAATATATTCGAAGATTGCTGCTCAAGGTCTTTAGAAGACTCTGCATTTTTTCAGCATCTCCATCTAGAAGGAAGGACTATATCATCTGCATATTCTAGGTCAATCTCTGAATCGCTGAAGTCAGTAGGGGTTAAGTCCATCAGCACAGTAGCTATGATGAAATTAAATAGAAATGGGGACTGTGAGTATCCCCTCTGACAAACACCATTGGTTGTCACCACTTCAAATGACAACTCCGTAGGCTATCACCTAGCTGACTGCATGAGTTCAACTCTTTACTGAGTGCCTTGATCAGTGCGATATATTCTCCAAGTATTCCGATACAAGTGCAACAACTGTGACGCATTTCCAAAGAATAATGCCACCGATAATATGTAGGTTAGAAAAAAATGTGTTTTCTAATATAAAATTTTATTTAAAAAGCATTATAAAAATCACATAACTTGTCACTAAACCACAATAGATAGCAACAGTCTATTACAACGCTACAATTAGCGAGGACAGACACTCGGATTCCTTCACCTCTCTTTTCAAGAAAAAGATGACACTGAAACGTCTACTTTTGTAAACTTGAAAAATCACTTCTTTTCTTGCTAGTCAAAAGTAACAGGAAATGTTGATCACTGATGACGACGATAATAAAAGGCTTATTTATTTATTTTTTATTTACAGCTTGATTCTACACTGTATTTTCGGTACAAGTATGGAATTTTCAGAATGGATATCGGTAGCCAAAATTTTGCAGGCCGACCATAGATATCAGGTGTGCGTCGGCGAGAGCTCGAACCCCGGACCATGTGCATGGTCGGCGAGAGTCCTAACCACTGTGCCACCGACGCTTCATAAAGTTCAAATTATAAATAAATAATAATAATAACAGCTTTATTCCAAACGGTATTTGTGGTACAGGTATGGAATTTTCAGCGTGCATTACAGCATATTGCATCTAATTACCTCATAAATTATATAAGATTTTTAAAATCAAAAGATAAATAAATAAATAAAAATAAAATAAATTAATTAATAAAATAAATAAAAATAAAAAACAGCGTAGAGTTTACATTTCAAACAATGCACCACAGGATATGAAATATAAAGTTGATGTGTGGTAGTAGATGAGAACAGCAGTGTAATAGTAACGAAGAAAGGAAAACAAAAACTAATGGGACTATTTGTTAGAGTGCCGCAGTAAGTTGATCGTGTCATACCTAACGGATTTCTCACACAGAAAATCTTCCACATTTACAATAGAGGTAATGTCAGAAACATGCAGCATATAAGATGGAAATAACAATAATAATGATAACAGCTAAGGTAATAATAATAAGAATACAAGTGAAAATTGCCGTGGGCTTGTGTCACATAGTATTGGCAATGTGGTATAGAAATCCAAACATGTTTAAAAATATTGAATATGATGTTCTCTTTACATGGTATGGTGAGGGGAAAACAAAGATTACAGCAGTCATAGAGATAAGTTGGTGTTTGCAATTATGAGAGTAAAACAAAGAAGCAACAGGACGATGAATATAATAGAAATAATAAAAGTAAAACTTGAAGGTATATACGGATGGATGGAGGAAATTGTTTTTTTACTAGATGAAAAAAAGTTAGTTAGTTCTTGCCTGACACTATTTTCATCACATAAAATACTTGCTGTCAAGTATGGTATCATAGAATTATTATACTTAGATGTGCGGGCATACAGTTTTCTGAAGTTACTTCTTGTTCTACCTGAGGTGATGCAAGGTGAAAGCTGAGGGTAAAGTGGATGCTCCAAGTCAGACAAAATCCTTTTAGCAAATGTACTGCACGAAGTCAAGTTGTGGTGATTGACAATTTCTATCTCTGTATTGTTTAAATACTTACTGTTGATTGTTAATATGTTTCTTATATGAATTGAATATAATTCCGCTAAATACAAATCCCTGAATTCCGCCCTCTCTGTGTTTTGGTTGGATTCTTGTAATTCGGTCACCTCGAAATACTAATACTTCGATTACAATTAATTACTACAAATTGGCGTCGCGATGGAACTAAAATACCTGGGAAAATTTCCTCTTAATGGTTCTCCGCGGGAGATTGCTGATTATCTTGAATGCTTCGATGCATGGTGCATTTCAAAGAATGTTTGGGATGACAAAATTCCAGCACATTTCATCACTGCTATTGGGCTAGATGCGTATAGCCTAGTAAAGACTCTGTCATTTCCAGAAAAACCAATTTCTCTGCCATATTATAAACTACATGAACTTCTTATAAATCACTTTCATGTAACTACATTTGAGACCAGAGAGAGGGCTCACTTCAACAAACTGGTTCGTGCTCCCAACCAGAGGATTAGAGACCTCATTCTGCAACACCAAATACAAGCTTCAAAGTGTAACTTTGGAGATCAGCTGCATACTCAACTAAGTGATCGTCTAATTGCTGGAATCAATATTCCTAAATTAGAGAAAGAGTTAATTCAGATTCCTTCTTGTACCTTTCAAACTGCTAAAGATGTATATGTATTACATATGAAGATGTCAATAATGAATACTCTGCTCCCACTAAATCAGTATCTGATGTTATGCTTTCTAAAGTCGAAAATACAAGTGGTCATGGAAAGCAATCCAAACCGTCGTCCACAGGTAATAGAATGAAGCGAGAGATCAAAAACATTAAACCATGTTTATCCTGTGGAAAGTTACATCTACGAAGCACTTGCCGTTTTCGGGGTGCTAAGTGTCACAAATGTGGTAAAGTTGGACACATCAAGACGGTTTGCAGAGGTTCGAATACTTGTGTTGCTCAACATTCTTATAATTCTCCCAATCTGTCTAGTAAACTGGAGTCAATGTGTCTTTCAACCTTTCAAAATACTCAATCTCATCCAATGAAAACCTCCACTACAAGTTCAGCAACTCAAGTGTCAACTGTTTTCAAAAATGAGGTAGCCGAGTTACAATGTGAACTGTCGAAAACACGAAAAAACTGAATGAGATGAGAGAGCAACTGATTAAAATGGAGGAATTACTGCATATGCATAGACTGCGTCTGTTGAATGCAGAGCATACAAGTACCCGTGAAAGTCCTGAAAAACTATTCAAATCTCGAATTCTCAAAAAGCATCTGATGTCCACGACTTCTAACGTACATTATTACAGAGGGAATGACTATAGACCTTCTGTTGGAATTATACTACAAAAAGTGGGAAATCGAGTGGTGAAGATATTAGACATTGAAGATAATTCAGTTCATAACAGACACCTGGACAAAGTGACAATAAATGTAGTGGGTCGTTCCAATTATTATTTTAATGATTCCGTTACTAATCCTGATTTTGTAGATAATTCAGAAATAAGTCCAGAAGATACTGATGAAAATAATATCACAGAATCAGTTAGAAGATCGCAGAGACTGGCAAGCAAACCGCGATATCATTATAAATACGTGAGGAGATATTCGACGTGTGGCGGATGTGATGATTGACAATTTCTATCTCTCTATTGTTTAAATACTTACTGTTGATTGTTAATATGTGTCATATATATGTGGATTATAATTCCGCTAAATACAAATCCCTGAATTCCGCCCTCTCTGTGTTTTGTTTGGATTCTTGTAATTCGGTCATCTCGAAATACTAATACTACGATTACAATAAATTACTATACAAGTGCCTATCGACAACGGCGTTAACTATGTGGTCCTCTGGGACACCACTCACCCTACCGACCGTCTTCAGCATTCTACGAAGTGTGACATAGTCCTTTTTAAGCAAACCAGGAAAGAATAAGCAGGGGTGAACAATAAAGAAGAATAGGTAGGATGCAAGAGTTTATGAACTGTAAGAGGATGGCTTGGTTGAGTTATACCTGAGTGTCTTAACTTCTTAATGTAAAATGTCAGGCGGAATATTTTACTGGAGATCGCTAAGACATGGGAAGATCAGGAGAGATCAGAAGAGAGCATGAGTCCAAGATACTTAATTTCTGATTTGATTCCTATATCATTGTCGTCAATTTTACAACTGTCATGAGAATCGATGACTTCTTTTAACTGTCGTTTACATCTTAAGCTGAAATCAACAGTTTGACACTTAGAAGGATTCAGTTTAAGACCGTTAGACTCAGACCATTTGCTGACTCCCGATAGAAAGCTATTTATTTTAGTGCAATCTAGCTGGGAGTTAACAGCCATTGAAACCGTTAAATAATCAGCGTGCTTCACAAAGTTAATTTCATCAGAGTGTGGCAAGTCATGCAAGAAGAAAGAAAAAAGAAAAGCAGAAAGGACAGCGCCTTGAGAGACACCAGCTTCAGTAGACAATGAAGCGGAAGACTTCCCTTTATACACGGTGTACTGCTTTTTTTCTGAGAAATAGGAATGTAACCAGTTAACAGCGCAACATTCTGTTTGACTAGCAACAAGTTTATTTAATAAGATGTCCCTAGGGACCGAGTCAAAAGCAGATGTATAGTCTAGGAAGGCGCAACGAACAAATTTAGCCCCCTTGTCTTGACTGGAAGCAGTATTATGATATAAGATGGCAGCTGCATCTAAAGTGCTTCTACTGTGCTTATAGGCAAATTGTTTAGGGTCATTGAAGGATTTAAGCGAAGGTACGAGACTAAGTAAAAGTAATTTCTCCATAGTTTTCAAAAAAGGAGAGGTAATAGCAATGGGTCTGAATTTGACACATGCTCCAGTAGATAATTTAGGTATAGGTACAACTTTAATGTCCTTCCAAACGGCAGGCAATATATTCGTTTGTTTGGTGTGTCTCAGTACCATATTTATCACTTCTGCCCTGTGACACGGCAGCAGGAAGCGCGGTCGTTGTTAATCCGGGCCCCGACCGATCCGGCATGATATTTTGTGAATTTGTTTGAATCGCAGCATTGGATTGTGTTGCTGCTTTTGGTTTAACCGCTATCCAAACAACCTTTCTGGCATGGTGGAACTTCAAGAGACATAAGTCTCAGCCATTATAGCTTGATTATGTCAATGCGGTGTTCAAGCCCGACCACCACGTCAAGGTAGCAGCTTTCGGTCGGGAGGCAATATATTACTGGAAAAAAGATTTGTTAAATAGATCGGTGAGAGGGTGACACAGAATATCGGAACATTTAAAAAAAATAATACTAGGTACATAATCTAGACCTAAGCTCTGGGAAGGGTTCCAGAGACTTGAGGCACTTTTGAGCTTCATGTGTTTTAAAACCTGGAAAGGGGCTATTATTTACACCAATGATGCTGGGAAGCGTGGCATTTGAGGGAGAGTAAATAAAATATTTATTAAGAGTGCATACATCAAAGGAATATGGAATATTGTTTATCTGCTAACCACCAGTGATTTCCTTAAATGGTTTCCAAATATTAGAAGCATTTTCGCAGGATATGAATTTCTGGTTATATATTACATTCAACCTCTGCATTTCAGACTTGATTAAGAAGTTAGTTCTTTTTACACCACTTTCATCTTTCGTTTTATATAGTTTTTCCTTCTCTCTACGAGGCTTTTTAAGTTGAATGGAGGAGAAACGGTCAAATTTGACGGAGAGGAACTTGTCATTAAACCGCAATAGATAGCAATGGTCTACAATGCTACAATCACCCAAGGACAGACACTGGGATTCCTTCACGTCTCTTCAAGAAAAGATTGAAAGTGAAACTCCTACTACTATCAACTTGCAAAAGTCAAAAGTAATAGGAAATGTTGAACACTGATGATGATGATAATAAAAGGCTTCATGAAGTTGAGTGTGGTTTCCGTAAGTCTTCATATACACATTGATTCGGCCTGTGTTTCATACAGCTAAATAGCAGATACACAGATGAAAGTGAAGATTCTTGTTAAAGTGATGGTACAGAGCTTCTGTCAACTAAATCTAAAGAAGAGTAGAGTATATAATTCCATTGTGGATCAAATTAGCTTTTTGGTAAAGTCTCACAGTGTTATACAGTTTCGAGTAGAATTCATCATTGCTCATAATCCCAATATCAAGTCACTACTCACACAATTTCCTAAATTCGTTCTACTGTAATTCCATTATTTCGATTCATCGCTTAACTTGATTGGTAGTAATATTTTCCATATCTCTAGTATGAGTGATAAGTCATTCCTATTGCATATGTTGGGTGTGTAGACTCAATGAGCCGGGATTCAGTAATCAACCTCTCCTTCTCTCCATCTACCTATATTACTTTTCAGAATTCCAGCCCCCTCCCACCCTATTTTGTGTGACTGTGTGTTGTTAATGCATGCAGTCTTTGATCATATGTGCCTGCGCTCTATTTCCCATGTGAAGTGGTACAGTAAGGTGAACAATATTGAAGTTATGCGTCGAGTTCTATGTAAGGAGGGAGAAATTAATCGGTGAGGCTGTGAAATCACATCCACTGAGATGGTTAGGACATGTGTTACGTATATCCCCGCCGACAACTGCTACCTTGCCGTGGTGGTCGGGCTTGAATACTGCAGTGACCCAACAAGCTGAAATGGTCGGGAATCACGTCCCTGCAGGTCCTACCGTATCGGGAAGGTTGTTTGGATGGCGCTTAGATGTATGGTTTTTTCTTGATTTGGACGAAACGCCTGAGCCATAAGAATTCCAACCTCTGTAAAATGACATATATTTTACTTTCGGAATGTTGGGAATTTTATGGCTTCATTTCTTTTAACGTATAAGTGCTTTTCATCTAGGTGTTACATGTCGAAGTTTTTCTCTTTTATAAGGTGCCGTCTACCTTCCTCCTCCGTTTTCCCTTTAGCTTCTCGATATATGATGTTCTAACCCACTACTGACCTAGACGAAGGATTTTGTGGTAGGAATATAACTGCCAATATATGCGCTAGCGCTTTTAAAAGGACGGATAATTATTCTCTCTGAAAATATACTGACACCGGTTCTTTGTTAGTTCAAAATAGATACAGCAACAGAAGAAAAGAGGGCAAAGTTCAACAGTAGCTTCCCAAGGGATGTGAACGCACGAGTGACCTCCAGCCGACCAATCACGAAAACAAATGACTTTTGCACAAAAAATTAAGTATATTTACCATAAAATGCATGAAAATTTATTTTTATTTTTTATTACAGGTTGATTCCACACTGTATTTTTGGTACAAGTATGGAATTTTCATCATTGATATCGACATCCAAAATTTTGCAGGCCGACCATAGATATCAGGTGTGCGTCGGCATGGAATCGAACCTCGGACCGTGTGCATGGTCGGCGGGAGTCCTAATCACTGTTTTACCGACGCACATTAAACAAAGTATCTTTATCTAACATGACTTAGAAATACGTCCCACTCATAATGAGGAGTACCATTTGCCAAGTTAGACTAGTTTCTGTACGTGTATTCACCGAGGTGGCTGCGCCTGCGAAATTCGAGCTACCGATATCCATGCTGAAAATTCGATACCTTTACCAAAAATACAGTGTGGAATCAAGCTGTAATCAAAAATACAAGATATAAAAATATAAGATAAGCTTTTTTCGTGGGCTGTTTATTCCTCGTATCCTGTTGCGCAGTCTTCCCCCAAAGCCCTCGGTTGAATTATTATGGTTTCCAGTAAGAGGTTCGACGAATAATTACTAGCAAAATTCGGATAGGGAAACAAATTAAAATAAATGACATCAACTATAAATCTATCCCTAATCGTAACACTAACCTTAATACTAACCCTAATCACTAACCTTATCCAAACCGTAATTTTAACCCTAATGAACTATCAACACATTGTCGAAACAGTACTTAAAAACATGCCTTGGGTGAAATTTGCTACTTAGCTGGTGAATATCGTTGATATTTCAGCTATGATAATGACAGATGCCGTTAATCAACGACTAGCATGCGTTCAAGGTCATTGGAACGCTCGCATTCTTCCGAAAATATTGTTAAACTTAACCGAAACGATATCCGCTTTAAGTGATCTTGAGTCATGCCATTAAGTCAACAATTTCATACAAACTCATCCCAAAGTATTTAGTTATTGAACTTCGTCCTAAAAGGGAGGGACTTTCAAAGCTTGCGTTACTTTCAATGATCGTAGGTTTCACGTGGTTATGTGTGAGTTGAAGTTACTCTGTATTTATATGAATACTAAAAAACAAAAAGTCATATTTTACCTGATCGTTTTGTGATTAATACTGGAAGTGATGATGTTAAATATTTAAATGCCACTCATAAGGTCCCTGTGATTATCACAGGGAGACTTGTCTCCCTTCTTTTATATCGGGTATAATCAACCAACTTCCACGGTGTGAGCAGCTGGGAAGTAACAACCACGCACACCCTTCCAAGAGCAAACGAAGCCTTCCTGAGCATCATATGTGATGTTGAGGCCCCCATATTCCATTTGAAACCCAAAGAAGGTCACTAGTCCGGATTCTTCACCTTCATAATCATCATAAGTAGAGTAGCCTTTCAACATAACACTTTATAACATATATCCGACTAAATAATTGCTTCGTCGAGTTATATGACAAGAGGATGCACCAATTACAGAACCGCCGAATACCACAGAGTACTGGACAACTACTTTGTGCTAGTTTAGGAATTTTGGCAATAGTAAAGAATAGATAGCACAGCGAAATGACCCTGAACCAACTAGTCAAATTGCTCAACATTACAAAATGATGCTTTTCATAGTCTTCGATGTAAGTTTCACCCTGACTTAGAGGTAGGGTATTATTATTATTATATCCTTTAATTCCTAGAAGAACATAGGGCTTCAGCTGCGCGTCTCCATCGCCTTCGGTTATCTGCCAACTTTTTCACCCCGCTCCGAGTCTGCCCACATGCTTTCATATCCTCTTCTCATGACCTCCTCCAAGTCACCCTTGGACGATCAACTCGCCACTTCCCTTTCGGGTTCCACTCGAGGGCTTCTCTAGTGATGTCATTTGATGGTTTTCTCAGAGTATGGCCAATCCATCTCCATTTCTTCCTACCTATTTGTTGCAAAATCCGTCCCTGCTGTGTTGTTTCGCTCTCAGAGATCCCTGTTGCTGATCTTTTCTGGCCGGCCATCTGATCTTGAGTATTGAGCGAAGAGTTAGGGTATGATTAAGTTTAGACTAAGGTTAGGGTGAAGCCTGCAACGAAAACTGTGGACAACATCCATTTCATCAGCCCCAATGGGTTTGTCTCTGACGAATTCTCAGCATGGATACAGAAGGCTCGTTTGACATATGCCAACTTACACCATCTCTGGCTTATTAGACGTAATATCCGGTTGGCTATAGATCAAACGGCATGTGTACTGCTCAACACTAGTTCACTACGTTCTCCTTTATGACTGTGAGCGAGACATGGCCACTGAAAGTGTAAGATACGAAAAGACTGGTGAGCTGTCTTTGATCATAGGTGTCTGCGTTCTCTCTACATGTCGTGTGAGGTGGTATGATAGGGTGAGTAATATTGAGATTAGGCATCTGTCAAGTGCTGGGTAAGGAGGGAAGGGAAATCACTCGACGAGGTTGTGAAGTTACACCGATTGACATGTGTTACGCTTGTTTAGGCATTGCCTTCCCCGACGGGCAATGTTAGCTGTTAACATAGAATCCATCAGGTTGGTAAAGAGATAATGGTGGTCAAATTAAAAAATGGCTTTATCAATCAATGAAATCCATAACAGTTAGTTTAAGCTAGCCAGCCATGTTGAGAGGTGTAGAGTGGCTGTCTCTTTGGGTACTCAGGATGGTACAAACCAAGTAAGACCGGAGACAATCGGTGATATGGCTGTCTTAAAATCGTTCTCAGTGATGGCTGGCTTAGATGCATTCACTCTTTGTGATTTATAATATCCGATAAAATTCTATTGTTTTTCCATATTACTGCTATTCTTTTCGCCTTACATCTGTGTTTATTATCTCTCTTCTCTTGTTTTGTGTGCTGCATAGAGGCAGAGTGGCAACTCGAACTGGTGTACATCTGTGCAAAGTTCTATACTGAAACCAGTCAGTCAGACAATATCCATTTGAAATGTTGAATGTTGCAGTTATCATCATCGGGATATATTCATCATAAAGTCAATCATTCATCAGGATTAAGGGGGTCCTAAAATTGGCAATCATACAAATTTTAACCGAAATATTTCGTGCGTATTGAGAAAACGGATTAAGATGGTCTACATCTACTTCTATTCCGGAGGTTGGGGGTTCGTGTCCCGCCAGGGATGCCAGGTGCGTCGGTGGCACAGCAGTTAAGACGCTCGCCGACCATGCACATGGTCCGGGGTTCGATCCCCGGCCACCGACGCATTCCTTTACCTCGCTAAGCCATTAGTGAGACTGGTAAAGTCTGTCTGTCTGTCTGTTTTCGACATAGAACTTTGCACAAATGTGCATCAGTTCAAGTCGCCACACTCCAATCCTTGTAGCACACAAAGCAAGAGAAGAAAGTACAAGAAAAGCATAATAGAAACAGTGAGCAGAGGTGTGAGACAAAGGAGGAGTAATAACGAAGAACAAAACAGTTTCATTGAAGATCATAAGTCACAAGGAGTGGATGCATCTGCCCCAGACATTGAGAACGATTTTGAGCCATGTCACCAATTGTTTCCGACCACTTGTTTTTACCGTCCCGACGACCCCAGCCTGGAAGTCTACACCTTCCTACGTGGCTTAGACCAACTGTTGTGGATTTCATAGACTGATGCCAAGTTTTTGTTTGACCGCCACTAGCTCTTTTCCAGCCTGACCCTATATCCGCTAACATTGCTCGTCGAGGGAGGCGATGGCTTGGCATACGTAACACATGTCCTAACCATCTCAGTCTTTGTAACTTCACGACTTTGTCGATTGATTTCCCCTGTTTACCTAGAACACTACGCCTAACCTCAATGTTGCTCACCTTATTATGCCACTTTACACGGGAAAGGTTAGGCATGAGGCTGGCTAGCAACCCCATCCTGTAAAAATAAACACCACTGCTACAGAAACTTCAAGCCTCTAGCTTGGAACCCTATGTTCCACTAGGGATGTGAAAGAAAAAAGACATCTATAACAACTCCTGTTAAAAATTGACACCTGTTATAGCTGGCTATTAGATGCATATACATACACAGTATAGTCCATTTTTATTATGTATATGTGTTGTTATTATTATTCCCTTGGGTTCCGAGTGGAACATAGGGCTTCAACAACACATCTTCACCCTCTTCTGTTTTCTGTCGTCCTCTTCAGCTGGCTAGCCACGCGATTGCCCACAATGTCTCATCCTCGCACCGATGACGACCCACTCGTTGCTTCCCATTGAGATTCCACTAGAACGATGGCTTGCATTGCACGCGATGTCATTCAGTGACCTCCTCAACCTATGCTCAATCTATCTCCATTTTCTCCCACAACATATTTGTGGAGCAATCGGCTCTCAGTTGGTTGATTTTGTTCTCAGCCAGCCAGAGTTTCTTTTTGCTAATTCTTCCTGGTCATATCCATTCCAAGAACTTCTATACCTTATCTTCTCATTCCTTTGGTTACCTGGGTAGCCTTCCCAACCAGTCTCGTTGATTGTACGTGCATTCCACGTCCCCACCCCCACATTCTTATTCTTACTTTCATGGGGAGAATACGCATCGGTAGGCTGACTGACTGACTGGCTTTCCGAAGTCTGGCTTTCATCAGCCAGCCCACTGCGTCATTTCACCTCTCCGATTCCAGCGAAGAATAAGTTTGTTTTTTTTTTACAGTTTTTTGTATTCTTAATATTTTTCTTGTCCGCTGAAGTTTCTGTAGCAGTTTGATAACTTTTTTTTTGAGGTGGGAAGAGGAGTAGAGTGCCAGCCCCATGCCCAACCCTCCCTCTTTACCCAGACTTGGGACTGGCTAGAAAACTAGCGAACTTAGTAAACTAGGCGAGGGTATTATGTGTGTATGTTCGCTGTATACTTTTCACCCAGAAGAATATAATTGATTGGTTCAAGGTCAGTTGACTGTGTGGTATCTATTCTTCTTCTTCTTATTATTGGAATTTTCAGTAGTACTCATCTACGGGCAACCAGGGATTAAATTCTTCATGTTCAAAGTCAAGATGTCAGTCTACTGATCTTTCAACTAGTCGGACAGAAACTAATAGCTGACTAAAATTTTTCCAACTTCATGGTATATAGGTGCTAACACCATGCTCATGTCGTCGATATGTAGTAACTGATGGGGTCATGGATGTATGTACTGCTGAAGAGTTCAGTATTGTCGGTGAAACAACTGTCTATTAAAACAAGCAATAAAGGTTAATAAAGCAGGATGATTTAATGAATTCATCAAATTTCGGCAGAACTCGTCAGCTGAATACCACTCTACGTACACGGATATATATACTTTTGAAATGACATTGGGAGATATAAGACTGATAAGTAAATAAACTACATTGAACTAGTCATGCAGAAAGACAGGTGCGAATGTTTTTCAGGTCATGTTCAAATAGATAAGGCGAGAGAGAGAGAGTATGAGAGGTCAAAATTAAGATAAATTGCATTACGCTTCAATTACATCACTTAGATAAACAATTAGTCATTAGGGAATATAACGAGAATTGTAAACAGACAAATATCAATAGTAATAGTTATAATAACAATTTTAATAGTGTTGAAGTGAGTTAAGATAATCTTACGGATAAAGCATAGTTTTAAATGAATCAAGAATGGTAGTAATTATAATAATAATAACAATAATAATAAGCAAAGAATAATAAGTAAAACGTATTACCATGGTAGATTCAGAGTGACGACCATCTCCTTTTGTATACAGAGAGCTGGTTTCTAAGTTCGAATTGCACAAGCCTCTGTGCAATTGCAAGCATCTTCTTGTTTCTTTGTCTGCTGACAATAGTAAATGACTTGACTGCGTCGATATCATGTCCGTAATCCACGAGATGTCTTGTTATTGAGGATTTTGGCACTTTGCACTCAGCTGTTTTCAACCATTTTGGCAAATGCTCCATCATGCGAGGAGACAATCGCCTTTCCGCATGACCTATGTATTTGCTACCACAAACACACTCAAATTGATATACGCAGTTTGAAGTGTCGAGGACTGACGGCTGGTCTTTCCCAGATTGTTGAAGCACTCGCTTGGTGGTGTTAAGGATAACAAGTTTTGCAGCATAATAAGTTCTCTTGATGGCTTTGTCGAGTCTTCGTTTCACTACTTCCTGTACGTCATCTCCTTTGAACGGCAATGTAATGTGATTTCAAAAGTATATATATATCCGTGTATGTAGAGTGGTATTCAGCTGACGAGTTCTACCGAAATTTGATGAATTCATTAAATCACCCTGCTTTATTAACCTTTATTTCTTGTTTTAAATTCGTATCGGGAAATAAATTTTTTCAAGTAATGGTTTTGTAGGGATTTTGTTTGATTGGATGGAGGATTTCATCTTGATGAGTTGACATCAGCTAGAGAACCACCATTGGAAAACCAACAGGGAGTACTGGACAGCCAGCTGTTTCGCCCTAGTTTGGGACTCTTCAGAGTAGGAGGCAACCCCCCGGAAGTTCGAACCTAGGACCTTCTGGTTACAAGGCGAGCTGGCTCGTAGACCATTGAGGCACTCACTGGGACCTGATCCAACGGCCAATGTATGGATTCTAACTTCTGCCAATTCCCGACAAAAGGGTGACCATTTCGCAGTGTCTTTTTCGATGAGTTACTGTCTCCTATTGTTTGTTTTCATTGGATTCATTTTCTTATGAAAATTTGTTATATTCTAATATTTTTTAGAACAAGAACAAGAAAGCCGCTAAATAATTATGCTTGAAAGACATTCAAATCCACCAGTTGGTTTGGAACGTGTTCATCGATATTTTTGTTATGTTTGTGGTACTTTATTACCGCATAAATTAGAAGCAAATGATTCATTAATTTGTCGAAAATGTAAAACATCTACATTCATGCGTTGGTTTAACAATATGGAGGCAAGTTTTAATACAGAGAGTAAATTAAAAAATAACCCAATTGACGGGATTGATACCCCTGATGTCGATGAATCAACGTGTTTATTTTTTCCATCCATGATAAAAGGTGCTAAAAAAATTTTAAAATCAGAAATTGCATTAAAACAAGCTTTAGAAGCGCAACAATTTGAAAATGATACATCTCAGGCAACGACATTTGATGGACCAAGTATACGTAAAGAATGTGCTTATTGTGGTAATGACAGAATGACTTATGTAACATTACAAACTCGTTCAGCCGATGAAGGACAAACTGTTATTTATACTTGTACACAGTGTGCTAAAAAAGAGATTGAAAATACATAAATTATATATAAATATGTATGTTGTTGAGTTATTTATTCCTAGAGGAACATAGAGCTTCAGCTGAACGTCTCCATTGCGTTGACGGTTCTCTGCCAACGTTTTCATCTGGCTTCACGTCTGCTCACATGCTTTCCTCTTTTTTACACATCACCTCCATGTCACCATCACCCAGACGTAGTGGTGTCCGTCAAGGATGCCCGTTATCCCCTTTTCTATTCAACTTCATCATAGATGTACTAATGGACTTAACCCTAAGTGAATTCAGCGACTCAGGGATTGACTTGCTAGCAGGGAATAATCTCGTTGACTTAGAATATGCAGACGATATAGTCCTTCTAGGCGAAGACGCTGACGAAATGCGGAGTCTTCTGAACACCGTGAGCCGCAATCTACGAATGTTTGGCATGCGATTCGCTCCCGCCAAATGCAAGATGATGTTACAGGACTGGACTACATTGACGCCTAGTTTAAAAATAGGAAGTGAAGTGGTAGAGCACGTTGACCACTTCACCTATTTGGGAATTAACCATCAGTCACAACGGGTTGATCTCTGACGAAATCTCGGCACGGATACAGAGGGCTCGTTTCGCATTTGCCAGTTTACGCCGTCTCTAGGGTAGTAGACGTGATATCCGGCCGGCTATCGACCAAAGGGCGGGTGTACTGCTCATCAGTGCGCTCCGTCCTGCTTTATGGCTATCAGTGAGACATGGCCATTGAGAGTTGAAGACATGAATAGCCTGGCTAGCTGTCTTTGATCATAGATGCCTGCGTTCTATTTCCAATGTGAAGTGGTGTAATAAGATGAGAATATTGGGGTTAGGCATCGGTCGAGTTCTAGGTAGGCGGGGGAAATCAATCGACGAAGTTGTGGAGTTACATAGACTGAGATGGTTAGGACATGTATTATTACGTATGCTGGTGAAATGGCTCAAAATCGTTCTCAATGGCTGGCTAACGCAGATGCATCCACTCCTTGTCACTTATGATTTCTTCGTTATTACTACTCCTTTGTCTCACACCTCTGTTTACTGTTTCTATTGTGCTTTTCTTGTACTTTCTTCTCTTGCTTTGTGTGCTACAAGGAGTGGAGTGTGGCGACTTGAACTGATGCACATATGTGTAAAGTCCTATGTCGAAAACAGACAGACAGACAGATGGTCAGAAAATATCAGCAACAGGGATTTCTGTGGACGAGGAACCAACTGTGCAACAAATATGCAGGAAGAAATGGAGTTAGGTGGATTGGCCATACTCAGACAATATTTTCCAACGAAGTATCATTCTCTTACATGTTTCCACAGTTCAATACTGCATTAACAACAGAAAACGATATATCTATTTGAACATTCTATCTCATGTCGTTCGAAGTAAACCAAAGTCACACGCTCAATGATTGGTAAGGAGAATATAAACTGTATTTATATATAAATAGCAAAATAAGCTTTTATTTCTCTCAGATTTTTTGTGGAGGAGATCAACAGAACTCCTCACCATGAAAATAAGAATAAGATTCTGATTTTCGACTCGAATGTGAGGTCAGTGTTACGTACGGATCAGAGACTTGGCGCCACGTTGCTCTGCATCAAGAAGGGCACTTTGAACAAATCACACACCTTCATCAACAGCTGTCTTCACTCAACGTCAGATGACCAGAAAAGACCAGCACCAGGGATGTGTGGGAGCAAACTAACCAACCCAGTGGGTACCAACTGTGCTAGAGGTATGCAAAGGGAAATGGAATTAGGTGGATTAGCTGGTCATGCTCTGAGAAAACAACCCGCTGTCAAGTAAGTGACATTACACGCCAAGCCATAGCTCGACAAGGAACCCGAATGGTGGACGGTGAGTTAGTTGGTCGTCAAGGTGATGTCTGTCTGTTTTCGACATAGAACTTTGCACATATGTGCATCAGTTCAAGTCGCCACACTCCACTCCTTGTAGCACACAAAGCAAGAGAAGAAACTACAAGAAATGCATAATAGAGACAGTAAACAGAGGTGTGACACAAAGGAATAGTTAGTAATAACGAAGAACAATATAGTTTCATTGGAAATCACAAGTCACAAGGAGTGGATGCATCTGCGTTAGCCAGCCATTGAGAACGATTTTGAGCCATGTCACCAATTATTTCCAACCATTTGTTTTTATTGTCCCGAGGACCCCAACCAGTCAGGAAGCCAGTCTACACCTTCCTACGTGGCTTAGACTAGCTGTTGTAGATTTCATTGACTGATGGATCCATGTTTTGGTTTGACCTCGGCTAGCTCTTTTCCAACCTGACCCTTTGCCAGTCAGTTAACATTGCCCATTGTCGAGGAAGGCGATGACTAGGCCAGCATACGTAATAATACATGTCCTAACCATCTCAGTCTATGTAACTCCACAACTTCGTCGATTGATTTCCCCCGCCTACCTAGAACTCGACCGATGCCTAACCCCAATATTCTCATCTTATTACACCACTTCACATTGGAAATAGAACGCAGGCATCTATGATCAAAGACAGCTAGCCAGGCTATTCATGTTTTCAACTCTCAATGGCCATGTCTCACTGATAGCCATAAAGCAGGACGGAGCGCAGTGATGAGCATCTGATTTTTGTTTGTTTGCTTTCTTGTAGACACTTTGGGTATATATCCCGTTGCATTCATTATCTCATGGAAAATCCCTGTTAGGGGATATATTGAAAATCAGAGCAAGTGATTCAGTGAAGAGACTCTTTACAACTAAAGAATTTATTATCAAGCTGTACAATCGTGTATATATACATATGGTTTTCCTTAAAAAAATTATATCCGATGAGGGAATCGAATCGTAGGTGTGAATATGTGGTAAGAGCAGGCTGCTAGCCAATTGGTAGACATTAATCTACGTCAATGTCTAGGTCACTAGTATTGGCCGTGAGAAAATATGAACAAGGCTGATTCAACAACCAATCACAGCAAACTTAAACGTGGGCAAATATGATTCGCAGACAGATGGCTCTACTTTTCGATGGTTACCCGAAACAACCAATGAGAAGCCTGCGTTTGCCTGTTTAACTTCTGAGAAACAACCAATCAGAAGACTGCGTTTGTCTACTTGAATAAGCTATAATGATGTATGTGAAATATATATAAATACGTGTTGATTCCCGTAATAAAAGAATCTGTTGCCGGCCCTTGTCTTCTGTTGTTACAAATACATGAAATAATACTAAAAGTAGTGTAGTAAGCTAGCTATGTAGGAAGATGTAGGCTGGTTGCCTGATTGGGGTCCTCAAGATAGTAAAAACCAATGAATACTGGAGGCAATTGGTGATATGGGTGGCTCAAAATCCTCGTTCCCAGTGAGAGCTGGCTCAGATGCATTCACTCTTTGGGATTTATAATATCTAAAAAAATTCTGCTACAATCAGGAAGATCATTGGTGATAGTAGACAGCCTTGCCTCACTCCCGTCCTCACTTCGAAGGCTTCCGTAAGTTTCCCGTTGTGGATTAGTTGGCATTCAGCATTGTCGTACAACTGTTGGATGAGATGTATAATTGTCGGCGGAACCCCTTGGTAGTAGCGAAATAGTTTGCAAATCACCTCTCAATCGACGCTGTCTGCTGAAGGCCTTTTCAAAGTCAATGAAGTTGAGGTAGAGAGACGTGTGACTGCCATTCCAAGCTTTGTTCAATGATGATCCGTAGAGTGGCGATTTGATCAATACATGATTTGTTGATCAAATCGCCACTCTACGGATCATCATTGAACAAAGCTTAGAATGGCAGTCACTTCTCTATCTCAACTTCATCGACTTTTAAAAGGCCTTCAGCAGACAGCGTCGATCGAGAGGTGATTAGCAAAATATTTCGCTACTACCAAGGGGTTCCGCCGACAATTATACATCTCATCCAACAGTTGTACGACAGTGCTGAATGAACAATGATTTTCCTGACTGCAATAGATTTCATAATGCGACAGACAGTGGGCAATGAGGAAACAGGCATAAAGTGGACTGACACAAAAGACTTGGAGGATCTGGACTTCGCCGATGATGATATATGTCTGATTTCCCACAAACTGGAAGATATGCAAGTGAAAAGCAACAAGTTGGCGATAGAAGAAGCATCAAAGATAGGACTTCAAGTGAACATAGATAAAACAGAGGTGATGAAGATTCCTAGCCAACATCAACAACAACAGACAACAATCAGCCAGCATAAATGGGAGGAACCTGAAAGAAACAACCTCCTTTACCTACCGACCTGGGAAGCATCGTTCCAAATACAGGCGGACGGAACTGACGAGGATATCAAGGCGAGAATCGGAAAAGCAAGACAAGCTTTCACTACACTAACCAAGTTCTTGTGGAGGTCAACAGCACTCAACGTGAAAATGGAAATAAGATCCGGATCTTCAACTCCAATGTGAAGTCAGTCAGTGCAGCTTACTATACGGATCAGAGACTTGACCAGCGCGTCATAAACAGCATCTCAAACAAACTATAGATACTCATTAACAGTTGTCTTCGCTCAATACCACTCAAGATCAGATGGCCGGCCAGAAATGATCAGCAACAGGGATCTCTGGCAATGAACGAACCAACACAGCAGGAACCGATTGTGAAACAAATAGGCAGGAAGAAATGGAGATTGATTGACTGGCCATACTCTGAGGAAACCATCAAGTGACATCACTAGATAAGCCATCGCTCGAGTGGAACCCGAAAGGGAAGCGGTGAGTTGTTCGTCAAAGCAAGGGTGACTTGGAGTAGGTCATGTGAGGAGGAGATGAAGGCATGTGGACAGACCTGGAGCGGGGTGAAAAAGTTGTCAGAAAACAGAAGGCAATGGAGGTGCGCAACTGAAGCCCTATGTTCCTCTACGAATTAAAGGATATAATAATAAAATTCTATCCTTCTATATTACTGCTATTCTTTTTGCCTCACATCTCTGATTATTATCTCTTGCATGTGTGTGCTGTATGGAGTGAGTGTGGTCACTCGAACTGTTGAAACCAGTCAATCACGTAACTTAGAATGTTTTGGATTACATTTATGAACACCACTGAATCGTAAGATAAACTCGGCGCACTCTTAAGTATGATTGAAATCCCTAAAAGTTCTGTCGAATTAGCAATTGATAGCAATTATAATCAATTTGAATTTTAGCTTGATTGAAAGAAGAAAAATATGCTGAATAGGTCTACGGTGATTGTTGTGCTGAAAGCTATTACTGGCTAGAAACAGGTTGTGATATCTTTAGAACTGCGAAAGACAGTCTCTATTGTTGACCACCTAATCGAGTTTTTTTTTGCGAGCCTAGAAATTCGACCTGTACATTGACGTCTCTAGCTAGCACTACGATATGTGTTGTTCGCGTATGCTTCAGAAGTTCACCTTTTTGATAATCTGTCTGTCTGTTTTCGACATAGAACTTTGCACAAATGTGCGGAAGTTCAAGTCGCCACATTCCGTGTAGCACGCGAAGCAAGAGAAGAAAGTACAAGAAAAGCATAATAGAAACAGTGAGCAGAGGTGTGAGACAAAGGAGTAATAAAGAAAAACAAAACAGTTTCATTGGAGATCATAAGTCACAGGGAGTGGATGCATCTGCGCCACTGAGAACGGTTTTGAGCCATGTCACCAATTGTTTCCAACCATAGATTTTTACCGTCCCGAGGACCCCAGCCTGGAAGTCTACACCTTCCTACGTGGCTTAGACCAACTGTTGTGGATTTCATAGACTGATGCCAAGTTTTTGTTTGACCGCCGCTAGCTTTTTTCCAGCCTGACCCTATATCCGCTAACATTGCTCGTCGAGGGAGGCGATGGCTTGGCATACGTAACACATGTCCTAACCATCTCAGTCTTTGTAGCTTCACGACTTCGTCGATTGATTTCCCCTGTTTACCTAGAACACTACGCCTAACTTCAATGTTGCTCACCTTATTATGCCACTTTACACGGGAAATAGAACGCAGGCACCTATGATTAAAGACAGCCAGCTAGTCTTTTCATGTCTTCCACTCTCAATGGCCATGTCTCACTGACAGCCATAAAGGAGGACGGAGCGGACTGATGAGCAGTACACCCGCCCTTTGATCGATAGTCGAACATCTCGTCTACGCCAGAGTCGGCGTAAACTAACAAATGCGAAACGAGCCCCTTGTATTCGTGCTGAGATTTCGTCAGAGATCAGCCCGTTGGGGCTGATGGTACTTCCCAAATAAGTGAAGCGGTCAACGTGCTCTACCACTTCACTTCCTATTTTTAAACTAGGCGTCGATGTAGTCCAGTCCTGTAACATCATCTTGCATTTGGCGGGAGCAAGAACTTGTCTGAGCTAACATTTGTTGATGCATATTTAGAGATAACTTTTCTTTGGACCTAGGTTTCGTGCTAGTTGGGACTCGTCACCAAGGCGTATCTGCAACCTTGAAGGAACTCATGGCCCTTCTGAGATTCGAACCCGAGTTACCCAGTAAGTGCTGCAGTCAGAGACGTTACCATTGAGTTATTCGGGCTAGCGATTGACCTCCTACAGTACTGTAGTGAGTATTTCATGATATTAGATGGTTGGAGGTAATCGTCAGGAAGCCTTGCTGCAGTATAATCTACTAACCTCAAAGCACATAAGTGACTGTGTATGGGAATTCAGTCGAGTAATATGACTCCATCCATCTAGCTAGACCAGACATCAATGTTCCCAGATAAGTGTACATAAAACTTACTACTCAAGCTTGTACATAGAGAAGATATTCTCGAAACATTTCACTGGGATCTTGTATATGTAAGTCCTTGAGATGCGACAGACAGACTTTTTCAGATCATCAACAAGCATATCTGTTGTCTGATTTGCATCAGTGTAGGAACACTGCAGATGGTAAGGTCGAATGAAACAGATAGTTTGAGAATATCTGTATTAGATATTGTATTGGAGGCCAACTTTCTGATGATAGCGAGTTAGCGGCTGGAAGTGGTACGATGAGGTTAACATTTTAAACAGTAAAGAATGGCTGACGAAAGTGATTGTAAAAATAAAAATAAATGGTTTATATATGAGAATAAATGGCGAGATAGTTTGTTTTTACGGGTTGATCACGGATTGATATCAGTTAGAGAACCATTAAAGACCAGTACCTGAGTACTGGATAGCTGTTTCATCCTAGTTTGGGAATCACCGGCAGTACTCATCCACCGACAGGGTTCGAAGCCAGGACCTTCCGACTACAAGGCAAGCTCGCATGCTATTCAGCCACTGGGACCCGATTCCATTGGGCAGTCAATGAATTCTACCAATTCGTGATTTAGTGCGACCCCAACTAATGTCGTCGGTGGGACATCCATCCTCACATGTGACATCTGGATGGATCTCACTGGTCACAACTTCTCACTAAAACTCCATCCTGTAGCAAGTCACCAGTGAGGTGAGCATCCTGGAGTTCTTGTGACACTGTACAGACGACTAAAAGTTTTTTCTATTGATTTGTGTAATGGCTGATATTCTGCCTGAAATCCCAAACTGAAGCAGGCGATTGTCTTAAGGAGTCAATTCCTGAGCCTTTGTCTTAGAGTCTGATGCATTAAAGAGCAGAGCTACATTCCAATAGTTACTGGTGACCAGGTTTGTTCTTCTCAGATACTGGAGTCCGTATGCACCATGATAATAATAACAATAATAATAATCTACTTTATTCCAAAAAACAATTCTACTTATAATACAGAATGGAATTCTCAGCATTTGTCACAATGTTGCATCTGATTTACTCTAAATACAAATTAAATTAACCAGAGGAATTCGTCCACGCTTATGATTTATTCGAAGTACGACTTGAGAATATTAAATATAATAATAATAACAGTGAGTTTGTTTCAAACAGTATTGCCGATTCAGTTTGGAAATTTTAGTATGTTACTAAAGATTGTTGAATCTAATGTTCTGTTGATATAGCAGCATGATGAGGGGAAATAAAAGATTAACAGTGGTAACACAGCTTAAACGATGTTCACACTTATGAAAAATAAATAAATAAAAACAAAAAAAATTGAGAGGATTATAAATATAAGAAATACAATAACAATAAAGCCTGGTGTTGTAAGGGTGGAGGAAATGCTTTATTTAGTAGTGCAAAGAAGGTTAGTTAGTAAATTCATGCCTAACACTATTCTCATCACATAGAATACGTGCCGCCAAATTTGGTATAGTGGAATTATTTTTATACTTCGACGTAGGTGCATAAAGTCTTCTGAAAAGACCTCTTGTTTTACCTAAGGAGACACAAAGTTGAAGCTTCGGGTGGTGTGGTGGATGCTCACAGTCTGACAAAATTCTCTTAGCAAATTTGCTGCATGAAATGAAGTGCCTGTCACCAATGACGATGTCAACGATATGGCCGAATGGGATACCACTCGCCCTACTGAAAGTCTTCAGAGTTCTACGAAGTATGACATAGTCTTTTTTAAGCAATCCAGGAAAGAATAACGGTGAACAGTAAAGGAGAATAGGTAAAATGCACGAGTTGACAACCTGCAAGAGGAGGCGTTGGTTGAGTTATGGCTGATAGCTTCAACTTCTCAAAGTAAAAAGTCACACGAAACATTCTTTTAGGAATCGCTAAGACATGAGAAGACCAGGATAAGTCAGTAGAAAGAATTAATCTAAGATACTTAACTTCAGACTTGATTTCTATATCACTGTCATCAATTTTGCAACGGTCATAGTGTGGTGAGAGCAGGCTGCTAGCCGATTGGTTGACACTAATCTACGTTAATGTCTAGGTCACTAATATGGGCCGTGAGAAAATATGAACAAGGCTGTTTCAACAACCAATCACAGCAAACTTAAATGTGGACAAATATGATTCGCAGATAGATGGCTCTACTTTCCGAGAAATATCGAAAACAACCAATCATAAGACTGTGTTTGTCTGCTTAACTTCCGAGAAACAACCAATCAGAAGACTGCCTTTTTCTGCTTGCATAAGCCTTATTAATGCACATAAAATATATATAAATACGTGTTGATTTTCGTAATAAAACGATCTGTTGCCAGCCCTTGTCTTCTGTTGTTACATTTGGTGTCGCTGCCTCCAAAAAGATGAAGATCCCGTGGCCAGCTGCGTTTGAAGAAGGAGACATACGGAGCTTCTTACGTGACTTCGAGGCCGTTGCTGAGCTGGTGGGTGTCAAGGAGCAGGCGGCGAAGGCAGTTGTCCTGGGGACGCTGTTGAGAGGCCGAGCGAAGGCTGCATATGACAGCGTAGACAGGTCAAATGGCACAGCGTCTTGGAAGAAATTGGTTGAACGACTAGTGTCCGAGTTTGACAGCGAAACAGACAGACAGCTAGCAATGCAGCAGTTCCGGTCAATGAAGCTTGGACCTGATGGAGACCCGCTAGTGTTGGCGGTGAAACTGACTAATCTACTTCGACGCGCGCTTCCCACTTTAGATGAAGAATCAGAAGCGCAGTTACTGTCTTCCCAATTCATCGAGAGTGTCCCAGACCACATTTCTCAGCGATTACAACTGGTTAACGCAACGCAGCCGATGGATATTAGTGAGCTGGCGAAGGTGACCAGACAGCTGCTGAGCACAACGGTAGCCGCTATAGACCAACCAAAACCAAACGAATATGAGCAGAAAATTGAAGCATTGCAGCGGGAAGTGGCGGCGTTAAAGTTGGCTGATAGAAAAGACCGGTGTTTTGAATGCGGTAAGCCGGGACACTGGAGAAGATACTGCCCAGAAAGGCGAAAAAGAAAAAATTTCAGACGGTATAATGCTTGTTCTTTCTTTCGTATGAACCTAGATTTAGTGGGGGCTATTGAGAAAGGGGCTCTGTATTCGAAGTTGCGAGTGAATGATCGAGAAGTAGTATGTTTGATAGATACAGGGGCGGCCGTGTCGTTAATAGATAAGAATTTATGTAAGAGTGTTAGTCCGTGTTCATTGACAGTACAAACAGTAGGCGGGTATGTGTTGCGTATCACGGGTAGATCGAACTGTACGGTCGTTGTTGGTGGCTGCGAGGTGACGTTTCCTTTCATTGTTGTACCCGAACTACAGCGAACGATATTAGGAGCGGATTTTCTGCGTGAGATTGGTGCAATAATCGACACGCAAGCGAACGTGGTGATCACGAAATACGGGCATATCAACATGTATGAGACCAGCGAGATAGCAGCGATTAAGCTGTCGACGGTACACAATGTGACAGAGTTAATTAATAAATACGATCATCTGTTCACTGGAGATGGCGACCCATACGGTTATTGCGATAAGGTGAATCATGAAATTCCGTTAAGTGATCCGAAAGTAAGGTCATTTTTAACGCGAAGAGTTCCATGTCATCTGGAAGGCGAAGTGGAGCGACAAGTGCAAGAGATGTTAAAAGATGATATTATTGAGGAAGCTGATAGCCCGTACAACTCTCCAGTGCTGTTAGTAAAAAAAGCGAATGGGAAGTATAGATTCTGTGTTGATTTTCGACAGTTAAACAGTATGACAGAGTTAAGACCGTGTGCCATGCCAACAGTGGTAGAAACTTTAGATCGCCTACAAGGTGCGAATGTGTTTTCGGTTCTCGATCTTCGCTCAGGATACTGGCAGATACCGATAAAACAAAGTGATAGAGATAAGACGGCTTTCATCGTGGGTCAGACACAATATCGATTTAAACGCATGCCGTTTGGACTAGCAGGTGCACCGTTTACGTTCAGACGACTGATGAAGCTATTACTTAGGAACTTGAAAAACGTGGAGGTTTATGGTGATGATCTCGTCATATACAGTCAAAACGAAAACGATCACGTCAACCATGTAGAAGCCGTGCTGCGACGCATCGAAGAGTTTGGACTACGCGTCAACAAAACCAAGTCTCAGATAGCCAAAAAGAATGTTACTCTGTTGGGACATAAAGTGGGAAATGGTGAGATTAAACCACTGCCGGAGAAAATTTTGACGATTAAAACGATTCCAGCCCCGAATTCAAAGAGAAAACTGAGACAATTCTTGGGTAGAGCAGCGTTTTATAGTCGCTTCGTGAAGAACTTCAATGAGATAGCAGCCCCTCTATACAGGCTACTAGGTGAGCCAAAGTTTGTTTGGTCGGAAGAATCGCAGAGGACATTCGACAGAATTAAACAGCTGCTCGACCACCAACAAATGACGCTAAAACTACCTGTGCCAGGAAGACAGTTCACAGTGTGCACAGATGCCAGTGACTACGCTATAGGTGCGGTCCTAAGACAGGACGAGGGAATCGTTGAGTATGCCAGTAGGGTTTTGACCCTCACAGAGAGAAAGTATTCAACGATAGAGAAAGAATGTTTAGCAATGGTATGGGCAGTCGACAAATGGAGACCTTATTTACTCGGCCGGCGGTTCCACATCGAAACTGATCATAAGCCGCTACAATTTTTGAAGACAGCGAGAGACCCACGGGGGAAGTTGTCACGGTGGATGTTGCGTCTTCAGGAGTACGATTTTACGATCTCACACGTTCCTGGAAGTGAAAATGTCTTGGCAGATTTGTTATCGAGACCAGAAGATGAGTCTGAGTTGCCCGAGGTCGCTTACGGAGTGCATGCAGTAGAACAAGACCCACTAAGACTTGCACGTAGGCAGAGGTTGGACGATACGCTGAATACAGTAATACAGGTGATCACCAACGGAATAGAAGTGGATCAAACTACGGCGAGTAAGGAGCTAACCACACTACTCAGACAGAGGGATCGACTCAGAGTGAATGCCTACGGGACTCTGACCTGGCGAGAGAACGACGGAAGCTGGCTGGCTGTCATACCTCAATCGTCGCGCCACGACATGATAGAAGAATGTCACCAGCTAGCGCATACAGGCGTGGCCAGAACGACCGACCTCCTAAGACAAAGTATGTACTGGCCAGGTATGAGAGAAGACGTAGCAAGATACGTACTTGGATGTCCACGGTGCCAGCTGATGAAAGGTGACCGGTATACGACCACCACTTCAGTCGATTCCAGTTACCGCGATAGGTGACTTGTGGTCCGTAGATGTCATGGGTCCATTTCCTCAGACATCCAATGGTAATCAGTACCTCTTGGTGATGACGGAACACGCGACACGATGGGTAGACGCCGTAGCAATCCCAGACCAACGTGCAAGAACCGTGACAGATGCAGTAGTTAGACACATTGTTGCAGACCACGGCGTACCGAAGACAATACTGACAGACCAAGGTCCCTGTTTCGAGAGTGAAGAGTTTACTTCCCGTTTGCAACAGCTGGGCATCAAGAGGATCAGAACGACCCCATACCATCCACAAACGAATGGCCTAACGGAGAGAAACAACCGTACACTGAAGGAGTGGCTGGCCTCGAAGGGCGGGAACTGGGAAACGGAGCTTCCACTGATTTTACTAACACATCGGGCTACCACTCAGGAAACAACGAAGAAGTCACCCTTCCAACTGATGTATGGTAGAAAACCACGATTACCGGTACACAATGAGACCTGGCCCATGCACCAAAAGTGGAGTACGACGAAATTAAAAGCAGAGAGGAAAGAGGCAGTCAAGAATGTAATACGGAAGCAGCGCAGTGATGTCACGAAGTCTCAGATGAAAGAAAGGACGCAGTGCATTACCTTTGCAGTCGGGGACCAAGTGAAGTGTAGAGACAGGAGATATACAGTTGGAGGCGGGCTAGGTTCACGGAAACTCCTTCCAAAGTGGGAAGGACCATACACAATCACAAAAAGACGGGGTCAAGTATATACCATCCGAAGAGGTGATAAACAGAAACGAGTTAACGCCAGTCAGCTCCAAAGATGGGTACAGTGGGACAAGCCGGTCAGTAACAATCCTCAACTAGAGGATGTAGCACCCAGAAGGTCGGAACGTCTGCGCACGAAGCTATTTGACGGGGGGACGAGTGTGGTGAGAGCAGGCTGCTAGCCGATTGGTTGGCACTAATCTACGTTAATGTCTAGGTCACTAATATGGGCCGTGAGAAAATATGAACAAGGCTGTTTCAACAACCAATCACAGCAAACTTAAATGTGGACAAATATGATTCGCAGATAGATGGCTCTACTTTCCGAGAAATATCGAAAACAACCAATCATAAGACTGTGTTTGTCTGCTTAACTTCCGAGAAACAACCAATCAGAAGACTGCCTTTTTCTGCTTGCATAAGCCTTATTAATGCACATAAAATATATATAAATACGTGTTGATTTTCGTAATAAAACGATCTGTTGCCAGCCCTTGTCTTCTGTTGTTACAATAGGAATTAACAGCTTCATTTAACTTTCGTTTACATCGGAAACTGAAATTAACAGTCTGACATTTGGAAGGATTTAGTTTAAGACTGTTAGACGAAAACCATTCACTAACTCCTGATAGAAAGCTGTTCATCTTAGCACAGTCAAGCTGGGAGTTCACAGGGATTGAAACAGTTAAATTGTCCGCATACTTAATAAAGTTGATCTCATCAGAGTGAGGCAAGTCATACAAGAAGAAAGAAAACAGAAAAGGAGAAAGGACAGAACCTTGATGGACACCAGCCCCAGTAAGCAAAGAAGTGGACGACTTTCCCTGACATGCAGTGTACTACTTTCTTCCTGAAAAATAAGAATGTAACCATACGACAACCAACGAGTCAATTTGAGTTTCATCAAGGTACTAAGTCGAAAGCAGATGTGTAATCTAGGAAGGTGGAGCGAACAAAACTAGCCCCCTTGTCCAAAGTGGAGACAGTGTTATGATCCGAGACTGCGTCTGCATCTAAAGTACTTCTACTGTGTTTATAGGCGAATTGTTTGGGATCGTTAAAGGCTTTCTTCAGTGAATGTTGAAAATTGACTAAGAGTAACTTTTCCATAGTTTTTACAAAAGGGGAGGTAATAGCAATAGGTCTAAATTTAATACATGTTCCAGTAGATGACTTAAGTATAAGTCTGTCTGTCTGTCTGGATTCAACATAGAACTTGTCACCGAAGTGCAGCAGTTCGAGTTGCCACCTTCCAAATAGCACACAGAGGTAGACAAGAAGATGAGTGAAGAGAATCAATACAGTCTGACAAGTATAAGAGTGAAACAGAATGGGTAATGGTAGAAAGGAATATGAAAGATTACAGAGACTGAATACATCTGCGCCATTGACAACGATTTCTTCAGCCATGTCACCTATTGTCTCCAGCCATTGATTCTTAGAGTCCCGAGGGCCCCAACCCGGAAGTCTCCATCTCCATACCTGACTCAGTTTAACTGTCAAAGATTTCATGGATTGATGAGGCCATGTTTTTGTTTGGCCACCACTTACTCTTTTCCAACCTGTACCTATATCAGCTAGCAATGCCCGTCGGGGGAAGCGGTGGTTAGGCATGCGCAGCACGTGACCTATCCATCTCAATCTATGCAACTTTATAGCCTCGTCGATTGATTTTCCCTCTTTGCCTGCCCAACACTCTACGCCTAACGTGAACATTACTTACCTTATTATACCACTTAACGTGAGAAAGAGATCGCAGACATCTGTGATCGAAGGGAATCAACCTTTTCATGTCTTCAACGCGTATTGGCCATGTTTCAGAGCCATAGAGAAGGACGGAGCGAACTGGTGAGCAGTACACGCGTCCCTTGGTTGATAACCGGATGTCACGCCTACGCCAGAGATGGTGTAAGTCAGCGAAAGCAGCTCGAGCTTTTTAGATCCGTGCTGAGATTTCGTCGCCAGTCAGTCCGTTGGTGCTGATACAACTCCCCAAATAGGTGAAGTGGTCAACATGTTCTATCACTTCACTCCCTATCACTAAGCTAGGAGTTGGCGTGGTCCAGTCCTGTAGCAGCATTTTGCATTTTGTAGGGGTGAATCGCATGCCAAACATACGAAGATTGCTGCTCAAGGTGTTCAGAAGACTTTGCTGGATTTCGTCAGCATCCTCCCCTAACAGGACTATGTCATCTGCATGTTCTAAGTCCATAAGACTATTCCCTGGTAACAAGTCGATTCCTAAGTCATTACGTTCAGTTAAGGATACTTCCATCAGCATATCTACGATGAAGTTAAACAGAAATGGGGAAAGTGGACATCCCTGTCGGACACCACTGGTTGTCACCAATTCAGATGACAATTCCCCATAAGTCATTACACGACTATGTGAGTTTGAATAGAGTGCCTTGATTAGTGCAATGTATTTTCTTGGCACTACCTTCACAGTCAGACATTGCCATAGTACCTTTCGATCCACGGAGTCGAAGGCCGCCTTCAAGTCAAGAAATATGACAATTGTTGGACGCCGAAAAGTGTGTCTATGTTCTATCTTCACTCTTCGACAGATTCTAGAACATAGACACACTTTTCGGCGTCCAACAATTGTCATATTTCTTGACTTGAAGGCGGCCTTCGACTCCGTGGATCGAAAGGTACTATGACAATGTATAAGTACAATTTTAATGTCCCTCCAGACTGCAGGCACGACATTTCTGGAAAAAAGATTCATTAAACACGTCCATGAGAGGATAACACAGGATATCCGCCCATTTTTTAAGAATAAGGCTAGGCAAACCATTTAGACCAAGGCTACAAGAAGGGTTCAGTGACTGAAGATATTTAAGAACGTCATTTTGGGATTAGCATTTTCTAACTCGCCTAGGTGAATCATTTTATGTCCACAGGTTAGTTGATAATCACCGAATATTCTCATTCGACTTTTCACTTTTCTAAATATAACTCGATTCATGTGAGTGATAGTGTTGAATAGGGCTTACCTGAAAGTGTCTCTGAACGCCTGGCTGTATGAGAGCACTTTGAGAAGACAATCGGAATTTAATCAGCTCTGGTTATAAGTAGCCATTTATGAGGGATGGAGGCATGTTAACCGAATATCATGAATAAAACTCACGTGTGTTGATTTTTAAATTTCAAGATAACGTTTTCTAGATGGGACTTAAAAGTATTATAATTAGCCAATCAATATCTTTCTTTCGAATTTTCAATTTTCTTGTCAAATGAGTTCTACATTTTCTATAGTTTGGTTTTTGTAAGGGTTGATCACGGATTGATATCAGTTAGATAACCATTGTAAACAAGCAGGGAGTACTGGACAGCCAGCTGTTGCATCCCACTAGTCTGGGAATCATCAGCAGTACACATCCACCGACAGGGTTTGAAGCCAGGATCTTCCGGTCACAAGGCTGGCGAGCTTGTAGACCATTCAACCACTGGGACCTGATTCAATGGCCAGTCCATGAATTCTGAATTCTACCTATTCGTGATTTAGTGCAACCCCAACTATTGTCGTCGGTGGGACATCCATCCTCACATGTGACATCTGGATGGATCTCACTGGTCACGACTTCCCATTAGAACTCCAGGAAACTCAATCCTATAGTGAGTCACTAGCGAGCATCAGATTAATTTTCTATAGTTTGGTTTTTGTAAGGGTTAGTTATGTTTTTACGAGTTGATCACGAATTGATATCAGTTAGAGAACTACTAAAGACCAGTACCAGAGTATTGGACAGCTGTTTCATCCTAGTTTGGGAATCATCGGCAGTACTCATCCACCGACAGGATTCAAAGCTAGAATCTTCCGGTTACTAGGTAAGCTCGTATACCACTCAGTTCTACATTGTTCAGAGATTTGGTGTGTGTGTTACCAGAATCATTTTCAATAGGTTATTTCAGACATTCAACAACAGACGCCTTCGTTCTCCACTGAAGATCAGAGGAACACTCGGAAAAGATAGGCAACAGAAAACTCTGGGAACAAATTAATCAAGAAGCTATTGTCTAAAACATATGGAACGGAGGAAATCGAGATAGATAGGATGTGAATTTCTCCCGAAAGTAATCCGAAACGATAATCCAAACTATAGATTTAACCACACGTAGAGTGACGCGTAAAGGCCAAAATACAGGATATTCTGCAATAAGGTACTTTATTACATAGAAATGGATATATAATATACAAACCTCAAAATTTGAGGTGTCTGTGGCTAAATGCCGTCAAATGCACAACCACTGTGCAGTCAATAAGTAAAAACAGCAATGCTGTGTCAAGGTCGATCCACGCGTCGGTTCAAACGGCCCGCGAATGCCAAGCAAAGAATAAACAAATATGAACAAACAACTTTCAATAGTGAAGCATACACTATAGGGTAAATGCAGCAAATAATGTTTAAGGAAAAGAGAAATAAGAACTATACATTAATAGAATGATAATAGAACAAGTAATTTAACTGCAGTTGTAAGCAAATGTCATTGTTATAAATTAACATATAAAAATCCTACTACTTACTAATGGCAAGTAGTATAATGTTGAACAAAGGAAAGATACAGAATGAACAGGTAGGTAAGGAATTAACATAGGACGTATTACTGAGAAGACCTTCCAGTGACATTAAAGGTGCCAAAAAGCTCCTTGATTGGAATCCGAACAGGATACGGCGAATTGAGCATGGTACTTAGGATGGCATGTAGGAGATCGTGTGAACAGGAGGTGAGTTTCATCATATAAGGAGAGGACATCGCAGACTCTACATAGTAGGATTCTTAATCAAGCAGGAATTAGAATGATGGCATTTAAACCTACAAAATCATTCACTCAGGTAGGATAAGCTCTGTAGGTTATAGGATCCTGTAGGTTGATCCAGTTAGACAAAATGATATAATTTACAAAATACGCTGAAATGGCTGTGAGTGTGGTCAACTACACAGGTCAAACTGTGGTGATACCTGTTTGCTAGCCAGTACTGTACACAACAATTTACGTCAATATTTACTTCTCGAATCGAGGTCATGGGAAAAAAAACAATAACAAAGCTTAACCTTGAGGAACTCACCAACCAATCACAGAAGACTTAATGTGTGCAAATACGGTTCGCAGATATACAGCCTAACTTTCTAAGAAATGGCTACATAGAGGTGACAGAATAACCTTGAGCAAGAGGAGGATGTTGCTTCTCTGTACATAAAAATAATAATGATTTACTTTATTCTAAAAACAGTACTTGTGATACAGAATGAAATTCTCAGCATTAATCACAATATTGCATCTAATTTCCTCAAATTATAAATAAAAAATTAATCACACAGAAAATTTTCCACATTTACAATAGAGGTAGTGTCAAAAACATGCAGCATATAAAATGGAAATAGCAATAATAATGATAACAGCTAAGGTAGTAATAATAATACAAGTGAAAATTACTGTGGGCTTGTTTCACACAGTATTGTGAATGCGGTATAGAAATCCCAACATGCTTAAAAATATTGAATATAATATTCTCTTTACATGATATGGTGAAGGGAAGAACAAAGATTACAGCCGTCATGGAGATAAGTTGGTGTTTGCAATTATGAGAGTAAAAAACAGAGAAGTAACAGGACCATAAATATAATAGAAGTAATAAAAGTAAAACTTGAAAGTATATAAGGATGGATGGAGGAAATTGTTTATTTACTAGATGAAAAAAAGTTAGTTCATTCTTACCTGACGCTATTTTCATCACATAAAATACTTGCTGTCAAGTATGGTATCATAGAATTCTTATACTTAGACGTGCGAGCATACAGTTTTATGAAATTACTTCTTGTTCTACCTGAGGAGATGCAAGGTGAAAGGAAGCTGAGGGTAAAGTGGATACTCCAAGTCAGACAAAATCCTTTTAGCAAATGTACTGCATAAAGTCAAGTGCCTATCGACAACGACGGTAACTATGTCGTCTAATGGGACACCACTCACCCTACTGCCCGTCTTCAGTATTCTACGAATTGTGACATAGTCCTTTTTAAGCAGCGAACCAGGAAAGAATAAGGGTGAACAATAAAGAAGAATAGGTAGGATGCAAGAGTTTATAAACTGTAAGAGGAGGGGTTGAGTTATACCCGAGTGTCTAAACTTCTTGATGTAAAATGTCAGGCGGAATACTTTACTGGAGATTGCTAAGACATGGGAAGACCAGGAGAGATCAGAAGAGAGAATGAGTCCAAGATACTTAATTTCCGATTTGATTCCTAAATCATTATTCTCACTCAAGAGCAATTTTAACCTTATCAAACTTCTATCTTTGTGCGGTTGAGTACCACGTAATTTACAACTTTTAATTTTCACTTCTAAAGCCACTTATGATTAATTATATCAATTATGTCACCCCCTATTACTCAGTAATAGACCATTATGCATTTTTCTACCTATAAATATGACTGTACAACCTCTGAAGATGATTTCGTCGATAAAGAAAATTTTCTTCGCCGAATCTGTCTTTAATTTTTTTCATGACTCAATGGGTATTGTCCGTGATTTAAATCATTGTCGTCAATTTTACAACTGTCATGAGAATCGATGACTTCTTTTAACTGTCTTTTACATCTTAAGCTGAAATTAACAGTTTGACGCTTAGAAGGATTCAGTTTAAGACCGTTAGACTCAGACCATTTACTGACTCCCGATATTATTATTATTATTGTATCCTTTAGTTCCTAGAGGAACATAGGGCTTCAGCTGCGCACCTCCATTGACTTCTGTTTTCTGACAACTTTTTCACCTCGCTCCACGTCTGCCCACATGCTTTCATCTCCTCCTCACATGACCTCCTCCAAGTCACCCTTGCTTTGACGAACAACTCGCCACTTCCCTTTCCGATTTCACTCGAGCGATGGCTTGTCTAGTGATGTCACTTGATAGTTTCCTCAGAGTATGGCGAGTCAATCCATCTCCATTTCTTCCTGCTTATTTGTTTCACAATCGGTTCCTGCTGTGTTGGTTCGCTCATTGCCAGAGATCCCTGTTGCTGATCATTTCTGGCCGGCCATCTGATCTTGAGTGGTATTGAGCGAAGACAACCGTTAATGAAGGTCTGTAGTTTGTTTGAGATGCTGTTTATGACGCGCTGGTCAAGTCTCTGATCCGTATAGTAAGCTGCACTGACTGACTTCACATTGGAGTTGAAAATCCGGATGTTATTTTTGATGCTGAGTGCTGTTGACCTCCACACAGATTTGAGAGCAATGAAAGCTTGTCTTGCTTTTCCGATTCTCACCTTGATATCCTCGTCAGTTCCGCCTGTCGTTGAGACGATGCTTCCTAGGTGGGTAGGTAAAGGAGGCTGTTTCTTTCAGGCTCCTCCCATTTATGCTGGCTGATTGTTGTCTGTTGTTGTTGTTGCTGTTGATGTTGGCTAGGAATCTTCATCACCTCTGTTTTCTCTATGTTCACTTGAAGTCCTATCTTTGATGCTTCTTCTGCCAACTTGTTGCTTTTCACTTGCATATCTTCCATTTTGTGGGAAATCAGACATATATCATCATCGGCGAAGTCCAGATCCTCCAAGTCTTTTGTGTCAGTCCATTTTATGCCTGTTCCCTCGTTAGTTGCTGTTGTCTGTCGCATTATCCAATCATTTGCAGTCAGGAAGATCATTGGTTGTAGTAGACTCCCGATAGAAAGCTATTTATTTTAGTACAATCTAGCTGGGAGTTAACAGCCATTGAGGCTGTTAAATCACCGGTGTACTTCACAAAGTTAATTTCATCAGAGTGAGGCAAGTCATGCAAGAAAAGAAAGAAAAATGAAAAGGAGAAAGGACAGCACCTTGAGGGACCCAGCTTCAGTAGACAATGAAGTGGAAGACTTCCCTTTATACACGGTGTACTGCTTTATTTCTGAGAAATAGGAATGTAACCAGTTAACAAATGTATAAATATGTGTTGATTTCCTCAATAAACGATCTGTTGCTTGGCCCTTGTCTTCTGTCGTTACAAAACTAGTAGATCGGGGTTAGTTAGATTGTCATAACATAAGAATTTAGCTAAGGTAAAAATGCTTGACCCCGAGAAGATAAGTAATTTAGAAAAAAGCTCAGCGATTGCAATGCATGCATTAACACACAATAGGGCGGGAGAGGGTTTAAATTCTAAGAAGTAATATAGACAGGTGGAGAGAGAGGTTGATTACTGAATCCTGCCTGGTTCATCGAGTCTACACATCCAACACGTGCAACAGAAATGACTCAAGGCAAATACCAGAGATATGGAAGGTGTGATTACCGCCAGTCAAACCACATTATAACAGTCTAACAAGTTGCTCATTTATTTTACTATAAAAACATCTTATTTCCCATCTGATTGTATTTTATCGATAACAGTAATATTATTTCCCAATGTACTTTATCTTATATCGATTTTATTCAAGTGTCTAATCATCAATTTTTACTCATGTATAAAACACAGGAGTCAGACAAGGGTGCTTATTATCACCAATAATATTCCTAATTGTGGTGGACTGACTGGATTATGCGTCAGAAAGTGGGGAACGAGAAGACAGGGATATCCTGGACCGACGCGAAGAACCTAGAAGACCTGAATTTCGCACGTCGATGATTTATGCTTTGTCACACAAAATCGAAGACTGGCAAGGGAAAACCGACAAACTGGTCGAAGAAGCAGCTGACGAAGACAGGACTCCAAGTGAACATAGACAAGACGGAGGTTATGAAAATAACCAACCAACCAACAACAACAACAGCAACATCCAGCGCCAATCGCCATCAACGGGAGAGATTTGGAAGAGGTTACTTCATTCACTTATCTAGCTAGGGAGCATTGTCTCAACTACAGGATGTGGAACGGACGAGGATGTCAAATCGAGCGAGAATCGGGAAGGCGAGAAACACATTCATCAACCAACCTGAAACCAATCTGGAAATCTTCGTCACTCAGGACCAACAACAAAATTCGGTTGGATTTTCAATACAAACACATCAAGTCAGTCAGTTCTTCTATACGGATCAGAAGCTTGGTGGGCGGGTCACAAAGAATATTTTCAACAGCCTGTTGCAGACGTTACCTTTATCAAAGACTAACTGTCTTCGCTGGCTCTATACTGAAGATCAGATGACCGGGCCGGGCCGGAAAGAATCACCAACAAGAAACTAACTATGGGAACAAACAAACAAAACAAGAAGCAATTTCCAACCAACAAATATGTAGGAGAAAGTGGAGATGAATCGGACACTCGGTGAGGAGCCCGCTGGGTGACATCGCGATCGCTTCAGGCCATTTCTCGAGTGGAACCAGGCCGAAAGGGAAGTGGCGAGTTGATCGTCAGTGCAAGGGTGACATGGAGTAGATCGTGTGAAGAGAGAGGAGTTGAAACAGTATATACTAACATGGATGCAGGTGAAAAGTACAGCAGAAGACAGAAGCAACTGGAGACGTGCAGTTGAAGCCCTATGTTCCACTAGGAACCCAAGGGAACAATAATAATAATAATATAAATGAAGCAAGAAAGTTGTGTGAGTAGTCCCTTGATACGATGATTATGAGCAGTGTATAAGTTGTGCTCGAAACGTGGTCATCAGTATATACTACTACTGTATAACACTGTGAAACTTTATCAAAATAAAATTTTATCCATAACAGAAGATGAGGACTTAAGGGAAATTATGGACCTCGGGAAAGGGGGCTGCAGAAAACTGGGTGGAAAGAAGAGGTGCTTTTGAAGCCGTATGCCCCGCTCAGAACCCAGGTGATTTATAATTTATCGCTGACCTCTTTAATTTCCGTTTTTTAATTTGTAAATATTCCTCTCTTTCTTAAAATATATTACCCATCGTTTTTATGTTTGTATTTGTTGTTCAGACTACTTTCTTTATTTAAGTAATATATTACTTAACTTTTCTGTGTTTCGATAAGCGTATTAACACCTCGTCATTTTTATCCATTCAACTTTATGTGTACTCACAATTACGTCACGTAAAATTTTCGATATGTAGCTGATTTCGTTATCCGAATATTCTCTTTGTATGAAGGCAACGAAACACAATGGTTCTAAGAATTGGTCAGCAGGAAATTGATTGGTTGAGAGATTTCATCATGATGAGATGACATCGATTTAAGAACCATTGGAAAACTCGACACGAAGTACTGGACAGTCAGCTGTTTCGTCACTCCCAGTTTTGGGACTCTTCACATCAGCACTCACCTACTCACTGCCAGGGTTCGAAGCCAGGACCTTTCAGTTACAGGGCCATTCAGTCACTTGGACTCGATCCAGTGTCCACCAGCCCATGAATTCTAATTTCTGTGAATTCAAGCACGACTGTCACTAGCCAGTGTCATTGATGGCGACTTGATATAGCCTACTGTTTACGACTTCCCGGTAGGTGTACGCTGTGAAGAGACCCAAACTAGGACGAAACAGCTGTTGGGTTTTCCAATGATTCTCTAACCGAAGTCAACTGATAATGATATCCAGGAAATAAATAATTTCACTTTACTCGTGTTTTGTTCAAATTTATCAATGGAAGAAAGAATTATGTGAAATAAAGATTATCATTCTTAGGGGCGAGTTGGAGAGTGGGTCTTGGTGTTCCACTGACTACTTTATATCTCCTAATGAACTTGTCCAGATAACTGTTGTCAACCAGAGTTTGTGTCAACTTTCTTTCTTATTCATTAAGTGTATCTTCAGTGCATATTCGTTGGATTCTATTAAAGAGACACCTCACTCCTTAAGGCGCCTTTATACTGAACAGGAGAGAAACTGTGATAATTAAGATACTGTCCCGTCCTGTCCCGGTAGGTTTTCTACAAAACAGATCGTTTTGTTGATCCCTCAAGTCGTCAGTCGACTAAGAAGTATGTCATCTAGGAAAGGTAAACAATTATCTTCTTCTTCTACAGACGTAAGTGATATGGTATTTGTGAACTTCATTCATTCATTCGTTGGATTTAAAATTGAGGTATGAGAACAAGACTTATTACTGATGATTACAATATCATCACCATACCTTCTATAAAGTGGTACATTTTCGATTAAATCCTCCGATAAATTCTCAATGTACGACATATAACTATCTGCTAAAAGGGGTCCAACTACAGGAGGAACGGACGAGGATGTCAAATCGAGTGAGAATCGGGAAGGCGAGAAACACATTCATCAACCTGAAATCAATCTGGAAATCTTCGTCAATCAGCCAAGATCAACAACAAAATCCGGTCGGATTTTCAATACAAACAACGTCAAGTCAGTCAGTTCTTCTATACGAATCATAAACTTGGCGGGAGGGTCACAAACAATATTTCCAACAGCCTGTTGCAGACGTTACCTTTACCAACAACTAACTGTCTTCGCTGGCTCTATACTGAAGATCAGATGACCGGGCTGGGCCGGAAAGAATTACCAACCAGGAACTATGGGAAAAAACGAACAAAACAAGAACCAATCGCCAACCAACAAATATGCAGGAGAAAGTGGAGATGGATTGGACACTCCCTGAGGAGACCTCTGGGTGACATCGCGCGTCAAGCCCTGGAGTGGAATCCGAAAGGGAAGCGGCGAGTTGGTCATCAGTGCAAGGGTGACATGGAGGAGATCGTGTGAAGACAGAGGAGTTGAAAGAGTATGGACTAACATGGATAGATGCAGGTGAAAAGTACAGCAGAAGGAAGACAGAAGTGGCAAGTGGAGACGTGCAGTGGAAGCCGTATGTTCCATTAGGAACCCAAGGGAGCAATAATAATGATAATAATAAAAGGGGTCCAAACGAACTTCCCATAGCAACACCATCAATTTGGTGGAAACAATCGCCTTCAAATGTAATTCTATCATTGTTAGTACATTGAAGTAATAAATCCCTTAAATAAGAAGATATAGGGAACGGGATGAAAAAATTGTGTATGTGGAAATATAATCACACAAAATGTCAACTGCTTTGAACAAAGGCACATTGGTAGTGAATAAAGAGTTTACATCAAAAGAGTACATATGCTTATTCATAATATTAATATTACTATCGTCAAGGTCATGAAACAATTCAAATGTATCTTTTAATACATACACTGACAGAATTGTGTTTTGACTGGTTGGAATGATTCTACTAACCATTTAGCAAGTTTATGTGTTGGGGATTCGCACATTGACAATATTATAGGACGTAGAGGATTATTGGGTTTATGTATTTTTGGCAAACTATACATATGTGGGAATTTACAATCTGACGATTTTAATAAGTCAAATTTATCTTTACTTATAGCATTTAGGCCATGAAGCTTCAGTAGATTAGCTTTCACTGTGTCCTGCTGCAACAAGTGAATATCTTCTGAGGAGGGATCACGGCTAAATTTGCCTTTTTCCATCAAGAATAGACATCATTATAGATTAGTAGTCACTTTTATTCATAATGATGACTCCAGAACGAATATGCACTGAAGTCACACTTGATGAGAAAGAAAGTTGACACTAACTCCGGTTGATAACAATTATCCGGACAAGTTCATCAGGAGATATAAAGTAGTCAGAACACCAAGATTATTTATTATTCGTCGATTGTTTCAGCGGGACATCTCCATTGCATTCGATCCTTTGGCATGTTTATCGCTACTGCCCAAAAGCTTTCACTGTCTCTACAAATGGTCTTCTGAATGTTACAATTGGATACCCAATTCATTTCTTCCCTTTTAGGTTTCACTGAAGAGCTTGTTTGATATCGTATGATATCACTTGACGTTCTCTTAAGCGTTTATCTAGTTCATCTGGGTTTTCTTTGCCGCATATTATTTACTCAATAAATGCTTGATCGCTTGGCGCCTAGAGTTCCTTGTCACTCACTTATCCTTTCTAGTTGATAGATCTTAAGAATCGAGAAAAGGCATCTATAGAGATGAACGTCTGAAGTAACCTCTTGCAGATGCTTCAAGTGACACATTCACTAAGTTTTTGGATCCAGTCACCCACTGATCTGCAGAAGCCTCAAGGACAAGATCCCGCATCTGACCACCTCTACTATGTGCATATATCAACTCACCTGTTGCTGTGGAGCCAGCCAGGTACATTGGTCGTTCGAAGCGCAGCCTATCCAAGAGGATCCAAGATCACTATCCAGACAGCATGGTTCCGAAAAGGCAATAGTGGTGTAATAAGGAGTGTGATAATTGAACACCTGGGGTTAACACTGATCATTCCATCTCAAAAAACGCCTCCTGCTTCAAAGTAATCTACAGATTCAAGAATAACCTATCAAAGACAATACGGTTTCGTCTCCTTTGTATCGCTGAAGCTCTGGCCATTCACATAGAAAAACCGAAGCTGTGCATACAAAAAAAGATTACTCAACCACTTCTACTGTCATGGTAACAACTTTGTTGATTTTTGGTGACTTAATTTTGTTTCTTTTCCTGTTCTTTATTTTGCTTGTAATTCTTGTATTCATTCAGAACTCTTACGTAATCTCATATTCTCTACTTTGTTCTTATGTGCATCCTGAGTAAAACTCAATCAACAAACTATTCATATTATTATTACATAACTTCCTTTTTAACAACTGTTTGTGAAAACTCATCACCTACATTTGTTACTACCCTAATTTCATTAACACCTAATTTTCTTGACTGATTTCGTATTAAGTAACTCCAATTACTAATCTTTACCTGTTTAGTTAAAATAACCATAACCAATTGTAATTTTGTTTGACAAACTTACTTAATGTACACATACATACAAAATAACACACGTGTATATATTTGCAATTGTACAGCTAAGAAAATGAACTCACCGACGAAAAAGGACTCTTCACTGAACTACGTGTTTTGTTTTCATTGATCCTATATAAGCAAAAACTTGACATTAGTTTCGAAAAATTCTTATCATGTTCATTGTTTCGAGTGTTGGTGAAAATTTCTACACCGATTTCAGAGTGACAACATCCTAATTTGTGCCACCTATATTATATATTATTATTATATCCTTTAATTCCTAGAGGAACATAAGGCTTCAGCTGCGCATCTCCACTGCCTTCTGTTTTATGCCAACTTCTTCACCTCGCTCCACGTCTGTCCACATGCTTTCATCTCCTCCTCACATGACCTCTTCCAAGTCACCCTTGCTTTGACGAACAACTCGCCGCCTCCCTTTTGGGGTTCCACTCGAGAGATGGCTTATCTAGTGATGTCACTTGGTGGTTTCGTCAGAGTATGGCCAGTCAATCAATCTCCATTTCTTCCTGCTTATTTGTTTCACAATCGGTTCCTGCTGTATTGGTTCGTTCATTGCCAGAGATCCCTGTTGTTGATCATTTCTGGCCGGCCATCTGATCTTGAGTGGTATTGAGCGAAGACAACCGTTAATGAAGGTCTGCAGTTTGTTTGAGATGCTGTTTATGACGCGCTGGTCAAGTCTCTGATCCGTATAGTAAGCTGCACTGACTGACTTCACATTGGAGTTGAAAATCCGGATGTTATTTTTGATGCTGAGTGCTGTTGATCTCCACATAGACTTGGTTAGGGTAATGAAAGCTTGTCTTGCATTCCCGATCCTCGCTGCTTTGATATCCTCATCAGTTCCATCCGCCTGTAGTTGAAACGATGCTCCCCACACAGGTCAGTGAAGGAGGTTGTTTCTTTCAGGTTCCTCCCATTTATGCTGGCTGATTGTTGTCTGTTATTGTTGTTGATGTTGGTGTTGGCTAGGAATCTTCGTCACCTTTGTTTTATCTATGTTCACTTGAAGTCCTATCTTTGATGCTTCTTCTGCCAACTTGTTTCTTTTCACTTGCATATCTTCCATTTTGTGGGAAATCAGACATATATCATCATCGGCGAAGTCCAGATCCTCCAAGTCTTTTGTGTCAGTCCATTTTATGCCTGTTTCCTCATTGCCCGCCGCTGTTTGTCGCATTATCCAATCTACTGCAATCAGGAAAGTCATTGGCGATAGTAGTCACCCTTGCCTCACTCCTGTCCTCACTTCGAAGCATTCCGTGAGTTTCCCGTTGTGGATTACTTGGCATGCAGCACTGTCGTATAACTGTTGGATGAGATGTATAATTGTCGAATTCGTTCAACTAAGTGAAATCGATGACTTCGCTGTTAATATTTGTTGTTGTTGTCGTCAGTCAGGTGTCTCTAAGTCAACTTGGATTCCTCTCTTCTCTACCTTTGACCACCCACCCCTCCGCCCGCAAACTAGTTATTTTTCGCTAGCAGATTTTCGAGTTGGTGCGGTATTATTATTTATTTTTCCCTTGGATTCCTGGTGGAAAGTCTTACTTTCCAGGATATCTCCATTTATTCCTGTTCTGTCCAAACCTCTTAGCCAGCCCCACGATTGCCCATAATTTCTCATCACCTCATATTAATATATGTGTAAAACTTGAGCACTGTAGTAGTAAGTAATTCCAAATTAGTTTGTTTATTAAATGTATCATACAGTCAATGAAACAGTATTGTTATTTACTCGATGACAAGGTTTCCAACAGCATTCATTTATTGTGGTTCATAATCATATCTTTAATTATAATCACACGACTTTGAAACTTGATTTTTATAGCTTCCTTTGTCCTCTCCTATTTGTCGTCGTCGTTGTCGTCGTTGGGGTAGTAGAATTCTCCAGATATCTGAGTGGACAGGTGTTGAATCATTTCTATTACATGTATTTGCAGTCGATTCGATGAACAAAGTTTCCGTTATCAATCTCTGCCTCTACCCTGCTGTTACATTAGATTTTAAAACTGTCATCTTATCCCATCCAGCCTATTGTATGGTTGTGTGTAATTGCATGTAGTGAGTGGTATATAGCTGAACTATTCTCTAAATTTCTTATCTTATTCGGGTCAATCTAATCTCGATTTTGCTGCTAGATTCTTTTGTTCGGCTAGTTTGACTGACTGCCCCTGTTCTACTAGTTTGACCTGACAATCATTCCAGTAGGGTATTAGATAAACTAAACTGTTTTGTTTTAAAGGCTCCACAGGATTGATCCTTTAACTGACAAAGCTTGTTTCTAATTGAGTTTGTGGGTGGTTTGAATACCAGCAACTTTTATTCCTGCCTTGTTAAGAATTCTGTGTAAGGTGGTTTCCGAGGTTCCTTCCTTGTACGGAATGTGTCATCTACATACATTCACTGTACTTAGAACACAAGATATAGATAGATTTTTCGAACACCTTAACTCAAAGGTGGAGGCAATTCAGTTCACTTATGAATTGGAAAGTCAGGAAGGGATACTTCCAATGTTAGATTGCACAGTAAAAAGGAAAGAAGATGGGTAGCTAAACACTAGTGTTTACAGAAAACCCACACATTCAAACAGGTATTTGGATTTCCGATCATCCCATCCTATGTCAGTAAAAATAGGATTAGTGAAATGTCTAAATGACAGAGCACAAAAACTAAGTAGTACCATGGAAAATGTAAGACAGGAAGTGATACACATAAAAGAAGCCTTGAAAGTTAATAATTACCTGAATAGAGTAGTCAGGAAATATGTAAGGAAATGTAAAAATAAAATAAATAATGATAGTAGCGACAGTGATGATAATAATAATAATAATAATAGTAATGACGACACCAAGGATAAGGAATCTAAATCATCAGTAGCAATTCCATACAAGGAAGGAACCTCGGAAACCTTACTTAAAATTCTTAACAAGGCAGGAATGAAAGTGGTCGGCATTCAAACCACCCACAAACTCAATTAGAAACAGGCTTTGTCGGTTAAAGGAGCAGTTGTGTAGAGTCAATTAAACAAAACAATTTATTTTATGTAATACTCTGCCTGAGATGATTGTCAGATCAAATACATAGGTCAAACTAGTAGAACAGGGGCAGTCAGTCAGACTAGCCGAACAAAAAACCCTAGCAGCAAAATCTAGATTAGATTGACCCGAATAAGATTGTGGTGAGAGCAGGCTGCTAGCCGATTGGTTGGCACTAATCTACGTTAAGGTCTAGGTCACTAATATGGGCCGTGAGAAAATATGAACAAGCCTGAGTCAACAACCAATCACAGCAAAGTTAACGTGGCAAAATATGATTCGCAGAGAGAACTCTATTTGTCAAGGAATCCCGAAACAACCAATCAGAAGCCTGCGTTTGTCTACCTAAACAACCAATCAGATGACTGCGCTTGTCTATAATAATGTAGTTGAAAGATGTATAAATACGTGTTGATTTTCATAATAAAACGATCTGTTGCCTGGCCCTTGTCTTCTGTTGTTACAAGATAAGAAATCTAGAGAATAGTTCAGCTATATACCACTCACTACATGCAATTACACACAACCATACAATAGGCTGGATGGGATAAGATGACAGTTTTAAAATCTAATGTAACAGCAGGGTAGAGGCAGAGATTGATAACGGAAACTTTGTTCATCGAATCGACTGCAAATACATGTAATAGGAATGATTCAACACCTGTCCACTCAGATATCTGGAGAATTCTACTACCCCAACGACGACGACGACAAATAGGAGAGGACAAAGGAAGCTATAAAAATCAAGTTTCAAAGTCATGTGATTATAATTGAAGATATGATTATGAACCACAATAAATAAATGTTGTTCGAAACCTTGTCATCGAGTGAATAACAATACTGTTTCATTGACTGTATGATACATTTAATAAACAAACTAATTTGGAATTGTCATCTCCTCCTCAACGTCACCATTGGACCCACATCCACCTCGTTGTTCCCCATTCGGTTTCCTTTGAAGGAGTGATCTGCTGCATGATGTCGCTCGATATTCCCCTCTCTGCATTTCTCCGATCAATTTCCTTCGTCATATTTACTGGGGCAAAACGTTTTTTTCTTTGTAGTTCGTTCATTGGCACATTTTCTTGTTGTTAAAATTATATCTACCTGGCCAGCTGATCTTTAATAAGGAGTGAAGTTATCCGTTGATAAAAATACGACGCCTGTTGAAAATACATTCTGTGTGTCGAGCTATGCAATTTTCTGACCCATGTAAAAGTACTGACTGACTGACTGGTTGACTTCACATTTGTGTTGAATACAATCCAAATCATGTTCTTTATGCTGTCTGAGGCAGAGTGTAGTGCAGAAGATTTCCAAAAACTGGTTTCAGGCTGATGAAAGTGTATCTTCCCTTTCCTATTCTGACTGGCTGTTTTTTTAACATTTTCATCCGTTCCGTTAGCTCTAGTTGAAAGTGTTCTAGTTGCCTAGATAAGTGAAGGAAGTAATTTCAGTGAAATCTTTTCCGTTGGTGGTGATTGGTGCTGGTTGTTGTTGTTGTTGTTGTTGCTGCTGCTGCTGTTGATTGGCTGGTTGGTTGGTTGGTTGATTATCTTCATCACTGCCATGTTCTCTATGTTCACTTGGAGTCCTGTCCTCACTGTGTATACGTCTTCTTCTATCTTGTTGGTTTTCGCCTGCTTGCAAGTCTTTGAGTTTGTGTGATACTAAACATGAATTATCTCCACACGAGAAATCCATATCTTCTAGAATCTGCTTATCGATCCAGCATATTCTTTGAACAAGAAAAGAAGAAACATTGACGCAGAATAATCTGAGGAGATCGCCGGGTGATATCGCGTGTCAAGCCCTCGAATGGAACCCGAAAGGGAAGCAAGCGGTGAGTGGGACATCCAAGGGTGACATGGAGGAGATCGTGTGAAGAGAGAGGAGTTGAAAGAGTATGGACTAACATGGATGGATGCAGGTGAAAAGTACAGCAGAAGGAAGACAGAAGTGGCAAGTGGAGACGTGCAGTTGAAGCCATATGTTCCATTAGGAACCCAAGGGAGCAATAAATTAATAATAATAAACTTTATTTCGTTGGTTCTCATCAGCTGCATACAACCTGAATTGTTTTTTAATAAAAATAATAAAAAAAAGTGTACAATTTTTAACAAACCCTTGTCAAATAGCAAGCGTACTGTCAAAGCGTCATATTAAAATAAGGCGTTGCGATTTACAGGGTGTCTAAAGTTCTACGACATATATATATATATATCTTGGTAGAGGGAAGTTTCTTGAAAAAAATTCATTAACAGTTGTGTTGTTGGGGTGGTAACAAAAGAGATTTAGCGATAGTTATGTAATTAGATAAGAGAAGATCAAAATTTTACAATTTCAGTGCACATGAAGTCAGATGAGAAGTTGATGATGTAATACAGTGAGCAGAACTCAGAAGATCAAGAAAAATTATCTCTCAAAGAGAGTCAAACGAAAAATAGAGGGGGGGGGTTGTTGGAGTGAAAAGTTAACTTAACAAAATTAGAAAACAAAGAGTTACTAAGAAGTGAGTCACCAGGGTAATTGAAGTCCAACAACGGATTGTTTTTGGACACATAAATCAGGTTTCAATCGTTTTATTGCTATGGCTTCAGCAAACCTGAGAAGACTTGAGGTACTACTTTGTCTGTTAATTATTTTGAATAATTCCAACACATCTACTCGGTGTCTTGTGTCAATCAGGTGTTTGGTGATTGAAGAGCTTAAAAAATTCAGTCCCCTTAACCGGAGGCTCTCCTTGGTACATGTTCGCAGAATCTGACGCAGGCTCTCCTCTCTGTTCTTCCAATGTGAATTGGTATACACAGTTGGAGGGTAATATATGAGGGGTAATTGTCAATCTTTGACTGTACCAATGAAGAGGTTGTTCGGGATAGAGAGACTAATAACGCTACAGGAGACATCCTAGACAGGGCTGCGCTTAATCTTAATCCAGCATATTCTTGTCTTCTCATAATGCAATCAGTTCACTACAATTAGGAATATTATTGGGAATGATAGGCAGGCGGCCCTGTCTTACTTTTGCAATCCCTTCAAAAGGTTTCGTGAAGTCCGAATCACTCTGTCTATGTGTGTGTGTGTGTGGTATGAAATATAAATCGCCTGAGAAATCCATATCACCAAATGTTTTTTGTTAGTCCAGTGTATACCGTGTTCTTACACCCAATGATTTGTTGCACGACCCAGTCCAATAGAATTAAGAAGACTAATAATGTTTAGTAGACAAACAACCATGTCCTACACCTATTTTTAGTTCAAACGCTTCACTGAGCTCTCATTTGTTCTCTGTGTACTCTGTCATGTCTGTGAGATATGGTCATTGAAGGTGTAAGATATGGAAAGACTAGCTATCTTTGATTTAACTGACTGACTGGTTTCAACATAGAACTTTGCATCAATGTTTTTGTTCCTTCACGTTCCCCAATGGAACATTGGGCTTCAAGCTAGTGCGTCCAGTGGCCGGTGATCGACCCCCGGACCATGTGCATGGTCGGCGAGCGCCCTAACCGTTATACCACCGACGCATCAATGTGCGGAAGTTCAATTCACCAGCCCCAACCCCCCTCTCACCATGTAGCATACAAACCAAGAGAGGGAAGTAAAAAGAAACGCAAAATAGAGACAGTAAACAGAGATATGACACGAAAAGAATGGTAACATCGAAGAACAGCATAGTTTCAGTGGGTATTATAAGTCACAAGGAGTGGATGCATCTGAGTCAACCATCACTGAGAACGATTTTAAGACAGCCATATCACCGACTGTCTCCAGCCTTCACTGGTTTTTACCGTCCCGATGACCCCAACCAGGAATTCACACCTTCCTATGTGGCTGGCTTAAACTAACTGTTGTGGATTTCATTGATTGATGAAGTCATGTTTTAGTTTGACCGCCGCTACTGGCTCTTTTCCAACCAGATCCATCCTATAACAGCAAGCATGGCCTGTCGAGGAAGGCGATCGGCGGCTAGGCGTAAATGCTCAACACATATTCTAACCATCTCATTCGATGTAACTCCTTCACAACCTAGTCGATTGATTTCCCTTCCCTCCTTGCCTAGCACTCGACCGATGCCTAACCTCAATATTGCTCACCTTATTACACCACTTCACATGGGAGAGTAGGACAGAGTAAAGTTCTGCTGAGCAGTACAAACGCGCCAGCCGGATATTACGTCTACGTCTACGTGAGAGATGGAATAAGTTTGCAAATGTCAAACAAGCCTACTCTATTCATACTGAGATTTCATCAGCAATCAAACCATTTGGCATTGGCTGATGAATCTCCTCAAACAAATGAAGTGGTCAACACGCTGTACCAGCCCTTTCACTCCTCATCTTTAAGCCATCTAGAAATTAGTCAGTGTAGTCCAGTCCCGTAGCCTGATTATCTTACATTTGGCATGAGCCAATCACATGCGAAATATATATTCGAAGATTACTGCCCCTCAAGGTGTTCATAGTATTCTGCGTTTTGTCAATATCTCCACCTAGAAGGAAGGACTATATCATGTGCATATTCTAAGTCAACGAGATAATCCCCTAATGGTAACAAGTCAATCTCTGAGTCGCTGAAGTCAGCATTTAGGGTTAAGTCCATCAGCACAATAGCTATGATGAAATTAAACAGAATTGTGGACAGTTGGGCATCCCCTTTGACGAACACCACTGACGAACTGGTTATCACCACTTCAAATTTATCGTTGACCACAGATATTTACATTCTATCTCTTGTGTCAAATGGTATAATACGGTGATTAAAATTCAGGTTAGCCTTTGAGTACTAGTTAATGAGAGTTAATTTAGTTGGTTCGTTAAGCAATGTTAGCTGACATCGGATTAAGCTGAGAAAAAATAAAACTTTAAACGTTGGTCAAATCAAAAATTTGATATTAGTCCATGAAATCTTTGACAGTTGGTTTGAGTAGTCAATCATATATAGGAAGCTGGTCGGAGTATTTTGGATGCTATGAACCGATACTATGAACGGTATACTGGCTGAATATCATTTTCACTGGCGTAGATTTGCATGTGCTCTTTGTGCTGTTTGCTATTCTTTCTTTCTCACATTTCCGCTTATTATAATTGTGGTGAGAGCAGGCTGCTAGCCAATTGGTAGACATTAATCTACGTCATTGTCTAGGTCACTAATATTGGCCGTGAGAAAATATGAACAAGGCTGATTCAACAACCAATCACAGCAAACTTAACGTGGGCAAATATGATTCGCAGATAGATGGCTCCACTTTTCGATGGTTACCCGAAACAACCAATCAGAAGACTGCATTTGTCTACTTGCATAAGCTATAATAATATACAGGAAATATATATAATTACGTGTTGATTTCCGTAATAAAAGCATCTGTTGCCGGACCATGTCTTCTGTTGCTACATAATTCCACTTCATAAAAGGCATGTTGACGATAATGTAATCATAAGTGATAAGGCTTGGTCTCACACCTCAATTTTAAATCCAACGAATGAATGAATGAATGAAGTTCACAAATACCATATCACTTACGTCTGTAGAAGAGGAAGATAATTGTTTATCTTTCCTAGATGACATACTTCTTAGTCGACTGACGACTTGATGGATCAACAAAACGATCTGTTTTGTAGAAAACCTACTGGGACAGGACAGAATGGGATAGGACGGGACAGTATCTTAATTATCACAGTTTCTCTCCTGTTCGGTATAAAGGCGCCTTAAGGAGTGAGGTGTCTCTTCGACAGAATCCAATGTATATGCACTGAAGATACACTTGATGAAGAAGAAAGAAAGTTGACACCAACTCTGGTTGACAACAGTTATCTGGACAAGTTCATCAGGAGATATGAAGTAGTCAGAACACTAAGACTCACTGGTCAATTCGCCACTAAGAAAGACGTCTACATCATGCTACCCCGTATATGGGTGATCATAGCAGCTTGGTTAAAAAGACATTTTATGCAGCTAATATCGGAATAGTTGAGAATGTGAAGCCGAAATATCCATTCATCTAAGTCCTTTGAACATACGAAAAATGATGTCACCTCCCACTGTATTCACCAATTCGAATGTACCTGTGGCTATACATACATATAGAGGAATCATCGATCTCTGCAAGTAAGGACTGGCTTCAAAGCATATTCCTAAATGGCTCCAGAAGCTAAATGTATCCCAAAACCCATTAATGGTGAGAACAGGAGACCTAGCTCATCTATAGGGAAATATATTATAGAGACAGGATATAAAGCTGATGTTTACACGTCTTTTAAACCTACCTATAAAACGTGTTTTGGGGAGAGTATCCTAAAGTTTATGGAAGCCCTAGCTGGCTTTTGGGAATTTTAAACCATCTTTATGCGTTCAAAGCAACAATTCGTCATCACAATAAACCTTCTTTGATATAAGATTTCATCATGAGCTGACATTAATTAGAAAACCATTGAAAACCTGGTGTAACAACAGAAGACAAGGGCTGGCAACAGATCGTTTTATTACGAAAATCAACACGTATTTATATATATTTTATATGCATTAATAAGGCTTATGCAAGCAGAAAAAGGCAGTCTTCTGATTGGTTGTTTCTCGGAAGTTAAGCAGACAAACACAGTCTTATGATTGGTTGTTTTCGATATTTCTCGGAAAGTAGAGCCATCTATCTGCGAATCATATTTGTCCACATTTAAGTTTGCTGTGATTGGTTGTTGAAACAGCCTTGTTCATATTTTCTCACGGCCAATATTAGTGACCTAGACATTAACGTAGATTAGTGCCAACCAATCGGCTAGCAGCCTGCTCTCACCACACTGGGAGTACTGGATGGATGTTTCGTCCTAGTTTGTGACTCTTCATCGGTACACACACACCGACAGGGTTTGAACCCATGACCCCCTGGTTACAAGGCAAGTTCGTGTACCATTAAGCCACTAGGACCCTATGCAATTGCTAGCCCATGAATTCTAACTTCTGCCAATTCACGACATAGCGCAACCGCTAGCTAATGTCAACGCTGGCTAGTATTTGTCCTCACATCCAATCTGCTGCACTCTACTGGTCACGACTTCTCACTAGAACCCCAAGTAACTTACTTACCTGAATAAGGCAAGTCGCTAGTGAACATCTCATTGATATTCAAGCGTTGGTTTGTAGGGATTTGATTGATTGATTGATTGGTTACAGGTTTTCATCATGATGAGCTGACACATTGGTTAGAGAACTATTGGAAAACCTGGACAGCTGTTTCGTCCTGGTTTCGGGACTCTTCACAGTACGCACACTTCTTTGGTATACTTTGTTTTGTTATCAAAGAAGATTTACTATTTATTAAAGGATCTTCATTGTTGTTTTGACCTTCAGTATGTGATTTTAAGTTGACCTAGATTTATTTTCTCACCTCTTAACTCTTTATTCATTTCATATATGTTCCTATTACAAGTTCTGTGTGTGTGTGTGTGATCGATTGTTTGTTGCGCAAATGTTGCACAAATAACCCATTACACCATTCAAACAAATTTCGCATTTTTGTCTGTTTTTTTTTGGTTACAGCTTGATTCCACACCGTATGGTACAAGTATGGAATTTTCAGCGTGGATATCGGTAGCCCAAAATTCGCAGGTCAACCATAGATATCAGGTGTGCGTCGGCGTGAGCTCGAAACCCAGACCATGTGCATGGTCGGCGAGAGTCCTAACCACGGTGCCACCGACGCACCGTTCTGTCTATATTATAATTCCTCCGAATCGTTCTTTTCCTTAACCTTGGAAAATACATGGATTGATACAAATTAAACTCCTACACCAGGATTTGTGCCAACTTTCTTTCTTCTCCATCAAGTGTGTCTTCCTTCAGTGCATATACATTGGATTCTGTCGAAGAGACACCTCACTCCCTAAGACTTTTTTGTACCAAATAGGACAGAAACTGTGATAATTAAGATACTGTCCCGTCCCGTCCCGTCCTGTCCTGTCCCAGTAGGTTTTCTACAAAACAGATCGTTTTGTTGATCCATCAAGTCGTCAGTCGACTAAGAAGTATGTCATCTAGGAAAGATAAACAATTATCTTCCTCTTCTACAGACGTAAGTGATATGGTATTTGTGAACTTCATTCATTCATTCATTCGTTGGATTTAAAATTGAGGTGTGAGACCAAGCCTTGTCAGTTATGATTGCAATGTCGTCAACATGCCTTTTATGAAGTGGAATTATAATAAGCGGAAATGTGAGGAAGAAAGAAGTGCTAGGCAAGGAGGGAAGGGAAATCAATCGACTAAGTTGTGAAGCAGTTACATAGAATGAGATGGTTAGAATATGTGTTGAGCATTTTCACCTAGCCGCCAATCGCCTTCCTCGACAGGCCATGCTTGCTGTTATAAGATGGATCTGGTTGGAAAAGAGCCAGTAGCGGCGGTCAAACTAAAACATGACTTCATCAATCAACGAAATCCACAACAGTTAGTTTAAGCCAGCCACATAGGAAGGTGTGAATTCCTGGTTGGGGTCATCGGGACGGTAAAAACCAGTGAAGGCTGGAGACAATCGGTGAAATGGCTGTCTTAAAATCGTTCTCAGTGATGGTTAACTCAGATGCATCCACTCCTTGTGACTTATAATACCCACTGAAACTATGCTGTTCTTCGATGTTACCATTCTTTTTGTGTCATATCTCTGTTTACTGTCTCTATTTTGTATTCCTTTTTACTTCCCTCTCTTGGTGTGTATGCTACATGATGAGACGGGGGTTGGGGCTGGTGAATTGAACTTCCGCACATTGATGCAAAGTTCTATGTTGAAACCAGTCAGTCAGTCACTTCATCATGATGTGACATCGGCTAGAGAAGCATCGGAAATCCATTTGGGAGTACTGGACAACCATTCACTTCTACTTTGGAACTCTCCAGCAGTACTCATGCACTGCCAGGTTTCGAACCCAGGAACTTCCAGTTAGAAGGCCAGTGAGTTCGTAGACCTTTCAGTCACTGGACACTATCAACTAGGAGCCAGTCCATGAATTTCGACTTTTACCAATTCATGGACGATGTAGTGCGACTAGCACTAGCCAGTCTCGTCATTCGCCACGAGTATTTGTTTTCATTCCTGACGGGCTTGAATGACTCTACTCGAACCCACTAAGGTAACTACCTCCCTTAAAAGGGCCAGGCGCTAGTGAGCATCTCATTGATATTCAAGTGTTGTGTTTCAGTGATTACATTATTATTATTGTTTCCTTTAATTCCTAGTGGAACGTAAGGCTTCAGCCGCGCCTCTCCATTGCCTTCTGTTTTCTGACAACTTCTTCACCTCGCTCCACGTCTGTCCACATGCTTTCATCTCCTCCTCACATGACCTCCTCCAAGTCACCCTTGCTTTGACGAACAACTCACCACTTCCCTTACGGGTTCCACTCGAGCAATGGCTTGTCTAGTGATGTCACTTGATGGTTTCCTCAGAGTATGGCCAGTCAATCAATCTCCATTTCTTCCTGTATGCACATTTGTTACGCAATCGGTTCCTGCTGTGTTGGTTCGTTCATTGCCAGAGATCCCTGTTGCTGATCATTTCTGGCCGGCCATCTGATCTTGAGTGATATTGAGCGAAGACAACTGTTAATGAAGGTCTGTAGTTTGTTTGAGATGCTGTTTATGACGCGCTGGTCAAGTCTCTGATCCGTATAGTAAGCTGCACTGACTGACTTCACATTGGAGTTGAAAATCCGGATGTTATTTTCATTTTCACATTGAGTGCTGTTGACCTCCACACAGACTTGGTAAGAGTAATGAAAGCTTGTCTTGCATTCCCGATCCTCGCTGCTTTGATATCCTCGTCAGTTCCGCCTGTAGTTGAAACGATGCTTCCTAGGTGGGTAGGTAAAGGAGGTTGTTTCTTTCAGGTTCCTCCCATTTATACTGGCTGATTGTTAGTATTGTTGGTGGACGCAAAACAGAGGTAGTGGACAGCTGTTTCGTCATACTGTGATAAAACTAAGTTGGCCGCAGACTCCAAAATGATCTATTCAAAATCCACATTCATATTCAACAAACGCACAAAAACTGTATTCATAAAAACATCTATTGATTACACAAACCAACAGGATAACAGGGAACACGCATATCAGAGTATACAGAAAATCTGCTAAACAAATTATACTACTCATAAGTAGTGTCGCTTGTAAAGAGTAAATATTTGAACTAAGTTAGGAATTTTTTCACACGTCGGATAGTTCCAATATAATAGAGTCGTATAGATTAGAAGAATTTGGTGAATTCAATGAGGTCAAAGCATGAAAAAATATAGATGCTGCAGTTGAATAACCTTGAAACGACCAATCCGATCCCTCAACATTGCCAGTGAATTCTAGACATAACCGTCGTTACAAGTAACAAAAATCTTCAGGATTACGGTAGCATGATAAACGAGATTAAAGCAGAAAATAAATAAAAAGGATTTAAAGAAAATTGAAAAAACATATTTTCAAAGATTCATTTCCAGAAGTACACACAAAAAACTAACAGCAAATATGTAATCCAACACCTTACCAAAAAGCGCGCAATCAGATGAGATCCAAAAAAATAACCAAAACACACGATATTGAAACAAACAGAAAGCCAGAAACAGGGAGAGAATAAGAGTGAGACAGTTACAAATTCCAGCTAGCACTGAGTTGGGACGAAGTGCAAATATTTTGGGGGAGATTTGGCCGAACTTCAGGAACTTTGGCGAAGACTGCAGATTACTGTCCCACCTTCTCCAATTCGCCCGAATATTTTGCCCCGAAAATTCGACAGGCCGCCCGAAGATAATACTAGCTAGCTAGCTAGCTAGCCAGCTAGCTAACTGGCTAGGATCAGTGCGTAGACGCAATGATTTGGAGGGCCAGAGTAGAAAGCGACGACCTCCAGGATGCCTCACTGTGACACACCTGAGATCTGATAAGCGGGCGACAATGAATCAGGAAGTGTCAGTGGGACTGTGTCAGGTAGACTGGCGATGAGTACAACAGTAAGTAGTCGGTGAGTGAGGTCGTTCCAGCTCAGTCGACTTGTTGCACTTGATGAGTGAACTTGCATTGATTGATTGATTGATTGATTCATCAGACGGATGGCGACAACAGACACCGGTGACACATGGCCGTCCAGACAGGCAAGTAGACTGACAGGGAAGCACTAAAAGCCTCACGAGCCTGCCAGGATTCGAACCTGGAATCTCCTGATCCGTAGTCAGGCGCGTTATCCATTGCGCCACAGGCCCACGCCATGCATATCCCATCACATCCCAACCTCAATACACCCACACAACAACACATCCCTCCTCAATCTCTAACACGCCCACACACACACACACACACAAACACACACACACACACTGATGCATGCACACACCTGACCATCAATGCACCGTCACATCATAAAAACAAACACAACACTCTCACACAATCGAGTAACTCGTCAAAATCAACTGAAACCAAGCATGGTCAGTCAACCACACTACCTCACCCTAATCCTAACATCGAATACTCCATTCAATCGTCCACAATCCACTACGGGAAATAGCCTACCACATTCACTAATCGATAACAGAAACACGACAGACAAACGAACCAACCCACCTGGAATCAAACAAATTAACAAACAAACAAACAAACAAACAATCTCCCTCTCTCCCACTATCTCTATCACTCTCTCTCTCCACACACACACACACATACACAGACACAGACACAGGCACACACTCACACATGCACACACCCGACCACTAACAACTACAAGCACGCGAACACATACGACCACACACAAACACACACACACACACACACCTACACACGAGGAGAGTTGAGAGTACAGGTAGGAAGCGTCACTGTGGCATTGGTGTTGGGAGCCGTGAATCGGAGTACTGGTCTCTGTGTCATCGATTGACTGACCAACTGACTGACTGACTGACTGACTGATTGATTGACTGACTGACTGACTCATCGATTGGTTGAGTCGACGGGGGAAGATGATGAGTGGGACTCAGTCAGTCAACTCCGAATTCACTCCACAAGGATTTCTCTCTCACCATCTATCTGTCTATCGATCTATCGACGTCTATCTGTCAATCTCTCCGAATCTCGCTCTCTTTCCCTGTCATCACAAAATCACTGGATGTCGTCAGACTACTGCAAGTCAGCTGGAAATCACTGGTCAGCTAGCTCATGATATGTCCAGTGACACTGGAATCCAACTTCACCACATCTCACTCACCAGTCAACATATTTCAATGCATCCTCTCCACCTGGAAGCGAATCACACACACACACACACACAGAGAGAGAGAGAGAGGGAGGGAGGGAGATTGAGAGTGAGGGAGTTACAAATTCCAGCTAGCACTGAGTTGGGACGAAGTGCAAATATTTTGGGGGAGATTTGGCCGAACTTCAGGAACTTTGGCGAAGACTGCAGATTACTGTCCCACCTTCTCCAATTCGCCCGAATATTTTGCCCCGAAAATTCGACAGGCCGCCCGAAGATAATACTAGCTAGCTAGCTAGCTAGCCAGCTAGCTAACTGGCTAGGATCAGTGCGTAGACGCAATGATTTGGAGGGCCAGAGTAGAAAGCGACGACCTCCAGGATGCCTCACTGTGACACACCTGAGATCTGATAAGCGGGCGACAATGAATCAGGAAGTGTCAGTGGGACTGTGTCAGGTAGACTGGCGATGAGTACAACAGTAAGTAGTCGGTGAGTGAGGTCGTTCCAGCTCAGTCGACTTGTTGCACTTGATGAGTGAACTTGCATTGATTGATTGATTGATTGATTCATCAGACGGATGGCGACAACAGACACCGGTGACACATGGCCGTCCAGACAGGCAAGTAGACTGACAGGGAAGCACTAAAAGCCTCACGAGCCTGCCAGGATTCGAACCTGGAATCTCCTGATCCGTAGTCAGGCGCGTTATCCATTGCGCCACAGGCCCACGCCATGCATATCCCATCACATCCCAACCTCAATACACCCACACAACAACACATCCCTCCTCAATCTCTAACACGCCCACACACACACACACACACAAACACACACACACACACACTGATGCATGCACACACCTGACCATCAATGCACCGTCACATCATAAAAACAAACACAACACTCTCACACAATCGAGTAACTCGTCAAAATCAACTGAAACCAAGCATGGTCAGTCAACCACACTACCTCACCCTAATCCTAACATCGAATACTCCATTCAATCGTCCACAATCCACTACGGGAAATAGCCTACCACATTCACTAATCGATAACAGAAACACGACAGACAAACGAACCAACCCACCTGGAATCAAACAAATTAACAAACAAACAAACAAACAAACAATCTCCCTCTCTCCCACTATCTCTATCACTCTCTCTCTCACACACACACACATACACAGACACAGACACAGGCACACACTCACACATGCACACACCCGACCACTAACAACTACAAGCACGCGAACACATACGACCACACACAAACACACACACACACACACCTACACACGAGGAGAGTTGAGAGTACAGGTAGGAAGCGTCACTGTGGCATTGGTGTTGGGAGCCGTGAATCGGAGTACTGGTCTCTGTGTCATCGATTGACTGACCAACTGACTGACTGACTGACTGACTGATTGATTGACTGACTGACTGACTCATCGATTGGTTGAGTCGACGGGGGAAGATGATGAGTGGGACTCAGTCAGTCAACTCCGAATTCACTCCACAAGGATTTCTCTCTCACCATCTATCTGTCTATCGATCTATCGACGTCTATCTGTCAATCTCTCCGAATCTCGCTCTCTTTCCCTGTCATCACAAAATCACTGGATGTCGTCAGACTACTGCAAGTCAGCTGGAAATCACTGGTCAGCTAGCTCATGATATGTCCAGTGACACTGGAATCCAACTTCACCACATCTCACTCACCAGTCAACATATTTCAATGCATCCTCTCCACCTGGAAGCGAATCACACACACACACACACACAGAGAGAGAGAGAGGGAGGGAGGGAGATTGAGAGTGAGGGAGTTACAAATTCCAGCTAGCACTGAGTTGGGACGAAGTGCAAATATTTTGGGGGAGATTTGGCCGAACTTCAGGAACTTTGGCGAAGACTGCAGATTACTGTCCCACCTTCTCCAATTCGCCCGAATATTTTGCCCCGAAAATTCGACAGGCCGCCCGAAGATAATACTAGCTAGCTAGCTAGCTAGCCAGCTAGCTAACTGGCTAGGATCAGTGCGTAGACGCAATGATTTGGAGGGCCAGAGTAGAAAGCGACGACCTCCAGGATGCCTCACTGTGACACACCTGAGATCTGATAAGCGGGCGACAATGAATCAGGAAGTGTCAGTGGGACTGTGTCAGGTAGACTGGCGATGAGTACAACAGTAAGTAGTCGGTGAGTGAGGTCGTTCCAGCTCAGTCGACTTGTTGCACTTGATGAGTGAACTTGCATTGATTGATTGATTGATTGATTCATCAGACGGATGGCGACAACAGACACCGGTGACACATGGCCGTCCAGACAGGCAAGTAGACTGACAGGGAAGCACTAAAAGCCTCACGAGCCTGCCAGGATTCGAACCTGGAATCTCCTGATCCGTAGTCAGGCGCGTTATCCATTGCGCCACAGGCCCACGCCATGCATATCCCATCACATCCCAACCTCAATACACCCACACAACAACACATCCCTCCTCAATCTCTAACACGCCCACACACACACACACACACACACACACACACACACTGATGCATGCACACACCTGACCATCAATGCACCGTCACATCATAAAAACAAACACAACACTCTCACACAATCGAGTAACTCGTCAAAATCAACTGAAACCAAGCATGGTCAGTCAACCACACTACCTCACCCTAATCCTAACATCGAATACTCCATTCAATCGTCCACAATCCACTACGGGAAATAGCCTACCACATTCACTAATCGATAATAGAAACACGACAGACAAACGAACCAACCCACCTGGAATCAAACAAATTAACAAACAAACAAACAAACAAACAATCTCCCTCTCTCCCACTATCTCTATCACTCTCTCTCTCACACACACACACATACACAGACACAGACACAGGCACACACTCACACATGCACACACCCGACCACTAACAACTACAAGCACGCGAACACATACGACCACACACAAACACACACACACACACACCTACACACGAGGAGAGTTGAGAGTACAGGTAGGAAGCGTCACTGTGGCATTGGTGTTGGGAGCCGTGAATCGGAGTACTGGTCTCTGTGTCATCGATTGACTGACCAACTGACTGACTGACTGACTGACTGATTGATTGACTGACTGACTGACTCATCGATTGGTTGAGTCGACGGGGGAAGATGATGAGTGGGACTCAGTCAGTCAACTCCGAATTCACTCCACAAGGATTTCTCTCTCACCATCTATCTGTCTATCGATCTATCGACGTCTATCTGTCAATCTCTCCGAATCTCGCTCTCTTTCCCTGTCATCACAAAATCACTGGATGTCGTCAGACTACTGCAAGTCAGCTGGAAATCACTGGTCAGCTAGCTCATGATATGTCCAGTGACACTGGAATCCAACTTCACCACATCTCACTCACCAGTCAACATATTTCAATGCATCCTCTCCACCTGGAAGCGAATCACACACACACACACACACAGAGAGAGAGAGGGAGGGAGGGAGATTGAGAGTGAGGGAGTTACAAATTCCAGCTAGCACTGAGTTGGGACGAAGTGCAAATATTTTGGGGGAGATTTGGCCGAACTTCAGGAACTTTGGCGAAGACTGCAGATTACTGTCCCACCTTCTCCAATTCGCCCGAATATTTTGCCCCGAAAATTCGACAGGCCGCCCGAAGATAATACTAGCTAGCTAGCTAGCTAGCCAGCTAGCTAACTGGCTAGGATCAGTGCGTAGACGCAATGATTTGGAGGGCCAGAGTAGAAAGCGACGACCTCCAGGATGCCTCACTGTGACACACCTGAGATCTGATAAGCGGGCGACAATGAATCAGGAAGTGTCAGTGGGACTGTGTCAGGTAGACTGGCGATGAGTACAACAGTAAGTAGTCGGTGAGTGAGGTCGTTCCAGCTCAGTCGACTTGTTGCACTTGATGAGTGAACTTGCATTGATTGATTGATTGATTGATTCATCAGACGGATGGCGACAACAGACACCGGTGACACATGGCCGTCCAGACAGGCAAGTAGACTGACAGGGAAGCACTAAAAGCCTCACGAGCCTGCCAGGATTCGAACCTGGAATCTCCTGATCCGTAGTCAGGCGCGTTATCCATTGCGCCACAGGCCCACGCCATGCATATCCCATCACATCCCAACCTCAATACACCCACACAACAACACATCCCTCCTCAATCTCTAACACGCCCACACACACACACACACACAAACACACACACACACTGATGCATGCACACACCTGACCATCAATGCACCGTCACATCATAAAAACAAACACAACACTCTCACACAATCGAGTAACTCGTCAAAATCAACTGAAACCAAGCATGGTCAGTCAACCACACTACCTCACCCTAATCCTAACATCGAATACTCCATTCAATCGTCCACAATCCACTACGGGAAATAGCCTACCACATTCACTAATCGATAATAGAAACACGACAGACAAACGAACCAACCCACCTGGAATCAAACAAATTAACAAACAAACAAACAAACAAACAATCTCCCTCTCTCCCACTATCTCTATCACTCTCTCTCTCACACACACACACATACACAGACACAGACACAGGCACACACTCACACATGCACACACCCGACCACTAACAACTACAAGCACGCGAACACATACGACCACACACAAACACACACACACACACACCTACACACGAGGAGAGTTGAGAGTACAGGTAGGAAGCGTCACTGTGGCATTGGTGTTGGGAGCCGTGAATCGGAGTACTGGTCTCTGTGTCATCGATTGACTGACCAACTGACTGACTGACTGACTGACTGATTGATTGACTGACTGACTGACTCATCGATTGGTTGAGTCGACGGGGGAAGATGATGAGTGGGACTCAGTCAGTCAACTCCGAATTCACTCCACAAGGATTTCTCTCTCACCATCTATCTGTCTATCGATCTATCGACGTCTATCTGTCAATCTCTCCGAATCTCGCTCTCTTTCCCTGTCATCACAAAATCACTGGATGTCGTCAGACTACTGCAAGTCAGCTGGAAATCACTGGTCAGCTAGCTCATGATATGTCCAGTGACACTGGAATCCAACTTCACCACATCTCACTCACCAGTCAACATATTTCAATGCATCCTCTCCACCTGGAAGCGAATCACACACACACACACACAGAGAGAGAGAGAGGGAGGGAGGGAGATTGAGAGTGAGGGAGTTACAAATTCCAGCTAGCACTGAGTTGGGACGAAGTGCAAATATTTTGGGGGAGATTTGGCCGAACTTCAGGAACTTTGGCGAAGACTGCAGATTACTGTCCCACCTTCTCCAATTCGCCCGAATATTTTGCCCCGAAAATTCGACAGGCCGCCCGAAGATAATACTAGCTAGCTAGCTAGCCAGCTAGCTAACTGGCTAGGATCAGTGCGTAGACGCAATGATTTGGAGGGCCAGAGTAGAAAGCGACGACCTCCAGGATGCCTCACTGTGACACACCTGAGATCTGATAAGCGGGCGACAATGAATCAGGAAGTGTCAGTGGGACTGTGTCAGGTAGACTGGCGATGAGTACAACAGTAAGTAGTCGGTGAGTGAGGTCGTTCCAGCTCAGTCGACTTGTTGCACTTGATGAGTGAACTTGCATTGATTGATTGATTGATTGATTCATCAGACGGATGGCGACAACAGACACCGGTGACACATGGCCGTCCAGACAGGCAAGTAGACTGACAGGGAAGCACTAAAAGCCTCACGAGCCTGCCAGGATTCGAACCTGGAATCTCCTGATCCGTAGTCAGGCGCGTTATCCATTGCGCCACAGGCCCACGCCATGCATATCCCATCACATCCCAACCTCAATACACCCACACAACAACACATCCCTCCTCAATCTCTAACACGCCCACACACACACACACACAAACACACACACACTGATGCATGCACACACCTGACCATCAATGCACTGTAGCGGTAAATAATTCCCCAAAATTATTGACCACAGCAATCACTCATTGGATGCTGACCACCACTGTTTAAGTCGACTTGTTTAGCTGAAGGCTTCCGGTCAAGCATCCCCGCCATTTGGTACCTCGTCGTGTCACGTGCACGATCACTAGCTAGCTAAGCGTTCGTCTAACGGCTGGTTTTGGTTCCTAAATACATCTCTTCGTTTGGACGACCAATTATTGGCTTTTGCTTTGTCTTTGGTACGCGAGAATAAATTAATTAGAAGTTGTTGAACGAGATATCACGTCAAACCTTTAATATCTCTCAACCTTTAAACTGGTGAGCCCAACCGCGAACTTCATCCACGAAAAATCCGCAGATAACCCCGGTGAGTTCGTTCCATTTTGTATTTGTTCTTGTACCATATATTATTCGACATAATTTTCGTCATGAGTGATCTTAGTCCCAAGGTCATCCGTATCCGCTCAACTCCTAAAACCATTCAGCTCGTACCATACTGGCCAGATAATGCTGAAACGTGGTTTCTGCTAGCTGAAGCAGATTTTTGTGAGCATGGGATAACTGATCAACGTTCACAGTTACTTGCAGTTATTCACGCCCTACCGCGGGAATTCAGCAAGTACGTAACATCACAGATGTTGAGTCCCGAGGTAAGTAACTCGTACGAGTTGCTGAAAGCATCCCTCCTCAGGAGAAACGCTCTCACGGACAGACAACGTCTAGATGAATTATTTCGCAACATCGAGTTAGGAGATCAGTCAGCCGTGAGCATGCTGACAAGAATGAAACAAGTCGTCGGCCAATGTCAGTTCGACGAAGGACTGTTTAGAGAACTCTTCTTAACCAAGTTGCCACAATCTGTACAGACCGTACTTGTGACACTTGAGGGTACTGTAATAGAGAACTTAGCTATTACTGCAGATAAGATCCTAGAAATAACTAAACGGTCTGTCCCCGAAATATGCTCAATGACTAAGCAGACTTCGAGTGAGGATCCTGCAATGACAGAGTTATGCAACTCCCTTCAGCAGATGTTTAGGTCAAACACACATTCTAAATCCTCCAACCGTCGTCCTAAATCTCCTCAACGCAGGAACTCGCGTGGTCGATCTAAGTCCAAACCACGTTCACTGAAAAACCCTGACTGGTGCTGGTACCACAACACCTATGGCCAAGAAGCGAAGTGTTGCCGTAAGCCTTGTAACTTCGGAAATGTCTCAAAGTCTGCGGGAAACTATCCCGCCGGCACGCGTTAGCGGCAACCGTCGCCGGTGGCACTAGCCGCCTACTTTACATCCATGATGTGATAAGCCAGACTCGATACTTAGTCGACACAGGCGCCGAAGTCAGCGTCCTTCCTGCTACAGCAGCAGATCGACAGAAGGAACCTACCTTCAACTTACAGGCTGCAAATGGAAAACCAATCGCAACCTTTGGTAGGAAATACGTCTATCTGAACGTAGGTTTACGCAAACCTATTCGGTGGATTTTCCTTCTCGCTGACGTTACAATGCCCATCATTGGCACGGACCTACTTAATCATCATGATTTACTCGTAGACGTCCGCCGAAAACGACTGATTGACAATACTACTAGTCTGTCTATCAAAGGCATTACCTACATAGGCCCTAGCTTGTCACCCGTTAAGATAAAGGCAATTCTTGATCCAACTTTTCAACCTATCGTTGACAAGTATCCGGAACTTAACTGCCCGTCGAACGACCTACCGTGCATAACCAGCAATGTTATGCACCACATCATTACCACAGGACAACCTGTGACATCTAAAGCACGACGATTAGCTCCTGACAAACTGAGAATCGCCAGGAATGAATTTGACCATATGCTTAGCCTTGGCATCATTCGACCTTCGAATAGCCCATGGGCATCCCCACTTCATATGGTTCCGAAAAAGGATAGCAACGATTGGCGACCCACCGGTGATTACCGGCGAGTGAATGCCAAAACAACCCCTGATTGCTACCCGTTGCCTCATATACACGACTTGACGGCAACCTTATCCGGCGCGACTATATTCTCCAAAATCGACTTGGTTAAAGCGTATAACCAAATCCCGATGGCAACAGAAGACATCCCGAAAACGGCTATCATTACGCCTTTCGGACTTTTTGAATTTCTACGTATGCCATTCGGTCTTCGGAATGCAGCCCAAACATTCCAACGCTTCATTGACGAAGTATTTCGCGGTCTCGACTTTGTATACGCATACTTAGACGACTGCCTCATTGCCAGTCCAGACAAGGAAACTCACCTTAGGCACTTGGACTTGGCATTTGACAGGTTACGCCAACATGGTGTTACCATCAATATTCAAAAGTGTCAAATCGGTGTTGACTCACTCGACTTCCTGGGTCACACTATTGACTGCAAGGGCATTCGCCCACTGGCTACTAAGGTTGAGCCTCCTAAGAAAAACCGTTCTGGACGCACCGTAAGGTTCCCAGAACATTTGCACACTTATTTGACTTAACGAAGTCGTGTGATTCACGCAACTCACTCGTTTGTGGTACTAACTTTTTTTTTGACGTATAATTTTTTTTATATACAGTACCACCGAACACAAAAAATTATTTTTTTCAACAGTTCATGTAACATACACAAAAAAATTAATTATATGTATTTTTTTTCGATGTTCTGAACTTAGCATTATTTTACTGTATAGTAAATGCACATAATTTTTTTTAACCAAAAAGGTCATTTCGTACATTTTCCTCGACATGGTTCTTAGCGTTCTTGTTTTCTTTTCCAGGTGCGACGGGCACTGGACAGGAAACAAACGAAGCACGGAATCCAACGAACAACACCAGGAAGCTATGTACAAACACCCTATTAGCATAGGCAGACAAACCAGTAGGCATAAGACCAAGCCGCTCGGAAGATTTTTTTCACCCGAAAGGGAACCATCGAGTTTTTTTTACTTCCGGCTGGTTCTGTCTTAGGGTCCTCACGACCCCACTAGGGGGGAGTGAGCTGTAGCGGTAAATAATTCCCCAAAATTATTGACCACAGCAATCACTCATTGGATGCTGACCACCACTGTTTAAGTCGACTTGTTTAGCTGAAGGCTTCCGGTCAAGCATCCCCGCCATTTGGTACCCGTCGTGTCACGTGCACGATCACTAGCTAGCTAAGCGTTCGTCTAACGGCTGGTTTTGGTTCCTAAATACATCTCTTCGTTTGGACGACCAATTATTGGCTTTTGCTTTGTCTTTGGTACGCGAGAATAAATTAATTAGAAGTTGTTGAACGAGATATCACGTCTAACCTTTAATATCTCTCAACCTCTAAAGCACCGTCACATCATAAAAACAAACACAACACTCTCACACAATCGAGTAACTCGTCAAAATCAACTGAAACCAAGCATGGTCAGTCAACCACACTACCTCACCCTAATCCTAACATCGAATACTCCATTCAATCGTCCACAATCCACTACGGGAAATAGCCTACCACATTCACTAATCGATAACAGAAACACGACAGACAAACGAACCAACCCACCTGGAATCAAACAAATTAACAAACAAACAAACAAACAAACAATCTCCCTCTCTCCCACTATCTCTATCACTCTCTCACACACACACACATACACAGACACAGACACAGGCACACACTCACACATGCACACACCCGACCACTAACAACTACAAGCACGCGAACACATACGACCACACACAAACACACACACACACACACACCTACACACGAGGAGAGTTGAGAGTACAGGTAGGAAGCGTCACTGTGGCATTGGTGTTGGGAGCCGTGAATCGGAGTACTGGTCTCTGTGTCATCGATTGACTGACCAACTGACTGACTGACTGACTGACTGATTGATTGACTGACTGACTGACTCATCGATTGGTTGAGTCGACGGGGGAAGATGATGAGTGGGACTCAGTCAGTCAACTCCGAATTCACTCCACAAGGATTTCTCTCTCACCATCTATCTGTCTATCGATCTATCGACGTCTATCTGTCAATCTCTCCGAATCTCGCTCTCTTTCCCTGTCATCACAAAATCACTGGATGTCGTCAGACTACTGCAAGTCAGCTGGAAATCACTGGTCAGCTAGCTCATGATATGTCCAGTGACACTGGAATCCAACTTCACCACATCTCACTCACCAGTCAACATATTTCAATGCATCCTCTCCACCTGGAAGCGAATCACACACACACACACACACAGAGAGAGAGAGAGAGGGAGGGAGGGAGATTGAGAGTGAGGGAGTTACAAATTCCAGCTAGCACTGAGTTGGGACGAAGTGCAAATATTTTGGGGGAGATTTGGCCGAACTTCAGGAACTTTGGCGAAGACTGCAGATTACTGTCCCACCTTCTCCAATTCGCCCGAATATTTTGCCCCGAAAATTCGACAGGCCGCCCGAAGATAATACTAGCTAGCTAGCTAGCTAGCCAGCTAGCTAACTGGCTAGGATCAGTGCGTAGACGCAATGATTTGGAGGGCCAGAGTAGAAAGCGACGACCTCCAGGATGCCTCACTGTGACACACCTGAGATCTGATAAGCGGGCGACAATGAATCAGGAAGTGTCAGTGGGACTGTGTCAGGTAGACTGGCGATGAGTACAACAGTAAGTAGTCGGTGAGTGAGGTCGTTCCAGCTCAGTCGACTTGTTGCACTTGATGAGTGAACTTGCATTGATTGATTGATTGATTGATTCATCAGACGGATGGCGACAACAGACACCGGTGACACATGGCCGTCCAGACAGGCAAGTAGACTGACAGGGAAGCACTAAAAGCCTCACGAGCCTGCCAGGATTCGAACCTGGAATCTCCTGATCCGTAGTCAGGCGCGTTATCCATTGCGCCACAGGCCCACGCCATGCATATCCCATCACATCCCAACCTCAATACACCCACACAACAACACATCCCTCCTCAATCTCTAACACGCCCACACACACACACACACACAAACACACACACACACTGATGCATGCACACACCTGACCATCAATGCACCGTCACATCATAAAAACAAACACAACACTCTCACACAATCGAGTAACTCGTCAAAATCAACTGAAACCAAGCATGGTCAGTCAACCACACTACCTCACCCTAATCCTAACATCGAATACTCCATTCAATCGTCCACAATCCACTACGGGAAATAGCCTACCACATTCACTAATCGATAATAGAAACACGACAGACAAACGAACCAACCCACCTGGAATCAAACAAATTAACAAACAAACAAACAAACAAACAATCTCCCTCTCTCCCACTATCTCTATCACTCTCTCTCACACACACACACATACACAGACACAGACACAGGCACACACTCACACATGCACACACCCGACCACTAACAACTACAAGCACGCGAACACATACGACCACACACAAACACACACACACACACACACCTACACACGAGGAGAGTTGAGAGTACAGGTAGGAAGCGTCACTGTGGCATTGGTGTTGGGAGCCGTGAATCGGAGTACTGGTCTCTGTGTCATCGATTGACTGACCAACTGACTGACTGACTGACTGACTGATTGATGACTGACTGACTGACTCATCGATTGGTTGAGTCGACGGGGAAGATGATGAGTGGGACTCAGTCAGTCAACTCCGAATTCACTCCACAAGGATTTCTCTCTCACCATCTATCTGTCTATCGATCTATCGACGTCTATCTGTCAATCTCTCCGAATCTCGCTCTCTTTCCCTGTCATCACAAAATCACTGGATGTCGTCAGACTACTGCAAGTCAGCTGAAATCACTGGTCAGCTAGCTCATGATATGTCCAGTGACACTGGAATCCAACTTCACCACATCTCACTCACCAGTCAACATATTTCAATGCATCCTCTCCACCAAGCGAATCACACACACACA